>CM024615.1:48362578-49064681 GCA_014182575.1 Eucalyptus decipiens
CGATCCTCGTGAAGTACAAGTACCCGATCACCACGATGTAAAACTGCCTAAACAGCTGCAGTTTCGCCAAGTTCCGAGCAGCCTTGCCGTCAGTCTTCGAGGTCTCCCTCAAGGACCTAATCGACCATACGATGGGGAAAATAATTGCACAGCAGCAGATGATATCCACCAGCAAGAACACCTGATTCCAAGTGACCCAGTCCCTAATGAAAGGCCCGGTCTCCCCAATCACAACAGAAGCCAAATTCGCCAACACCTGGAGCGGGATCACGATCATCAGCACCTTCTTCTCCCTCTCTTGCAAGAAGGGCTTCAAGAACGACCACCCCGTCCCGATCAACACGATCACCGTGAACAACAAGATGACGCGAAGGAACTGGAAGATGTAGAACAAGACGTCCCAACCGTGGGGCGTGCCGGTGACCTTGATGTAATGCTTGTCCTCGGCGGCGCTGATCAGGTTCAGCGCCTTCATCAGGAGCAATCCGCCCATCAGCAGATGGATCCGGTGGACGGATCTGCGATTGCGGTGGCAGTTGTAGATCCAGAACCCTACGAAGGCGAGGTAGACGAGGGAGAAGAGGAAGAAGAGGGAAGGGAGCTGGGTTTGACCTGCGGAGAGGAAATCCTTGGATCCGTCGAGGTCGAGGTTGAAGAGCTCGGTGCGGACCTCCATGGAGACGCGGCTCTCCGGGGCGCAGTTGGCGAAGAAGAGGGAGTACTCGTTCGGGGAGGTGACCGGGTAGGCGCCGGCGTAGGAGGCGTGGGGCGGCGGGGAGAGCTCGCGGAAGGTGAAGAGGAGGGTGACGTAGCGGGATTGGAGGACGCAGGCGCGCGGGTCGCGCTGGAGCTCGAGCAGGACCTGGAGGAGGGACTCGTCGGAGAGGAGGAAGAAGCCGAGGTGGGAGGGGTCGGGGGCCACGGGGAGGGAGGAGGCCACGGAGACGGAGGAGGCCGAGACGTTGACGTGGCCGGAGACGGTGAACCCGAACTTCTCGAAGAGGATCATGGGGCGGGGGTCGGAGGCGATGGTCAGGGTCTTGATCTCGGCGACGGCCGGGGAGGGCTGGAGGAGGAGGAGGAGCGGGAGGGCGGCGTGGAGGAGGACGAGGAGGAGGGGGGCGGTCTGGCCATTCTGAGGCGGTGGTTACGGATGCGGCGACGGTGGCGGAGGCGGTGGCGGGGAGGGGCGGGGGTGAGCGGTGGGGGAGAGGAGATGGGATCGGTGGTTCGCGAGGGGGTGGGAATCCGGAAATGGAAATGGCGGAGGTTTGACTATTGACTGGTGATGGAGTGAGATTTACTCCGCGGTGGGGCCCCAAGATGTTTCCGGATTTTAAACTCGTTTCTCTCTCTTTTTTCCTTTTTTGTTTCCGTCGTTAAACGGAAAAATAGGGAGTTCATAGAATTTTTAAAGATTTTTTTTTTTTTTTGGTCAGAATTTTTAAAGATTGAAGAATGAAAAAGGTAGCATTGCTTCGCGGAGAAGAAGGCGGGGGAGATCTCGCACGATTGGGAATTAATAAAGTTTAAAAAAAGTAAAAAAAAATTAATAAAATTAAAGAGATCATCCCGACTTTTCTTCACCCGTAATTCATTTATCCGTCTAATTCCCACGATCTTATAATCCATAAAAAAAAAAAAAAATTCCTTTTAATAGCCATTTTTAATATTTAAAAAAATTAATCACTTTTCGAGATGGGACAATTTCTGCAGCCTTTTAAGTTTTTTTTTTTTTTTAAAAAAAAAAATCACCTTCACAAATCTTATATGGCCAGCGGCCACTACTGTGGATGATAATTTGTGACATGCTTGTCACATAATGGTACCTTATTATATTTAATTGTTACGGCCTTTGATCAAAAAATTGATTTTCTGATGTTGTTGGATTAAGGTTTGAATTTGTTCTTTTGCTCTAAGATTTAGGTTTGAATTTAAGTGACAAACAAACAAATAAAAAGCTCTCTCCATGTCAATTTCACGAGGAGGCATTGGTAACGAATTGTCAATGCTAGCATTTGAGATTATTATGGTGGCTAAAAAGGGTATTCAAAATTGCTATAAGATGGTGAGAAAGAGCTTTCTCATTGTCTTTATCATTTAAATTTGAACTTAAATCCAGCAATAGCTGATTTATCATTGAATAATGTGCGATGACAATTTGGCATCCACACAAGTTGTGTAGAATTTTTAGGCGGTTTTTTTTATGAAAGATTTGATGGATGCCAAAATTGTCTCCCGAGTAAAATGATGTGATCTTTTAAAAATGTTTGAAAAGTCATGTTAAGAGTGTCTCGTAAGTAAAGAATTTGGTTATTTTGAATTGCACTCAATATAAATATCTCACAAAAACAACAAAAAGAATTTGGTTATTTTGAATTGTGCTCAATATAAATATCTCACAAAAACAACAAATTAATTGAATTTATAGTATCTACAAGACCTCCAACATAAGGCCCATATGGCAAAACATTCAAAGACGGGAACAACTTCAAAAACAAGTTTACAAAAATAATAGAAAAGATAGTCATAAAATTTTGAAGCGCCTTGTGCGGACAAACTCATGATCATGATGCACTTATTTAATATATCCATTATTATGCTGCAAATACATAATGATTTATGGAAATGACACTTTTATAGTCATTAACATGTACTATACGCGGCATCCTACAAGACATAAAAAGTTAAAATAATCAATGATTTTTTTTTTTGTGACCCAAGAACCCCGTACAACCGGTAAGTAAATTTGGGGGACACATAAGCAGAAGGACCCACCACTAAACCCGGGGGGATACGTAAGCGGGAGGACCCATCACCCTCGGCGTCCCATTTAAGACCCCAAGCGACCGTGAGGGGATTTGAACTCCTCCCCTTTATGAGGGGGAGAATGCCCAAACCATCACGGCCACCAAGGTGGTGATTAAAATAATCAATGATTGATATTGAATTTGTTGTTAAAAGCGAGCGATTGAACAATAAATAGATAGAAAAAGGAAATAAATTGGATATTAGATTTACGTGATTTGACCGTAGAGACCTATGTCTACGAGGAGGTTAACGATAAATTCACTATAGATCAAGTAACACGATAGAGATTATACACTCAGGTCAATTAGATACTCTCAGTATTTCCTAAACCCCAATTACACCCAATAACGCACGCAGTATTTAGCTTCAAAAATTTCTCAGTGAAATAATCTCTCGATTTCATGAAAGAATTATACATGCAAATCTTACTATAAGATTTAATCGGCTTCAGTACTAAACTTCTTGGATGTAATTCATGAACAAGCTTTGCCGCTCAAACGACACGAAGATAGCCCATGCTTCTCGAGCACTCTTTCGGAGCTTCAAAGCTTTTTCTTCCTTTTGATCAACAACGGAGCAAAACATTTTTCTCCATGTCCTACCACACACACATATAAAAAGTAAATATATATACGTGCACATGGTCCAAGTCAAAGTTGCCAAGTCTACACCGACTAGGATTACCACGATTTTGTTTCATTTTCTAACACTCACAATCAAATTTCTTCAACTTGGCTCAAACTCTTGTAATTTACAAATTCACAACTTTTGTGAGTCTTAACAAATCAGCAACTTGAATAATGCGGAGGATAAGGTTTTCCATGTGTGGTGACTTAAGTGTGGCGTCAAAACAGAATCGGCCAAAATAGCAACCAAAAAAAAAAAAAAAAAAAACAAATCAGCAACTTGAATAATGCGGAGGATAATTTTCGTGGATACCAAAACAGAATCTAAATTCTGTTCTTCATCGCAATTTCAACATAGACGCAATTTCCGCATCATGAATTGCTCAATTTTGGACATCTATAAAATATCCAATTCGGAATATTTAAGTTTCCGCATTGAGTTTAAAACTTGAGACATATTTAAATAGTCTCCACCTTGGCTTGACATTTGAGCTAAGTTACAATTGCTTCACAAAAATTCAAGCTCGCTCTCCCATAATCCCCAATGAGCTCAACAACCACAAATTTTATCCAAGTCCAAGCTTTGCTTAAACTTCGCCGTAATTAAGGACCTAATCATAATACTAACTTCACATGCACCTTCAATTACTTCGTATGGATTTTCCAATGCAACATCATTAACCGCATATAAAGCAAAATCATTGTTGCATTCATATCTGTCGGGAGATCAAATATGCACCACGTTAATTTCAACAGTCACATCAACCATTAACTCTATAAACTCCATTTTGCTACAAATATCATCTATGTCAATTACCACATTAGTTCTCATACTCGCTATCTCAAGAGATTCTGGTTGTAATCCACCTCAAGCTAAACACCATTTAGATCCATATAAACACTTCCATAAAACACTCTTAACTAGAAGTACTGGAGACTCGTCAAAATTAATTTCTCTGTTGATAACAAGTGAATTTAATTCCAAACATCACAACCGATAACCCCTCTTATCTTGTGCATAGCTTAGGAATATGCACTTTCCTACCCTTCCATCAAGCTTATCATCACTAACTTGAACATAACATGGGCAAATAAATATTTTAATAATAGAATAATCAGCAACGTTACCTAACCATACTTCTTCAAGAGTTCGACATCCAATCACAGTCGATAGGGATCTATTTATCAGGTAGCTTCATCCGCAAGAATCTTCTAGCCATATTAGCACTATATAACATTTTATGGGCCGTTTCTAGTAACGATTTACTATCAATTTCGCAACATGTTGTGGTTTATTGGCATAAGTGCGATGTTTCACTATGCCTTTCTTCATGTAGAATTTATTTAACAGGTTCGAACAAAACTCCATATTACTTTCAGTTCCATACATACTTAATTGTTTTACCAGTCTCCTTTTTTTATTAAAGCTATCAACTACATGGTCTTGACAATAACATCAAAATTGTGCTTAAGCACAAACATAAACACCCATGTTTTCATCGAGTAGTTATCAACAACTATTAGCATATATTTGACACTCATGCTTGAAGGAAATTGCAACAACTTACGAACATTCAAGTGAATTAACTCTACAATTTCAATTGTTTATTTGATGGTTGTACTGAAATGCACTTTCCGCCGTTCATCTAAATCACAACACCTACATATATTCAATTCGTTAGCATTATAACCACATAAACAGCTTTCTTTCACTTAAAACCTTTAGGCTTCTCACGCCAATGTACCATAAACGCATATGTCATAATTCAGACTCTTGAATAGATGCAGCCAATGTCTCTATAGAAGAACCTATCACTATCTCACCTTGAAATTCATATGAGCTACTATGCTTGATTCCTTTCATTATAACCAAAGCACCTTGAACTATTTTTAAAATTCCATATTCTGAAATATATTGACACCTAGCTAAATTTAGAGCACTCAAGAAAATTAAATTCTTCTTCAACTCTATAACATGTCTCACTCTAGTCAATGCCCCATGATACCATCATGCATGCATCATTTGATGGATGGATTATGGATTCAATCAGTGACAAACAAGACATAATCAACACTATCAGCTATAGCTGCAACATCATTTGTAGAATCAACTATAATTCCCTTATCCTTCTCATTCTTCAGCTTAAGGCAATTCCTTCTAAGATGCCCAATTTTGTCACAGTTCCAACAAACAGCATTACTAATCCTAGACTGACTACGCATGTTCATATTAGTACTACTCTTGTTGATACGTGTTCTAGATCTTCCTATATTTTTATCTACTAAAACAATAGATACAAGTTCACAAAATTCTCTTATACGAATGTTCTTACTTAGAATCAAATTTCAAACTCCCTCAAACGTCAAGCTGTTGACCAAAATGAATTACTAATAGCAGTAACAATAGTATTCCAACTATTTGGCAATGAAGATAATAGAATCAAAACACATATATTATCTTCAAAGTCAATCTTAACTAAATTCAATTGATTAACGATCACATTGAATTCATTACTATAATATGCAATGACACACCTTCATTCATCTTCAAATTAAATAGACGTCGCATCAGACAGACCTTGTTGATCGTAAAAGGCTTCTCATAAATATCCGATAGGGCTTTCATCAAAGCAATAGTGGTTTTTTCCTTCACAACATTAAACTCGATGTTACGAGTCAACGTCAACCGAATAACAACCATAGCTCGTTTATCAAACAAATCCCAATCAACTTGCTTCATCATCTCTGGTTTCTCCCTAGATAAAAGCAAGTGCAATTTCATCTTATAATAATTTTCAATATGCATCTTCTAGAAACTAAAATCATTTACATCAAATCTGTCGATCTTCACTTTTCATTCTTCTATTGCCATCGATTTGCTTCAACTCAGCCAAGTTTGGCTCTGATACCAATTATTGTGGAAGGGAGAGATCAAACAATAAATAAATAGAACAAGAAAATAAATTGAATACCATATTTATGTGGTCCGGTCATAGATACCTACGTCCACAAGCAAAGCAGTGATGAATTATTATGGATCAATCGATACAACGGAGATTATACATTCAAGTCATTCAAACACTTTGAGTGTTTCCCAAGCCCCAATTGCACCCAATAACACATGTAGTGTTTAGCCCCAAAAATTCTCCATAAAATAATCTTTCAATCTCATGAAGGAATTATACACAAAATCTTACTATAAGATTTGCTCGGCTTCAACACTAAACTTCTTGGATGTAATTCACAAACAAGCTTCGCCACACGAATGACATGAAGATAGCCCACGCTTCTCAAGCACTCTTTAGGCGTTTTAAGGCTTTTTCTTCCTTTTGATCAAAAATGGAGCAAAACCTTTTTCTCCACATCCTACCGCACTCACGTATAAAAATAATATATATGTGCCCATGGTCCAAGTCAAAGTTGCAAGTCTACACCGACTAGGATTACCATGATTTTGGGTGCATTTGGTTGAACTTTTGGAGAAAGTCATTGGGCAAATACAAATCACTTTAGGTTAAAGATGATTTTCAGAATGCAAATTGTGTTTGTTAAATTATAATATGAAAGTCCATTGTGAAGTACTTTTGTGCAAAACAGTGTTCGGAAAAACTATATTTACAAAGGACTTTTGTGATAAAAAAAAATTATCAAAAGAAAAATAAAGAAAATTGGCCAACAAGGGCACCGGCCGCTAGTGATTGAAAGTTGTTGCCGGCGGCCGACATCTAATTTAGGCAGCCTTGAGATGACTGGGGAGGGCTGCCCGGGGTCGAGCGATCCCCAAAGACCACCGACAAAGGCCACCTAGGGTCGGGCGACCTTCGGCAACCTCGCCGCGACCTAAATCTCTGGGGCGGCGAGGTCGTGGGAGGTCACGCGACACCGCCGCAACCTCTAGCGATCCCGGATCTGGATCGCAGGGTCATGCGACCTCGTTGCCCCGTATGACCCAAATTAATGGCGGCAAGGTCCTCCTGCAACCCTGCCACCCTAGATCTGGGTCGCAACAAGGTCGGCGACCTAGACCTCGCCGCGATCCAGATGGTGCGGCGGTCACGCCACCCCTCGGCGATGGTTGCGCCTCCCCCCGATGACGATCGTTTGGGCAACAGTCGCCAATGATTACCTGCCTTTTGCCGACTACCGCTCACGAGAAGAAGAAGAAGAAGATGATGAATAGTGAGGGTAAAACTAGAAAAATGAAAAACCAACGAGGATAATTTGAGAATAAATTTTTTATTTCACTCCCTCAACTCAATGCCGAGAAGGCTGAAAGCCCAAGGCATCCCCCAACTTGCCTTGGGCTTTTAGCCTTGTGAAGGCTGGCATTTTCCAAATGGGGTTTGAAAAAATGTTACCACACCCCTACATTGGCCCAAGGATCTTTAGAGGTTCAATATGGCTTCTTAAGGCCACTCCCAAATGCACCCTTTGTTTCCTTTTCCGACACTCACAGTCGGATTTCTTCAACTTGGACTTTGGCATAGCTTTATCTCCTCTAATTTGCAAATTCACGACTCTCGCGAGTCTCAACAAATCAACGACTCAAATAATGGAGAGGATAATTTCAGTGGATATCAAAGTAGAATCTAAATTCTGTTCTTGATCACGATTTTAACACAGACACAATTTCTGAATCATGAATTGCTCAATTTCAAACGTCCGCAAAATATCCAATTCGAATATTCTGGTTTTCGCATTGGTTTCAAACTCGACACATATTTTAACGGAGTTAATCCACCAAGGGCAAAAACTTGGAGGTGAGACTCTTTAAGCTATCTTTTTTAGTGACAATTTATTGTATTTGGATGGAACACAACTGCAGATATTTTTAAAGCAAGACAATTGAGCATCATCTTTTTTTGGTTAGGGTTCGAAAGGTTGTAAGAGGAAGGGATCACTCTATCAAAAGTATAGGCATTTTCATGAAAATATTTTCTTGGCTACTGTATGGAGGCTTCCTTCCTCTATCTTCTTGCATAATTAGGTCCCATTCGGTTCAAGCTTTTCCAAGGAACTTTAGGAGAAAATATTAGGTGTTTGGCAAGCATTTTTGGAAGTCCATTGGTCAAATGTCAGCATTAGGAATGTTGAAAATCCAATGCAGGTTTGGACTTACTTTAAGCTTTTGGCATTTTGGAAATGCAAGTCTATTGTTCATGCGTGTCACTATTCATCTTCTTCCTCATTCAAAACTTCCCCAATTTGCCCTAAAAATCAAGCTTCTTTGACGATCGCCACTGTTGACTAGGGTCGTACATCCCCAATGATCACCACTTGGAGTGGCACAACCCACGACTTAGGCAACACCGCTTAGTTCGCGTGACCCAGGTGGCATTGGCGAAGGGATTCTCCTAAGCTTTTTTATCTCATCCGATAAATGATATTCACATATTTACACACAAAAAAAAAAACATTGAGTCAATATGACATTATAGTGAATATATATTTATGGTATATGTGTGTTACATTTCTTTATTAGAAAAAGAAAAAGAAAACTTTAGCAAGCAATTGTTTCATATTTTTAGTTTTACCAAAACGAGGCTTAACCCTCATAATAGCTAATAATGTTTTTTTTTTTTTTATATTCCCTAATGAACCTTGTCTTGGGTAGGTAAATGACCCTCAAACATATTATACTAATATGATGGACTAGTTAAATTCATGTGAGAAGCTCAAATATGAAATTATTTACACATGGTAGTGTGGAAAATCAAACTTATGGAGGACAAGTCAGAAAGTTAGCAACCAAGGAATGCCGTGGGGTTTTGCTGGGAATATTTTGGGAGACAACAGATATCTAACAATACTAGTTAAAGATCGTTTTGTATGAGCAACAATTACAGCTACTAAAAGAAAAGGATGAATGATGTGGCTATTATAATATGTTTGACAATCACTTCACAGTTATAACGCCTTCAAAGCCATAACAATTTTTAGGAAATTATCTCACCCAACTCTAACGTGTTGCTATTTTGGAACATGTAGTATAAATAAGTACATTATAACACTTCACAGCACAATTAAAATTCAATCATAGCTACACCAAACGATAGAGATTGAAACACTTAACTTATCAAAGTGTGAGACCTAAACAGAATTGAAGTTTAAATTATTTTGTGAATCTTGCATAATGCACAAAACAATAGTTCCTATTTGAGTAACCCCTTTTCTACAAAAGATTATGTAACACATAGTACTCCCATGTGCATTCCACATTAATCATATCTACTCCTAACACATACCTCCGAAGACAAAACCATTTTTGGCATACAATGAATAAATGAAAATGGTCGTGGCCCATAAATGATTAAGGAAAAAAATTTAATCGATTGAATGTCATAACTTTCAATATCCTCACCGTCCGAAAATCATTATAAATCATACTTTAGGGTCAAACCTTTTTAATTAACATCTTGTTCAAGGTTTCCACTTGAAGCTTGACAGTGATTGAATGGCATATCTTTCAATATCCCAACAATTTTAAAAACCCTCCCACCATTTCGTTGCAATCGTGATGTGAATTTCCCAGTAAAAGCTTGAGAGTCGTTAGCACTGCTCGTGAGATAACCGGAAACTTATATGATCGACTCGTCAATGCTACCCAAAAATAAATCACCTGACAGTTACGTGACGTAAAACCGACACATGATCAGACAAAGAAGCGTTTGATCGTTCATCATACGCTGTCACCCATGCAATCGACCTGGAAAATGCTTTCGCCAGCCAAAGACCACGAGGATCCTTAAAACAGCTCCATCCTTGAAAAGTCTTTTACATAACTAGGAAAATCCTTACCTCGGCTAGGGTTCACATGACAATCGTTTCGTGAGTCCCCATCAATGGAGTCCACGGGATCAATGGTAGAGATCGATTCAATCCCACAGACCAGAGTCTAGGAAATCCCCAAAAATAAATAAATGGAACGAATAAGGTGTGTACGGCCACGTGGGGGCACTGCCGCTGGTGGGCTCGATGATTAATTCAATCAATCCAAGCCGAAAACAATCCTAACAAAACTAGGGTCGCACCGCACAAGAACAACTTCTGAACCACCACAAAACCCCATAAAAGCAAAAACAAAACGCAACAAACTTCATCAAATGAATTGAATCAACAAAATATAAACTTAGAAAAGATAGCGACAGACCATTTTCACTGAAGTTAGCGGACCACCAAAACTCCCTCCAATTTTAAGGAACATGCTCCTAGCCCACATGTACATAAAATCCCCAAAGCCTTTCTTCTCAAGAAAAGAAGGCAGAAAAAGATGAAAGAAGTAAAGAAAAATTGGTCCAGGCCTAGTTGCTTCTATGTCCTGCACCACAAAACCCCTGAAGTCACATAATTTCTACCCCCGGTGAAACCTGTCCCTGTTTGAGGACCTTCCCCAGATTCAAAACCCCCACCCCACCACTTGTCTTTTCCACTGGTAACATGCCCCTTGAACTTTTTTTAACCCCACAGCAAGGGAATGACAGCCAGAGAGAGGAGGACTGATTTGATGCTGCCGAATAGAGCCAGATTGAAGGCGTCGCTGGTGTCGTTGATGCCAGTGGGGGCTAACCCTATGCCGCCGCCAGTGAACCCTGCGGGCGGGGTGGTGGTGATGGTGCCCGGCGGGGTGGGGGTGGTAGTGATGGTGCCTGGCGGGGTCGGGGTGGTGGAGGTGACCGAGCTGCATTGGACCAAGAAATAACAGCTAAAAGGTCAATGTCTGAGCAGATAAAGTGTGAGATATATTAATGTATAAGTTAAGTAATGTACTCAACTAATCGTGTATTCTTAAAAGCAAGTTATAACCTAAAATTTTAGGTGTTACTTGACTTCACCTAGTATGATGTAGACGCGAGTTCACAGCAAATGTAATAGCCGTATACCAAAGAAGAACAAAGACCGAACCTCCCAGCAAAACTAAGCATATGTGCTTAGCATATGAAAACACTAAATGTGATGTTTTCATGAGGTAGGCAAATAACGAGACGTTTTTCATTTTTATACTGAAGAGATGACAACGAAGGCATGCAATAATTTTTTTGAGCAGCAAGGACCAGCTCAGAATACTGCAAGTCTGCAATGAGCCAGGCATGCTCTCTGACTTGCTAGTGAATTCAGCGCAGTGGTTGAGAACCCTTGGGGGCAAGATCTGCCCCTCACGCATCATGTTCTCAGACACCATTCACCACCAAATCTGAAAAGCATCAAACACTGCTCGTGCAAGAAAATAAAAAAAAAACCATAAAAGCAAAGTTCTTTTTTGTGTTTTGGTGTCGTGTAATGGCAAACGACGACGACACAAATAGACCCATGAGAACTGCAAAATTCTTCGTTTTCTTTTTTTCTTGCTGAGAGAGAGTAACTGATTATCAAAACCCTGCGCATATTATCTAAAAAAATGAACTTTTCAATAGAAAATCTGGGCCATGGATGTACCTTGGGCTTGAAGGGTAGACACAACCAGAGGCTTGATCTGCAAAAAGCCACAGCGAAACATTCATCACAACCCATACAAACCCCCAGTCTCACAGAAACTTATCATCCGCAAGCAACGTTTGCTGAAATCAGAAATGGAGGGTTCATTTTTCCTTTATTTATTTATTTTTGCCAATTTCAACAGCATTAGAAATGCACATACTTGGAAGAACAGTCGAAGGAGCGGCGGTTCCGGAGAAGTCGCAGCTACCGGCGGCCTGGCCTTTCTTCTGGAAATAGCTGTTCGCGGCGTAGTTGCAGTGGTCCTTCACGGTGTTGGGCTGGTAACAAGCGCCGTTCTGATGGATGGCCGAGCAATCGGCCCCCGCTCCACAGGCATAGTCCAGGGTCGTCTGGAGGGCCTTGTCATCGACCCCGTCTTTGCATATGCAGTACGTTGCACCTAAAACAGAAACACCAAAAAAGAAAAGGAGGAACAAAAAAAAAAAACGAGTGAGAAAACGCCCAACAAGCAGTAGGATGAGTTGATTGGTGAAAAAAGACAGAGCTTTCATGGAAAGATGGCCGTGAAAAAGATGGGTTTTTTTGAGAGGGAGGCAAAGGAGAGCGTGTAAAGATCAGAACTTTGTCAAGCTAGCCACAGCAGAAGACCGAGAAAAGGAAAAAGAAGGTAAAACGTGAGAACCCTTTCTGCCATTTAGCTTGCACGTTTGATATCAAAAGGACAGGGGGAGATAGAGATTCATAAGCCTTACCTGAATGGCCAGTGAGGGCCAGGAAGAGCACCAGAAACACCAGAACAGCCATTGAAGAAGGGTTTAAGAGAGCAGCTGCTGATGAACTGTCGAGGGCTCCGGTGGAGCTTGTGAGCCAGATGGGTGATTGAGAGAGAGAGACAGAGAAATGGAGATGGGGGGAGCTTGTATTGGAAATGAAGAGTTGCAGTTCTCGGAGGCGACAGACTGGGAGGTGACGGAGGGTTCAGTACATTCTCTAAATAATAACGTAGCTCTCTCTCTCTCTCTGGTTTTTTGTTTCTTTTTAAGGGATTTTGGTTTCTTGAGCGAACTCATCAGGCTTTGAGGATTTCAATGATGCATCTTTATATAGTGATGGTTTTCCCTTGATGCATAATTTATTAAATAGCGTCTGATGGCAGGGGGAATGGGGGAGAGTGCCATGGGGAAGTGAGCAGTGCGATGAGAGAGAGATTTTGATCGACTGTCCTTACTGTCCTTTCAACGGTCGTAAACCCCACTGCATGTGGTTAACCTTAACCCAACCTCGGGTTTGGCCTTGGGCTTTGGAGTTTGGGGTTTGGGTTTGGGTTTGGTGGGGGGGTTTCTCTGCAAGATGCCGGGTCCCACTTGGGAGCTCCGAGGTACTCAAGCCTGACCGACCTGTCGCTGTCTGGCATCGTCGCCTTGTCCTTCATTTCTTTTTTTGTGGCTTTTTTCTTTCCTGGGAAGTGACCCTAGAAAATCGAGCTTTCTTTGAGATCAAAACGACAAATCAGCAAAAATACTAAACTACGTGTATTGTAATACAATTCCAAGAAAATCGAGCTTTCTTTGAGATCAAAACGACAAATCAGCAAAAATACTAAACTACGTGTATTACAATTCCAAGCTTGTAGTTTACCTCAAACTTATACTTATATGATACTAAAAACCTTAAATTTATATCTATATGACACTTTTATCTCAAAATTTAAAATAAATATGTCACTTGAGTATAAGTTTAAAATTTTCAATTTTAAAAAATAATATAGGATTAATGCATATAAATTTGAGGTTTTTTCTATCATAAAAAAATAAATAAACTAAATATGTCTCAATAGAATAAGTTTGAGTGCATCATAAAAAAAAATTGACTAAATGTATCACGATAGGTATAATTTAAGATTTTTATGACATTTTCGCATATTAAAATTACCATGGTGATACTAAGCTCCCATTCTCTTTCACAAAAAATAAATGAATAAAAAAATATTTTTAAAAAAATAGCCACTTATATTGTTTGTAAAAATAGACAAATGAGATAAAAGATATATAAACAATTATATTTTTCATCGATTAATTATTTCATATAATAGAATAGATCAATTTTAGGATGATGTTCTCCAAAATATTCATTTACTGTAAAACTTGGATTGTTGTCACTAGAAGTTTTGGAATACCAATCCTGGGTAGGTGCATCTAATTCGAATTTGAATGTCTATTTTTTGAACATTAAGGTGAAAACGTATGAGTAACAACTTTAGACTCTAAGCTTTAAATAGGCAATTCTTATGGCATGAATGATAACTATTTTGACAAAAAATTGATTTATGGAACAAAAATATTATTTGATGAGTTTCTAAATAAAAATACTCATTTAATAACGATAAAAAATTTATATTCCTAAAATAAAAATTCATTTGATAACAACATATAATTTCTTTTTCTCGGGTAGCAACATACGGCAGGGGGCGGTTAGTGGCAATGGACGGCAATCAGACGGTGGCAACAATGGATGGCAACAATAGTGGGCCAAGTGGGGTGGTGGGTGGTGGGTGGTGGGCGATGGGGGAAGGCTAGTAGCAAAAACAAGTGACGATAAGGGTTTTAATTTTCCATTTCTATTATAGAAATATAAAAGTAGAAATTTTTTCATTCATGTCTCAAACCTATTTATAAATTAAAATTTTGTTTTAGAAATAGAAAAAGAAATTACATTGTCATTGCTAGAGGAGATCAATGAGTGAGCTTGAACCGGGCTTAGATTGAACCTAATTCGTTGCTTAGACGCTTGATATCAAAATGATTTTTTTTTTTTTTTGGGAATTGAGTGTGCCTGTTCAAGTTCAAACTCATCTAAATTTATGTTCTAGCCCCCGCGTAGGTGAACTAATGTCATCATCATATCCATGATCGCATTTATTTTTTTGCCTATTGGCACCAAACATCCTCGGAACCAACTTTAAAGAGTGTTACTATATTTTCATTGTACAATAGGTACTGTCTTTAATAAAGTGATTGATGTATTTGGCACAAAAGAAAATTCATAGCGGTTAGCATCTCATCTTTTAGGTTCTAACTTCTAAGGACCAAAATTTCGAATTTAATTAGAGTCCTCTAAAAGGAAAAAGTGCACATCCTCGAGTCTTTTTCGGTGGTTCAACGTGGACTTCGATGAGGCGAAGAAGTATTTTGTCATGTAATGTTATTGACAATGAGGACACTGTGCATCGACCCGAATTTCCAAGAATTAAAAATGAATAAAATTAGGAAAACGATTTTTAAATTGCTCATTTAGCAAGGATGCTAAAAGGACCCTTTCATTGAAAAAAGAAAAGAAAAGAAGGAAAAGACGGAAAAATCATAAAATATAGGCGATTCTTTATGGGATTGGTACATATTTAAGATTATTTTAATGCTGAGCCAACTAGCCGTTCGTACTCAGACAATTTCTGAATTTCCATGGCTGTAGATAGTCCCCAGCACAGCCAAAGCCATATTTTTATATGTTATTATAAAGTGCAAATCCCGAATTTATGTCGCGAATTTGCTGTTAATCCTGTCATTTAGCATGGAAGGGCCCACGAGCTGATCCAACCGAATGGACCCTGCCAGAAGGGATGGATTCACAATTTCTGCATATTTTCCCAATTTCTGTCCTGGATTCACATTCAAACCTCTGGCAATACGAATTGTTGTTAACATGCTAGACCAATGATTGGAGCCTTGATTTGATCGTTTTTGCTAATTAATCAGCGTGGCAACATGGCCGTATTTTGGCCAAATCGAATCGGTTCTGTTCCCAAGTCACTCGCACGTGATCGAAACAGGATCATGGTCGAATCTTGAAAAGTTGATTCAGCCTGAGATTAACAATCTGAAACTTTTGCATCTTCATTTGTTATTTCTTTGTTTCTTCCCCTCCAGAGGATGCGTACTTACACAAATATTAACCGAAAGGCTCGTGACGAATGCGAGTTTAGACAAAGAATCGACCCAGTAGCTACAGTTTCATGATGATGTAGGGAAGTCTTCGTGGCAGCTCGGCTAGCTGGTATCAACCTCGGTAAAAGAATTTGCTCATTTATTACCTTAAAAAAGGCATGGAGAGGTACGAGGAAATCAGTCAATCCCCCAAGATCGGCGTATCACTGAGCAGGGGCCGCTGCACCCTTCTGAAAAAAACAAGGCAAAGAGTGTCACGGCAGTGCAGTAAAACCGGGCTGAGAATGAAGAAAGCTTGAAATTTTCGGCTGGATAATGGTGATCTGCCGGCATATATTAGTGTCGATTCAGGATCTCATTTGGCTCGACGTGATGGGAAAGGTGTTTCTAGATTGATGACAGAAGAGAAGAATGTCCTGAGCATTTTCCAGAGACCGCAGCGCAATACTTCTCGCTTGCAGTCGAAAGATGTGTTGAAAACTTAATGAGAAGATGGTTACTCAACAAGATTTACCCGTTTCTGCTCTTCAATATTCGCCTTTATGAGGGAGTAGATGGCCACTCCAGCTATTGCTATTGCAGTTCCAATACCGGTTTGAGAGGAGATCTTATTGCCTGTAGTTTTGCAAGGACAGAATCTATGAGCACGAATGTGTTTGTAGTCCTGACACTAGTCAAATGCTAGCTAAATGAAGTTGAGGTGGAGAAAATAGCGAGATATTACCGAATACAACAATAGAGAAACCGATCACAAAAACTCTCTTCAGCACATTCCCGACAGCATGTGTAAGTGGCGCTACCCGTTCCAAAGTGTTGGTAGCGACCTGGACATAAAAGGCAACCACGTTCATGAGACATAATCTATGAGTACAAAGATGATAACCACAGAAGTAAATGCTGTTAGGTTATAATAGTAGTTGGTAATTTCCAAGCTATAAAGTCACTTTTTAGTCAGCAACCAGATTATGACAGTTACCAACAATGTTCACGATCCATCAGCACAGAATTCTGCTCTGTATATAGGGCTATGGAACGCTTGAAATCTGTCGTTATTGCCCATGGAGTCTTTGAACTTTTCTTTATATAGAGAGGGAACTACTAAAATCAATTATTAGCCCTTCCAATCTTTTCCCCATATTATGTTTTTCAGTTTTCTTCTTTCTGAAACATTGAACAGCAAAGCCAAGCCCCACTGGAGATTTATGCCTTACCTGATTGTAGAGATGATAGAACATTCCAATCCAGAAAAGGTCTGACAGGAACTTGAAAAGACCCACTTTGGCAATGGCCTCCTTAAATCCGTATTGCATCAGTTGAGGGCCCTCAATCTGAAAGTGAAACAAGACAATGCTCAAAGGTTGCAGATGGCGCGATTAATTTAGAGAAGAGAAAGCCATTATATTCGTGGCTGATAGTCAGAGGATGATATTGCAAAGCAAATGAATTTGAAATCTCTGCTGTGATCAATGCTGATCACTTGTAAGAAGCTTACAATAACTGCCGGAGGGATGCAAAACACAAGAGCGATGATTGTTATATAAGCATAAACATTTGTACTGTCCATTCCTGTCTGCAGAAAAGAAAAAAAGAAACTTCAATTCAAGAAAAAAGACTTGAGATATGTAGAGTGTGCAAATAAATTCAAGAAGAGCAACTACCAACTAGCTTCCTGTCAACTAGATGTTTTAACAAAGAAACAATCAACACGTAAGATGTGCTATCTTTACTTCCACGACAACTCGTGCTAAAATGAATCAGATTGCTGAACCGAAAGCTTTCTGATAGATTTCTCACCATTGCCTTCTTTGAGTAAATACTTCTGTAGGTAAATGCAAGATTTGAGATCATTGCACTGATGAAGCCAGTCCAGTTGAAAGAAAGCTCAGTTAAAGAAGCCATCGACACACCTGAGGCAATATAATTGATACCATTTATATAAAAAATCTAATCAGTTTCAACTACATTGGATTCAAAAAAAAAAAGGCAGAATAAAACTCAGGTGTGTCACATGCATGAGTAAGCATTAAGCAGCAAAAACTAAATCCACAACTAACCTAATACAACAGGAGCCAGTGATAGCCACAGGGAGAGTGGGATCTGGTGGCCCAGAATGAACTGAGAAGCAGCCGCATTGCAGAATGGCTCAAGGGCTGTTAATGGAATGACAAGAAAAACAATCAATGAGAGAAACTACATCTTACGCTTATCAAAAGAATTGCATGAGACTACAGAGCATTAGTTAAAGCAGAGGATCGCCTTGAGCACAACCCTTTTGCTGTTAAGAACCTAAATATCTAAATAGCTAATAACAAGAGCTACTAGCACCTATGGTAGCGGTGTGCAGTTGAATGTCATTCATCCTGCTTATGCTAAAAGAGTGAACTCACGTCTGCAAACATGATGATCTTTTTTTGACTCTGCTTACCTTTGATGGTATGCGTAAAGGATACGGCAACTGCTGCAAAAGACACATTGGACATGACGTGCCCTAGGGCATGGCATATAGCAACAGGAGTCAGCAACGCTAAGAGCTCCTTATCAATTGGCTGTTCAAGTGAGGAAAGCATGTCAATTGAATTTTAGTGGGATGATGCGCAGTGGCTAAGGACAAACACTCGGAGCATTGAACTTACTGCTCGTTTGGGCAGACCAACGCCCCAACTAACCAGACAATATACAACTCCAACGAGAAGATGTATGACAGAAACGAAGCTGCAGGAGGGAAAAGGAGCGTGATCATGAGTGGGAACAAAACATGCCAAAAATTAAAGTCTGCCCTTCTGGCATTAGCATTGATTCAAGTAACTGGAAATTGATATATGTTCCACAGAGGAAGTGAATCAGTGAGGACAACATACTATGGATACGGGAAATAGTTATAGACCTTCTTGTTCAGTATGTTGAAGATGACATTCAAGAAGTACCTGCATTAAAAGAAAATATCACACGGTTATTTCCTCTCTTTTTTTCAGCAAGCGATCACATTGTTATTTCAGTCCTCAATCTTCTTTGTGGTTTTCTTCTACTTCTAATTTTCACCCATGAGAAGCAGATGATCATAGTTCAGTGCAAATTACACAGGATCACCGCATTTTCATTAAAATTATGACGACCAAACTTAAAATGAAGGCTCGAGGCTCGGAGATTCTCAAAATAAAACTTCAGCGCTGCATTAATGATTGTTAGCTGGGAATAATGAAGAAAGAAGTCTTTGAAAGAGCATCTTCAGATTGAGTATTACTGCACTTGAATTAGCAGCCTTGTGCTGATACGATGCAAGGACATGACGAAGATTCAATTCAACCATTTCAAGACCTTTTTAAGTGGACTATCATGACATTATGATACAAAGACAGAATGAAATCACATACCACATGAAGAAAAAAAAGCCAGTAACAAGTGCCGGGTATCTTTCTCCGAAGCTTTGGGATGGCTTTGCTAGCCTGCACTCAGCATTAACCCATATTCAGAATACCCAGAAAGGCAAAAAGACCAGAATACGAACAGACAAAACACCCAAGAAAATCCCATCTTTATCCTTTTCCCGCCCCTGTTCCATTTAATTCAGCAACAAACACAGAGGAAACAAAGCGAAACTAAAGAGAGATTCTCCCACCCATCGGGAACTCCAACCTCCCTGCCCTCCGCGTCCGCCGCCGCCGCTCTGGCGACCGGGGAATCGGCGAGACGCCGCCGTCTAAACGGCAAGCTCCCGCCAGCAAACCTCAGAGGCTCCGGCGACGGCTCCGGCGAAGGCGACAAGGCAAGGCGCGACGCGTTGCCAGCGAAACTACTCCTTCGAGTCCTGAGCAGAACGGAAGCGGCCGAGGCAGCGCGGGTCGTCAGGTACAGGGACGACATCCTGGAGCCGGAGGCGCCGAACGACGGAGAGAGAACCGGGCTGGCGGTCGACGACATGGGTCCCGGTCAAAACGGAGAGAGGAAGCTGCGAAAGCGAGAGTTTTCCTCAAAGAAGGTTGCTATAAAGGGCAGTGCAGAAGAAGGAGACAACGCTAACAGCGATGGAATCAAGAAAGTCGAGCCCGAAGCCGAGACGACTTATATAAAATAAAGGCAGTCGCGGTTCATTGATTGATTGATCATCTTTATCGGGTGGGGTGCCAAAAGACGTATGAAATAGTGGAGAGAGAGTGAGAGAGAGAAGCCATCGCTGTCAGGGAAGGAAGAGAGAAAGCATGGGGAGCGCCATCATGCCTGCCGTCTCCCAGCGAGGCCGGGCGAGAGTGAGGTCATGCACGAGCTCATCGTTGGCGGGCGGCGGCGGCGACGGCGACGGCGGCGGTCGTTAACGACGGTGACGTCACGAGTGCTTTCGGTCCGTTTATGTCGTTGGCGTAAGGGGTTCCCCCTTAAGAAAATAGAATTCATTTTCTTTCTTCTTCTTCTTCTTTTTTATCTTGATAGAGAATTCACGCCGCGCTTACTTATATCTTATACCTTGAAAAACATATAAATCGACCATCACTAACTGATGAGATCATCTACATTCGGATTCTATGTTTAAATTACGAAATTCTCATTTCTCAATTCCTCTATTTATAACTTCGGCCTGATATGATTAATATATAAGATATATCTTCGTGCTTTAAACATCGTTAAAACCATGGATATTAGCTTAGTTTGGGTTACTTGTAAAGTAAATTTGCAGTGCAAAAGCACTTCAAAAGTCTTCTATGCATAATTTCCGAGTAAATCAATTTTTTCCTTATAATCGATGGTCGAACACAAACCGGGAATCTGATTGGATGCTCCAGTTTTCGCTTCTAGCCCTAGCAAAACGGGAACATGCACAGATGTAGTGCTGGATGCATAGATGCCAGGTGAAAACAAAATGGATAGTTCTAATTGGTTCACATGAGAAAGGCATCTCCGAGCCAATTGGAGATTAGCACTCCCAGGTCTTGATTAAGCTTTTAAATAATTTCATCTCTTGGACAGTCAAATATATATATCATAACATGACTTTTTTTTTTGGTCGGTCAAAAAATGATGCTATATCAGATGTGATTAAAGCGCCATGAAAAAAAAAAGGGAAATCGTGGAAAGTTGTCATGTAACGGACGTCGTTACTTGACCACGACTTCAGAGTATATAAATATCGTAAAAAAAGCATGGAAAAATCCAACAAGTGGCGTGAACAAGATCATTAGTTTTAATCAGTTGTTGGCTTTTGCCTGCTTTGGCACGCACGTCCGAAAAAAGATGGTCTACGGTTTCGTGCGCATGATCCATGACGTAATGTCTTCACATCGTGTCGATTTTGAACACGCTTTGGACCACCTCCTGATTAAAACTAAAGATCTTGTTCCAACGGAGTTTTAGATAATTGCTGATTCGCAATAATTGAGCGCTGAATAATATTCCGAAGCATCAACTTAGGAAAGTACGATTTTAATTAGGGAATATGCCAAATAAAAATCCAAAGTGCCCTCGTTTTTCTCAAATAAATATTTGAAATTGACATTATTTCGAATAAAAATATAAAACGGTCATGTTAGTGTCAAATAAAAGTATAGAGTAATTATGATTATTTTAAATAGGGGGCTAACATTAAACATTACTATTCGGCAAAAAATTCTAGTCAAACAAGAATATTTTCGTCCAAAAATAATTTAAATTAAATTATTTTTATTTTATTTTTAAAGCAAAAACAAAGGCAGGAAGGTTCCCTCTTGCTTGTAGTCGTTGGCCCATCACTAGTGGGGTGGCAACGATGGCCAACGAGGTCACCAATGGGGCAGCGACGAAGTCCTGACCCTAGGGCAAGAGCCACCAAGCCTACGTGAGTGCTGGTGACTCTCACCCATATCTAGAAGAGGGCCGCTAGTCTCTCTCGTCTTCAGCGAGGGCCATTAAAAGACGAAAATACCCCTTACCAAACCGTAAGTGTAGGCCCTTGTTTGAAATAAATTATACTTCAGGTCCTTATTTAAGAAAATGAGGATACTTCGTGTCTTTGTTTGATATAATGTCTACTTTATGCCCTTATTTGAGAAAATGATAGTACTTTGGGCTTTTATTTAAAATTTTTCCAATATAATTAGCAACAAAATAAGTTAAGAGTTCTTTTTTTAATATGTTTTTTGGTCATGGAGTTTTTAACTTTTTGGGTCGAATTTTGGTCATGGAGTTGAGTTCAACAAGAGTACTTTTTGCAAGATTAATGTACAGTCCCTCGCATGTCTCGCTCTCAAGAGATAATCCTTTGTGAATAAACTTATTGTTATATGTTTATACTATGCTGAGCATCAATTTAAGGAAAAATATTATAAATTGTAATTAGGGGTGAGAAAACAAGCCGGTTCAACCTAGGAATTGGCATTTTAAATATGAGTTCACAAGGGGATCGATTCGGATCTTAGTTCTATATCACAAACCGGTTGATTCTACTCAGATTTTGAATCGACTCGTCTCTAGAATTAACCCTAAGTTCTTTCTCTTATATAATTCCATTAGTCTTGCTGCCGCTCTCTCTCTCTCTCGACTATCGCTTTCTCTCATTTCTCACTCTCCAATCTCCTCCTCTATGGTGGCTCGTCTCCACTCCGAGGTACTGTCTCTTTCGTTTTCGATGAATAACAATGGCTCTATGCTTCATTCTATGAATATTCTTTGCTCTCTTAGGCATGTCTGATTCCAAGTCAAAATCTAGATATCTTTCCTCGCCTGATTAATTATCAAAACATAATCGACGCTAGATTTTTTTCCCATGCCTATAGTTATTATCATGATTTTTAAGATCTTCCCAGGAGCTTGTTTAGATCTATGTGCTCGTGTGTGCTATTTGTTTAAGAGATTGCTGATGCAAATCAAAATGGAAGCTATCATATTGAATTCAAATTCTTATTGGATGTTTGCAGGAGATCTCCCCCACAAGATTCTGACACTGCCCCTGCCCTTGCCCTTGCACGATCATGAAAAGGAACAGAGGAGTGAGGTGTGCATTTGAATGCCTTGTCATGTCTGCTCTTTTTTATTAGAACATGGAATTGATGGAACTGCTTATCCTGCCCAATCTTTTATTATATTTCACTCAAATCTTCTCATTTCCATGCAAAATTCGTTTTTTTTTTTTTGTCTAATTCGCCATTTTATGCTGTTGTACCTTCTATAGTTTTAGACAATTTGAATTGTTTTCATTCTCGATATATTTAGGCTCTATTTGTTTCATGAAAATTTGATGCACCCATCGTAGTAATAATTAAACTATTCAATGTCATATCTCAGAGAATATTGAGTGGGTTAGCAAGTTATGCAAATGGACATTACTCATAAGAACAAATTTTGCAATGAGATTAGAGATTTAATGCTCATTTAAGCTCTTTGTTTTGCGGAAAGTGAATGATTTGAAAATTATTTTGTTAAAAATTACTGCTTTTATTATTCGAATTAATTAGTCAACAGAAAAATATTTTCATCATCAATGACAATATATATCTAAACATTTTCATAAATAATGAAAATATTTTTTTGCTCTTTCAATTTTGCAAATGAAATAAATGATTATTTAAAAAAATGTATTTTTCAAATCATTTATTTTCACGGAACTGAGCGGAGCAACACTCAATTCCATTTACAATCTTACAAGCTAACATGATCTTTTTATACCGGTTCTTCATAACGAAAATTTTTTTGTTAAAATTGAATGTATTCGACATGGTACTCTCAAATATAAATTTCTCTCCTTGTAGTTGGCACAACACATATGGTACATATGATGAAACGAAAAAAAAAAAAATTAGTTCTAGGGTCAACGAGTTTTATCCCCGGTTACAAAGATTGAGAACATACTCAGACATGGTTAAAAAAGAAAAAAAGAAAAAAAAAAAGAAGGCCCATTTTCAATCGAACCGGGAAACCCTAAACCCAAGAAAAAACAACAGAAGGTAAAAAAAAAAAAAGAAAAAGAAATGAATCGTCTTGCTCCCGATTTCTTTTGAAAATCTGCCGATCGCTTGCGCAGATTCATCGAGCCGATGGCCGGCGGAGGCAACGGCGGCGGCGGAGGCAGCGGCAAGTGCAAGGAAGAGGAGCAGGACGGACTGTCGGTGCATTCTCCGTGCAAAGCGCCCCTTTCTTCTGCGTCTTCTCTCCCTCAGGTAAATCTCCGTCGATAGCTGCATTCGAGTGCGATTGGTCGCGGTTCCGGAGCTGGAAACGGGTTCTGATTCTGACGTCCGATCGTTTTGCGTCCCCGAGCAGGAGCAGTCGCAGGTCGAATTGGAGCTCAGGCTGCTGGAAGCTCTCGAGAGGTACCCTCCCGCCAAGTTGCGAGGTGAGTCGAGTTGCGATCGTTTGCGCTTTGCGGCGCCCGTTTATGGTAGTGGCGAAACGATTGCGGTTCCGTGTGAATGTGCAATTCGAAATGCCTGGGCATTGAGTTCTAAGAATGGAAGAAAAAGAAGACGATGAGGCCTTTTGGGTTCGAGTCCTTTATGATCAATATGCGAAGTGCTTCGAGTGTTTCAGTTTTTCTACATAAAAATTTGATTTTGACAGTGTCGGCGGCGCCTTTCCTTCTCGGGTCGAGCGAGAAACGAAGGAAAAGTCAGCTCGAAACCATTCATCATGCTTCAAGCATTGATCGTGTTGCATTTTGCTTCTGACTGATTTGTTGTCTTGCACATCCCTTACTGACTGCAGTCAGCTAATTTTCTCCAACGACAGTTTATCTGACCTGCTTTGTCTGTTTCCTGGCAATTCGGTTTTCTTTGGAATGCTGCATCTGCAGTTCTTGTAAATTATAGTTAGATTTTCTGTTAGCGTGTGTGAAATGCAGGTGCAGACATTAAGGTTCATTTCCTTTTTGAAAACTTTGTGTTTATCGAATTGGTTTCCAATATTTAAGGGCTAAACAGCCATCACTTGCAGGTATACATCGACACTTCGTCCTTTATGGGCTGATGGAGCACCTGCGAAGAAGGTTCTTTCCTCTCAAATATTCCTTTACTATTGCGCGTTATTCAGTTCATCTAGCGAAATAGATGATTCTCTAGTTTTTCCATGTCACTCATGATATGCTCACTGCTTTTCCCAGCTTTGACCGTCATTTCTCTGCTGATGAGGTTTTACAGCTGCTGGATCGTTTCTACAACTTAGAGATGCTGGTAATTGTTCAATTTAAGCAGCTCTTAAGCGTCTCTTTTTCTTCTGTACATTCCTGACCACTCATCATGTGAATGCTGCTATGAAGCAATGGTGAAGTAAAGTTTGCTTCTTTCTGCAATTGATTTGACAGAAGTTCTTAAACTTAATCTGAAAGGCCTGCACCATGATTCCATTGATATAGAGAGCTATACTGGATGCATGTTTTTGTATGCCTGTTGGTTCCTTTTCAAAGATACGGGAGCATGTTTGTTGATATTGTTCATTGCCCTTGTGTTCAGAAACCAGATGAGGATGAATCTGAGGTTCTAAACCAAGAGGAAGATTTCAGCTTGCCACAGAGCTATTTCGTCAAGGAAGAGCCTTAAGCCTGTGAAGGGTACATTATTTTTTTAAATTCTGGAGACCTTCTTAGCTATCATTGCCCAGCATGTTCATGGGACGAATTTGTCATTGCTGTACATACTTATTCCAAAATTTGCGAGAATAATGTTACTGTTTCAATGACCGATGTAAGGCACAAATTTCAGCTTTCGTTTCCAGTTTGCCAATCTATATCCGTTGTTTTTCTTTAGGGTAGGGTGCTTTATAAGCTCTTATTTGAGGTATCAGTGCGAAGAACGTAAACTATGCATGTAAAACAGGTTTTTCCTTGGCCAATTTAATTGAAAGCGAGACAGGATGTAGGAGCATCAGCCGGCAGGATGGGCCATCTCAAGATACAAAATGCATGTAACCACTTGCAAAACGAGATTTTCCAGTTTATAAATCTCGCAATAACTTGAGAATCAATAGGATGCTCGATCTCATGCTGTAAGGAACTGAAAGGCCTACTAAGGGTGCGTGTGAGTGCGTGTGATTGGACTTTTGGGAAAACATTGGGAAAATCAGTTTTCAAAATGTAAATTGTGTTTGTTAAATTGAAATTTGAAAGTTTATTATGAAGTACCTTCGAGTAAAATAATGATTAGAGAGATTATATTTACAAAAAGACTTTTGTGATTTAAAAAAAAAAAAATCTGTCAAAGAAAAATAAAAAAATTGGCTAGCGAGGGCAAGTGACCGTGCGATCAAAATTTGTCGTTGGCGGCCGACATCTGAGGTTGCAAGACCTCAGGCAGCCCCCGAAGACAATCGGCAAGGGTTGCCTGGGGTCGGGTGACTTGATCATGCAACCTCAAGTGGCCCTTCATAGAGGTCGCGGCAACCTTAGTGCGACTCAAATTTAGGTCACTAGGGTCGCACAACCTCAGGCGCAACCTAGATCGACCCCAAACACAACCCGAATTGACCTTAGGCTGCCCTTCACGGAGGTCGCGGTGACCCAAATTGGGCCGCTGAATGTCATGATGACACAACTCGCCAGGGTTGCATGATTGGCCAGTGACAATCATGGGGTAGCCACAACCTCATTGGCCTCTCTCCAACCCGTCATTGACCCATTGTAATCACACCACACAACTCAATGGAGAAGAAGATGAACAATTACTCTAACGCATTGCCGACCCATCATAATCACACCACACGACTCAATGGAGAAGAAGATGAACAATTACCATGCAACTCAACAAAGAAGAAGATGAACATTGAAACACGAGGTCAAAAATGGAAAAACAAAGATCGATGGGGATAGTTTTGGAACAAAATATTTATACTAAACCCTAGGAGGCCTTCCAAAAATGTTGAAAGCCCAAGGTAGCCTAGGACTACCTTGGGCTTTCAGCCTCTCAAAAGCAAACATTTCCCCAGGTGGGTTTCAAAATTCTACCAAACACCTAATATTCGGCCACTCGGGACACCCAAAGCTCCTTCACAAAGTAAGTCCCAAACACACCCTAAGAACTGGAAAGTCGTTTCCGTGAAATCAGCCAATTAAAAATTTCCGCTTGTGCTTGAAGAGACTATTTGTTGAAATATGAATGTCCAAGTTAGACGGTGAGAATTTGTTGAGCTGCCTCGTTAGCCCTTTGGGTGGGTGCAAGTTCAGCCGTGCCTCGTGAAAGTATGCACGAATCTATCCATCTATTGACGAGAGTTAATCCAGGAAAAGGTGCCCATCCTTTTTGCTGGACCCTCAAATGATCGTCTTCAAAAGGACACAAAGTCGTTTCACTCAAGCTGAGTGGCAGCATGCCCTCAGGGAAACATGGTTCTTCGTCACATCCTGGTAGGATCGCTTAGACGCGACAAGAGGATATATATAAGATCGACCGTTGGCCACAAGTTGCACTTGGCCTATAGCGTTTTAAATTTGAACCCTGAAGATGGTACCTCCGGATAGAAATGCAATTTAATCTAAAAAGATAGAAACATGATGCAAAAGCCGGGGAAGAGTTGGATGATGACAAATATAAGATAACCAGAGTATTGAAATCCGGAGTCTGCGTTTACATGACAAGCGTCGAGTAAAAACATGAACAGCGAAAAGAAAATGTCAAGAGATGTAACCGAAACTGAGGTGAAGCATTCTGCTACACTTTTGCTTTGGGCTCGGAATAACTGCTTGCGGGTTTCCGCATTGGTCTGCTTAGTCTGCTGGAGAAGAAGAAAGACTGCATCCATGGTGCAGCCTAGTCATTTAATGCCCGTTTCTTGATCACTGAGACATTGGTCAGTGCTGCACAAATTCAGAAGATGTTATTAACTGCAATAGATGAATGGGTCATGTGGATGCCAAAAATTGTTCTCTAAAATGTACCTCGGGTTCGGCAGGTTTAGGTTCTTCAATTTTGATGCCATCTTCACCTGCATAGAGAGAATATAGATGAGAACCTGAGTTCTCAAAAGGACATGAATTGACATCCATGCCATTTTCTTTTCCAATTCTCTTCAGTTCTCCCGAAAAAAAAAGAAAAAAAAAGTAATTTAAGTGATGAATGCTGCCTCAAGTTGCTGACTGGTAGGACACGCAAGGGTCACTTCCTGGTCCGCCCAATTATTAAGAATCGGCTAGAGACATCATTTATGATACGTTTCTGCTAATTTATAATTTGTCAGATACCTCCATCTTCAGGCAAATCAGAGGTCCAGAGAGTCAGGTTATCTCTCAATAGTTGCATAATTAGGGTGCTGTCCTTGTAGGACTCCTCACTCAACGTGTCCAACTCTGCAATTGCTTCATCAAAAGCTTGCTTGGCTAAATGGCAGGCCCTGCACGTACCATCGACGTATCACTAGAGCATCCAGAGGTGGGCCTTCCAATTGAGTGTGTCTTTTCAGTCAGTCAGGAATAAGTACCTTTCTGGAGAATTCATTATCTCATAGTAGAATACAGAGAAGTTGAGCGCAAGGCCTAGACGGATTGGGTGGGTGGACGGGAGTTCAGTGTTTGCAGTGCTTGAAGCAGCCTGTACAGAATGACAATGGAGTTTCGTAAATGAGAACAGTACTATTGGATGCTGTATTACAGTAAACTGGCAATGTATTTATAACCAACGTCAAATCAACGTGCCTCATAGCCTTTCAGAGATTGCTCTGCAGCCTCTTTCCTTTCCTGGTCAATCTTGAACTCAGCAAGGTAGCGGTAATAGTCCCCTTTCCTAAATTTAGACAGATAGCAAATTCATCTATAAAGCACAATTATACAGAATTTTCTTAAAACTTTTACACGTCATCTCCGTGCAGACTTGTAAATGGCATTAAAGTTGATGACATAAAGAATCTAGGAGAGTGTTGACTCTATTAAATGAAGGTGGATCACATGTCTAAATCATTTCGAACCAAAGCCATCTTTTCCATCGATTTTTCTCTTAGGATATGTGACTTTTTTTTTAAGCTCGCAACCATACAGTAGAGACTGACATGAAAATGAGGCAGGAACAGAAATTGCAATACTGCAGTTTCAATCAATCGAGCAGATACGAAATGCACTTTCAAGCAAAAGGACTCACATTTTGTAATAGAAAACAGTGGCTTCTCCGGCATTGGAGGAAGGAATCAGGTGCTTGTCTATGATGGACAGAATGTCATTGCAGATCTTGGAGAGCTCCTCCTCTACCTTCTGTCGGTAGTCCCGGACCAGCTTGACATTGTGATCATTGCCCTTGGACTCTTCCTTCTGCTCAATTGAGGACATGATGCGCCACGAGGCTCGCCTAGCCCCAATCACATTCTTGTAGCCAACGGATAGGAGATTCCTCTCCTCCACGGTCAGATCTAGATCAAGCTTAGCAACCTTCTTCATGCACTCTACCATTTCTGCATCGATCACATAAACGGTAAGAAATCTCAAGGAAAATGCAATTCCCCTCGTAGCTTGCCTATCCCAAGAAACAGAATCCCACATGCATTTCAGAAATCTTACGAAGTTCATTCATCCAAATGGAAATTTTTGGGTCATAAGTTCAATCCAACAGGAAGAGCATTAAATCACAGCCCCTCGGCGCAATGAATTCGCGATATCTACACTTCCTCACGGATACAAGCCACATCTCCACACCAAACCACATACATAGCCAAGCTCGCCATGCATTTACCACCCTTTGCCCGCAGCCAAATCCAAAAAAAAAGCAATTTATTTTTCGCCTCGCCGCGATCATCATGCAATCGCGAAATCTATTCGCCTGGTAATTCAACACAAAACATTCAAGCTTTTCGACATGCATTCTCCGAACATATGCTGGCAAGCAGCAAATCTAAATCTAACAACATTCTCAAACTTCATTCGCATCGCGCTAACCTCCTCTGCTACCATTTCATTCGCACACACAAAACCAAACCAGCGCGGAACCGATCGAAATGCGGGAAATGCAAGATCCGCAAAGAGCCGCAATCGTCGAGGAAGCGCCGTCGCCGGCTCGCATTCCCGAAGACGTTACGGAGATCGATCGAGCGATTGACAAAAAAAATGCAAACAAAAAAAAAGGGGAGGGAAAAGGGGAGTCACCGTCGTAACGCTCGGCCTGTTCGGCGAGCTTGGCCAGGTAGACGTGAGCCTCGCGCTCCTTCTCCGACGACATTGTTTGTCACGGCAGGGAGAGAGAGAGAAACAACGGAAACCAGAGGAGACGAGAGGAGGGAGAGAGAGGGATGGGAGCGAAGCGGGAGGCAAAGCGCGAGGGGTTCGGATTTATATCGTGTTGAGGAGTGCGCGAGTTTTGGAACCAAAAACGGATCTCTGGCCGTTATTCCGGGGAGAAGCAGAAGGAAGGGAGAAGAAGGTAAAATTTACGATATTAAAATAAAAACACAGCGTGAATTGCTTGTCATTTCTTTTTTTTTTTTTTTTTTTTTGGACAGATATGCAAAAAGAGAGAAAATTAGCCGGGAAATCCTTATCCTATTGTATGACGGTTAATTTAATCCTAAAATTTTCGATTGTGTCACTTTTTTCGTAAATGTTTTGATAATTTACTAATTAATCATAAACTTTTCGATGGCAAAATATATTCATAAATCTTTTAATGTAGTTATCAATGGTTAATGACCAAAAAAAGCCTCGATTTGCAAATTAAATAATTTAGATGACTTAATTGCACAAATCAAATAAATTAAAGAATTTCACTTGCACAAATAACTTTTTGATTATTCTATAGCACATTAGGCAAGAATTAAGCCAAACGCGTCCTTATCCAAAAACTTTTCTTCCCAATTTACTTTTTCCCCTATCTTTATCACCCTTATCCAGCAGATCGCCATGTACCCAAAATGTATAGACTAAAAAAAGCATAGCTCCTTATGGATTAATATCTCTTTCTTTGGCTCAAATGAGCATTATATGATAATCATGTCGAGGAGCAAAACTTACTAAAGGAAGACTACGAAAAGAAAGTTCACAATTTTCAATATATTTCGTGTAATGAATAGGGGTATCATTTTCAGGGCAGATCAGTTTAAGACAAGTTCCCGTTTGTGAAATTAGGAACTAATCCGATTGACCTTGAGGGCGGCCGAGTGTTTTATTTTTATTTTTATAATATATTATGTCACATAGATGGATATGTAGCTAAACTTCTGGGGTGTTCATTAATGGGATTTAATCATTGCATTAAACTACAATTAAGCATAATTTCCGCGGACATCAATGAAATTCAGCACCCTCAAACGACAGGTCACCCGTATGAGGGACAGGAGGAGAACGTGAGCCGACAAGAACGATGAAGTCGAGAAACCGACCGTATTTTGGTTCCGATGGATGCGTAAGTTTCCTCCACCGGCTTCGCCAGATGAAGTAGAGTGCCTCCTGCGTTGAGCAGCAGGGCGCGTTGTGCGCTCTCTTCGCATCCTTCCTGCATCTACAAATCGCGAAATTGTGAAAAAAAAATTGTATCGAATTTGGGCGATCGAGATTAGAATCTCGATAAATTGAATTCAAATTGCGCAATTGCTTGTCAAGTCACAGCTCTAATTTTAATTTTGACTTTGTTTATTTCATAAAAAATAAAAAAAAAATTGAAAAAATTTATACTAAAAACGATCGTTTGTTTCACATAAAAGATTAAATGAACAAAAAATAAATTTTTGTCATCCACAAAGTGTTTAGAAAAATTATTATAATTGATTAATTATTTCAAATAATATAAACGATTATTTAATAAAAAATTTAAATGGTTTGTTTGTCTTATTTAATTCAATTGGTTTGGTCCAATTCTACGTGAAAAATTTATTAAAACCATTTTGGCTCAACGTAGAATCTTGCTCGCCCCTAGGGGTACCTTTTCTTGCCATTCCCCCACCCATACTGTTTCCTTTGAACAGTCCAATCGTGATTATGACTTTCATTTAGAAAACCTATGGCAACAATAATTAATCCTACCCACCTAGACTTATGATAGATATATATACGTATGTAATTGGACTTCGCTTTCTTGGGCAAAATTTAATGGCTAGTTCTAAGAATCCAAATTTGGAAATTCGACGCGATCGCTCTTCTTGACCCCATCGAAAAAGTCCACCGCCCAAATCCCATCCGTCACATTCGTATCATCCATTTGGCAACCCCCTGAATAATTTGCTTTTGCCTTCGCTTTTGCTCAAAGCTGTCATTAGAATAAAATAATAAATATCAACGATCGGAAAACCCCCCTAAAAACAGATGGGCTCTGGTCGGGGACAACTCGAACCCATCATTGCGTCGCCTCCGACGGCCGCGAATCTCAGCCGCTCGTCTCGCTCGTGCGCGGAACCCACGGTGGCGATCTGGCCCCACTGGGGCCCCACGCCCACAGTGTCGCCACGTGTGATTCCGTCGTGCGCACGACCCCCAAGCTGTCCCGCCGTACCGTGTCGTGGTGGTGTGGTGCAGCTGCTGGTGGAAAACAGAATTGATTTATTCGATTAATTATGTCTAACGGGTCGCCCAGTTCAGCGTTGAATATTTAAATGAAATATCATTTTACGGACGCTTTTCATGATGTCATGCATGTTCGATATTTTACGAACCTCAGTTATTCCAAGATTAATATAATAAAAAATTTCAAACTAATACACTCATCTTATATTCACTCCAAATTTTCTTTTTTGTATCATAAAAAACTCAACTTAGTACATCGATATCTTATTTTTTCAAAACCAGTACACTTGTATCACGTTACCAAAAACTAATTTTTGTATTATGAAAATCCCCATTTTAATAATTCCTTGCCACATTTGCCGTAATTTAATACACATGTATCACATTTATCTTAATTTGAGGATTTTTATGATACAAAAATTAGTTTAGGATGGATGCAGAATTAATTCGTGATAAACATAGCATGAATATATCGATTTGGATTTGTTATGATATTAGCTCATTATTCTATCATGTTAATCGTACTTAATAAGCGCTCCATCATACTGCTATTAAATTTTGAATTTTGTCAACCGAGTTATGTCTATTTTCAATGTCCTCATCGCATGTTTGATAAAAAAATACATAGCACCATGAAAATCGCAGCACCTTGGTTGAATTAAATCCATCATATCTTGAGGAGATTGAACGAGATCGTGACTGATTTAATTAATTAAAAAAGGGAGGGTTAAAAAGCACGAACTGTCACGAAAAAATACGTAGCACCGTGAAAATTGCAACACCTTGGTTAAATCCATCATGTCCAGGGGGAACTGGTCAATAAGATCACGACTGATTGGATTAATTAAAGAAGAGTGGGTTAAAAGCACGAAATGCCAAAGCCAGACAAACCGCAAACAACATTAAAATAACAATTATTCCTCTGTCGCAGCTCCCATCGCATTAAATTAATCAATCAAGTACTTTTTTTCTTTTAATTTATTTATTTAACAATTCGAGCGGAAAAGTAAAACCAACGGAAATGCCCTGTGCCCGTCCTGTCTAAATAAGCGAGCCCCTGGATCTCGATTGGGGGATTCCGAGGAAGAATAAGGAAGAGCGGAAGAATAAGGAAGGAAGGAAGGAAGGAAGAAGCTGTTGCGGCACTGCACTCGCGCCTGGGCAATAGCGCCATTGCTCTCGCGCGCGGTCGGGTTGCGGATTGAATTCCCGAAAGCCTTTCCGATTCGAGGAGCGGCGGTGGCGGCGGCGCGTCGGCATTTATTCTTTTTTTTTTTGGTTCCCGAGCCCTACGCGGCGGCATTGGCGGAGCTCGAGCGCGCCGGTGAGTGCCCTGGTCGCTTTATACTCGATCTGATCTGCGCGGATTCCGTCTCGTCTCGGGATCTCGACGGCAATGCGGTTCCGCGATGGGGCGGTGATGCGTTGATCTGGTGGTTTTTTTTTTGGTGTTCCGTTAGCTGAGGATTCGGTGGAGGGCTGAATTGTTGGGAGTTCAGGGCTTGCCGTGTTGCGTCTAGTGTGATATGATGTTCTGATTTTCTTTCTTCTTTTTGCTGTGTTCGTTTCGAGAGGATGAGTGGCGTCGGGAGCTCCGATGGAACGGTTAGGATTTGTTGAATCATTTGACCGTTCTTTGCAGGAGCGATCTGGAGCAGAATTGGCATTGATTCGAGCTTTTTATAGGTTTCGAGAATCTGAGGATAAGCTGTTGGTGGTCGAATTGGGAATTTGGGCTTTTGTTGTGGGATTTTGTGAGTTCTATCATGCTCGTGGACTTACTTGAGGGAACTCTGATTTCGGAGAGTCTGCTGACCTCATGTGACTGATGGCATAATCTAGTGTTGGAGATTCGTTCTCTTCAGTTTGCGAGGCACGAAGGGGGAATGCTCAGATGAACTGTGAGGTAGATGGTAGTGTGTGAAGCGCATGTTATTCATGATAGGTAGCGGATCTTGTGCTTTCTGGAGAATTAGAACGACAAAAATTGGTGATCTAAGGGACTTATAACTTGGGTTCCGAACGGGCTTGCACAAACTTTGAACATGAGAAGCCCCTTGTGGAATAAGCTTGCTCTCATGTTTGGCCCAAGGCCACCAATCAGTTGGTTAGTCTTGTGCCTTATAAGTGTGCTAGCACTCATCACTGTCCTGGGATCGTCTTCTTCAAATGCATTTGAAGCTGCAACTTCCACTCCGGCGCCTGACATCTATACGAACTATAGAAAGCTAAAGGAGCAAGCTGCTGTTGATTATTTGGAGCTTAAATCTCTTTCAGTAGGTGCTAGTCGAGTAAAGGAGCTCGGTCTATGTGGCAAAGAGAGGGAGAACTTTGTTCCCTGCTACAATGTCTCTGCAAATATGTTGGCTGGATATAAGGATGGGGAGGTGTTTGATCGTCACTGCGAGCTGTCAAGAGAATTAGAACGCTGTTTGGTTCGCCCTCCGAAAGAATATAAGATCCCTCTCAGGTGGCCAGCTGGACGGGATGTGATATGGAGTGGAAATGTGAAGATTACGAAGGACCAATTTCTTTCTTCTGGAAGCATGACTAAAAGGTCCATCTTCTCACTTAAGCTAGTCCTTGAGCTAATAAGCTACTCCTGTCTGCACAACCTATTACTTTATCCAGATTGTAGTGATTTCTTATAGCTCTTTCATGATTTTGACTCCCATGCCTATGCTTATTTTCTTGACTTCTTTAGGATGATGCTGCTAGAAGAAAATCAAATTGCTTTCCACTCTGATGACGGTTCAATCTTTGACGGTGTCAAAGACTATTCCCGCCAAATTGCGGAGATGCTAGGATTGGGAAGTGACACAGAATTTATCCAAGCAGGGGTACTCTTCTTGTTATCTCAAGATATCACTTTGATACATATTTATTTTATACATGAGATTCTCTAAAGTTGGTTATAGCGTGATTTTTTATGCATTGGCTTTTAGTGTAGTGCTAAATTGTAGTGGCAACTGTGACATACCATAAAGGTTCTTGTTCCTAGTCATTCTTTCTAAAATTCCCACTTTTCTGCCTGTAGTCCTCTTTTTGCATTTGAAAGGGCATTAACATATAATTGTTCCAATATACACTTTGCAGGTGCGCACAGTGCTGGATATTGGTTGTGGTTTTGGCAGTTTTGGGGCTCATTTACTATCTTTAAAGGTCATGGCTGTTTGTGTTGCAGCATATGAGGCAACTGGTAGCCAAGTCCAAATGGCCCTCGAGAGAGGTCTTCCTGCAATCATTGGCAATTTTGTTTCTCGGCAACTTCCATATCCTACGTTGTCATACGACATGGTTCACTGTGCTCAATGTGGAATCATTTGGGATGACAAAGGTACTTTTTATTGGCTTAACTATTTCTGCTTTTTCCTTGTTAGTTTTCTGTAGTCTTTTGAGCTTTACTCTTTTTCTATTAAATATATTGCTTAACTGCTATGGTTAAAGAAATTTCTAGCTGTATCTGCTGCTATAGTGATTATTTCCATTGCCATATTGGCTTTAATTAGTTTATGGTCTCTTGCTCTGTGATTAGCAAAAGTCTCTCTGGAAATTGTAGGAGCCTGTGGTAGGACCTGGTTATTCTTTCAATGAATGAGTTAAAAATTGTGCAGTGTAAGATGGCATTTGTTGAACCATTCAGCGTAAGCTATCATCATGTTGAGCAGGTCCGTTCAATGAATTGGCCTATAGAATAGCGGCAAATAAGCTTTAATGAGGGAGTGAGATTGTTGTCCAAGTCCCTGTCTGTGTCTATGGCACAACTCCTCTCTTCATTGACCCTTTAGGGTCACCATTGAATACAAGAAGTCCAAAAGCCACAATCTAGTACTGCGCTTGAGCAAATTTCTTGTTTTTAATTGTGAAACTAACAGCTCCACCGAGGTCCTTTTCAAGTTTTTATCTTTTCCATTTACTTGTTGAATTTTGTACTCCCTCTTTAATAAGCCCAACAGTTCAGGAAAACAGCAATCTCGTATTTTTTAATCTGAAATGGAGCTTTGCTCCTGGACTGTGAAGAAAGGGATGGTGGGTGCTCCTTGTTTGGTTTGTTGGAGACAACCAGTTCAGCGTATTTCTTTCACTTGCAAATGGTAATTAAACTATGGAGGTGTATGGGGCAGCGATCACAGGCAGAAAGCCTTTTGATCCAAAACGGTGAGATTTTAAGGTCTAAGGATGATGAGCAAAAAGGATTCATTTCGAGAAACTGTTTAACATTTATAACAATGACCAATCTCTGGTTCATTTAGGTTTACTTTTTTCTTCTTGTGTGTTATTGATGTGTCAAGTTTGCTTTGTTAAGATGTTGGACTGTACAGGTAAAAAACTGATATAGGTGGAGCTGAGGACCTTGTTGCTTGGTTTTGATGCAAATGGTCATATCATGGGAATGACATGGCTTTTGTTGAACAAGTCTAAGCTAAATAAACCTCCAATAATTCAAGAAGACATAAAATTAAGAATTTCTCTAGTAATCTTGACTTAGTATGCATTATGTTAGCGAATGCTTTTCCTTTTAGCTCGCAATAAGCTGTAACATTATTTGGTGGGGCTAATTGCCAACTCTCATTTTTCGAAGCAGATGGGGTTTTCCTTTTAGAAGTAGATCGACTGCTGAGACCTGGAGGTTACTTTGTTTTAACTGCACCAGTGAACAAGGTACAGGGAAGTTCGAGTACAAAAAAGGCAAAAATGGTTGTTCCCCTGGAAAAATTCACTGATGAAATTTGTTGGAGTTTACTCGCTCAGCAAGATGATACTTTCATATGGCAAAAAACTGTGGAGACAAACTGCTACAAATCTCGGTGAGTAGCTCCTGCAGACTTATACTGATGGTGTTTTCTTGTGAGATCAGTTCTCTGAACTCCACAAGTTTAGTTGGATCCTTTGTAGTCTATTGACCTTTCTCCTTTATATTCTAATAGCAAGCAGGCTGCCATACCCCTTTGTAAAGGACAGGATCTTCAATCATACTATCAGCCCCTTGTTTCATGCATTAGTGGCGTTTCCAGCAAACACTGGACTTCCATACAGAATAGATCATCTGGTCCATATTTGAGTTCGGCAGAGCTTGAATTACATGGTAAGCTTTGTTCCATTTCTTTTCCCTCTTTCTTGCAGCCTTAATATTATTTGACCTTGTTGACAGAGTCCAAATGCTGAACCAGTTAACGATCATCCTGTCATTGCAGGAGTTCAACCTGATGACTTTTTTGAGGACCTGCAGCACTGGAGATCATCTCTGAAAAACTATTGGTCTCTGCTCACTCCTTTGATTTTTTCTGACCATCCAAAGAGGCCTGGAGATGAAGACCCCTTACCCCCATTTAACATGGTTCGGAATGTTATGGACATGAATGCTCATTATGGGGGCTTGAATAATGCGTTTTTGGAAGAAAAGAAGTCAGTTTGGCTTATGAATGTTGTGCCTGTTGGAGCCCAGAATACACTGCCTCTAATTCTCGAGCGAGGTTTTGCTGGGGTTTTACATGATTGGTAAGTACAATTGCGGGTAACTTTTGATATAAAACAGTCAGAAGCTTCTCTTTCTGGAATCAGGATTGTCTTATCAACAAGCTCTGTTTATCCTGTCGAAATGCCGAGTTTTCCTTTTTATTGTCAATTGCCATTATTTAGAAACAAAAACTGCCTTTTGCTATATATCCTCATTCTAAATTTTGAAATTGAGATGGTTGCAATGCCTCATAGCAATGGTGATTTTTGTTACTCCATCTATGTTGCCTTGCTTTCTCAACCCACCTAGATATATCTATATGTATTCTTGTCACTCCATCTATATCTGTCGGTTTGCAAATGTGTCATTGAGTAAATGGTCTGTGAAAAGTTACGATAATAAGTTTTTATTTGCTCATGTACTTCTTAAAACTCAAAATACTTTTTATTCATGCTTTCTGGGGCTTTGAAAACCTAGTAATTATTTTGTTTCACGCAGGTGCGAATCGTTTCCAACATACCCTCGAACTTATGACATGCTCCACGCAAATGGTCTACTTTCTCATCTCAGTTCTGAGAAGTGCAGCATGATGGACTTATTGTTGGAAATGGATAGAATTCTGCGTCCTGAGGTAGCTTTTTCTTTTTTGGTCTAAAATATACCTCATTGCTTTTGCTTGAATGTATAAAGAATATCTTATTTAGTTTATGCTTTGCTGATCTAAAGCTGTTCGTAGCTTTCTTTTCTTTTTTGTTCTTTCTCTGTAAACTACTTAATGCTGCCAGACTCTTTTGCGTGTATCTACAATTTTAATCCTTGATGTATTTCAGTATGGGTACTGCAACATAGTCTAATGCATAGAATTTTAATCATCTTATATGAGTCTTCTCATCTGACAAGTGATTTTTGATATCTGACATTTGATACAACTCTAGGGGTGGGTTGTCCTATCTGACAAAATGGGAGTGATAGAGCTGGTGAGAATGCTTGCTACTCAGATTCGGTGGGAAGCTCGTGTGATTGACCTTCAAAATGGCAGTGACCAACGGCTACTTGTTTGTCAGAAACCTTTTGTGAGAAAATGATCGATTCAGCTGTGGAAAGGTTTTCACCATCCAAGAACTGTACATTGTTTTAGCTCAGGTAGTCCTAATCTCCCTCTTATCAAGGTCAACAATTTGCAGACTAGTTATCGCAATGATTTCTTGATATTTATTAGTAATGCCACTTTTCATAGAATGAATACAGCAGATGAATGACTGTTGTCAGTTGCTACATCAGCAACTCAATGTATCACTTTTTGGCATCTCATTGAGTACCTAGATTAAAATTCGCCTTCGTGCTGCTGAATGACCTTTCTTCGCCACCCTCAAGCTCTGGTGTGCTGATTGTTATGTTTAAGGAAGCGCAGAAATTATAGTCACATATCCTCACTTCAGTTATACGTATGTTTAGGCATTCATTTTCAGTGAGAAATCTATGCATAGCTTATCGAAATTGGTTGATCTCACCAGACCGGATCTCTTCTTTTCAGGTCAACACTAGAGAGTGAACCATCTGACGGAATCTCCACGTGGCTTATTCTTCAGTCGCGAAAAGAAAAATTGGACATCGGCCTCGGCTGAATTACTTGGTGTGCAAACTGTAGATCCAGGGGTTTGGCCGGAAAAGTAGCCGCATTGAATTTTGTTCATGCATCTGTAGCAATTCATTCATCCCGTGTTCTCATTTTTTTTAGTCTCCAATTTTTTTTTCCACCTATCAATTTTGAGATTGATAATTGATCTATATGTTTGTATTAAACTCTCTTTTTTCCTGATAATTTTTGGATACCCCAAAAAAAATTGGAAGTTGTAGGAACCCTGGATCAGCAGGAAAATGCATAGAACTTTAACCTAAAGGGTCTTCATGAAAAGTAAAAACTGCTGGGTAAACAATGATTGGAAAGTACATCACGAAGCAATTTGATGAAAAAGCTAATTAGTGGAAACACATTCGAAAAGTTGCGATCCATTTAAGCTTTTTAATATTTTATTTGTTTAAAATTAGAAAAAAATAATGTCCGCAACTAAGGGCCTATTTGTTTGCAACTTGTTTCTGTTCCAGGAACAAAAATTTTGTTTTTTTGTTCCAGGAGCAAAAAAGGAATAAACGTGTTTGTTTGCGTTTTTTGTTCCAAAACTATTTTTTTTCCCAAAAACACATTTGGAATGTAAAAAAGAAACAAAAAAAAAGTTATTTATTGTTTCGAAACAAAATTTAAACACTTTTCTTCTTTTTTTTTCTTTTCTTCTTCTTTTTTTTCTTTCTTTTTCTTTGGCCGGTCGGCCGGCCTCGGCCATGGCCGGCGACCGGCCGTCGAGGGCCGGCGACCTCGCCGCCCCCGGCAAGGCCGACCTCGCTGGGCTAGGCGAGCTCAATCTCGCCCGGATCCGGCGAGGCCGAGCTCGAGCTTGCCCGGCTACGTCGGGCGGCGAGCCTCGCCGTGGCCGGGCGAGGCCGCTGGCCCTCATGGCCGGCGACCGGCCAAAAGAAGAAAAAAGGAAAAAGGAAAAAAATAAAAAAAAAAATAAAAAATAAGAAAGAAAATAGAAAAGATAAAATAAAAATATTAAAAAGTAAAAGAAATAAAAATTATATAAATTTATCAAACGTGTTTCGTTCATTTTTTATTCCTGCACAGTTTTTACCAAACGCATTTTTTTTTTCAAAAATTGATCCCGGAATAGAAATTTTTTTTTATATTTCTGTTTTCTGGAACAACTTTTAAACGAAACATTACCAAACACACCCTAAATGTCGACAATGTAAGAGAAATGTATTAACAAATTTATAAACAAAAAAATTTGGCTAAAAAACTAAAATGGAAAAAAATTACATTTAAGTGCACTCATTTTTAATTAGAAAAAAGTAACTTCATTATGATGAACGTGATGGCACGCACTTCAAGGAAAAAAAAAAAATTCATCCTTTCTATTAAATCACGTAAATGTGGCATGTCAGAAACTGTTTCTGAATCATTATTGTGGCATGTCAGAAACTGAATCATTACTTGAAGTTCTCGCCCACCTCATTTACATCATTACCCAAATTTGACCTTGACAATAATACAGCATGCCGAGTTAATGACAAGGCAGTGAGAATAATCTTTTCATCTCATAGCAGACCGGTCTAAAAGAAACCAAGAGAATCTGCATTAACAAGGGTTGCCAAGACAATTTTCTTATAGATTTGAAATTTACCATAAGTGTACGCATCGTTCTATAACAAATCAACATGCAGACCACGTTTAAATACGCTCGACCAAACACAGGCCATTCCTTTATACTTAACCAATGAAACCAAAAAATAGAAAGCCAATACACATTCATGCAAGTTAAAGAACAAAATCTCACATTTTGCTCCATCCAATGCCAAGACAAGACATCCAAGTATTCACTCTCAGCAGGTAGTTACAATTTAGAGCACAGCCATTAACAAGTTTGAGCATCCTAGAAGATTACTTGAGAAATTATTTTAGAAGAAACAAAATTGTGAAATTGCTTGTATCAGAACTGTTCGAGTTCAAGCAGCACCTAGTTCCCGGTTCAAATAGTCTACAAACATCCGCTTGGCGCTCTCTGCATCAGCAGGCGGCGGTCGCCCGCTTAAACTCGTTTGTCCTGTCAACTTAATGAAAGTTCGTCGGAGCCTTCGTAGCTCCGGCAGCCCAACTGATCTTGAAATGGTAATAGTCGGCAATCCTACGCCAACAGAGATCCCATTTGAAGGGCCTCCCAGGGCCTGGGATTGTGCTTCCACGATTGCGCTGATCACCTCCTGCGTTGCCCTGTCCAGCTCGTAAAGCGAATTCGCTTCTGAAAACCGCGCATTCTGCGTAGCAATGGTCGGCTGCAAAACCTTGACATCTCGTGATTTTGAGTCCACCTTTTTCGTCAAGTATGAAACAGCCTCTGTGATGGCAGCAGAAGAATTAGTCACTCCCTCTTTATGCGGCCATAGTTCGAACAAAGGAGAATCCCAGCGGTTTCTTCTATCTGGCCTCTCAAATCTTCTTGCCAGGTCCTCAAAAATCTTATCATCGTATGCAGCTTCTCCCTTTTCCCTGCGTTCCTCGTTCCATTTCCGACAATGCGTTTCCTCTGCATCACAGAACACAACGCAGTACCTTATACCGGCGGCACGAGCCAAGCACCAGAGTTCATACCTATAGCCCTTTATATTGTTCAAAGAATCGACTATGACGACATCTTCCTTCGACAGTGACCTGTCCACTTCAGACCGGAGGACTCCTCTTAAATTCTTCTCGGCAGGCATATCGGCATAGCTCTGATTGCAATCGAGGTGGAAGGACCCTTCATCAATTATCCTAACAACAGGCTTCGCTTCTGACTCCTTAAGGGCTTCAGCAAGGCAAAGCGCAGCTGTTGACTTCCCACTGCATGGCTGCCCGCAGATCACAACCAATGCCATCTATCAATCGATGTTTAGATGGGTCTTTCCTGTGGAAGCGCTTCCTGCTCATAGTTCAAACTATCAGTGGCTTTTACCGACTTCAACAACAAATACCTCGCTTTCTCTGGGGTATTTATTCATGCTAGAAACAGGAGGCACAAGTGATACTGACATTTATGTCGTAAACCACATTAAACTATGTCTAATGGCATTGAGGAGATATTATTTGACTTCTGCTTAGAGAATTCGTTAAATGAGATAGATAACTTCCATGTAGAGTTAAACATGAACATGTAATTGACGGCAATGGTGCTGTCGAGCAATTCTGTTCGAAATGGATGATATTCCAAAAGACTAAACGAGTTCCCTAAACACTAAACTAGTTCCAATGAGCAGAGCTCGTCTTCGTCTTCACTGTTTTGTAGCTAACAGGGACACAACACTTAGGGTAAAAAATCAAATCTTGTACGCATGGCAATACATACTGAATTGCCAACGGGTTGATAAGAATCAGAGGACATCTCAACCAAGTTTACGGACCAAAAATTCACCAGATTTCTGAAAAATTTCACCAGATTTCTCAAAAATTAAAAAAGAAAAAACAAGGACCTGCGACTGGAGTAAAGGACAGGAATTTCTCCCCAATCGGTTCCAGTAATCCGCATCCCGCCCAAAAACACGAAACAGTATCGCAAAATACTATCGACCACGTACCAGTTTCGACAAACAGAGAAGGACCCACTCGAAAACCCTAACTCAGACAGCACGAGAGTCCACAGAGCAATCCGCATAAAACCAGGGGAAAAAAGAAATGGCCGAGAGCCGTACCGGGCGCTGGAGAAGAGACCGGAAACCGGCGCTCTCGTTTCTGGGGATGAAAGAGGGAAAGCGCATCCGACGTCAATTCCTCCGTCGCCGAGCGAATCTCCCCGATCCTGGCTAAGTTCCCGTTCTCCTCCGCGGCTTCCGTTCGCCTTCCTTTGTTCAGTTCTCGATCTATGTATGTTGACTTCGCCGCGAGGAGGCCCCGTCCTCTCTCGTTCGACGCGAAATTGTTGGCCGGATCTTGGCCGGAGCTTATCGCCGCCGCCGGAGCTTCGCCTACCGTTGAAGCTGGCTCCTTTTAGGGTTGCGTGGAACGGAAGAACGAAGAACAGCGCGACGAAAAAGGGAGAGAGGAAGCGCAAGCACTGAAACTGATTCTCCTGTTATATTAAAATTTAAAGGATACAATATATGTATGTGTATATATATATATATATATATAAATGTGTGTGTATAAGCTACAAATAATCATAAACTACATTTAACCCGAGAAAATAACACAAATTATTTGTCAACTTTAATTTAGTATATAATGTCAACTTTCGATGTTTAATTTTGTCCAATGTGATTTAGAATTATTGATAAATATTCAATGTAATTATCCTATTAGCTCAAACGACAAATCAAAAGTTACTTTGATGATGTGAATGAATATACACTGAGTTGAATTTTTAAAAACAACGAGTCATTGCGTTTCATCCGCTTATGCATCTATTTTAGACAAGGAAAAAGGAATTAGGCGTTGACATGTAACTTTTTTTGTTTTTGGTCCATTGTTCAGAAGGAATTGAAAGCCATATCAACAGAGTTCGCTAACTCGAATTATTAGAAATGCAATATTGTACATTTCCATATAGTTTATAAACTAAATTAACACTTACCGATAATTTAAGAACCACGTTGAATAAATCAAATATAAAAATGATATGATTTATTGAAAATATAAAAATGATATGATATATTGAATTAAAGTTCATACACTATTTGTGTAATTTTCACCATATAAAAATTATATGAACTACTAGAATGGTTTTGCCTATCTTTCATCTAAGTTTTTTTTTTTTGGTAAAGGTCTTTCATCTAAATTGATATTGGAGAAATTATGTAATAATAAAGCTTAGTTAACTTTCAATAAAATGTTTTTCAAATTTTCTTACATTCGCTTTACAAAAAAAAAAAAAAAACCAACAAAGGAAAACATTTTATGCAATGGAAAAATTTCTTTCAAAAGTGAAGAAAATATTTTCTATTTCACAAGGAAAACAATTTTCACAACTTTTTTTTTTCATCACTTATTTTTATCTTTTCCTTTTGGGATATGTTCAGTAGAAGTAAAAGCTTGTACGAGAAAGTCGATTGAGTCACAAAAAAACTTACAAAGAGTTCAATCAGTCCAAAACTTGCCAGGAAAGTGCGATTGAGTCCTAAAACTTACAAATAGTTCAATCAAGTCCTAAAATTTATCCAAAAGTGCAATTAAGTCCTAAAGTTAACACTTAGTTAAGAAAGTTAACGAATTCGTGCCGACGCGTGGCGACGTCATATTTGAAATGATTTTTTATTTTTCAAATGGCTTTTTAAAATTATTTTTTATTCAAAATCTTTAAAAATTAGATTAAAAACTAAAAAGGAAAATCTAAATTTATTTTAAAAAAGAAAAATCTAAATTTATTTAGAAAAAAAATTGTTCAAAAAAAAAAAAAAAAAAGGGCGGTGGACTTCCGCCGCCGCCCATCGCCGGAGGGGCCGGCGACCGTCACCGGCCCCGGGCGGGGTGGTGGCCCTCACAGAGGGCGGCGGCGTGCCCCCCGGGCGAGGCCTCGTCGACCCTCGCTCGGGCGGCGAGGCTCGCCCGCCGGGCGAGCCTCACCGGCCCCGAGCGAGGGTCGACGAGGCCTCACCCGGGCGGGCGACGGTCGTCGTCCCTCGCCCGGGGCCGAGCGACCGTCGCCGCCCCGGGCGAGGCCTCGTCGCCCTCGCTCGGGGCGGCGAGGCTCACCGGAGTCGGGGAGCCTCGCCGAGATCCGGTGAGCCCGTCGGCCTCGAGCGAGGGCCGACGAGGCCTCGCCCGGGCGGGCGATGGTCGCCGTCCCTCGCCCGGGGCCGAGTGACCGTCGCCGCCCCTCCGGCGATGGGCGGCGGCGGAAGTCCACCGCCCTTTTTTTTTTTTTTTTTTTTTTTTGAACAATTTTGGTTTTCTAAATAAATTTAGATTTTTCTTTTTTTTTAAATAAATTTAGATTTTCTTTTTAGTTTTTAATCTAATTTTTAAAGATTTTGAAAAAAATAATTTTAAAAAGCCATTTGAAAAATAAAAATCATTTCAAATATGACATCAAAGACCACGTCAACAATTTTCGTTAACTTTTTAACGGTGTTAACTTTAGGACTTAATTGCATTTTTCTGACAAGTTTTAAGACTTGATTGAACTCTTTGTAAGTTTTAGGACTCAATCGCACTTTTCGCACAAGTTTTGTGACTGATTGAACTCTTTGTGTTTTTTGGTGACTCAATCGACTTTCTCGCACAAAGTTTTGTGACTTCTATCGAACATATCCCTTTCCTTTTACTTTCTTCTTCTTCTTCAATTAGGCGTTGGCCAATAACTCGCTTGAGCTCACCAAACGATCGCGAGGCTTGGGCCTCACCAGATCAGCAACACTGGAGCATCACTAGAAGGTGGTGAGGCTTGGGCCTTGCAAATTAGCAACTCTCAAGGCAAGGCTCGAACTCGCCCTACGGTGAAGCTCGCTGGCCGTTGCCATCACCAACGATCGACTAAGGAAAAGAAAAATAAGGAAAAAAAAAAAAAAATAATTAAAAATTTGATATTTTATAAAAATAAAATAAAAAATAGCATAAAAATATAAAATATAAATATAAATATAAATAATCAAAACGAGTGCACAGAGAAAAATCAAATCAGATATCGAATAATGGAAAAAAAATTATTTCATTTTTGGGTTTTAATTGAATACTATAAAATATTATCATTTTCTTGAATTTTTTTTTTGATAATTTCTTTTTAAATGCTACATTTTTCACTAAACGAAGAGAGCTTAATTACTAATTTACTTTCGCAACACAGTTTGAACATTTCATTGTTGGGCCTGGGGCAAATAATTGGGCCAGTACAATCAGCGGTTCGATCGAAAAGGCCCGGCCCGAATTGAAAAGCAGGGATGCAAAGACACGCGGAGGCAACAGGTGGAGATGACTTCCGCGACTTTTGCTTGTTCCTGTCCAAAGTCGGTCGATCACTGTCCGTTGCTGTTTTATTGCACACAGTGAAACTGCAAGTGGCTGAACTCCGTCGTCCGTCGGCTGCCGTCGCTTTTGCTCACTCTTTCTCTTTGTCCCCATTGGCATCTGATGGGTCGACATGTGTTTGTTTGTTTCTTTCTTTTTTCCTGAAAACGATGGCAGTCACGCAAGGCTTGTCCCGTGTTGCAATAATACAGAGACATTAGGGGTTTCTAGAGGCGAGCATTTGTTGTAGGACCGGGATCACTATTTCTTTTGGTTTCGGGATAGACCCCATATAATCAGTTAGACCAGACCGATTCCACCATAAATTGGAACTGATCTTGCCTGATTTAATTTCGGATTCCAAGATGAGAACCAATCACTTTTACAATTTTCAAGAGTCAAATAATAATTCCCATAGATGACACTACTTTTAAAATCCAACTTTGTTTGTTGAATTGCTACATTGAGTTTAAGAGTGGATGTTCGAGCAATTTGAAATACATCGGTGCAATGGCTAGGTGTTATTACGTCCTTAAACTTATAGCAAATTTTCCAATCAAGTCCCTAATCCTCCAATCCCCAAAAAATTAAAGCAAATGTAGTAGTCTGGTGCTACCCAAAAGAATCATTTCATACGTTAAGCTTCGATTGTCCATAATCGGAGAGGGGGGATTTGGTGGGGAAACTTCTGTAAATTCAACGACTCAATTGCAATAATCACAAAGTTCGAGGATTGCTCTGAAAAGAGAGTGTAGTTTCAAGGATCAAATGTACACTTTCCCCAACAAAAGACTACACTCATCAAATACATATTTATTATTATTATTATTTTTGTCTTTTTTGGTTTTTGGTGGCTCAAACGAATAATTGGTATTTGTCTGAGAATTTTGCCGTAAGGACAAGAGAAAAAGGTGTAGCATGCACGCGAACGAGTATGGCAACATGGAACCCGCCATTAATCTCCACTATCTTCCAAAAAAAAAAAAAAAAAAATATCGCTTTCAAGCTGAATAAATAATTGATACTTTTCTAGAAAAAGAATTTATTTCTGTCATTTACCGAAACAGAGTGGCTGAAACGTTAGGGAGTGATTTAGCCTAAATTGGCTTGGTATCTAAAGGGGGATTTCTATCTGGAAGCAAGCTTCTGGTTTCTTCGTTGTCTTCTCTCTCTTTGATAATGCTTAGAAGTATGCTCAAACTTGGGCCATTTTTCAATATATAATTTATGCAATTAATTTTTATGATTTAAAGAGGAAGGAAAATGTTTTAAAATCTCAATGTGAAGAGAAGGCTATGTACAATGGTTACAAGTAGAGAGAAATAGTTAAATTGCCTGTGTATATCATGATTTGTGTATGCATAATAGAATTTGGCTACAAACTACACGGTTGGATATATTACGAGAGGAATATTTAAAACGTCTGAGTATCATGATATATATACATTAAAAAAATTAACAATCCATCATCACATTTGTGAATTAGAATGTGTAAAATGCAACATAAGTATACAGTAATTATACTAGTTAAATAAATAAGAAGAAGTTAGCCAAAAACCCTAGAGATGAAATGCTTCTTGAAAAAGGTACTCTTGTACATGGAAAAGGAGTAGAAATGACAAATATGTAGAAAAGGAATGTGATGAATGTATCTTCTTAATACTTTTAACTATATGAATTGTCTTCGATTGTGAAGTAGATTACGCGACCGTCTTCAATTTCAAAGTAGATAACGCAACTGTTTATTTTAAAAGAAGTCCGTGTTCATGTTTTACAAGTTAAGAGAAGCTTCAAAATTTGGATAAGGAAGGGTTGTTAAGATTGATCAGCCACTAAATCACAAGGAAAACAAGTCAGATCATCATTTATTAAAGGGATTTGCAGGAGTTTCTAAATCTTAATACTTTTAACTGTATGAATTGTCTTTCGATTGCGAAGTAGATTACGCGACCGTCTTCGATTTCAAAGTAGATTATGCGACCGTTTATTTGAAAAGAAGTCCGTGTTCATGTTTTACAAGTTAAGAGAAGCTTCAAAGTTTGGATAAGGAAGGGTTATTAAGATTGATCAGCCACCACAAGGAAAACAAGTCAGATCATCGTTTGTCAAAGGGATTTGCAGGAGTCTCTGAAGGCAGCACCTGAAGCGCCGCCGTAAGCAACAGTATTCTATCGAAGTCAATTTCAATTGGAAAAAGATGGAACTGCAACCAATGCGAAACTTAGACATCAGTCCTCATTAAAAACACCATATTTCAATTTTTTCTACCGACTTCCTTATCGAATGAGGTTGTCTCTAAGTTGAGATATTGATGCATAATGCCTTGAGCCAATCGGATTAATTCTCATCAAATCCCTCCCCTTTTCACACGTTTTAATAAGACATCAATAAATTCCGTCGTAATAACTCGAGGTTTTAGGGTAAACGGTTTTGCTCTGGCATTCGATTTCCTGTTGGCAGCATTAGAGATGGAACTCTCGAATTCGATTCCTTAGTACCTAATTTCATCCATTCAAGGGTTTCGCTTTCATTTCTCGAAATGGATTTCAACTATCTATTCAAAGACGTTCATCGGGTTCGCTCGCTTGAGGCCTTCGTCATCAAATTGGCTTTTGCCGAGGCGGAGTGTTAACATATGAATATATTCTTCGTTGTACTCAAACGGCTTAGACGTTTAGAGTTAGAAAATAGAAGTTGCACGTCTCAATTTCAAGTACATCATCCATTAGGACAGGAACAAGATAACCTCTTTCTTCTCAGATTCTATAAGACAAGTCAAGCGTTGTTCCAGTGGAAATTGTCTTGGATTAAGAATGCATCAAAAGCAACGATCCAATGGAGACGAATCAGGGTTGATCTACCTTAAAAGGAAATGCAACAGCAGGAAGACTTTAGAATAAGAGCAAGACATCACACATGAGGTCAGCATTTGTCAGATGGGACGTTGCTTCGATCGCCTCCCATCGGATTCCATGTCCTCGATTGACGAAAGCTCTGTCGAAAAACGAAGTCAATGCGCCATTTCACGTCATTTACTGTGCAAATCTTGATAACACGACATAGCTAATGAGTAAATGAGACGTTTTGTTTCAAATTTTCTCGATCAATTCAACAATATCCACTGAATTGAGTTGTTATATGAGTTTGGATTCAAGAGAATTTCAAACTATATAACGGCTCGATTCGTTTCTTTGTTTTCTTTTCTTTTTTCGGTACTATAGTTTATGCATGATCGGCTTTTTCTCCTCCCATCACTGAGGTCAACCTGCTCAATCATTAACCTCTCTACTCTGAAACGAGAGAGATTCCATTGAAAGAACCATGTGTCAGCAGCTATCCATCGGATGAACTGATGCTCCTCAGTAGCAGTAAGGATGACGGACATCCCGCGAAATGGAAGAGCGATGCCAGGACCACTTCCCCGATCTAATCATCACCGAAACTTCCGTTCTGAAGATCCGATACTCCGACAAGGTTTTTGGCCCCCCCCATCTTGTCTCCGGGAATCGAATTCTATAGGGTGTAAGGTACGCCATTTTCTTTTCCCCAAAGTGGAAGTGATGAGTGCGAAATGCTGGAAAGGTCGGCACGGGGGGAGAGATGGGACACATGTGGAAGCCAAGATGGAAGAGACGGGACACATGTGGAAGCCAAAGATGGAAGAGATGGGTAGTGATCTAAGAGCAAAGCGTAGGCACATCCAAGGACAAAGGGATTAAGCAGCAGCCAAAAGGTGGTGGGGGGTGGTTGGGTGGAGGCTACTATGCTGATAGATGCCGCGAGAGACGCCCACGAGAAAGGCAAAAGAAAAGAACAAAGGCAAATCTGATTTTCCACACACGACTTTTTCTTTCTTTCTCTTATTTTCTCCCTCCTTTTGGGCCACTATTTATTAAGAAAAAGCCGAAAACAAAGACACCTTCAAATAATGTCCACAATGGCACATTTGCTCTAAAAAAAAATTTGACATAAAAAATTCCCAAATTATGCTCACGTTTATCCTAAACTTTTTTGTGACATAAAATATCTTAAACTTATACTTATTTGACAAATTTACCCTTCGCTAAGATTCCATTAAATACTTTTTCAATTTCACTTTAATAACGTAGACTCTATATTAATACTATTTGCTTTCCGTTATCCATATAGCCAGATTTTTAACTATTCATATCGACAGATTTTTCAATTAAGGTAAATGTATCACATCTGTACAGGTTTGGAATTTTCTGATATCACGAAAAATAATTTAAGGTAAATTAGTCACACTTACCATAATTTAAGGTTTTCGATGGATTTTACCATATATTATATATTTTCCTTTTTCTCCTTTTTGTATAAAAGGGAAAAAGAGAAAAAGAAAAAAAGGGGTGGTGTGAATTCAAAAACTCAAAGATGCACCACATTGTCAATATTCCGCCTCACCAAAGCACGGCACAGCGTATAAAGCCAATCTCTTTCTCTCCACCACTTCTTTGAATATTGTCCCATTTAACTTTGACCCCCCTCCCCCCACTTACATCATCGACCTACCGACCATTCCCTCTTTCCTTCCCCTTATAAATCCGTAATCATTGCCTTAGTCCTTGCCCAGTTAGATTCACGAAATCCAACCATTCCTTCCACAGCCTCTCCATCTTTTTCCTCTCCCTCGCCCCCTCCTCCCTCCTCCCTCTTCCTCCTCCCATCTCCTCCTCCTCCTCCTCCTCATTTCTCCTTCCCTTTCCTTCTCGTTCACGGCGGCCGACGGTCACGCTTACCGTCACCCTTTGATCCGAGACCACACACGACCGGCGAGAAAACAGCTGGCGATGGAGAGGTATCGTCCCCGTGCGGCGGCGGCCGCTTCGGCAATGATGGCGGGCTTGCTTGCGGGACTCCTTGTCCATGCATGCTGTGCCGACGCCATCGGCCGTTCCAGTTTCCCAAAGGGTTTCGTCTTCGGCACCGCCTCCTCCGCTTTCCAGGTCCTCTCTCTCTCTCTCTCTCTTCCTTTTCGCTTGTACTTTGCTTTTCTCATCAATCATGTCAGGAATGGGTTTATCTCCTCCGTGAATGAATCTCAACGCTCATGCTTCATCTAATCATATATTCGAATGCATTTCATTCACGTACTGCATGCGCGCTAAATCTACACGAGCCCGGCTCGCTGCGTAAGAGGTCCGGCTCGATCTCACGCGAGACCCATCAGATTTAAGAGCTCGGGCGCCTTAGGCTCGTCTCATGTATTTAGGAGGAACGACGTTAAGCGTGTTCACGGGGACGCTCCCTCGAGCATGATTCCATTCGCGCCGTCTTATCATCACGTGAACCAGTCTCTGTGAAGCTACTGTACACAGAGAGAGAGCGATTCTTGTCAAACTATTTTCCTTTTTCCCACCTGGCCGCGAACGTTTCGAGGAAAATAAAAACATTCCCAGTTGATCAGTCAATCCTTTTGCGTTCTGCGGCGAAAGCGATGGGCACTTTTGTGCCGTAGCTTTAGCTCGGTGTTCTGACATCTAGGGACGAAGTTGGACTTGAGGAGCCTGAGGCTTTTTGTGCTTTAGCGTCTGGAGCCCGGGCGACGGGACGGGTCCGACCAGTCACGGGTTGAGAGAATATGGCGCGTATTCAAGGCGAGATTAGCGGCCCCTCCCTCCCCACCACCTCGCGCGTTCCGTAGACCGGAGCGAAGTCATCTCTTCATGGAAAATTGAACTAATTATGTACTGTTAAGATGTTATATTATATCAAGAGATACCCACTACTCAGCCAATTCACGCACTAGATTCTCTTCCTCGTGCAGCTTTATTCACTCCTTGCATTTGACTGAATATAGAAAGTTTTTCATCTAAATCCATCGAATCGGACAGGAATTGAGTATGAATCTGATGGAATATAAGCCACTTATAAACGGATCAAAGTAAATTAAATGAATTTATTGGAGCTGGATTATTTTCGATATAATTCAAATCCATTTTGACGGTGTTAATATGCTGGATTATTTTCGATATAATTCAAATCCATTTTGACGGTGTTAATATGGAGATGTGACATCCTATCATCGGAATGAACGAAGGCTCTTGACCTAGTATTCACAGTAGGCACTTTAATGCAAGCCACCGCATTAGTCGGTTTTTTTTTTTTTTTTTTTGGGGGGGGGGGTGAGGAATTTAATGCTAACAGCGTACTTGGAAACCTCGTTGACTTTGTGAAGGCCTGGTGGGCCGGTGGCTTCTTGGTTTTCTTATTCCGACTGAAACGCTGGACACATGATTTTTTGTTTTTGTTTTTATCCGGTTTGCTTCGAACTTCGAACTTAGGACTGAACGCTATTCCCGGAAAACATGTGTAACAAGTCGTAGGGGACATGTTATATTCTCATTTTGATATAAAGTCTTCGAAAAAAGTAATTTTTTTTCCCTCTGGCTGCGCTCTAAGTTTGGTATCTTTATTATTTTTTTTTGGGTCCAAAGTTTGGTACTTTGAATAGCTGTAATTGACGCTGAGCTTGTTTCGTTTTCGTGATCAGTACGAAGGAGCGGTGAAAGAGGACGGAAGGGGACCATCGGTTTGGGATACCTTTTCGCATCAATTTGGTAATATGATAATAGTATTTTTTATTCTTCTCATTTTATCTTAATGATTGGATCTCTGTGAGTGACATAATTTAAGAACAAATGATTAAGATGCCCGGTGAAAAAGCAAATTGACATAAGTGTAATGTCTAGTTTTTCATCGAGTTCAAATCCTTAAGCCCATTTGTTGGAATTATCGGGAATAATAAGACCGACGGAATGGAGACGAAATCACCTTCCCCTTTATCGATTCGTGTTTGGTAGTACGGAAGAAAGGTGCTCTCGTTTAACCAAACAGGATCTAAGTGTTTATATATGTACATGTGTAATCCGCACAATTCATGAATCATGGAGTCGTGTATTGCTTCATCGGCGTAATCAGTAATTTGCATTCGACTGGCTCCAGGTAAAGTGATCGATCTTAGCAACGCGGATGTCGCCGTGGATCAGTACCACCGGCTTAACGTAAGTCTCTCCGTGAAAACCTGCTAGGCATTTTTCATGAGAAAGGACAGCGATAGACGAGCTGAATCCAAACTTAATACCGTGCAAGCATTTACCTGAGCATGTTTCTCTGCTTATGAACTCCAATTCAGGAAGATATTCAGCTCATGAAGGACATGGGAATGGACGCCTACAGGTTTTCGATCTCCTGGTCTCGCATCTTTCCTAGTAAGAGACTAGCTTGTACATGCTTTTTGGACATTGAAGTTGTGAGCGATGATCACCGTTTACCTCGTTCTGTTGAATTTCGGCCAACTGATGTCATGCTTCAATGAATTTAGATGGAAGCGGCCAGATCAATCAGGCAGGAGTCGACCACTATAATAATCTCATCAACGCATTACTGGCTAAAGGTAAGCACGTGACGTGCAGTACGAGCACAATCACGAGCAAAAGCACTGTTGTCACGACTTTACTTTTCAATATATTTGAAGCATAGTCAAGAGTTGGCCATAAATTGGTTTTTCTCCATTTTCTCACTGAAGTTTCTGGCATCGTCGCACTTGAAAAATTTCCGTTAGTTTATGTAGTGCGCATGCCATATGTCGTCGGTCGGCGTATAGTATCTAAAATGGATGCATGTCCTTCACTGTAATGGCAAAAAGCTGAAGGAAAAAGGGAAAACTTCAGTTTAAAGCAGAGCATATTAAATGGGTATGGTCGTCGTCGCATGCATAGAATTCATCCAAAAAACGAACGGACTAACCGCCTCTCTGATAATGCTGCAAGAGCAGGGATCGAACCATACGTGACTCTATTTCACTGGGATCTCCCGCAAGCTCTGGAAGACAAGTACAATGGATGGCTCGACCCGAAAATCATGTGCGTCACGCAGATTTTCTGCTTCACACGATGAACATATATATGTATTACCAACTGAAGGACTCAAAAGTGGAACAGAGCCTCGAGGTTGACCTTTTTCTTTTGGTTACTATTACTGCAGAAAGGATTTTGCGACATATGCCGAGACCTGCTTTCAGAAATTCGGGGACAGGGTGAAGCACTGGGTCACCTTCAACGAGCCGCACACACTGGCAATACAAGGATACGATGTCGGGCTTCAGGCACCGGGCCGTTGCTCCATCCTTCTTCACCTCTTCTGCAGGGCTGGGAACTCTGCAACCGAGCCTTACATTGTTGGGCACAACATCCTGCTCTCACATGCCACCGCCGTCGATGTGTATAGAAAGAAGTACAAGGTCTGTGTCATAAAATGAAAGTCATTGTATTAACATTCCAGTTGCTTATATCTTCCTTAAAAGACCCCTGATGCGCATTCCTAATTTGAACGTCAGCATGCCGAGTTACTAAGCTGTTTAGTTATCCTGTGCAGCAAAAGCAGCATGGATCAATCGGTGTAGCCTTCGATGTGATGTGGTTCGTACCGAGAACAAACTCAACCGATGACATCGAAGCAACTCAGAGAGCCCTAGATTTTCAGTTTGGCTGGTAACAAACCGTAGACACTTTCCAGATTTAATAGATTTAAGAAGATAAATCCTTTTGAATGTGTGCGAGCAAGATGTGTTCACGAAAATACTGAAAGTACGAACTATGCAAGTAAAATATCGGGGTCATGAGCACTATTTGTTTTTCATGGTAATCGCAGGTTTATCGAACCGTTGATCTTTGGAAATTATCCGAGCTCCATGATAAGTAGGGTGGGAAGCCGCTTACCGGCAATTTCCAGTTCCGAATCTGCTCTTCTAAAGGGGTCTTTGGATTTCGTGGGTATCAATCACTATACTACATATTATGGCAGCAATGATACGTCCGGTGTAATCGGACGTCTACTTAATGACTCCCTCTCGGACTCTGGCTCTGTCACTGCGCGTAAGTAACCCTTCTTAACATATCTGGAAGTTTTAGTTGTTTGGCTCTTCTCTTTTTTAATTTTGGTGGTGCTAAGTTATGTTTGCTGCTGTTTTCAGCTTTTAGAGATGGGATACTCAATCCAATTGGAGACAGGGTACGTTAGTTCCCAGCACAGCAAGAAACTTTCGATTTGATTAAGGCAGAGATCATTTAGAATGAAGTGTATCGCTCAAATGATAGCTTGTGATGTATTTTTATAGCAATGCGTGAATTTCTCTTCAGTTGTTTTTCTAACTAAAACTGTCATGCGAATGTCAATCTGCAGGCGAGTTCAATATGGTTGTACATAGTACCCCAGGGGCTCAGAAGTTTAATGAACTACATCAAGACAAAGTACGGGAACCCGCCTGTCATTATTACCGAAAGTGGTAAGTCTTCCGAGCTTTAAAGAAAAAAGGCAACTAGCATACAGATGCTACATCTTTCTGTAATATCTTCACTGAAGTTGAAGGTCTTCTTAATCCAGTCATGGCTTACTGAAGAAGAAAAGATGCTCAAATCTGTTGCCTTTGTCTGTTCTAACTTGGGTCTCTGCAGGTATGGACGACCCGAACCCCCCGCTAATCAACATCAAAGAGGCTCTCAAGGATGAGAAGAGGATCAAGTATCACAATGACTATCTCACCAACTTGCTGGCCTCCATCAAGTGCGTTACAATGTTCCGTGCGCTCTCTCTTTTTATCAGTCGAAACCGAGCTCTTTCTATGTCGTTCTTTCTAACATTTTGCTTTATGACCGAACCAGAGAAGACGGATGCAACGTGAAAGGGTACTTCGTGTGGTCTCTGTTGGATAACTGGGAGTGGGCGGCTGGATACACTTCGAGGTTCGGCCTCTACTTTGTGGATTACAATGACAAGCTGAAGAGGTACCCCAAAAACTCTGTTCAGTGGTTCAAGAACTTCCTGAAGTCTACTTAACCAATTAATGAAGATGAAGGAGGCGCCACAGTGGATACAGTGCTTATTCATTATCTTCTATTTCTGTGGAGACACATGATTTCATTACACCACATTGCTACATCTCAATAAATTTCAGAAATGTTTATGTTAGAAAAGCCAAAAGGCAAAAAAAAAAAAACAAAAATATGTTATTTGAATTGAAATAATTGCTTTGTTATTCCGCATACCCTTTTCGCCTGTTCTCGCGATGGCTCCTTCCTAGGTGAAGTCTGAAAATTGATGAACAGCATGCTCCGACTTGAGTCGCTAGGAGATCATAGATGGCATCAGCGCTGCGGGCTTTCCATAATTAGTCAAAACTCTTTGGCCTCATAGGTAAAACCAAATTTCCAGTCAGCCGGCGCGATATTATCCTATTGTACCATCTTGCCATTGCTAGTATTAGCTTGAAATGCACAAGCTTTGGCCGACCAACCGCACCGAGCATTGCCAGTTCTGGCCCCAGTACTGTGCCATCGGTATCCATTCAGATCCCGAACCCTTGATCTTAACTTCCTGGACATTGCCGGCTCCTCCCACATTGTACGCCAAGACAAGAATCCAATCCGAGTTCCCCTAGAACTCAAACTCGACACCTCCCGACCTAACACATCGGGCTCGGCGGTATAAGATAGGGACAAAGCCCGCCTCATAATCGGTGATCTCGCCGAACATGGGCTGCGAAACGTCAAAGTGCTGATTGGGCCGGTCGCACCAGTTCTGTCCGGATAGGCGGCTCGAAGGGCATAGATTGGTGGCCGTGATGTGGATGGTGTTGTTGAGGCACCACCTTGGAGAGCTGTGGCACTTGATCTCATAGCAGGCTCCACAAGTGAGGCCTCCATGGAAGAGGGCTGTGCTTAGAGCTGCTGTCGTCAAGGCTATATACCCCGTTTCCATCGTGTTCCCATAGCCACAGCTTCCCTCTGCATTTTACACGTTATAGGGATGGACTCAAGCACCGAGATGCAGGGTAATATTGGACATGCTGCAATTAGCTAATCGATAGTTTTGGCAAGGTCTACAGCTCAATTTTGTCGAGGTGCATGCGAATCTTTCGGTGCATTCGGGAGATAACAGTAGGCACGACCATAAAACGAGAGTGGCATGTTACCACATTTGCGACGACCTTGTTGTCTCGTTGAATTTAGTATAATAACAAATTTGCCCAGAAAAGCTCCCAAATATCCCACATTTAGTAGACCGCGACGAAACTACCCAAGACTCACTCATTGTACCAGCGCCTCTGATGTCTCCATAGTATGTAGCGTGTGCTGAACTGTATCCGGCTCGACTCGCGACAGAGCTCACGAGGCACAGAGCTGCGAGCATGATCGAAGCGACATTTATTGGACCACCCACCTCAACCTTTTTTCCAACGATCAATTCTTTCCGGTACCTAAATGGAATCACAAACTTGCAGAGTTTCTTATACACGGCAGTCGTAACGAGCAACGAGGAGCATCCCGGTAATGGAATCACACGTTTCTTGGTTCCTTTTGAATTAGATTTCACAGGAGGCATCACATAATTCTACAATGCAGAAAGGATTGCGTTAGAGTTTCCGTTCATGAGCAAAGTTTGCGGATCTCAAGACAATTCAATGCGGTCAAAGCGAAAGTCATGTCGACTTTTGGACGAGATGTTTAGCAGCATTATGTGGAGGGCCTACTCCTTATACATGTATACGTAAACCCTAATAGATCGAATTCTGGAGGAAGGACAATTCTTTTTTTTTTTCTGGCTTTCATTCCATCGAAACCGTCTAAATTAGCCATCGCTTCTTTGTTTAATTCGACACAAAAACGGCCCTTTCTTTGAATTAATTGCCATTCTTTGAAAAATATATGGAAAAAAAATCCGAGATGACCCAAAATGCTCATATGCATGATTTCAATGATTTTTTTTTTTTTTTTTTTTGCGAAGACTTACATGTGATAAGAAAAAAATTATAAATAAAAATCGCTTCAAATATTTTTTTCCCCTATCACAAACATTCTTGCAAAAGGGAACTTTTGATGGCATAGAACTTGGACTAATACTGTGGACTCGGTTCCTCGTGCCATTTCTTTGTGCTTTCGTTTTTTGGAGGGTAACCATGCGGACTGCATGCAATACATCTTTTCCTTGTTTTCCGACAAAAAAATATGTAACCTCTAAATGCCCGTAGACGGGTTTATGCATGAATCTAGTGTTTCATAGTCGTTAAATCATATTATCTTATATTGAGCTATGATTGGATTCACATGATTCTAATGCATCTTAAAATCTTCCCAAATATATAAGTTGGAAAAGAAGCACTGCCGACGAAAATTTTTGGTTAGCCATTTCTCTCTGGCTCCTCACAAAACATAATCTCGAAGCATCAAGAACTCATCGAAGAAAAAAAGAATAGAGAGAGAGAGAGAAGAACATTTGTGCATAGAAAAGCTGACAAGAAAGCAAATTGTTCTTTTTTAAAGACTATCCAGTGGGCTAACCCAGGACAAAGTCAAACGGCTTTTTTTTAGTCTGTCGTGTTGTAATTCTCAATTCATTCTCAAACTTTAACTATACCTTTTTGCAAAGTGTGAGAATTTGAAATCAAACTCCTTACCTCCCCCTTCCCATTTGAAAAGAGTGGAAATGATTTATTCAGAACTAACGTTTTTATCGTTTATTATGATGCATCTCATCTTTCTTTTATAGTTGCCTCAAGATCTACGCAGACACAAAACTCCATCATCTCACTATGCTCCTATGATAGCAGTTGGGTTTGCTTGTGGGATCAAATCAAACACATCCGATGCGTGGACATTAGTGGATCCATATAATGCGGCACGCCATGGCAGATCAACTGTCATTGCTTTTGGTTAAGCGCATTAGATGATGATTTGACGTGGGAAGCGCAGAAGGGGAGATCTCTCAATGGCAATTTGACGTGCGACCCGCGAGAATCGGTGGAGGGCCCTCCACGAAAATTTTGCAAATGAGAGAAAGTGTAGAGTTCAGACACGATAATTTAAAGACGTACTCAGGTCCATCAGAACCCTATCTCTACCTCGCTTCTTCAATGGCGATTGGGTCTGCTCTGGGATTAAATCGACACATCCAACGCGTGGAAGGATTCGTGTAATGCGGCGCGGCACGCCATGGCAAATCAAAGTTGTTATCGCTTTCGGTTAAGCGCATTAGATGATGATGATGATGATGGTGATGATCATTTAAGGTGGGGGAGCTCGGAAGGGGGGAGACCTTTCAATGCCGACTTGACGTGGGACCTGCGGGAGTACGTGGAGGGCCATCCACGAAAATTCTGCAGATTAGAGAGAGAAAGAGATAGAGAGAGAGAGAGAGAGGGTCGAGAGCGCAGAGGGATCTTGCTGAGTGGAGGACACGGACGTGCGTAATGAACCCCATCTTCTCAGAGATAATTATTGTGGGGGCGGAAGGTGGCTGGGCGTGTCCCTGTTGAGTCCATCGCATCAACAAGTGAAGAGTGTCATTTACAGGAAAAAAGATCAGACGAACGGAAATACGAAAAGCGGGTCAAACAGGATAAGGTGGCCCGATCGACCCCGATGCTTTTGCCCCCCAAATAGAAAATGCAAAGGGCACTTGGCAGGTCAAACCACGAAAGAAAAAAAGTCATCAAGATCCTTATATTCGTACGACGTGATATATTTTTTTCAAATTTAAATCTGTATTTATATGATATATTTATCTTAAAATTTAGAAGTAAATATATCATAGGGTATAAATATAAAGTTCAACCCTAAAATAAATGTGTTATACGGATATAAATTTGAGATATTTTAATGCTAAAAAAATGGTTTGAGATAAATATATCACGGTAAACATAATTTAGGGTCTTTTGGTAGTTTTTTCCCAATCAATAAGCCCTAAAACTCAACAAAGTATGTATGCCTACAATATCAACACACGTAGAGCACTATTACAGATACTAAAACATTTAGAATTAAGTTTGTTAAATAAGAATTTGTAGTTAAACGAAATGATTGAGCATGTTCACATAATCGACGGCTGTTTTGACTCATCTTCCTAAAAATGATGTTCGGGCGCATGATGGATGGGGAAGAGCATCTAGCAGAGCAGCCTACAAACCTTAGCAAACGCAAAAATCATTAAGGCGTGGTCAATGGTGGTTCCACAAGTCATGATGGCGAAAGAAGAAAGCGAGAACGTCGAGGAACAAAAGGGCAACAAAGCACGTAGCAGTAAAAGCTTTCAAGAGCTAAAAACCCAATGTAAACACGTCAAAAGTTCCTATCATGGAGGAGTCATGCACAATAATAACCTTAACAACCATAATAATAAGGATGATTAAGATTATCATCATCATCATTAGTCAATCCTGAGGAGCACTGGAGGGTTGTCGGTCAACTGGTGCATGCACCTTCGTGAGGGAATATTGCGACAGTGCAGCTTGGATTTGGTCGAGGAGACAATGGCACCCGCCAACCGTTTCATCATCATTATGTCCTATGGGAAATCTGTGTTCTGTGTTTCGTTTTCACCGCGAGTCTTGTCATCAGTTTTACCATTTCTTTGTTGTCGCCCTCTACTTTATCGCTCGATTCTCGAATGCATATTAACGTGCGATTCAAGTTTGAGAAATGATGATGACGACGACTTAGTTATTTTGCCTTCAACTTTTTGGTGAGCGGTCGGGTCTAGGGATCTCTGTCCTCCCTATCCTTGAGTATACACACGTTCCAGCTGTTGGATGGTGAATAGTGGCCGGGGCTGTAAAAAATTTCCCCAATGGTTCGGTTCAGATGATATGCATAGAGAACAGGCATCATGATGATTCGGTTCAGTTCGGTTCGAGTCATACCAAATCGAAATGAACCGAAACACATTGAAAACGCTTGGAGTTTTAGTGAAACAATTGAAAGCTCAAAGGAGAAAGAAATCCTCAGATTCGTTTTCATCGTCCATCGTTTCTCTATTTTCTTTCACCTGCTATTGCTTCTTCTTCCTCACGCATAACTTGCCGTCTAATCAACATCTCTTTCTCTATCAACTTCTTCTCCACCTCCTTGCAGTCTCTCTCCCTCCTTTGCCGTCATACGGAGGAGACGTGCTGGGAGACACTGCAGGCGAAACGGGGTTGTCGGCAGCGTTCACCGGGTCATAGTCCGACTATGTCGCACCCTCGTCTGAGGACTTCAACCTGGCCAAGCCGCCCCTTGAAATGACACTTGGGGTCAGCGATTCCCACCTCTTCAAGTCCTTGTGAGCTGGCCCTGTCATGTCGATGGCCAAGGACTTGCCTTCTTTTGTCCTCGCATCTTCCTCGCTGCTGCCGTTGGCATCCTCTTCGTCTTCTTCTTCGTGAATTATGGTTCAAGCAAATGGATAGTTGGGATTTTTTTGGGAGTGTTCATTGAATGAGGTTAGCTCCCTCTATGAGGCAAGAAGGAACGAAAGAAAAAAAAAGGGGGAAAGACGAAAACCCGATGTGAACTGTGCTTTGGTTCGGGGTCAATACAGGCCACGGTTTGGGCCACAATAAACATACAGTATTTACGTATGATCCAGTTCGGGTATTAACTAAGAATTAAGAACCAATCTGAACCAAACCATTGACATCCCAAATACTGGTTGTATAGACGCCGGATAAATGGAGAGGAAAGGTGTGCAGATTGCAGATGCTTGTGATTAGAATGATTACCTTATGAACTTACCGTATCAATATTTGTCTTCACAAAATGAAGACAGACGAGACAGACCCAAGCGGAGAACACAAGAGAGAGAGAGAGATGAGATTGATTCAACATACAGTTTCTTTGTTCAAAGATTAGGATATAAATAAGATCCATCCCATAGTCCCGCTTAAGCTTCAACCTGATGTAAAGTTACACTAAACATGAGCCGGAGGATGCCATGGCTTGCGTCTTACTTTGATCCATGAGATTATTTCGTATTTTGTATTTATGGGGTTTTACGTGTCTATAAGTAAGTTTTTATCGTTTTGAAAAAAAGAAGGGGGAACAAAACACAATTCTCCACCCAACAAAGCTAACACGGTACAGTTTCATGCGCACCTAGCCTTAAGAGAGACCGAAGGTTAGAACCGAGAATGATATTCAGAGACTTACAATGCATGTTGGCATATGCAAGAATTACAATATTCAGAGATGTCCAATCGAAGTTAATTCTTCTAGCTTAGCTAAACTATGGAATGGTGATTACATATATATACATGATCTAAGTATCCCTTGATGTAGGTTTCACATATGCTACACCAGCGTTAATTTACTACATTCAGCACCGCAACTCACATGAACGCAGTTCCCCTAAGGTGAGGTCCACGAATGCATGAGAAGATGAGGACTTATGCTCCCGAAAAAACCTAATAGTTTCTCTTTCTACAAGTCACCTGGCTAAGTTCATCCTGAATCAAAACGAGGGTTTAGGCAAATCACGGGGGTAAATAAGCTTGAACTTTCATTCTCAAATATATATCTATAGACCAAATGACAATGTGGATTAGAGTGTACCATATTTAACTTTTCCCCATCACCGGTTACGCATTCCCGGAGGCACAATGTCCCCTAACAATCCCTGGTCAATGTCTGCCAAGTTATGCACCTGCAATGCACGGGAATCTCCAGACGAAGAACTCGGCAATTGGGTTGACCTTAAATAATTACTGGGAGGATGAGGAGGAGGACTTATTTCTTGAGGAAGCTGAAATCGTGGATGGTCCAGATGTGTTGCTAGAGGAGCCAAACGTCCACCAACAAGGCCAGTGGCATCGCGGCTCATGACAAATCCGCCTCGGGGGAATCCGGCACTGTGATGGCAGTGTTGGCCTTCATACGTTGTGATCACGATGGTAGGATCTTCAGAGGAGCGTTCCACTCGTTTCTTCACTGTGCATCTGCTATTTGTGCACCGATAATAGCTCCTGAATCAGCCCCAAACAAAAGTGAAAAAATGAAAATGCCGGGATTTTACGTGGTACTTCAGCAAAGAAGGAAAAAGAAAACACAGCTCCCTCTGTTTCTTTGGGTAAATTAGTTTTGCCATCTCGATTTTCTGCTCTTTCATGTCCCTCATTTGGGTTTTTCTCATGCATTTCCAGCCTAAGGTGCCACATTGTTAAAAAATTCCGACAAAAAGGAAAAAAAACATGGCAAAACAAAGAAACTATACAAAGCCTTGTGTTCATACATGGATATGCGCATGCGCGCAATAGACCACCCTATCATGTTTGACAGTAATACATATTGCACCAACGCTCTTGTTGCTTACGGTCAATGAACAGACACGAAGGTGAAATTTAACGAGCAGCACACTTTTTTACACTGATACTGAATAAAGTAAACTAAGGATTTACACCGCCAAGGGTCATCTTGTGGATGATCTCACAGAACATCAGAATATTAATACGTTTACTGCACAACAACAATAATAGAATTTGAATATATGAAAAGACTGCTTATTTAATCAATCAATGTATGTTCCTCAATTTTTAATTAATATAAAAGTGGAATCTAATTCCAAATTCAAATTTTTGTGAGTTCTTTTCTCTTTATATTTAATTTTCTCTCAAATTTGGAATTTTCATTTTTGTGCTGTATAGTACGAAAAATCAGAACATGTTAACCGATTGGCATTTGCAATCATTCTAGGCAGCATTATTGATGTTGTTGTACGACTTATCCATGTACATGGACGAAATTTTTTAGTGGCATTCATATTGTTTTAACCTATAGCATAGACTCAATAGTTCAAATCTCGAGAATTGCATTAAGCGGCGTCTTTTGTCTTTAAGAAACTCTCTAGAGTTTTGCATAATCTATTCACCATGACCAATTTTGTTCAATACATAAATGGCTACGTAGTATATAACCAATAGGATATAGCAATTCCCAAATTATTTTTTCAAAGAAAAAGGAGGTATTTCTTCCTACCAAAGTGAAAACAAATAAGGTAAATTCCTCCTCATGGTAAAAGTTAACCATATGACTCTTTGAGTTCCTCTTGATTGCTTGAAACAAGTTACTTTCCCCTTCTCACCTTTCACTCTTTTCGAATCACCAAAAACAGATGGTTTCCAAATAACTCTTAAAAAAGTTCGTTTTCTTTCTATATCTTCTAACAAAGCAAGCATTGGCCAAGATGATGAACGGGAAGAACACACACGTTGTCAAATAGAATAAAAAACTAAGCCACTTGCAAATGGTTAAGCGGAAATTTTGGTCATTCGGATAGATAGAGATGGCCCCTCATATGAGATTATTGACTCTAGAGAGGGAAAAGTCCTTCCTCTTCCGGGCTGCTTGTGGGCGAATGTGAATATGGTCACTTCGCCTGTTAGCCATGCTTCATAATTGGAAAAACGAGCACCGTGAAAATACATGCCAATTAGCCAAAGAAAGATGCCTTTCTGGATATTCCTCAATGTCCCGACTACTTAAAGATTCAAAAAATGAAATAAAAAATAAAGAGTAGATAACAATCTCATAAAGCCTCACCATTATTATAGAATCATCGTGATACTTCCCAAAATCGAAATTATTAATCAATGGAGGATTGTTAGAATAGTAATTTTTTACTACTAATAAAATATAATTTGCACTTCTAACTAATATTAATAGTTATTAGTTATATATAACTATTCTATTCCAGATATATATTTAATTAGCGGGTCGGTACTTTTAAAGAAGTATAATCTATATAATAGTCATTCAATTAGCCACCTTATTTCGTTTCACGAACCAAACGAACTACAAAAGGAAAGCCGTGAAGTTCTTAGAAAATGTTAGGCAAACCGAACTGTGAGCAAGAAACATTGAGGCGACAAAATGGCATGGTAGTAGCATACCTTGGATGCGGGCTGTTCTTCACGGCCTTCTGTCCATACTTCCGCCAGCGGTAGCCGTCTTCGAGATTTTCAACCTCGCTCTTGGTCATGAATGCGAAGCGCGGCTGCCTAATCCGCTTCTGGCTCTTCCTCCGGACCTTATTCCTGGAAGGAGGACATTTTTATCCATCTATTGAATGACTACAAGAAATTAAGGGGGGAAGATAATCTACAATCTACTCCCGGAAGGTGAGCAATGAATTCGTAGATTCGAGCTAAAGGATTCAGACTTGCTTGCATTAGCCCTTCTTTACAATATGCATTAAGTCAGGAAGTATTGCTCTCTAATTGATGCTGGGTTCCTAAGTTTTAAGAATCCCTCAACCTTCACATGTAAATTCGATCTAAACGTCGTACAGAAGACGCCGATTCTCAGTGGAAGAGATGCAGCCAATCGTTCGAATGAAAAAAGAAACCATCTCAGGCCAAGCTCAAGAGAGGAACTTCCCGAGTAGGCAAAGAAAAGTAAAAAGGAAAAGACGGATAGAGTAGTTCTATGGACGAGGGTCGCGGCCATTTTGATGGGGGGGACGAAACATCATCCCAGCATCGTAGGTAAATGTAAGCTAAGAAATGTTCCAGCTCCCCCCGACTGAAAACGGATTCGAAACACCACAGCATAGACTGAAAAAAAAATGGGGTGCAATGCCCTCAGATGCGCGAGCCGCAACTCGAGGCGATGAAGAATTGCACGCGTGTAGGACATGCCCAAACACAACCACGCTCTCAGCCCAACATTACGATAGTCGACAAAAACCTAGTTCACTTACAGGAGGAGCCAAAAGCACCAATGATCCAAGGACGTCAACGCAAAACGTGCTGACAAGAAAACCTCAACACCAGAAGCCTTTGGCACGAGGGGGAAGGGGGAGGAGGAGGAGGAGGGTATATCTTTTCGAATAATGTAAAGTTGAAAAGGGAAGGAGAGGCAAGTTGGGCTAGTTTCAATAGATGCTCAGGAATCGACGCTGGAACATGCCGCGGAGGAGAAATCCAAAAAAATCTCGAATGGACCAGACCATATCCAAATGATCGAAACCCTCAAAAAAAAATTTACGGGTCATTCTTTTTCTTCTTCTTCTTTTCCAGTTATCCTCCTCTCGCTTCGACACCGCGTGAATTAACCAAAAGAATTTCACTTTTCGAAAGAAAGAAAGAAAGAAAGAACGGGAAAAGGAAAAGAAAAAAGAAACCAGAAAGAAAAAAAAAGACCCGGCCCCCAAACTCTTTTGGGAAAAAGTTGCAGCACGCCATTCCCGCCGCAATGACGGCGGCGTCGGGGGGACGTGATTAATGCAGCATCGGCCCCGCCGGTATTCTGGCGGTATTCCACCCAGAAACGCCCGCGGTATTTCCGCGCGGAATTACGAAATTACCTCCCCCGCCCCCAGCTCGCAGGAGCTGGAGCCGGAGGTGCGAGATGGAGATGGAAGGAATGGACGTCGGGGGTACGGACAAAAAGGGAATTGCACTCCCTCCCAAGCAGATATTTGGAAATGAATAGATTACAGACGATTCTACCAAATCAGCGATTCTGTATCTGACTGACTCGTTCAGTTCAGTCCCCCTTGGATTTTGACCCCTTATTCCCTTCTTTTTTTTTTTCGCCTTTTTGCCATTCGAATTGGAGTAATTTACGACTCGGCCCCAACCATCGGCAACCAATTTTTTTCGGAAGCTTTAGAAACCCTACGATGTAACTCACGGTGTCTCGGGCGGCGGCTTGCCCCCGGAGCTCCCGGACTTCTCCGGCGGATCCTCGCTCGCGCTCGAGTCCGACGCGTTCGACGTCGACGCCTCCCCTCCGGCCGCCGATGGATCGGATCCCCCGAATCCGCCGCCCCCGCCTCCCCCCGCGGCAGCAGAGGCTCCCGCCGGATCGAAGGCCCCGCCGCCGACGCGGGGCCGGGTCGTCCCGGCGGAGAGCGCAGCTCGTCGTCGGGGCGGAGGTTCCATCCGAACTCGCTGAGGATGCTGCTCTCGGTAGCGCCGGCGCCGAGGAAGTAGACGCCGTCGTGGTAGGGGCCGAGGTGCGGCCAGCTGGAGCCGCCGCCGCCGCCGCCGCCGCCGAAATCGCCCCCGGGTTCTGGCGGCCTGTCGTCGTCGTCGTCCATGACTGCTACTTCATCCGAGGAGGAATCGGGATTGAGCTCGAGGAAGGGGGAGGGGGAAGGACGACTCTAGAGAGAGAAAGAAGGGAGAGGGAGAGAGCTAGGGTTCGGGATGGACGAGCGGTTTTGGTATTGGGAGGGAGGTTTTGGGGGGAGCTCGGGTGGTGTGAGTGCAATAGTTGGGGCTACAGAGCGTGGAGAGAGAGTGTGAAAGGAGATGGGAGAGATGAAAAGGGATGGGGGAGGGGAGGGATGAGGAAAGAAGGGGGGGATGATCGCCGTCAAAGTGAAAGAGGATGGGGAGGGGAGGGGAGAGGTAGAAGTAGGAAGAGGAGAAGAATGATGTACGTGGAGAGGGACACGTGATCGCAGGCCCCGACCCCACGCGCATATCTCCCTGTTCCTGAATTTTATTCCCTTTTCTCATGGCCCCCCTCCCCTTGTTGTCTTAAATTCCCCCATTCTTTTTTTTTTCCTTTATTTTCCGATGATGAATTCTTCAAAAAAAAAAAGTGGTTTCGTTTGAAATAATTAATCATTTGAAAGTACTTTCGATATCAATAACAATTGATTTTCGTAGACAACGAAAAAAAAAATTTGGTTATTTTTTTAGTTACATAAACAATCATTTTTAAAAAAAAATTTAGTTCATTCATTTCGCATAAAATAAATGCTTTCGAAGTGGAAACGACGAAAAGGGAGGGAAGATTTCAAAAATATTAAACCTCCCCATCATCTGCTTTTGCAAAGAGTTTCAAAGTTTCACGAATGGTTCTATTAATAATTGAATACTTCAAAAGATTTCAAAATTTGAGTTTTCAAAAGCCAAAGGTGTAGGTTCCGCAAAACACACAGAAAGCTAAACTTGAAAATTACTCCAAAAGAGTTCATGCATGAGCTAGAAGATGGCGGAAGCTATGGACCTCTCCGTAGCATACACAATAACGCATCGTGTGTAAGGAAAAACCATAACCAACAAAATTCAATGGATAATTCGTTCTATCCATTCTAAAATGGAAGATTATCTATGACAAAAAAAAAAATCGAATCTTGATATGCATAAATGTCCATTCAGATAATCATCAAACATATTGATATTCTCACGATGCGTCATCAAGATTAACAAAAAAAGCCGGGTCACTTTGAAAAATTAGACAGATTATTCGATTCAAGAGAATTCGATCCTAGTCAAAGATCCAAAAAAAAAAAAAAGAATTTAGGCCGCCATAATCAAAAAAGGATTTGTTCCATATTATCATCCTTTCCAATCAAGCGAGAGAGAATTATCGAATGGAAAAAAGAATAACCTACACACTTAAAAAAAAAAAAAAAAAAAAAAAGGAATATGTTAAAATACATTAGCGCGAATAAATCATCCGCATGATTGTTCCGCACGCCAAGCGTGGGTGGGCCCAGCATAAAATCTTGCGTTTTTTTCTTCAATTAAAATACCGGCGCTTTTTTAAAATTTTTAGTTATTTAACTATTATTAATGTTAGGGAAGATTTGTCCTAATCCGTTTCTCGATCGACGTGGAGGTGTTCAGCCCTTCCATGGGATTGACCTTTTCTAATTATTTAGTCCCCTCCATCGGTTCGAGTTCAGTCCAGTGCGAGCGAGACACGTGTCGAATGTTCGGTCTAAGTTGGAGCACGATGGGATTTATTTATGGCATCCGATCTGGGCCGGCGTTTTCCGAGACCACATCATCCTTGGTTTTTTTTTTTATACGCATTGGAGTATCTACGGCAGGAATACGGTAGAAACGAATATGTTGATGACGGCTTGCTAAATTGTGTGAAATTTTTGTAATGTTAGTACACATTAGTATTTTCTAGAAGCCGTACCCTTTTTTTGAAACGACGCAATTTAATATTGAAAGTGATTTCAGTTGACGTTTATATCGTACAACCCCACATACTTTTGTCAACAATTATAATAATTGGACCGTTCTTTTATTTAATAGTTTTCACCTTTTATATATGTACCAACTGTGACGAAAGTATAACGTGTGTGTGCAATCACTTTTTGGAAAATATTAGTACTTTGAATATCCATAGCGCCATGATATATTATGTGTGTTCTAACACGGTTGAGATGTGAAGTGAAGGAGAGAGATATACTGTGTGAAATATTCAAGGTGTAAGTTGAGGTTAAAAAAGGTTAAATACGCGGGTGGAATTGAGTTTGTGGGATAGGTGGAGTTGGTGGGGAAAAAGTTTTACTTGGTCCAAAGCTAAGCAAAAGTCCAATTAGCCCAAATTGCATGGAACTCAAAGGGAGGCCAACTACCCAATTCCTGGCTTAAATAGTAGTACAGACATTATTAGCTTTTATGCACGCGCGAAGTGGTTATTTATTTATTTTTTTCACTCTTCGTGTAACACCATAGTAAATTAATATAAAAATGCATAATTATCGGATGGAGAAATAAAATATCTAACATCATTGTTGTTTTACCGTTGTGCGGAATCTTTTTAGAAAGTAAACATTCCAATGAATATTTTGCGACACATCCAATAACATTGATAATCGATGTTCAATCGAAATTCAAAAAAAGAAAGGGATTAAACCCGGTGGAGGTGGCTAAATTTTTGGCTTTTTGACAATTCCTAATCATTTATGTTGGCCAATTTACTTTATTCCCTTTAATGCTAAATTGCTCTATAATATTAAAATGATATGTAGACAAGGTTAAATGGGAAAGTTAAAAGCGAAACAGAACCCCCTTTTCTTCCCTATATATATTTATATATACATATATTATATTACATATACCTTCTTTGTTGCCTATTATTCCGTTCCTAACTCCATGGTATTTTTTTTTTATTCATATAAGCACATTAATAAGATCCAAGCTGGATATAGCATGGGCCAAGTTGAGAGGCCGATAGGTTTTCCGATTCCTTACGCTTTTGAAATGACACGACAAACAAGAAGGGAAAGGTCCCATCATCTTGATTGGCCCCCCCGCCTCTTTTTGGCTTCTACTTAGGAGCACACCACCACTTTTTTTAATGCATATTGTTCGGCACAATATGTACTGAGTGCGGGAACGGATCTGGAATTGAAGATCTGAGGGAAAAGTTTAGTGTAAAGAATTTAATTTTCATATAGCCTTTGTCTATTTCGTAGAAAACAAATGATTTAAAAAATACTTTTCGAAAAGTATCACTTATAAACGGATGAACAGAAAATGCTTTCGTCGTTTGCGAAAATATCGAATTATGAATTAGTGCTAATGATGAAATAATATAAGTAATAATTTTTATAAAGATATATTTTAAATTATTCATTTCACACAAAACAAACGGAACTCAATCTTTATAATTTTGATTCTTATTTTGATGACAAAAGAGTGGGATTTTACTTGGAAGTACTACATGTTTTTGTCAATGAGATAGAAAGAAAAGGTTCGGAAGACTTAGGAGTTCGGAATTTTTCTTTGTTGGATATGCCTTTCATGAATTTCGGATTTTTTGGGTAGTGCCGATGCTAGTGGATCCTCCATAAAAGACAAGCGTGCGAAAATCAAGTACTGGAGCCTCTCGGAAGTCCCTATCAAATCGACGTAATTATTCACGACGGTCCAGATAGAAACATGACAAAAACATATGAAGACGGGCATGGATAGAAATTTATATGAAAAATGCTCCGAGTCAAGGCAGAGGAACTAACCGGATATTCTATGGATGTTCAGGTAACCGGGGTTTCTCCGTTCTTGTTCTTGAACTATCGTAATTCGAACACCTTAGAAACTCGGAATTTACTAATCGATGGTATCTGGCAACACGAGATAAATCGGAGTCAGCTGCGGAAGAATCCTGAAATGTCGGACATAGCAAACGTACGTGCCAAATGCAGCCCTGAAAATACGAGAACAAGGAAGGGACCAAACTTGTTCGATAAGCCAAAAGGTGCATAGAAATCACTCGGAGCCGGCTGGCAATGCCAACGGAAAGTATCATAAAAGCAAGATCAAGACTCGACGAGCGCACGCATACTCAACTAAATCGCGAGCTTTTACTTCATACGCAAGTCTAATTCACGTCATCGACTCCTAACTTTGAGCAGCTCATAAGTTCAGAATTTCATCTGACCTTGAGGGGGCCGAGTTTGGCAATTAGTGTCGTGCCATGGTCGAGATATTTCGATGTGGTTACAAAGTGCATTTCATTAAAATAAAGAAAGTGAGTGGAGATATCCTCTAGGTTTTGGAGAGAGGAGCTGGTCGGATGGTGTCGATTTCGAATTTCTCTCCGTGAATCCCCGCGTCGACTTGCTAGGATCACACTCCCACGGCGTGTCGCGAAACATTCTCTTTCTCTCTGCCCGATCTGGGTCGGGGACAAGATATCGCGGCTCGCGCCAGATCGGATGCTGAGAAGCCCGCCGCTCGACCGGGCATGAGAATCCGATCGGGCCAATCCCACTTACTTTATGCAGACGCCCAAAGGTTGCGGCTGTTGGAAAAAGAGGAGTCCTGCGGCGCATGCGATGCAAGCACGACATTTAGAGAGAGAAGGCCCGGAACATTCCTTTTTGATATATATATATTAACTTAGGGTTACGTATACTTTTCTACTCCTTAGTATTGATGTCCATGTGATTTGATCTCTCGCTTTTCTTTCTATCTTACAGTCCTTTTTTGACTTTCTTGATTTGTGCAATGGATTTTTTTGTTAATGCGACAAGATTTCATCTCGTGACGCCAGATCAGCAAGACTACTTGACATGGCCCAGGCTATGATAGCGTTTTGAAAATTGGACTCAATCAATTGGTCGGTTCGATAAGGAATTGGCTTGACCTTAAGTCCAGCTCATGGCCTCGTGCTTGGCATGGTCAAAACTGTTTAAGAACCTGAGGAAGAAGGGAGAACAATAATTGTGCCAACTTGCGTAAACCTAGATCAAATAGGCCCTTCAACTGATCTTTTGACTTTCTAAATAGAAAGTGAGATTGTAGGACTTGAGATTCGATCTCCTCCATCCTACTTGGTCCGACATGCGCTCATCAAACCTTGCTAAGCATCATCTCCATATGATTAGCGAGTCTCTCTTGTATGAACGCGAAAACTCTATCATGGCATTGTGGATCCTCAATTCATTGCTTATCATCGGGATCGGGTATGTCTTGGTCTAGAAGAAAGGGAGTATAATATAGTTCGTGTTTACCCCTCGTTGGCTGCTTGTCCTAACAGACTCCATCGGTTATTGACATGTTAGAGTTAGATTAAGGATTTCTTCTGGTTCAATCCAAAAATAAGATATAGCTACAAGAATACTCCAGTATTCAAAGTAGATAAACAACACTTCCTCATATGCTTAGGCCGTTGCAATTGGTTGGAGAAGAGTTGCCCCAGGTGAGGTTGAGGATGGCGATTTTATAGAAACAATGTTTTCGTGCGTCCTCCTTAGCCCACTAAGGGGAGCAGCCATTTATTTTGAGTATGGACGGTTTAATTCATTCACTCTAGAACAACCATATGATGAAATCTGGAATTTAATTGAGTATGGCTTCCTACTTCCTACGAAAGGCCAAGGCAATCGATAGAAAAAACTCTTCGTTAGAGCTTTATCAGTTTCATCAGCCGAACCGGTCAAATCCCATACTAGCGAGCCATTTGGTATAACCTCCATCACGGCTTTCAAGATGCTGACGCCGGAGAAGGTCGGCAGGGTGATCGGTTGAATTAGTAATGGGGTCATATAATCATGTGACCAAGTGGGGACCATTGAATAAGTTCTAACCTTTGTTCTCATGGTTTAGGTCATTTGTACTCGGGCATCTGTCCATCCTACGTTTCACAACTGATTCCGTATTCAATTTTTGAGATCGCCTCACGCTTCATATCCAACGGGTCTTTTTCCGAGGTCGTTGTCCTGTGAACTCGTCTCTCTTTCAATTGACAAAGAAGAACCATGCTTTTGAAATATTCCAAAATGTGGTTTTTCTAGAGCATCCAGAATCGTTTGGTTGGACCATGTTTTCTTATCCGTCTCGAAAGACACAATGTCGACCGACGGATGACATAATTTCCGTAAACACAATTAGTGATTTTGTTTGATAAATTCATGTCGTTTTTCGATTGCTTGCATCAGAGCATCGTCGGGACCGAATGTATTTCGCATCGAAACTCCCTAAATTAGACGGTGGAGAGCATCACTAGGCGAACCGGTGATGCGGAATGGAATCACATCGAAAAGAAAGACGCAAAGTTCAGATGCCATGATCGAAAAATCGAAAATGAGTACATGCTAATGAGTGGTTCGATTCGTTAGCAAAACCGTCGTTTAACAGATGTATGGTGTGAGGCGATCGTCCTCTCTTTCGTCTGTTTCCGATTCTCTAGTACAAGGCTATGCTTGGGAAAGAGAGAGAGTGGATGGTACGAAAGCTTGGGCCGAACGTTGATAAAATTCTGAAATTTTTGTCGGCATCGACGGGCGTGGCCAAGCGTTTGAGTGCCGGCAAACACGACTTTCTCGCACCCTCCCGCTCGAGCGATTTCCAATTGGGCGGAACCGGACGACTCTGTTGATAACACGACAGAGATCACTCGGATGCTCGAAGAGATTCGGGCACTTGACATGTTTAAGGAGAAGAATTCTATGATCCGAAGTTGAATGTATGGATGCTAACGTTTGGATGTATGAACCTCGACCATTGTACTTGCCTGCTCCTCTCGATGAGGCTGTACTTGGTAGAATTGGTCTGGTCAATGGCAAGGGTCGAGACCGATTCCTCCTTTCCTCCGCTCTGACTTATGATGGAATAAAATGCCAATTATTGCATTCAAATTCTCTTCAATATTCTGTAATAAATTGGAATGTGAAAAAGGGAAGATATAGCCAGAATAAGGCAAGTCCCTCTATTTTGATTTGCCAGTAAATAGTAGAGATAAACATGCCGGTCGTACTTGATTTTCACTTGCCACTTTCACTAATTGTGGGAAAAATCAAGGAATCCAAATGGAAAGATGAAACGCACGCATCCGGAACGAAGCAAATATTGGGTAGGAGTAATAATTGGAAGAAATGTGATCTTACCATCCTCCCGTTGGATTATTGGTAATGGTGAAAAGGTCAATATTCGTGAGGACCGGTGGCTACCGAAAGGAGTAATTGGAGGGCCAGCAAACAGGGGTGATCCTCAATTGGTGTCAGAATTAGTGGACGAAGCCCAAATGGCTTGGAAGGAGAATCCCATCAGGGACTTATTCGACCACCATACAACAGAAGAAATTCTAGCAATCCCTCTAAGTAGGACAAATACTGAAGATAGACTGGTTTGGACACCAACAAAAACCGGCACATACACTGTCAAGAGCGCATATCATTGCAAACAAGATATGAAGCAGGATCAACATCAGAATGAAGCTTCATCTTCCTTCCAAATTCCGCATATGGCAAACCAACACACAACCGAAATACAAGCACTTCCTATGGAATATCTGTCATAATGCTTTAGCAACAAGATCTAACCTTTCGCATAGACGGATAATCCCAGATGACCACGCCTGTTTGTCAAAGCTCCCGGAATCAAGCGAACACCTTTTCTCCTATGCCCATGGGCCAAACAGGTATGGGAAGACCCCCAAATCCAGATCTACATCAACCAACACCAGATCAGCCGTATAGAAAAGTGGATCTCTGACTTCCAACACCCACGCATCTCCTTCGAACTTCTTACCCAGTTGCTATGGCAGATTTGGCGAGGGAGGAACAATCTGGTTTTTCGAAACCAGCAACCCAACCCGCAGCATCTCCTTGAATCAGCCCTCGCCAAACATCAACAGATCAGCAAGTTCAGTCAAAGCCTCTCACGGAAAAAGCAAGAACACAGCAAAGAATCCGACTCACCTATGCAATGGAAAACCCCAACCCGTGGCTGCCTCAAGTGGAACGTGGATGCGTCCTTCCTCGGCGGTCGAAGAAGCGGCGATAGGCGGTATGCGAGACCACGCGGGGAAGGCGATCGACGGTTTTGCTCAATTGGTGAAAGCCGGTCGGCCGTTCAAGCGGAAGCTAGAGCACTCGTTGAAACCCTAAAGTGGTTGGTGAAAAACTCATCTGCAGTTTCGGACGGAAGGAGTTGGGAGATCCAATCTGATCAGCTTGAGTTAGTGCAACTGATACGCACATTCACAGATCAGAACAGGGAAGCGCTTTCTACGAGCTGGGAGGAAAGCTGTGAAGGCCGAATCTGCTGGGAAATAAGGCCCTTGCTCTATGAAGCCCATGATATAATAGCTAGAATTCAGCCCATTAAAGTTACCCACTGTAGAAGAGACGCGAACGCAGCCGCAGACTGGGTGGTCAAAGCCAGGCGCAGACATCTACTACCGGACAATTGGGTCCAATATCCTCCATCTAATCTTTTGGATGTTTTAATTTCGGATGTAGCACATCTAAATTGCTATCAATGAAATCGTCGTATGTGTTTATCGACCAAAAAAAAAAAAAAAAAAATCTTTTTAATTGCACTAGTGCGAACACAATCATAGATTTTAGAATGAAAATATCATCCAAAATGTCTTAAATTTATTATATGGTCGCCAATTCAGCAATAAATTTTTCAACTGTACATTTCACTCTTAAATCTATTGTACGACAACTAATGCATTTTTAAACCTTTTTAATTGTGCTAGTTTAATCTGATTTGTTGATTTAGTCATAAACATTTTAATAATTTGCCCATACAATCCTTTAATGATTCACTCAAAATCAGCTGGAACAACTATATTGACTTTCGATATAATATATTTAGAATTAAATTGATATAATTGAAAATTTTAGAATTAAATTGATCATCATATAAAAAATTATGACTTTTTGGATAATTATCCCATTTTAAAACCCATACAAATTTCAATATGATCGATTCAAATCATATACCTGAGAAACCTAAAGTAGTACTTTCTACTTAAAATATTTTTCCGGGAACGTGTAATTGTCCTTTTCAGTAGGATATGTTTCCTACCGGACTCTAAGGGATAATAAACAAGTTGATATTGATTGTTTCCCCAGATTCGTACTAGAAATATAATAAAGATTTGGGATGTGCTGTCATCCATGCGTTCGATAGCTATAGGCGGTGAAAACAACCACCGATTTATAACCATCTTTAGACAGTTACAAACGTCCATTACACATAAAGATTAATAAATTTGAAAGAACAAATAACTTCTTAATCCTTTAGGTGGTTACTACTTAGAAATTACACAAATCCTAAATTAACGGATATGGGCATGACCACCCAACAGTATCTTCGTGTTTGATTGCTCGCCGTCAATATCGATGATTTTGTCGAAAAACTAAACAACTTTCATTGATAACTTTATATTATACTGTTGATGACTTCATTGATAAATTACAGATTCCCTTCAAGTTATCAATAATTATGTACATAAATGATCAAATAATGATCTCATCAACTAAATTCATCACTTGTTGATAATAAGTTGAGCATTTTTTTGGGGCAAAGCCCTCTCCACATCAATAGTCAAGTCAAGTCTCGGCACCAGACTGCACATCATCGAGTATGGCTACGTCTTTGGGTACCGGCAAGCACAACTTTCTCGAAGCCTGCCGCTCGAGTAATCACCGAGTTGGGAAGAACCAGGTGACTTTGCTAATGACACGACAGATTTTATCTAGACGCTCGAAAGGATCTGGGCACTCATCATGGTCAAATAGAAGAATTCTACGATCCAGAATTGAATGTACAAAAGATAACGTCCGTATGCATGCGCCTCGACCCTTGTACTTGCCCGCTCCTTTCGAGGAGGCTGGACATCATAGAATTGGTCTGGTCAATGGCAAGGGTGAAGACCGATTCCTGACTGACGAAGGAATAAAATGCCAATATTGCATTCAAATTTTCTTCAATATTCTATAATAAATTGGAATATGAAATGAGGAAGATATAGCTTGAATAATGCAAAATCCCTCTATTTTAATTTGCCATAAAATAGTAGATACAAACAAGCCGGTCGTACTTGATTTTCACCTACCACTTCTATCTATTGTGGAAAAAATCAAGGAATCCAAATGGAAAGATAAGACGAACATAGATTTAAAAACCCATCTGAATTTCAACATCGAAGATTCAAATCGTACACTTGAAAAACCTCACTAAAATAGATCTATTTCCCATGACTATGTAAATCATTCAGTAGGATATGTTAACTTCCGTGGATTCTTAAGGGATGTTAAACAAAATTAGCAAGCTGATATGGTTGTTTCCCATACATCGTACTAGAAATAAAATAAGGATTGGGGATGTGCCGACATCAACGCGTCCAATAGCTATAGGCGGCGAAAACGACGAGCTATTATTAAAATGACAACGAGGATGATAGCGACAGTGATGCGAATATATTCGTATCGGATGGCACCGGGACGTGAAATTGACGACGGAGCGTTGCATTATTATGATAGCCATGAGATTAAGCAAAGGAGCTGGAGGGGGACCACGGGACATCATTCAACTTGAAGCAGATGCACTGAATCTCGATCAAATTCAATCATAAAAATTTTCCGTTTTAGTAACACATCATCATTGCAATTTCTATAGTGGAAAGGCCATATGGTGCACAGAGATGCCCCGAAAGCGACTCGGATAGTGAAAAATAAAAGAGAAAGGTGAAAGTTACGGACATATGAGTTCTCCTCCAGCTCCTCTGAATCAGGAAAAGATCCTGGATACAACCGGATCGTGTGAATCCGACTCAAACAGAGCGATGGATGAGGCGAGCCTGACGTGGAACCCGCCCGATCTGCCGGCGTGCTCGAGTCGTGCATATGTGCATTGGGCGCCGGCGATATCTGCCCCGAAGCGTGACGGGGTCTATGCATGAATCCGAGTGACAGAGAGAAGAGAGACATGTACCTAGTTGTTGCAATCACTTGTGCAGCTCTTATCCATCAGGACTTTGATGGGGGTCTGATGATTATTGCACTTGGGCTAGGCCCAAGTATTTGAGGGCATGTGGGCTTATGGGCCGCCACGGCCCGGTGCGGGGCCTATGATAAATGATGGGAGAAGAAAAATCCAAATCCTACTCCACCCGCCAAGCCGCCGTCAATTGGCATCCCAATTTCGTGCCTAAGGTCGTTGTCTGGCATGCGGGCATGGAGGAGGACTATTTCTTTTCATATACTTGCCCTTAGTGTAAGTATAAGATAGACTGCAATGTAGCGTATCCGCCCAAAAAAGAAACAAAAACTACAGTGATTTTTCTCATCGTATTGTATGCTTATAAATTTGGAAGCTTCTACACATATTCGTGTGTGCAACTTAAATGATGCACGGTGAGAAATCGTCTATTTCATTGTATGACATTAAAGATTTGATGCAATAAATTTTGATTTGGAGGGTTTATTGAATTTCTTCTCACAATACATGGACAGTTCTATGGTAATTGAGAGATAGGTTCTCAACGCACTACAACTCTATGCATTTTTTTTGTAACTTCCATATAAAATAAAAGAGCATTCCTACTCTTGGTGGAGAACCCTTTGACGGATGCGCTCTATTATAACCTCATATTTTTGAGAAAGTGATTGGGACTAAGCCAATTGACGATACTAGCAAAAAAAAAAAAAAAAAAGAATGGACTATTTTTTTCGCTTTATTGGGTGGATCGTTCGTACTTCAAACAGAACGGGGAGAACCAAATCAACCCCTATCCGAAATGAAATGCTAAGGAAGGACATATCTAGAAAGTGCGATCGAATGAAAGCGCGGTTGAGACACGAAATCTTTAAAATTCAACGATCAATGGAATTTTTATTTTTTTTCTTATCCAACAGTCACGTGGGATGGAGGATTAGTTCTCAAGAGTCCTTAGATACACCCATTATAACAGAGTAAAAAAGAAACTTGTCGAGATTCATAATTCCCTGTTATCAATTCAGAAAAAATTTCGAATCGAGCGATTCCCATATTTGAATGTATTTTGGCATGATACAAGTATGTACGTACGTGTTATCGCATGTGTATGCGTGCGTCTTAATCTAGTTCATTGTTGTGAGTTGATGGAAGAAATAACTTAATTAAATAATTTCTGATTAACGACTATTTCATTTTTTGATTGATGAATCAATCAAAGTAAACTTCATTAATAGGACATATTGGACGTATAATTGTTCAAATCCACAAGAATTAGCAGCACAATATCTAAAACAATTTGGATCAACTTCTAGGAAAATCACCCGATGAGCCCTAAACCTATTATACATATTTCAACTTAGTTCTAAATTTTTTAATTTTGCCAATGTTGCCCTAAATTATTTTTGTGAAATTCAAATGTAATCATTTCGGTTAATTTTCATTTGAGAATGATGACGTGACAATCCAATTATCGCCCCTATACTACGTGACATATCTAGCATCTAACGTGGAAAAACTTAAGCAAAATTAAGTCGTTTTGTATATCTTTTCCTATACTTTTTTTCTTTATTTTGTCTTATATAATTCCTATTTATTCTCTCTAGCAATTACATGTTGTTGAGCCCAGAGAGTCGGTGTAGTTGAGATTCGTGACTAAAAGAAACAGAAAAATGTAATTACTGTACATTATTAAATGACAAGAACATGAGTCTATTTACAATTTTACTTGATCACTATTTTAAAGTGGCATAATACCAATGACAATCAATCATAATATGAAAAATATCTCTAGCATTCCCTTCACACTCAAAGTCTTCACACTTAAAGTCTACATTTGGTGGACTATATATAACTATAAATAGGATATTTATCTATCCAATGTTTGGGAGAATACAAGGTTCACATATGTCAAAATAAAAAAAAAATTATTTAAAGGGTGGGATAAAACCGAATAGAATATCTAATATAGAAAAACTAAGGATAAAAGGGCAAAAAAAGAGAGGAGAAAAACATGATGGACTCACTTCACTGCTCACCACCACCACCCTCGACCCAATGCCATCACCTGCTTCCAGCCCTGTCACGCGCAGCTATTCAAAGCCTTGATCTCCTCCAACAAGTTTTTAGTCTTCTTTTTTTCTAGCAAAAGACCCCATTCTATTTGTGTAAAAATTTCAGCACGTAATTGAGAGTTTCAATGAATATTCTCTTATTTTCAATCATGCTTTCTTTTTGCTCCGATCTGAATAAAAGGATGGCAGAAGGAGAGTTCGTCTTTGCTACCCATTTAATTTGGTGATGATGGGTCATTGAAACGGGATTATTTACCCGAATCTAATTCTGTTTGCTGGGACTTTTTGGGGGTACGTCTCATCTCTATTTCTATTTATTACTCTGTTCTACGTGATCAACAAAGTTCACGAGTTAACAAATTTGTCATTTTTATATTTTCTTTTCATTTTCAATTTTAGGCGATAGTCTTTTTAACTCTAGTTCAAAGAATAATTTTAAAGGAGACGAAGCACTTGAGTTCAGCCGTGGTGGACTCAAATATTGATTTCAGATATTAATCCATGTCACGTACCGAACAATCATGGTGACAAATCGTCTACTCTCTTATTTGTGTCTACAAACAATGTCAAATATTGATTGTGTGTTGAAATTTGAATGATGCATGGTGACAAATCATCTACTATCCTTATACAACATTAGAGATTTGATGTAATAAATAACTTTTATGTTGGAGTACTTATTGAATTATTTCTAATAACACATGATGAGTTTTGTAGTCTTATCGAATCATGAGTTTTCATATCATAACGATTTGTACTCTTTGCATTTTATCACAACTACTATAGAATGTTGTAAATCGATTGAGTAATCCACGTACATGATGAAAAGAGCGTTTCTGCTTGTGGTGTAGTAATCTCTGACAATTTGCTCAATCATTGCCTCCTATTCCTAAGAGAGCAATTAAGGTTAAGCCACATGGCGATACCCACGAAAAAGAATGGACTACATATTCTCTTTTTCCTTTTTTATGTGGGCCTTCCGTGCTCCAATCCATGAAGGGAGAATTATTAATCCTTAATTGAAAATGAAATGCAAAGAAAGAACATATATATCAAGAGAGTATTTCTCAAATACAGGATACAGAGTATCGTTAAGAGGGAATTTGAGTATAAAATCCACGTTAAAGACGCTAAGATCTAGATTCAATCCCTTAAAAGCTATAATCTTTTTGAATTATGAGTTGATTAAATATCGACCGTTTCATAATATAGAGAAATATATATCAACAATCTAATGCCAAACTTCTATTTTACTAAAACACCATTTATATAGTTCAACAAAACATTTTCTCCATGGACAATGCGTCAAAGGGCGAGGATCCTCTGATCACAACATCTCCAGAATATTTCTCCTTAGTAATGCTTCCCCTACGCATATGTTACGCCCAAGCTCACATACATTAAATTTGGGAATATATCGTCACATTATAATTTGAGCAGAACGCCTATTCCAACCGCATGCTGCACGGAGAAATCTGGCTACGAGCGCGCATAGACTCTCAAATTTAACGGAAAAATCGTAATCATGTCACTTGATAAAGAATTTGCAGAGATCACACGATCCTTCATTGTTTGTTTGTATCCCCAAATCATTTTATTGACATCGAATCATGGCCGTTTGATACGGAATATGACATTTTCCGGGACTCTTTGTCCCGTTGTCTTCAATCATTCATCTCACGTACATTTTCACAATCAAGAAATTGGCGAGTTGACCGAAACACTCCCACCCATATGGGGGAAGGGCAAAATAAATTATGTATAATATTCTAATTTTTAGCCTCCGTTTCTTGCGCAGCAAATAAACAGAAATTATCGTATGTATATTTTTTTTTTTGGTAAAGGGTAATAATATATTGAGCTCTGACCAACCAATTTACAAGATCAGGCACCACAAAACTTGCACTCAAGAAGACGCAACGTCTAATCGAGTGGAAGGGCGCCGGACACAAAAGCGCACCGCAAAGCGGTCAAAGCAAGCAGGGCCAAACAAGCAGGCCAAGAGAGACGGCCACGCAGGGCCGGAACAACCAACAAAACGAAAAAGAAAACCACACGAAGGGCCACGCAGGGCCAGACTCCAAACTACAACAAACCAAAAGACGCCAATGGGGCGAGGCACCGACGAATCCAAATAGGCCCCATCAAAAGTGCAGGCTAGCCAGGAGAAGCGGCGAGAGCAGGAGAAGGTACCCGCCATGCTAGATCAAGAAGGTCTAGCCGATCAGCATAGGAGAATCGAAAATAGCAGGGTCAAGGCCCCAGGTCCGTTGTAACCTCCTATTTCTCGGGCAATCTTCCACATTCTTGAAAGTTAAGGCTTTATCCTTGACAACTTTAATGAGATGCTTCTTGATAGCCGCAACTACGACTGGATGCTCTCTAAAGAGAATGTCGTTTCTATACTTCCAAATGAGATGGCAAAGAGCACCGAAAGAGAATCGACCAATGGAATGATAGAAGTCTTTACCTGAGAGGAATTTCATAGCCCACTGCAGATTTTCCACCCACGTCATGTTCCTCCATGGGAGGTTACTCCTGGAAGCCCAAAAGTAAGCCATATTAGCCGTGATGCAGCAACCGAAAAAGAGGTGGTCAATAGAGTCTAGCGTGAGCTTGCAAAAGGCACAAACTTCTCTCCAAATTCTCCCATAAGACATAAGGAAGGCTTGAGTAGGGAGCCGATTCTTTATGATCAGCCAAAGATTGAATTGGTATCTCGGAGTGATGGCCTTATTCCAAATAAAGGAAGACCAATCCACCCTTGCTTTCCTTCTCCTGAAAATATGCCAAGCTGAGGCGACTGAAAAGAGACCCGACGGATTGTCACTCCAAATAAATCTATTCGGGCCGTCGGAAAGGAGCGGAAGGGGCTGGCTCCAAGAATCTAATACAGTCCTGAAGACTTGACCTGCAGAAGATAATAGGTTTGCAACAGTTGCACACCTAGGAAGCCCCGAATCCAATATAGTTTGCTCTGAACAAATAAACTCCAGCGGACCTCTTTGATGCCAATGGTCAAACCAAAGGGAAACCCTTCGCCCATCTCCAATCCTCCAGCAGAATTTTAGTCGAAATTCAGATCTAAGTTGGAGGATTTTTTTCCATGCCCACGAGCAACGTGTCGGAGCCTTTACCATCCAGAAATTGATCCCTCTTTTCAGAAAGTTAGAGTGTATCCACTTGCACCATAAGGACTCCTTATCCGTGAAGAGGATCCATATGTGTTTAAGCATCGCAGCCTTGTTGCACTCTCGAAGACTGCGAATTCCAAGACCTCCTTCCTCCCTTGGGAGGCATACATCCTCTCAGGACACTTTAGCTCCTCCCTTTCCAAGGGCAGGACCCTTCCAAAGGAATTGTCTAAGGATCTGCTCAATACGGTCAAGAACTGCCATAGGGATAACAAAGACACTGGCCCAATGAGCTTGAATAGCATGGAGCACTAACCTTATAAGCTGAACTCTCCCAGCAAAGGATAGAAAGCGATGAGTCCAGGATTGCACTCTCGCTGTGATACGATCCACTAAGGATACACAGTCCGCCTTGCCAAGTCTTGAGGAGATAATTGGAGCTCCCAAGTAACGCATCGGCAGCTTCCCTTCCATAAATCCAAAGGTGTCATTGATCTGACACTTCAAGTCATCCGAGCCCTCTGCAAGAAACACCCCACTTTTGCTATTGTTCGGCTTCAATCCACTCCAAGTGGCGAATGTGTCCAGGCCATCCTTGAGGAGCAAGGTGGAGGCCATATCCGCACGGCAAAAGAGAAAGACATCATCTGCAAAGAAAATGTGTGATAATCTAGTGGCCTTACACCTCCAAGAGAATTTGAAACCCGGCTGCTCCGCACGAGAAGTGAGGATCCCTGAGAAGACGTCCATAACCAAGATGAAAAGATAAGGAGACATAGGGTCACCCTGTCGAAGGCCTCGACTACTCGGGAAGAATCCATGGAGCTCCCCATTCAAGGAGATAGAACACATAGGTGTGCGCACACAAACCATGATAAGACGAATAAGATGGTCTGGGAAACGAAAAGCATGCAAAACCAGCTCCAGGAAGTCCCAGTCTACCGTATCGTATGCTTTCTGAAAATCCACCTTGACAGCACATTTGGGAGCGAATGGCTGAAGATGGAACCCTGCAAATAACTCATGAGCAAGGAGAATATTATCCCTAATCCGCCTACCCTTGACGAATGCATTCTGAGAAGGGCTGATGGTGTCCTGAAGCACTACAGCTACACGGTTGGCTAAGACCTTGGTAATACATTTATAGATCGTGTTGCAGCAAGCAATGGGCCTGTATTCATTTACCGAGGTAGCATTAGGCACCTTTGGAATTAACACCAAGATGGTGGAATTAATCTCCCTTAGAAGTCTCCCCGTAACAAGGAAATCCTTTGCTGCTTCAATGACCAGGGGTCCAACAAGGTCCCAATTGCTCTTGAAGAATTCGACACCAAACCCATCCGGCCCCAGGGCCTTCCCACGGGGTAGAGAGAACATGGTATCCTTAATTTCCATCTCCGAAAATGGGCGGGCGAGAGAAGCGATCTGATCTTCCGTGAGCGGACATCGGATAACTTGCTGCAAGTCTCCCACCTCCGGCCTAAGAGGAAGTGAACGCGGCGCAAACAAATCCTTAAAGTGAGTGACAAATGTGTCTTGGACCTGGATCGGCTCAGTGACAAGATTCCCATCTCTATCAAGAACCGAGATAATCCTATTCCTCATTTGCCTTGTAGTCACCGAATGATAAAAGTACTTAGTGTTCCTGTCACCATTCTCAAGCCAACAAATTCTGGATTTCTGTCTAAAGAAAGTCTCCTCCTGACTTATCAATTCTATGATGGTCCTGCGATGACTCTTCTCAAGCTCCGCCAAGAGGATGTTGGTCGAATCCTGTTGATGGTCCACTTGCGCTAACCTGAAATCATTCATGGATTGAGTAACCCTCTCGGATATGTTAGAGAAGGAGTCTCTATTCAACTGCTTGAGACGACCCTTAAGAGCTTTCAACTTGGTGACCAGTCTATAAATGGGCACTCCTCCTCCCGGGGCCTCCCACACCTGATTAACAATGGTCTGAAAGGAAGGATGCTCCATCCAAAAGTCAAAGAATTTGAAGGGCTTCCTTCGCATAATCGTGGATAACCTTGACTACCATAGGGGAGTGGTTGGAAATACCAGAAGTCAGAAAATTCGCTTCCGAATAAGAGAAATGCAATCTCCATAAATTGTTCACTAATACCCGGTCAATCTTCCTCATTTTCCGATTAACCCCCGAAGACGTCGACCAAGTAAATTGGAGCCCCACATATCTCAAATCCTCAAGCTCCGCCCGATGCAGACACTGATTAAACTCATCAAAAGAAGGAGGCCAGGCGTTGGAACTGCCAAACCTATCGGATGGATCCCTTATGGCGTTGAAATCTCCCGCCACCATCCAGGGAAGGTCATAGGTGCAAGAACTTATTCTGATCAAGTCCGCCCACAGAGGCCTCCAAGAAACAAAAGAGTGCTTTCCATAAAAAACCGAGATGCAGCAGCAGAGACCCGACGAAATATGCTTAACTCTACCATGGATGGCCTGATTAGTGGAGGAAATCACCTCAAAATTAACTAGCGAGGAGTCCCAACCAACCCATATCCTGCCTTCCGGAATAGAATCATAATTGGCAATCCAAGACCACCCAGACAACAGCCCCGACGACAGGGGACCAAAGAGATACTCCGGGACTTTAGTTTCCAATAAGCCGACCACACAGAGGCCGTTAGACTGAGCCAATTTACGAACATCGGCTCTCCTCAAAGGATCCACAATACCTCTAATATTCTAGAAACCAAAATACATATATAAACTATGTACAGGCTACTCTACTCTACACAAAGAAAGACAAAGGAGGCAAGGCCTACCTCTGTTTCTGAGGTTTGCGGGAAGATGCTCCCGACGCTCCAACGATCTTCTCCGGTTCAGGATCAGGGGCTAGAGCAAGCAACCTGTCATGAATGGTCTCCACACTTGTCACGGCCAAGGGCGGAGGATTAAACGGTGACTCAGGGTAGGAGATGTCCTCATCATCCGACGAGTCGTCGGGGGCCTCCACATCCGAGTCACCGGGGGGCTCCACCTCCGATTCACTCGATTCATCCGTATCCGGGTCGTGATCAGCCCTCAAGGAGAGACTAGGGGGCGGCCGGTATCCCGCCGTGAGAGATAGGACGATTTTTGGGGGAGCGCTAGAGCCCCTAACACCCTTGCGAGCAAAGACGGGGTGAGGAGGAGCCACAGCAAGTGGCCTGTCCCGAGAGAAATGCGGATGGATAGGGGCGGGATGAGGAGAAGCCGCAGCAAGCGGATTGCCCGTAGAATGCTGGTCAGCGACTGCCGAAGAGGAGGAGGAGGATTCTCCTGTCTTGGATCCCTTCTTCTTCTTTTTCTTTTTCTTAGCCTTCTTCCCAGGTTGATTCTGAGCAGGCAGAGGAGCTGGATTCACTTGAGGAGGATCCCTGTCCTCTGCTGGAGCGGTCTGCAATGAAACCGAGGCGGGCTGTAGACGGACAGGGTCCACCTCCGAGTGAGGTGGAATACGGACGCCTCATGCAGCCTGAGGCGGACCAATAGTAGTTTCTGACCTTCGCACAATCTGCTCGGACACCTCTTCAACCGGGGGAGGAGGGGACGCCCTCTGCGGACTCGGATAAGCCTCAACTGGCAGGGAAGGAACAGCTGGCTGAGCAGGTGCGATCGAAGGCTGCCTGGCCGGACGACGAGCAGCTTGATTTGGATTCGGATTGCGCCCAGAGGCTCTCTGATCTTGAGGAGGAGCACGGCAATTATGGCCAAAAGCATTGCAATCCAAACACGTAGCCGGGAGTCATTCGTATTCAATGCTAATGAACCGCGAGACTCCTTTCAAAGTGACCTTGGCCGTCTTGAGTCTCGGCTTATCCGCCGTAATCTCCACACAAATTCTTGCGAAGGATACCATTTGCATTTGATCCGTCCTTTGATCAACATGTAGCGGTTTACCCACCACACTCGCTATTGCGCTCATCGCCGGCACCGTCCAACACTCGAGCGGCAAATTCCGCAACCGAATCCAAACGGGAATGGCGGATTGGTCTTCTCTCTTGAGTTTCATAAGAGGCTTCCATTGCTGGAGTATTAGCGGCACCCTAGCAATCGTCACCGGCACACCTTCAAGGATCTTCCTCCTAACACCGGGGTCCGGGATTTGGAGGAATAAAAATCCTTGATCATCGGCGAAGATCTCCCCAATTCTGGAGCCCCACGCCTTCCTCAGTGATTGTTCAATCAAGCCGAATGGAAGATTCCTTATTCCCACCAGGTATCCGACCAAGCAGTCATTCCACTTCGGGTCCATGGCGTCGAGGGCTTCGTCCGGGAGGTTCACAACCGCTTCTCCATCCACAAAGGTGGGCGGAACATAGGTTAATTCAGATCCTTTCACCGCCAAGCGAGCCACATTAGCCCAAGAACGTGCCGGGGCATCATGGTGACCCGCCGGAGATTGGAGAGGTCGCTTAGAGGCGGAACGTCTACGACTTCTTCCTCTTGATTGGCGCGGCCTTGAGGACGAATTCTACAAGCTTTTCATCTTATTATTCGGATGTGGATGACCGGAGGATGTCACCACACCACCACCATGCTGAGCCGAAGGCATAGCCTCCCTAGGAAGGGGGTTCGGGTGCCCCAATGGGCTGACAACCGAAGAGCGGCTAGAAGGGGTGATTCCATCAAGAACAGGATCTGCAGGCGTTTTCACAAATAGCTGGACTGCATCCCCCTCTCAACCGAATAAATGAACATCAAGAATAAGGTGCGAATCTGCCACCACTTCAATCGCCCCACCCGTACCAAAGGAGCCAGCAAACTCAAAAAATGCAGTAAAGCACACCCGCACAGAGATCCCACACTAGCACGTAACCGAACGTAAAACTATGCAGCAGAGATGAACAGCTAAAAGGGCGAAGGAGCAACTGACCTGGGAAACGACGGCAGGAGAATTCAAATAGGGATGATGCAGGACAACCCCTGGCAGAACCGAATCCCCAAACGCTCCCCTTCAACCCGCAGCTAAGGCCGAACAGCACCTCCCACGAACAGATCAGTTCGCGCGCAGCTCCTTGCTCAGACGGATTTTCCCAACCAGCTCAAACCAACCAGAATCATTCGGAGGGTAGGGAGGGATAAGTGAGGCAGGACTCTCTTCCGAAAATCAGCCAAGAACAACCATAGGAACTCCCCAAACGAACAACAGAACAGTTGGAAACCAGAGTAGAAAAACTGGGCAGAAATTCGTAACCTAGGCCAAGCGGTTTCTCTGCATGCAGGCCATCTTTTGCGAAATCGTTCGGTGGAAACGTAGAGGGGACTGAGCTGAAGCTTCCTTCCGAAAATCAGCCATAGACACCCATCGAAGCTCCTCAAACGAACAAAAGAACAGCCGGAAACCAGAGAAGAAAAACTGGGCAGAAATTCGTAACCTAGGCTAGACGATTTCTTTGCATGCAGACCATCTTTTGTGAAACCGTTCGGTGGAAATGTAGAGGGGCTTGAGCTGAATCTTCCCTCCGAAAATCAGCCGAAGACACCCATCGTAGCTCCTCAAACGAACAAAAGAACAGCTGGAACCAGAGGAGAAAAAACTGGGCAGAAATTCGTAACCTATGGCAGACGATTTCTCTGCATGTAGGCCATCTTTCGCAAAACCGTTCAGTGGAAATGAAGAGGGGACTGAGCTGAAGCTTCCCTCCGAAAATCAGCGCATTCCGACACCCACGGCCACGGGAATCAGCAACACACCAGATGGATGAACAGAGACTCGGGAAATTATCGTATGTATTACTGACGAAATGATTTAATGAAAAATATTTTCATCATTCACAAAAAAAAAATTATTTATAAATTGTTGGTATTGAAAAGAAAAAGCTTTCGTTAACTAATTATTTCAAGCGATCCAAGTGATTATTTAAAAAAAAAAATCTTTTCCAAATAAGTCGTTTTCCTTGAAACAAACGGAACATGTAATTATTAAGAAAAAGAGTGTTTTAATTGCAAATAAAGTTAGAAAGCATATAATACATCCTGGAATTTGTTTCTTGATTGAGGAAGATGAATCAAAAACTAAGAACCGCATCCAATCGGTTATAAGGATCTTAGGTCGATGATTATTTCATTTTTGCACAAATGAAATAAATATGATACCATCAAAATCAATTCATCAATGAGAAATTGCGAGTGTCTTAGTTAAACCTATTTTTCATTATTGAGGCTTAATGTGACATCCTGATTTTCGCTCGACAAAATAACGAGCTCTCCATTGGACTACGCCATTCGTATCTTCACCGCGACATCACTGAGTTGCCATCACTACCTTGTCGTTAATAAACTTTGCTGATCCAAACATCCCAACCTCAAAAAATTACCAAGACTATTGAATCTTCTTCAAGGTACTCCATGTTTGAGCTGGTCAAGGGATAAGGATCCAGCTAGCATGAATTGAGGTAGCTTAGTCAAGAAATTGATGCATAAGAAAGAGACAATGGCTGTGGAAGGCGCAGCATTGATTGAAAAAAAGAAGAAGAAGAAGAAGAAGAAGAAAAAAAGGGGGCACGGAGGGAGAGATAAAGAGGGAACCAATAGTCCCCTATCTGCACGCCCTCTTCAGCTCCTCCAGCTTCTTTCCCCACTTCTGTAGTAGCCGTGAATCAGAGAAGACAGCAAGCGGAAGCAGCAAAGACCGTCTCTCTCTCCGTTGCAGCTACTTGCGTCACCACCGTCAACCTCGTCTTTGTTCCACCAAGCTGCCGCCACAAATCACCAGGACCCGAGGCAAGTGGATTTCCTTCGTTCTATCCTATATTGATCATTTATCGTGTGACGAGAATAGTTTCGTAGAAATCCAAAAACATTGTTCATATTTTCATTTAATCGAAGTTTCAACTACGTTACTCGTTTAGTCGGAAGTTCTGACTAGTTACTTAGCTATGTTGTCGAGTTTGAAATAGTCGAACTTGTAGAGCGAAGGCCGGAACAGCAGAAACTTTGAAGGAAATTCGTGCCTGGGCTGAGGGCGGGTTTGGATCTAACCCAACCCAGAAGTTTGCTAATTTTGTACTGACTTATGTGGTGCAAATTTCATGGGCGTTCTCCATGAGAGTTGTCCCTTATTGACTGTTCTACCGCATACTTTAATTTCAGAATTTTTGGATTTCATATGACAAAAATATATTGGAAAAAACTTCAGGATTCAAAATCTGTTTTTGGGTCGCTGGACCGACCTCTTTCTGCTTTTCATTTCTACAGATTTCTCGGTCCAGGATTCTAAAATATGTTCTTGACAAAAGTTGTAGAGAACATCCCAAGCTACCACATACTAAATTTTCATAATTTTTCGGTCTCAATTAGTCAGTGAAATATTTATTTTTCTACTCAATTTCGTCCTGGAGATTTTGACTGTTTTGAGCCCGGCTTGCAAAAATTATTTAGAACTTTATGAACTGAATTGGATCGTGAGTTCTTCACTAAAGATGTTCCTTTAGGTTTTTTCCACCTCATACTAAAGTTTCATAATTTTTGGAGATCGATTACCTAGACAATAGCCATTGACTCTAGAGGCATGCAAGACGCTAGTTTGGGCCTAGAATGTGGGACCTTACCCACGGTTCACTTAATATCTATATGGATGAGTTTGTATTAGTCTAAGGAATGAAAATGATTGATGATTTATTAGATGCATGCTTGAATCCCTAAATGGTAGTGGTGTTAATGTACTTTTAATTAAATTATGAAATTGCTGCATCATGGTTTGAATGTGTGACTGAGAATGCCGTCGATCCTTGGGACGACGATGCCCTGGGTTGTAGTAGGGATGCCTGGAGGGGTAATCGGGTTTCTCTAGATGCTTGGGGGGTGTAACGCCGTTCCCCCAGATGCCTCGCGATGCCGGATGGGTGTGAGATGCGAGGGGGGTAATGGGGTTCCTCGGAAGATGATGGCAGCATGAAGTTGTATTGATTGTGACTTTGGTATTCTTGAATCGATCTATTGGTCATTTGTTAGGGAAAGTTATTACTTATATTGATCAACCGTGTATTTTGAAAAGTTCTCAAGTAAACTATTGTGTATGTGATTTACTAAACTTTCTATTGAAACTTTCTTTGTCATACGGTGATCGATTTGTGTGGCATAGACAGGTGGACATTCTACTTGCTGGGTTGTGACTCACTGGTTGTTGACTTCATCTTTTCAGATCATTAGAATTTTGATCCCACCTACCTTCCCGATGATTCGCTTACGGGGTGCCGATGAACTTCACTTGGGACGAGGACAGGTTCATGGACCCGATTTTTCGAATATTGTCTTCATTCGAATCAAATTGAATATGTTGTTGACATAGGGCCCTCGACAGGGCAGGTTACCCTTGAGTTCATCGGGGTATATGCTCGCATTAACGGACACATAGTGGGTCCACTCCCACTATCCTTTGAAGGATTAGGAGGCGGAGACAGCCTGGCGACATAGGAAGGAAGTAGGAGGGAAAGAGTTCGGAAGATTTTGAGGACATCGGGCCCACTGTTAGACGACACTTGTACAGCTAGGTGGGGAGGGGTGACCAACCTAGAGTCCAATATAATAAGTTTAGTACTGACATTTTGTACTTCCCCATAGCACCCCACCTATCGTCTGATGTACATGTATAAATAAATAAGAAATGAAGTTGCCATGTTTGTAGAAAATAATGTGTAGCCCAGAATTTCCTTTAGTCCCTTATGCTTCCACACAATTAAGAAAAATTAAAATGAAGAAGATATTGGCGATAGTAGTTCTATAGTAGTCGTGACATGCTAGGTCGTTGCACTTAATGATTAGCCAACTATAATATGTAAAGTAAAATAATAAGATATGCATTATATCTTGGTAATGGTAACATTAAATTGACATTTTCTCTCTATGAAGTTTAAAGAAATATACTATTAAATAGACAAGGCATGTTCATATAAATATTTTTCAAAAACAAAAAGAAGACATACAATCTTATTGGTGATATATCTGAATACCATAGACAGGTATCGATAATAATAATCCAAATGATCAAGCGGCACATCGATCTTATGCCTCAAGTAAGGCAGGCTTTTGGGTTCGATTCTTACGAATGTAATCACTTGGATTTTGATGACCTTAGAGCACGAGATTCTATCTCATTCAAACTTGCAAACGGATATACTACCAACTTAAGTAGAAGAGTTATGGATAATTGCATATTATTAAAAGATCTTATCTTTCTTTTCTTCTTTTTTTGTGGCAAGACTTATCTTTTAATCAACGTAAAAAGCCATGCGGAGTAGTGTAATCTCAAAATTTCAACTCCAACAAATCCAATCTGGGATTTACGTGATTCCCCATTAAATCTAATAGAATAATCTCGACGCGATTGCAGAAGTTGGTGTTCAGTACCAGAGAGAGAGAGAGAGGCCACTTTGTCTCAGAATCTCTCGAAACATGGCGGAGTTCAAGGCGATCTGTTGCTTTGCGGCGGTGCTCTCGTGGCTTTCGCTGTGCCTGGCGAAAGACGTGACGGTCACGGTCGCCGGAGTGACCGACGTGGCAAGGACCGATGATAACTTTGTGTGCGCGACATTGGACTGGTGGCCGGTCGATAAGTGTGATTACGGTCAGTGCCCTTGGGGGATGGCCGGGATCATCAACTTGGTATGCTTCTCTCTCTCTCTCTCTCTCTCTCTCTCTCTCTCATTGGCTTGGAATTCATGATGCGTGTCGATTGTTATCGTTGCCGGATGAAGCTGCACTGGAATATTGGGTTTGTTTTTCATGGTTCTGTCGTCTTTTTTGCCTTTGCAGGATTTGAAGAACAAGATCCTGTCGAATGCTATAAAAGGTAAGTTACACCAAGAGCACAACTGAGTTTTCTAGGCATTGGAAATCTTATGTTAGCTTTTCGCTGAATCAGACAGCTTCTGAAGGAGTTACTTATCGGTGAATTTAAACTTCTGCTTGAAGTTGAGAGCTTTACAATATATATATTCAGCCTACACGGAACCCAGCTTTCTATAGAGCAAATTTGATTATTGATGGTTGACAATCCATAGGAGAAAGGAAGTACCAAGTGTAGTTTTTTTTTTTTTTTTTTTTAAGCGAGAAAGAGATTATTTATCTGATTTGTCGAGCCGGGAAGGTGCTGTTTTGCTACTCTAGGATCGAACAACGTGCTCCTTGATCTATTGGTATTGTTCTGATAAGGGCTTTTCTGTCGTGTGGCATTACAGCTTTCAATCCTCTGAGGATCAGAGTCGGAGGCTCGTTGCAAGACCAGGTCATTTACAAGGTCGGAGACGCGAGACCGGTGCGCAAATGCCCCCACTTCAAGAAGCGACCCAGCGGCATGTTTGGGTTCAGCCGGGGTTGCCTCACGATGGACCTGTGGGATCAGCTTAATGAGTTGTTCAATGGGACCGGGTAACAATTTCTTTGCCAATATTCATCCGCATCATCAAACTTCTCAAGCCGCAAATGAAATCCTAGAGGATAGAAAGAAGAAAATCTCTGAATACTCATCCAATTTTGCTTCGCAGAGCTGCATTGACTTTCGGCTTGAATGCTCTCATCGGAAGGCACAGGTCGCCCAATGATAGCGACCATTTCATCGGTGACTGGGATTCACAGAATGCCCACGATCTCATGAGTTACACCATCTCCAAAGGATACAAGATCGACTCATACGAACTCGGTAACTTGAAGCTCAAGTCATAGTTTATATACTCTTATTAGTATCTGTTTATTTAACCTGACTAAACTGTTCTGCATTTTCTTTGATCAGGCAATGAGCTCTGTGGATCTGGGGTTTCTGGAAGAATCGACGCCGACCAGTACGGAAAAGACATGATCGTGCTCAAGAAGATCATTGAGGAATTGTACCCAGACCCGGCCACGAGGCCAAAGGTCTTGGGTCCGGCTGGATTTTACGACCAGAAGTGGTTTGAGACCTTCCTCCAGGTCTCAGGACCCAACATAGTCGACGGTTTAACCCACCATATATACAATCTCGGTGCAGGTACAACATACTAAGCCATCAGGAACCTTTAGCTTGATATTACTTGTATCCTGCAAGTCGAGGATAAAGTTCATCACCACATTTCCTCCATGCAGGTGTTGATCCGACTCTCATTGACAAGATTCAGGACCCGTACTTTCTGGACGAGATCGCTCAGACGCATAAGGATGTCATGAGAACCGCAGAGAGATTCGGACCATGGTCGGGCCCATGGGTTGGGGAAGCAGGCGGGGCTTATAACAGCGGCGGCAAGGACGTTTCACACACCTTCGCCAATGGATTCTGGTGAGGAACCTTACAGAAATAAGAGAATTGCAGATTGAGATGGATTACGGAACGAAGTTTAACTTTGTGTTCATGAGCGAAAAAACAGGTACTTGGATCAATTGGGCATGACATCCCAGTTCAACCACAAGGTCTTCTGCAGACAAGCTTTGATTGGTGGAAACTACGGTCTCCTCAACACTACGAGTTTCATCCCAAACCCGGATTATTATGGGTCAGTAGATCACCTCGGCATGAGCAATTAACTTTGTCTATTATACCTTTGTTGTCCGATTATGGCACAATTCTCATTTTCCTTCTCAACTGCATAATCGATCCTGTTCTATTCAATCAGCGCGCTCCTGTGGCATCGCCTGATGGGGAAACACGTCCTTGCGACGATGCACGACGGTTCTGCTCATTTACGTGCATATTCTCATTGCTCGAAGGACAAGGTAAACTCACTTCGGAAGGTCAAGCACGCGTTGCTGGCGACAACCCCATTTCTGCTAATAATTCTTCGATGCCCATTTCTGCTTAAATTTTCTGAACACTCAGACATATCTTTTGGTTCAGCCTGGCGTGAGCCTCATCCTGATCAACATGTCGAACTCGACTTCCTTCAACGTGTCGGTCGTCAATGACCTGAATATATATCCTGCAGTCGAGCAGGCTTGTGGCGGCAGGCAACCTAGAGAAGAGTACCATCTGACGCCGAAGGACGGGAACATCCAAAGCGACGTGCTGCTCCTGAACGGGACTCCACTGGAGCTCACCGAGTTGTCGGACATACCTGAGATGAAGCCAGAGCTCGTCGACCCATCCTTGCCAATTGCTGTCGCGGCCGATTCGATAGTGTATGCAACCCTCAGGGACTTCAGGGCACCAGCATGTGCTTAAGAAGTATCCTTCCCAAAAGTCTCCTGGATGGACAGGTTCTAGTGATGAGAAAAGCTCTTTAGGCATCGTTTCCTAGGATTTAGATTAGCCGGTTAGAGTCAGACGTCCTTTCAAGTTTGAGAAATCTTCTCAGTACCCAAAAACTTTTTGTTCTGGTTGGTATACAAAATGTGGATTGTCCTTTCGCTGCACGTCTCATGGTCTGAGGAGTTACTGTTTCTTGAGCATCATTCGCTCGCGAGTCCCGTTCACATATCCAGCGGAATCGGACTCGGGATTACATAGGACAGAGGCGGTTCTTGCACAGAGCAAGCCTCGCTTCCGTTTCGCGTTCTTGAATGGCGCAGGAAGGCATTTCGAGCAACCGAGCTTCCGGAGACACGGACCTTAAATGACTCGGAGGGATGATGCACCGCGACGCCAGGGCAGAACCCGCTTTGGATCCCCACCCTTAGCCATTCAAGGAAGATGCCAGGATTTCGTTCTATGAGCTCATCGACAGCGAAATCCGATTGATTGGGATTGGGGCGGGGTGTCCGCTGGTCCCGTTCTCTGCGGGGAACGTGGGTTTGCGTCTTACGCCTCCCTAGAAGACAAAGCTGGGACAGCACATCTCAATAGTACAATTTCGGGGTGTCGCTAGGATGAGCACATCCTAGCGACACTTTGACGTTAGCACTCGAGCTTTGACTCTTCCTATATAAAGCTTTGAGGCAACAGACCCGTCACCCAAGAATCGCACGGAATCAGAAAGGGATGCATCTCCAATAGGTGATCTGGCAACACAGGCGGTGCTCCTTTGCCTCCCGCTGCGGTATTAGCGCCTGTGTTTTCAGGTCACCCCTTCGAGATGATCGCATTCCTTCTCTTTTGCATGTCAATAACAGCATTGCCAAGTCAATTCAATAAAGGTAATCAAGCATCACCGAGAGCGGGCTTTAACGGCTTGGAGATGATCGCATTCCTTCTCTTTTTCGTGGTTGTTCTTGAATTCTTTTTCTATTCATCATATAATAATTAATTTCTAGAGAAGTGTACTATAATTAACATGTAAAAGTGCTGATTTTCTTCGAGATCGTCTACCCGTTTTGTCCGGCCTGCTTTTCGGACACGTACGAATTTATAAGTTCGCGGTCCAATTCACACCCGACGATTATCAGAACAGAACGGCCTAGCGAACCGATTCTCTACAGACGGTACCATCTGTTCTCGTATGAGCGCACGGGCACGAGCCAATCAGAGCCGCTGGAACGGCTGACCTTCGGTCAAACGCAAGAAACCCCTCGCCTTTCGGGAGAAAACCCTTCCCGGCGGCCGCATCCCCTGAATCCCCCACGCGCCGCCATGGAAATGGAGATCGATTCTGCTCCGATCGCGACGCCGGAGCAACGGCCGATCAGGGACGAAGACCTCTTCAGAGCCGCCGAGGGCGGCGATCCCGCGGCGTTCAGAGCGCTCGCGCGGGACCAGCTCTCCAAGGCGCTCTCCCTCCGGAACGAGGACGGTCGGTCCCTCCTCCACGTCGCCGCTTCCGCCGGTCATGCCGAGGTTCTTTCTTCCTTCTTCGCCTTCGGAAATCCAGAGAGGCCGAGATGAAGTGCTTCGCCGGACACATTGGTCCTCGAGTTTTTTTTTTTTTTCTTTTGTCGAGTCGTTTTAGGTTCGCTAGCGATCGCCACAGTAGGGCGCGAGAGCGCAGTTCGATTGGCCTGAGTTGGTTAGGCGATAGCCTCTTGGACCAGAGGTCTAGAAGGAGTAATTCTCTGTAATTCCTCAACGCCGTGCGGATAATCTTGCGCCAGTGTATAGTCTCGACTGGGATTTTGTGCCGAAAACTCAAAGGTGCAAGCGGGGAATATGAATAAATGGGCTTAAGTCTGAGATGTGGATAACCTTTGTGACAGATCGTGTGGAGAGTAAATTTATCAAAGATAAGAGGCATGGGAAGCAACCATGAAAATTTCGAGTGGGCGTTCTCAGTAATTACATGGTTTATCACTGTCTAAAGTTTGAGAAGCACTTTCAATTGCCATTGATTACATAGTGTAATCGTATAATTATCAAAATTTGATTTTAGTAATTGCGGACGGCTGCAATCTACATATGCAGCACACTAGTTTTTGAAGATTTTTATGTGTGGAGAGCATGCTTATTGCACAAAGCTGTCCTGGTTTCAATTTGCATGCTCGAGGGTACCATGAGTGCTTAGGGCGTCCATAATCTTTGTTTTATGATAGCCTATGTACGATTGCAATCATTCTTTGCTCAATGGATATTCTTAAAGATCGCATAAATCATGCATAAATCATTAGATTCACGCATTTGCGGGGCTTGTTGTTAAATACGTTTGGCTGTTTCTTTGTTCACGATGTTTGTTTAATCCATTCACTAGATTGCTTTGTGTTGAATTGTTTTCCATTCGACTGGATCAGATAGTGGATATACTGTCAGATGCTGATCAGTCAACAAGTGTGATAAACAGCAAAGATGAAGAAGGTTGGGCCCCGCTTCATTCTGCATCGAGCATTGGGAATGAACAGATTGTGGAGATCTTGTTGAGGAAAGGCAAGTATGTCTGTGAGTTCCATGATGTGCTGATGAGTCTGAAAACAGTTTTAAGTACACAGACATGCTGATGGATTTGTGTGCTTTCATTTCTGCTCTTAATTTGTTAGGATAAATCTTCTATTGTTAAAACACTTTTTGGTTCTCTGAAGTCAGATGAGCCTTTGAAAATCGAAAGCAGTCTGAAGCCAAATCAATGAAATTTCAACTGAGTATTGATTTCTTTGGATGTTGTGTAAGCCCTTGGTTGGTATGTATCCTATAGTATCTCCAGTTTGTGAAGTGGAGTAGTGCCAGGCAATTGTTACAGGGTAAATGGAGAACTTGAGGATTCTTTTAATCAGGTTTCACTGTTAAGACACCATTTCCTTGCTGAATTCAATTGGAGTACTCAGGCTTTAGTGTTGTCCAGACTCAGCGTTTGTGGTAGGGCTTGTGAAACACTAATTCTATCTATGTGGATATGGTGAAAGAATTAATATGCTACACTTAGACTATGTAAAACAATAAGTCACACAAGCATTATGGATCTTTTGGAATGTGTGCGCTTCATTCTTAGTAACTGCTTCATGCTCACATTTCAGTGACCGGGCTTGTGAATCAATTTTGTACACGGCCTTTGTATACGGTGAGTGGTTGGTCTAGCTAGAGGAAAGAGAAGGCTGCTTACTGTTGTGAGTGTAATTGTGCCTAACCTCGGTAGCTAAGGATAGATGGCACATTATCATGCCTAGTTCCTTGTTGTGTCCTTTCATATAAACAACCTTTGTTCAGTTCCTTCCATACATGGTGGAGAAAGAAATGCCCCTTTTCGCTTTTCACTTGTTGTGACATAATTTAGTTGTCACATGATGGTGATTCTTTGCAGGAGCTGATGTTAACTTAAAGAATGATGGCGGACGTACTGGTCTCCATTATGCTGCCAGCAAAGGATGGTTGAAAGTCGCTGAAACTCTGATTTCACACGGTGCAAATATCAATGCGAAGGATAAGGTCAGTAATTGCACAATTGACTTCCTATATACATGTTCGTTTGAACTGAAAACATTTGGTGTTGTTTATTTTTGGCGTTCATTAATTGCTTGACATGTGTAGCTTTCAGGTAGGGAGCACTCCATTGCATCGTGCTGCCAGCACAGGGAAATCAGAAATGTCTGAACTTCTGATCGAGGAAGGAGCTGAGGTTGACCCTGTTGATAAAGCAGGCCAAACGCCTTTGATGGCTGCAGTAATTTGCTACAATAAAGAGGTCTGACAACAGTGAAGTAGTCATGCAATTTGCTTTGTTTTGCACTGAATTAAAGGCTAGGTACAATTTTACATATTTATCTGCAAACTAGTTTATACATTCATATATATAGCCCTGAGTCCTTTGGGCAGTTACTGGGATTGAAAAATTAGAGTCAGCTAGATCCCTCCTTTAATGAGAGAAACTGAGGTGGGACAAGGCTTCTCCTCCTGTCCTAGCAACCTTAATTGGTCTGTCAGTTAGAATTGCCGATTAGGGCTATTCATATTCAAATTTGTAAATAACCATACGTGTAATCCTGCTGTCATTGCTGGGGCAAAGGCTTGCTGGAGCTTGAACTGAGTGAGGTCAGGCTTCCTGCTTCTAAGTTCGAGATCCTCATCAGACCATTTACTTGTTTTATGTCGATTTATTCATGGTTAGGTGGCTCTGCTGTTGATAAGGCATGGAGCAGACGTAGATGTGGAAGATAAAGAAGGATACACCGTGCTTGGCAGGGCATCACATGACTGGAGACCAGCACTCATGGACGCCGCGAAAGCCATGCTCGAAGGATGATCCCTTTTGCAATTTGATTTCCCTTAACTTTTTATAGCGAATTGTCCAAAGTCGGAAATATTTAGGCCGCGAAAGCCATGCTCGAAGGATGATTCCTTTTGCAATTTGATTTCCCTTAACTTTTTATAGCGAATTGTCCAAAGTCGGAAATATTTAGGCAAGTAGACGCGGAGAGAGTTGTATCCTGATGTTTCGATTCGCTTGGCATTGTGTACTTTCTGGATATAAAAATCACCGTTTGTTCCTGCTTTTGAATAGTTCATTAATTTTGTGCTATGAGTACGGTGGTATTTTTTTTTGGTAACCCGGAACTGCTATACCGCCGACAGCCGGCAACGTAAACCCGGGGCACTAGTACAGAGATCCACCTCTCATAGCACCCCACTTAAGTCGTGCAACGTGATAAGGAGAGGAATCAAACCTTAGCCATCGTGTGGCCAATGTGTGCCTTAAATAACTCGCTCACCACGGGGTGGGTATGAGCACGGTGGTATTAGTCACCGAAATTTGCAAGAATGAATTTTGGTAAAGTGTTAAAAGGGTTTCATCCTGTTAATGATAGCATGTGTAAAATCAATCAAATTGTAATTATTGCACGGGAGTTCGTGATTTTGTTAATTGTGTCTTGACCTGTAATTTACATAATTCGTCAGATTGATCGGTCCAAAACTTTTTATATTATTGCAACTTTTTTATCGAACGAAGAAAGAAAATATAGCCACTGGGGGTTCGCCCCAGTGGTCACCTTTCCAATATGGAAGGGGGAGATAAAGGGTTCAAATCCCCACCTTTTCAGGGGATGGGGGTAGGGACGCGTAAGTTTCAAGAGTGGGTTGCGACTCCCACGCCCCGCAAAGTGAGTGTATAATAGGAATAGCAGTGAGTGTATAATAGGAATAGAAAAAAAAAATATAAAAAAAAAAATATATATATATATATATAGAAATCAGCTTTGCTCATGAGTAGGCACAGAGAGAGAGAGAGAGAGGCAGGCTACTCCTGAAATTTCGGAAAAGAGAAGTTTCTCCGCCTCTTATCTCTCTCCCTCTCTCTCCCCCAAGTCATGGGCTTATCTTTGCTCTCACCTCTTGCGACCCTGCACTGTAAAATCCCGTCCAAAAGCAAAGATGAACTCGCAGATGGCGGCACTCCCATTCTGTCCACCAAAACCTTCTCGGACGCTTCTCGCTCCTCTTCTTCAACACCTTCTTCTTCTTCTTCCTGCGTGTCGTCGTCAGCACGTCCCGTCGGCCCTCTTCACCGGACCGCCCCTCTCGCTGCTTCGCTCGCCATCCTCCTGTGGTCGAATCCAGGTACAGTCACGAGCGTTCTTCTTCTATGGGTTCGTTTGCTCTTGACTCGAGGCTGCATGGTCGTCTCCCGTTTCGTTTATTTAGAGCAATAGCATTGATTTAACTCCAGTTTTCATTGGGTTTCTTCCGAAGAGTAGTTTCTGCCGAGCATATTCGAATTTGGTTCATACCCTTTTCGCCTTCTGCATGCTGCATGTCTGGTCAATGGGATGGAAGTCCCGGTGTTCGTCTTTTTTGGTGGGGGAATGGTTATTGCAAAAGGGGAAGTGCGTCTTGGAGCTTCTACTGTTGAAAAAGGTTAGGTTGTGTTCGCAGATGTGCATCCGCTACAGAAGGCTTGCGATCTAGAGTTAGGAGTTCCCATTGGTCGATTGTTCGCCTTTTTTGAAGTCTATGCAACTAGGTATGTGCTTCGTTTTAATGAATTTGGGGGAGAAGATGTCGGTGCGAGTGGAATCGTGTGTAGAAGATGTGGATGTGCATGGTGCACTTGAAGAAAAACAACCTCGACTGGTGTTTTGGTCGGGCACGCGTGCATTGAAGTAGTATAGCTTCTTGTCTTATTCTTGTCTGGCTTCTAATACGATTAAAGAATCCGGTGTGCTCTATGCACTTCTTGAATTACGCCGGGTTTTGCGTGTGGTAAAATCGCGAGGCGCGTGCGATCGGCGTATGTAGAGGATTAGCGATGTGCGGATGTTGAACCTGAATTTACATTTATATTTTTCCTGCCGCTGCAGCTGAAGCCGGATTTCTCTCTGGATTGCCTGGAATAGAGTCTGTCCCTGGCCCAGAATTGCCTCAGATCGAGTTTCTCGACCGATTCAATGGTAATTATCTTCACTTCATTGCATACTCTGTTTTGTCTCCTTGACCTGGCTAATGCTGCGATTAAAAGATGTTGAGGTGTGCTTTGGCAGAAGAGAACCAGAAGAAGTACGCAGAATTTGATGAACGGTTCAAGCAGTCTCCTCTACTCAAGAAGCTTCTTGAGCAGTCGAAGCTCAATAGAGAGAAGTAAGCTTTCGGTCCCGATTCTCTTTTGGAATTCCATAAATTGCGATCACGCAATGGTGAAAAAAGGCAGGGTGGGGTTGGCAAATTTGTCGGGGTCATGTGGCGATGAGTAATGCTAGTTGTAGTGGTGAACTGAGACTAGTTCAGAAAATTAGTATATAAAGCGAAGTGACGGAAGTATGCTGCAAATCAATTTTGGAAGCCGATCTTGTTATGTATCGACATGATTATATGCTCAAGTAGTAAATCATCACTCTGGTTGCCTTCACAAATCAAATCTGTCTGAGGCTGTTGTGTAGATAATTGGGGAGAGAGAGAGAGAGACTATGGATTGAATGAGCTGATGAGAGGGAAAAGAGCTAGAATCACTCATCCAGTCATTCTGGTGTCTCCTCCTTTTCTTTGTATTTCATGAGTGCAAAACCAATTTTTGTTCGCTGGGCTGTCTCTATTAGAAGCAAGCTCTCTCTTTCTCATAGACAGTATCCACGTTTCAGGAACAAGCAAGAGATCCAAGACAAATACTGCATCCGCGGAGCCGAGTGGGGCGTGGGAGATTGTTCGGCGGAAGGTATGTCTCCGGAAGAACGAGAAAACTTCATTGCCATGTTAAAGCAGAAGGCTGGCGTTAAGTGAAGGAGTCCAACTGGAGAGGAACGACCCCGTTACCATTCAGGTCATCCTTGTTTGCTTGCGCCGCCCGGATTCACCGCCAAACACCATCTTTTTTTTTCTCTTCCTTCCCTGTAATGCGTGATGTGGTTCTGATTCAAACGAGTAATAACTAGTCAAGTATAATGGTGATGAGCATTGAGCACATCATAGCTTTTTATATATACGCTGCTCACCAAGCTTCAAGTCATGAATTCAATGCAACTTCCTCCAGCACGACGAGCTGGACATGCTATAAGACCACTATCAACACCAAACGTTTCTCTGGCTTGCCAGTCTGGTACCGCACACCGATCAAGTTCTATATCATTTTTAGGGGTGAGCAGTTCCAATCACCTAGAACTTTGAATTTATCCAACAAAATAGATTCCTTAAATTTTTGGAATCTAAGGGCGCGTTTGGTAACGATTTTGTTCACGAGAACAGATTCTAATCAGAAATCATTATTTTTTATTCTGTTCCCGGAAACAATTTCTAAGCATTTTAAGCTGTTTAGGGCGCGTTTGGTAACGATTCTATTAGGAAGGCGATTCGATCGTAACCGATTCTTTTTATTACGTTAGGGAACCGATTCTAAGCATTTTTTAAGCGTTTGGAACTGTCCAAATTTTTTGATTAATGGAATCAATTGCGTTTGGCACCGTATTCATTAATTCATTCTAAATCAATTTCTTTTAATTTTTAAATAATTTTTTTACTTTTTTCCTTTGTTTTTTTTTTTTTTTCATTTTTTCTTTTTTTTTTTTTTTCATTTTCCTTTTCATTTTCCTTTTTTTCTTTTCTTTTTTTTTTTTTTTCCTTTTTCTTTTCTTTTTCTCATCTTCTTCTTCTTCTTCTTGCCGGTCGCCGGACCGGCGACCGGCCAAACGAGGGTCGGTGACCTCATCGGAGCGTCGCTAGGCCCTCGCGAGGCCGCCCTCGTCGGCCGAGCCTCGCCGGCGGCCGGGCGAGGCTTGCCTAGCCCCGCCGAGGCTCGCCGAGCCGGATCTGGCGAGGCCGAGCCCCGCCGATGGCGGCCGACCTCGTCGGGGTTGGGCGAGGCCTACGGCCACCGGCGGGGGGCGGGCGAGCCTCGCCGTGGCCGGCGAGGCCAGTGGTGGGCCGGGCGTCGTGAGGCTCGCCCGGCCCCGCCCGCCCCCGGCGAGGCCTCGCCCAACCCCGGCGAGGCCCCCGCCGGCCACCGACGAGGCTTGGCCTCGCCGGATCTGGGAGGCCGAGCCTCGCCTGGGCCGGGCAAGCCTCCAGCCCGAGCTGCTGGTGGGTGGGCTTGCCTCCGCGAGCTTGCCGGACCGGCGACGGCGGTGGACGGTGGCGGATGGCGGACGGTGGCGGGCGGTGGTGGGCGGTCGCGAGATGGCGAAGGGAATAAGAAAATTTATTGATTTTGATTCTCAAATTCGTTAGAACAAGAATCAACTTTTTTTGTTCTTAATTACGTTCCCAACTGTTCCAGGGAATAAAAATTTTACCAAACGCGATTCTAGGCCGAAACTGATTCCGAGAACAAAGAATCAGAATTTGGCCCTGTTTGGATGGTTACCAAACAGGGCCTTAGTAACTGTCCAAATTTTCTGATTATAGAATAGAATTGCGTTTGATATTGTACTCATTGATTCTGTTCCAAATCAATTTCTTTTAATTTTTAAATATTTCTTCTTTTTTCCTTTGTCTCTCATGTTCTTCTTCTTTCGGTGGCCGATCACCAATCCGTCGACCAACCAGACGAGGGTCCGCGACCTCACCGGAGCGTCGCTAGCACCCAGCGAGGCTGGCCCTCATCAGCCGAGCCTCACCGGCAACTGGGCAGGGCTCACCCAGCCTCACCGGCGGCCAAGCAGGCCTTGCCTAGCTACCGACGAGGCTCGCCAACAAGGGCCGGCCTCGCTGAGCATTGGCAATGCTCCAATGAAGTCGCTGGCCCTCATCGGTCGAACCTAACCGACAACTAGGTAGGGCTTGCCCAACCTCGTTGGTGGCCAGGAGCGTCGCTGGCACTCAGCGAGGCCAGCCCTCATCGACCGAGCTCATCGACAGCTGGGCAGGGCTCGCCCAACCTCACCGGTGGCCAGGCAGGCCTCGCCTAGCTGCTGGCGAGGCTCGGCCGACAAGGGCCGGCCTCAGCCTCGCTAAGCGTCGGCGACGCTCCGGTGAGGTTGCCGGCCCTCGTCGATCGAGCCTAGCCAGTAGCTGAGTAGGGCTCGCCCAACCTCGTTGGTGGCCAGGCCGGCCTCGTTGAGGCTGAGCTAGGCGAGCCTCAGGCTGGGCTTGCCTCTGGCGAGCTCACCAAACCTCGCCCAGGCCCAGTGAGCTCGCCGAATCAGTTGCCGGCGAATGGCAACCGCAGGATGGCGGTAGATGAAGAAGAAGAAGATAAATATGATTTTGATTCTTAAATTTGTTCCCGGAACAAAAATCAACTTTTTTTTATTTTTTATTCTTGATTCTGTTCCAAATCTAATTTCGATAACAAAAATTTTACCAAATGCGATTTTATTCTCAAACTGTTCCCGGGAACAAAACATTAGAATTAGACATTATTTGGATGGTTACCAAACAGAGCCTACGTAACCATAAATTTGGAGTCTATCCTATCACAGATTTCAAGATCTGTTTTAAGATTTATTCGGATTCTACCTATCCTTTTGATTTAAACGGTTGCAATAAATTATCACATTTAATAACTATCATTAAATACAATCCATTGATGATAACTCGTGTTTTTTTTTTTGTCAGTCCTACTCTATTCCTACTCTACACTCACTCGCAAACTTGTGCTCTGCCTCTTGCAGGGCGTGGGAGTCGCAACCCACTCTCGAAACTTACGCGTCCATACCCCCATCCCCCCTGAAAAGGTGGGGATTTGAACTCCTCACCTCCCCCTTCCATGTTGAAAGGGTGGCCACTAGGGCGAACCCCCAATAGTTATGATAACTCATGTTTAGACACACAAAAATAGTTATGGATATCTTTGAAAATGAAAGTGGAGACTAACGGGCGTCAAGATCATGCAAAGATATGGAATAAGAAAAACATAGATTTTTTCAAGTTTCAAGTTATTAGTTTCACCTAGAACCTATTTGTTAAAATAACCTTCTCAAGGGGGGATGGGTAGGGACGCGTAAGTTTCGAGGGTGGGTTGCGACTCACACGCCCTGCAAGAGGCAGGGCACAAGTCTGCGAGTGAGTATAGAGTAGGAATAGAGTAGGATTGACAAAAAAAAATAATAAAATAAATAAAATAACTTTCTAATTTGTGGAACGTAAAACTTATATTGCACATCCTAAAACCTAGAATTAGACCATTTCCCGTTTTACCTTGAAATCATACTTGGCCCTAATCATTTCCCTGATGAAAATCACAATCTCTTATCGATTGTGTAATCCGTCGCGTCGGCGGAGCATTACAAATAGCCAGGCGAAAGGAGCCGTGTCCGACCATGCCTGTGTTTCTCAGCCTTTCATGACCGAGACGAAGCAGAGATTCGATTCGCATATGCTTTTGCTGAAGGCGAAATCAGGGTCGACCCTAATTCGGCGTACATCGTTTTACAGTTATTATTTTGCGGATGGACGTGGCGAGGAGGTTCCCTAAGAATATTCCCCATGATTTGAAGCGACACCTCCCACTTGTCCTGCCGGGAATAGGCTCCTACGCTGTAAATGATCCAGTCCTCATCACGCTTTTCGATGACGCTTGCATGGCCTCCCCATTGGGCGATAAAAGATCGTAATAGAAAAGGCATTTTTTCGGCAAATGCATAAGCCTTGTAGGGTCCATCCCAGTATTTGATTCCAGTCCTTTTTCTAGTGCTTAGCCAAATTGCATACTTTCACGAGATAATTACGCTCCCGCTCCTTTGGCATCACAGGAATCGGCATCTTATTTCTTTTTATTGAGCATCATTCTATCCTGTATCTCCTTTGGCGTCACAGGAATCGGCATCTTATCCTGTACATGATCCTAACCATTTGTGAAAATTTGTGTGATCTTTCAAATCACTAAAAATCAATCATATTTATATATATATATGAAGAGAAACCATCGATGCAAGGTAAAGTACAATCTCAATAAAACAAAACTTCTTATCCCAAAAACAGAGTAAGGTAATATTTCACATTTAATAACCCCCCAACTCCAAATTTATTGCTGGCTATGTGGAAAAACAAATCACAAAACAAAACCTGATTGCACGCAATGTAAGAGCTGTCCTAAAAAATTTCGCTCCTGTAGCTACAGCAAAGGACGACAGACCCTCTACTTTCTTCACGCCTCCCTTCTTTCGTAAATTCAAAATTTCAGGATTTCCTCTCTCCGACGCTCGCTCGCTCTCTCCGACGCTCGTGCTCGTGCTATATTTGAGCCGACGTCGCTGGCAAGACTCCGGCTCCCGTCGACGTCCGCCGCAAGCTCGCTCGACCTCACCTCCATCTTCACCGTCACTCTCGGCCTCTCCCCCGCTCCCACTCTCCCTCCTTCGATCTTCCCCCGCCCAGCGCTGCCCTCCGTGGATCACGCTGACAGCCGTGCCGTTCGAGAACTCGAACCCTCCGAAGTTGGTGTTCCGGAGGACGGCCTCCCCAACCAGCGACGCGGTCGAGGGAGCTGAGAAGGAGGCCGTGGTGGAGTAGTCGAGGGACTTGACGTCAACGCGGCGAAGCCTGAGCTCGGGGCTCTTGACGCGGACGGTGAGGGCGAACCCGAAGAAGGCGGCACGGCGGATGATGATCGGGGCGAGGGCGTAGACGAAGCACTTGCTGCTGCTGCGCCTCTGGTTGCGGCGAGGCGGCGGCTTCGCGAAGTGGGCGAGCTCCACGTCGTCGCTCCGGAGGGCACGATAGGGTTGGTCGGATCTTCTTTAGGCATCACGAAAGTCGGAGTTCAAGCGAATGCGAGAGAGCACAGGTCACTGTTCTTGATGGTGGTGCTTTCGCTTTTCTTTTTGGGTTTGCCGGATGATTGTCATCGTGTTCATATTATTCAAGAAATCATGAATAGAGAGCTTTTAAATACTATATCTGGTCTCTCTTCCTCTCTAAACCTTTTTCTTGCTGCTTCTCGTTCTTTTTTCAATCTATATTTGGGATAGCAGATTGGATCATTTGTCTCCGGAGATCACTTCCCGTCAATTTCGCTTAAGGGTCAATCTTTATCAGCAGAGGAGGTGTCCAGATTGATGCAAATAAAGGGTCAATCTGAGTCTTTGGGTTGTTCCATGGATTACTTAACCCACAGGGCCAAAAACATGGATGTATCATCCTAGAACGCCCCCTGGAGAAAATGACATAAAACACCTAGTAGTCCATCCTTCTGTTGACTTAAAAGAATGTGCCATGGTCCTTAAAACAAGTAACCGTGCTTTTGGAAACATATAATTAGCAATCCAGAGTTGTTTTGATTTCCCATGGTTGAGTTCATTTAGATTGGAACATAAAAATTTAGTAGGGGTGACTTGATTAGGCCAATCTCAAACTTTACCTATCCGAGATAGAAAATGTTAATCAAGCATCCACATGTTTTCCTCGCTTTCACCACCAGAATGTATTGGATTGGCTCCAAACCATTTCAATCTGGTCGGCATCTTCTAAGAGAGAATGCAGAAATTTCTGCAAGCCCAAATCCAGCTTGATGCACAACAGGGACGCTAAAAATCATTGTTTATGTAGGGACATGCCTCTACAAACAGAGAATGCTAGTCTAAAAAATTGTGGGCGATCTTCTCTGTTGTTTATTTTGTGTGGACTGATGTTTTTCAAAGACACAGTGGGCTGCAATTCAAGCGCTTGCTAAGCAGAACAAAGGTCAACTTGAAGAAGTTGGTCGTGGAAATTGGGACTAGAAATGTCAGCCACGTAATTGGCCTATTATGAATATTTCAGCCATATGCGTTAAACCTGTAATTTTGTGGGTAGTTCTCAACCAAACTGACGTATATCACATATATCTAATATTTGGTTTTAAACCAGATTACTGTTCAGATTCCCCCATATGTGCACGTTATGTTGGTACTCATAAACACTGTAATTTTCTGGAGACAAATCCTTCAAGAGGTGAAGTTGAACAAGGGGGCGGTGGCAAAGGAGGAAACTCCCGACAGAGGAAAAACTGTTCCTATGGTTGATGGAAGAGGCGCAAGGCCGCTCGATGTGCTTTGGTTTCTGAAGCCTTGCACTCTGTCAAGCTGACACTTGAAATTTCGAGTGAGTGACTACCCATCTGCTCTTCTTCCTCCACCCTCCGCTGCCGTCGATCTTGCCTCGGGCTTTAGCACCTTCCTATGCCGCCTCGGACGCCCTGCGCGGGTCATCACCGGCGGAGGTTCAAAGAGCGATAGCGACAGAGCAGCACAGCACAGACCCACTCAGACCCAGCTTTCACACGGTCCCGCACGTCCGACCGGCAAAAACCTTGGACGACACACAGGAACACATCAACCCCTCAGTGAGTGACCCGTGCTCTCTCGCGTTCGCTTGAACTCCGACTTTCGCGATGCCTAAAGAAGATCCGACCAGCCCAATCGTGCCCTCCGGACGCCATCTCCGGAGCGACGACGTGGAGCTCGCCCACTTCGCGAAGCCGCCGCCTCGCCGCAACCAGAGGCGCAGCAGCAGCAAGTGCTTCGTCTATGCCCTCGCGCCGATCGTCATCCTCCGCGCCGCCTTCCTCAGGTTCGCCCTCACCGTCCGTGTCAAGAACCCCGAGCTCAGGCTTCGCCGCGTCGACATCAAGTCCCTCAACTACTCCACCGCGGCCTCCTTCTCAGCTCCCTCGACCGCGTCGCCGGTTGGGAGGCCATCCTCCGGAACACCAACTTCGGGGGGTTCGAGTTCTCGAACGACACGGCTGTGAGCGTGATCCACGGAGGGGCAGCGCTGGGCAGGGGAAGATCGAAGGAGGGAGAGCGGGAGCGAGGGAGAGGCCGAGAGTGACAGTGAAGATGGAGGTGAGGTCGAGCGAGCTTGCGGCGGACGTTAACGGGGGCAAGAACCTTGCCAGCGACGTCGGCTCAAATATAGCACGAGCACGAGCGCCGGAGAGAGCGAGCAAGCGCCGGAGAGAGAGAGGAGACCTGAAATTTTGAATTTACGGAAGGAGTGGAGAGGCGTGAAGAAAGTAAAGAGGGTCTGTCGTCCTTTTGCTGCAGCTACAGGAGCGAAAATTTTTCAAAATGGCGCCTCACTCACGTCCTGCTCAGTCTGTCCGGACTGTGGACCCCACGAGTACACGTGTCGCCTTCTTACCGCCTTCTTGTTTGCCACGCTGGAGCACCAGACGTACCCAATATTTTCTCGTCCTAACTCCTATGCACTGGGATTTCTAAATAAAATAAATTAAAATAAAACAGAAATCGACAAAATAAAAATAAAATAAAAGAAGAAAATCCCGTAATCGCGAGATCGGGTCGCTTTCGCGAAATCCCGAAAATCATTCAATGTCGCCAATGCGCTCTGGTAAGGAAGACGCATTCCTGCCTCGCTCGCACCTTCGTTGATTTTTGCCAATTCGTCCGCATTCCATCATTCCAGCTCTCCGATCTCGCGTCGTCTCCGCCGCGCCGCTCGGCGCGACAGCCGTCGGACGGGTAACCGCACGTCGTTCGGTCCTCGGCGCGCGCAATTTCGCTCGCGTCGTCGTCGTCGTCGAGTTTCGCATTGTCCGCGTCGTGATTTTTTAGAGATCTCGAGTGCCGGAAGTTCGCTGTTTCATTCGATGATTGCTCTCGATTGCCTGATCCTGATCGCGTGCTGCGCGCGCGCGCGTTTGTGATTGTCTGCAGGGATGCGGAGATTTTGACTGGTCGGCATCTGGAATTGTCTGGTCTCACCTCTGGCGGGCGGGTGAACGCGGTTGGATTGACGGTTAGTTCGGAGATGGAGGGGTGGGAAATTGACGACGCCGTTCGATTTTTCCTTTCTCTCTCTTTCCGCGGAAAGTCGGCGGCGGCGGCGGCGGCGGCGGCGGCGGAGGGGGAGGGGTTTGCGATGGAGAACGGGAAGAATGTGGTGAGCCTGGACAAGATTCCCAGGTGGATCGACGTGGAGAACGGATTGTCCCTCGATGAGGAGAACGGAGACGCTTCGTTCTGTAACCCGTACTTTGGCGATCCTCTGACGTCCATTTCCGGGGCGGATGCGGCGGGCAACGGGATGGCTTCTCGGTTTCCGATGGACCGCGAGGTTAACGAGAAGATATACATCTGGAGGGGCACCCCGTGGAATCTCGACGTGGATGCGGTCGTGAACTCTACGAATGAGGTGATCAGCGTACTGTGTGTTCCCAGTCTTTCGAACATCTTTACTAGGCCACAAATGGATTGCGAATCGCTTTTAGGTATGCCTAGGCTGTATCAGATGCGATTCAGCTATAAAGCAACCTGCACCCTAGGAAACTCAAAAACGTTGTTGGATAGAGATCAATGTTTAGGTCTACTTCTGGATGATCCTACACCTTTGCTGAAAAGTAATATAATGAATGATTCCTTCGCCATTTAACTACCTTGAAGAATGCTTTATTTACATGATTTTGAAGTTGTTGCTGCTTAAATTGCTTAAATTTTGCATGAGTCAAGGGATACTCTAATTATTCCTTGCTTCATGAACTGGAGAAGGGAAGCATTAGCAGCCAGTTAAAGCCAGCGAGAGATGAAAATTAGATTTGTGAACTGTGCTGTAGGTATCTGAATCTTCTATTAATATAAGCCTATGACATTATATACACCGTGTGAGTTTGCAGAAGCAGTAGTGTATGTACGATTATATAAAATAAAATAAAAAGTCTGAAATTACAATTAATTTGGCTGTTTGCAGAATTTGGATGATGCACACAGTAGTCCTGGTTTACATTCTGCAGCTGGACCTGATCTCGCAGACGAATGTGCTATGCTTGTGAGTAATTTTTTTCACCCATTTTGATGTTCAAATCACACTATATATGATGCTAGAATGACCTCTTCTGGAGAAATGTTGCTGGAGCAATTGAAGTAGCATGCCAGCAGAAGCATTTAGCTTTTCGTATAAATATGTGAACAACATTACATTTGGTTGCTTATTTTCTTCATGAAGTACGATCAGGAGATCTCCTTTTGTGAAAAGAAAAAGAATTGCAGGGCTAGACTGACCCATATCTGGCATTTCTTTTGTGGTCCAGGGTGGATGTGGAACAGGGATGGCCAAAATTACAAATGCATATAACCTTCCTGCTAGGTCAATACTCTACTGACCTTTTACATTATTGTCTTCAAGCTCTTAATGAAAAATCATAAAGAATTTAGAGTAGAAACTTTAAACATTCTCCATATGGGTATCAAACTCGCAGAGAAGCTAAAAGCAGAATTTCTTCTGGGTTCTCAGGAGGGTGATTCATACTGTTGGTCCAAAATATGCTGTAAAGTATCATACTGCCGCCGAGAATGCTTTGAGTCATTGCTACCGGTCTTGCCTCGAACTTCTCATTGAAAGCGGACTTCAAAGGTTGTTGGAGATAAGTCTTGCTGAATTATAGAGTTTTCTGATTTATTATACCTTTCTTTAGGTAAATACTCAACTAGACTTCATCTAACATGAGTGACATAACCATGCAGCATTGCTATGGATTGTTTATACACAGAGGCAAAGAACTATCCACGGGAACCTGCTGCACATGTTGCTCTAAGTGAGCCATCTATCCTGCATCTTTACCCTTTTGATAGGCTTTAAAGTTTTTTTTTTTCTCCTTGGTACTGAGGACATATTTTCACATCCCTGAAGTATGCTTGTCTAGGAAAGTTTCAAGATTGCTCATGGCATTTTATTCTATTCCTTGCAACTTAAAGACATATATATCTTTAATTTCTTTCCTCAACTTAATATCCCCATTTTTTAATTTTCAGAATTCTTTATGCTTTTTCCTGTTCCTGGGGATGTGGTATCAAGGGGTATTGAGTTGATTCTGTCTGGATATCTCTAGAAAAAGATGTCCAGTTCAATATTTTTTCCCCTCAATTTAGGATGGTCTCTGCACTCACACATGCTCCCCACAAACCCAAAATCAAACCCCCCCCCCCCCCCCAAAAAAAATAATAATAATAATAATAATAATAATAATAAAGAAAGGTAGCTCTTGGAAGAGTAATGATAGTGTCATTAATCATCATACTGAAATGGGGAAGCTGCTTTTTAGAGAGAAATCTCCGTTTACTCTTATCTAATTCTAATTGGGACTTTTTTTTCAAATTTCTCTATCTTCACAAGGTTTAGAAAATTTGGAGGGATGCATTATTCTGGTATATCAACCATGCAAGAATTTTGTAGTAGTTTAATGATATTTATTTGCATTAGCACTGCTGCATATTGTACTATAAGAAGCAGTCATGCAATAAAGTTGTCTTGTTTTTTTATCAGGAACCATTCGCCGTTTTCTTGACAAACAAAAAGATGAAATCACAGCCGTTGTCTTTTGCACAACTACTGGATTTGACACCGAGATCTACAAAAGGTACATAGTACTTGTCTTCTTTCATTGATAGAGGTCGGATTAAGAGGATAGGTATATTAGTAGTGTGGATTTAGGCTGTCTTTTTTGTGGTAATTTTGGTTTATGTTGTCTTAAGTTTTTTCTTTTTTCATGTAGATTGCTCCCTCTTTACTTTCCTCGAGATAAGCATGAGGAGGAGGTAGCCATATCAAAGCTTCCTGCAGAATTGTGGGATGAGAATGGTGAAACAGTTATAGATGAACGTAAAATAAGAATAAAACCTTTGCCTAAAAAGGCTTCTAAAGATCCTCCTCAGGCCCCAGTTGATGTTCCTGTCAGCAATGTTGGTTTGGTGAGAAGGTTAGTGGGCATAGCATTTGACTGCCAGACAAAATGGTTTATGTTTTAGTTTTTTCTAGCAGCAGAATTAGAAAACTCCATTGTGATTCTAAAATGTTTTTAAGGGCATTTGATCACGTCATTTTTTATTTTTTTTTAAAGTTTGGGCATTGATCATTTTGTGTGATAGGGTTAAAGAATAACATGGTAAAGTTTACCTGGGGATCTGTTAAATGTAGTCACTTATAGGTGCCATTCATTTGACGTCACTTTTATTTTGATTTTCTTGATTCGCATTTCACTGCTTTGATCACATTCCTGTGATTTTATGGTGATATGAAAGTGACGCATAAGTGACATGGAGTCTGAGTTGTCTTACTTTACCCATTCCCTCAGCACATCTTGTCTTGATGTTGAGGTGTTAATCTAGCACAGGTTAAAGTTTTGAAATAACCGGAATTATCATGGGTATAAACAGGCATTTCTTCTTCCCCCATTATCTGGAAGTTACCATTTATCTTGGCTTTTCTCATTGGAAATGAAAAATGATTTGGCAACTAGATGCTTATTGAAAGCTGATACCTTTGCTGCTTGTATACATACCAATTATGTTTATCGTCCACGGTTGCTGTTCCTTTACTCTTAGTTTTTTCATTTCTCCTTCGGGCATTATTGCTTTCAATTGATTATCAATGCAAAAGGTGGACCATCCAAATACTAATGCAATTTTTCATAAGATGAGGGAATAATATTTCGCATTTTCTGAAAAATAAGACTTTTCCTTGAATTTCAGAGGACAATATCTGTAAAGGAAAAGATTAATCAAGCAATGTAAAATGGCTGTTGGAAACATCTGGCATGAGTGCTCTTGCTTTTTCATGTGAACCTTGTCCTCTGCTGCTTGTTTAAGATATGAACTGTTGAGAGATAAGACTCGAGATTGTTCATCTCCAGGAATTCATCTCATTTGGCTTCATACCTGGATCCTGCTTTCATGTCAATAAGTAAAGATCCAGACCAGAGGAGGAAGGAGCAGTGGGATAAAAATGTTGAGGTACGAAGGGGATGGAACTGGGCCAAATTTCTTGGGTTTGGTGACCTTGCAGGACCCTCTTTGACTCCTTCCGAAGAGTATACGCTTCATTCAAGTTACCTCTCTAAAGCTATTTCTCTTAATCTCTCTGACATTGCCGACATGAAAATTGTGTAAGCATCTCTTCATTTTCCTTTTCTGCCTCCTCCTGCATTGCATCTAATCTCTTTAGATTGTAGTCAGGCTCATATCTGAATCATGTCAAATTTCTAGCTTTGACATTCTTTTCAATGACGATTGTAATAATGTAGCGTAGATGGTAGCAGATCAATAGTATAAGTGTCTTGATATCATTCCCAGTGTTCCCTCGTTAGTGTATATCTAAAAGGACCACTTTTTGTTCTCAAAGATCATTTCTGTGCAAACATCTAAATCTGCAAGATTGCATGACGATGTTAGGATTAATTATTGATGAATAAACTTTGGTGCATATTCTTTTATCATTAAAAGTCAGTCTAACTTGGTCTTATGTTTCTTTATTAGATACCGTGGTGGTGTAGATAGTGAGGGTCACCCTGTAATGGTGGTTGTGGGAGCACATTTTCTTCGGCGTTGTCTTGATTTGGAGCGATTTATTTTCTATGTAGTAAAGGTATGAAAGCTCCAGTTGCTTCAGTTTTAGAATTATGCTTAGATTTAGTCATATTATTTGGTGATGTTCTAAGTCTTGACTAAGTGTTTACTTCTCTTGGGACCCTGGCCCTGATCCTGTTTTTGCCTAGTTTGAGTTTTGTGCTCACTGTGGAGTTTCTCAAAATGTTAAGGGAAGACACGTTCATCTCAAACTTTTTTTGTGACACCAAAAATCCTAAATTATGCCCACTGCAACACATTTACCTTCCATCACCCTTCCATCCAAAATCACTGTTAAAAAGCTAATGTGGATCCAATGTGGCACTTTTAGGGGCAAGTGGCTCTGATGTGGGATAAATAAATAAAAAAGAAAAGAAAATTGCCCTGTTCTTCATCTTCTCTAGTACTTCGTGAAGTATTATTGTTCATCGTCTTTAATTGCTTGGCCAAACTCCTCCGGCGTTCTTGCTTTGCTGCCTACTGCTACCTGGACATCCAGCAGCACCTGGTTGGCACTTAACTGACCACCTGTGAGCCTCGAAGATCGACATCAGATCCTCAAGCCAAGCTTTGAGCTCAAGTGGCCATGTCGGCTGCGAGCTTCGAAGCTCAACCTTCAAGTTGCTTCGAAGCTTGGCCTTGGCGGCTTGAGACCACCTGCAAGCTTCAAAGGTCGAGGTAAGATCCTCAAGCCAAGCTTCGAGCGGTCATGGCGGCTGCAAGCTTTGAAGCTTGGCCATGGCAGCTTGCGACCACCTGCGAGCTTTGAAGGTCGAGGTCAAATAAGGCAAGCTTCGAGCTGGAGCGGCCATGGTGGCCTGCCGCTAATCTAGTGTTCTTGAGCTTCCCACTAATCAATCCGCCCAACCTGGCCCTGGGTTTATCCTTATTTTGCATATTATTGATAGTGTTCCCAGATGTGAGTTATTCATTAGCGTGCCTAAGTAATGAGATTTAAAGTACTGCCAATAGGTCAGATCTTCCTCCCCCGTGAAGATGATGAATAGTGCAATTTTTTTCTTTTTCTTTATGTTTTTTCTTTTTGCGAAGTGGCGCTCGCATGGCGCCACATTAGAGCCACTTGTCCCTAAAAGTGCCACATCATATTCACGACAGTTTTTTAATGGTGACTTTGGACATAATGAATGGTAAATGTGTCACAACATAAGGGTAGTTTGGAGTTTTTGGTGTCACAAAAATAGTTTGCGGTAAATAAGTCACAATAATGTGGGGTTCTTTTGTGGCTTTTCCAAAATTTTAGTGACACAAATATATTGTCAGCATTGATGGGAAGTAACCGCTCAGGGAACAAATCAGTGCTCAAATTTCAACATTTCCTATGCTGCAGGCTCGAGTATTTGGCATAGTAGGACTCCCCAGAATCATATCTTGGTTATGTTAAGGGCCTTATTCCTACTATCTGATATTTATTTGTAAACCAATTGGCCAGTAGTATGAACGATTTCGTTTGGGTTTCATTAATATAGCTTTTTGACTTTTCTTTTACGCATCTTATTCATAATTCCTAGTAGATGTTTCAAGTTAATTCAGTTTTGAAAGCTGAAGAAGTTTCTTGCTCATTAAATTTCAGGAGTTTGAACCCTTGATACAGAAACCTTATTCTATCATTTACATCCACTCGGCTGCATCATTGCAACTGTGAGTATCCCTATGATCTCAGTAGCATAACTACCTCACAATGATAGAATTTGCCTGGTCAAATTGCTTTATGTTTCAGGGATGTGCTTTTCATCCAAGAATTCCTAGGGCTATTACACTAATTAAAATAAGCTTAGGAATCATCTCCATGATCGCTGGCTGGTTGAGATCAAGAGCTTGCTATGAAGTAAACATTAGCAAGAGAGGGATGAGATAATCTTTGACTCATCAGATCATGATAATGCTAATGTTGCTCCTACCCTGCAAAATGGCTTTGATATCTTCATTTTTGTACTTTTGAAACAGTTCAAGGTTATTAGCCCCTCGACCTTGCAAAAAGCTCCAATTACCTTCTTTTGTTTCATTCAGGATCACCAAGAGCATAGAAACTGTATGTTTAGTCATCATCTGATATGTGAGGAGAGAGCAAAAGAGTATTTGATAGATGCAGGCTAATTGTTTGTATAATTGTATTGGGGAGTCTGGAAATGACCTCTTTGGTTGGTTTAGACATTTTGGATATTTCCTGCATGGTGTCTCTCACCACTGTGCTAGAACCTACCTTAACCCTGTCCTGTTAGATGTTGACTTAAATTTTTTGTTGTCATTCAATAGGGAGTAACTTCTGGATGAGACTATATAAAACTTCTAAATGGATTTATGCGTGAGAGAATAAAATTCTTCTGCAAACAGACAATAACTTGAACAGACATATACTGCTTTCAGGATAATTAATTTCGCACAGCTTTAGCCATGATTACTATAGTTACAACACCATGTCTGTTCAATTAGTGTAAGTGTTGTGGCGATCTGACGCTAATTTCTACTTCATGCTTCTTTCTGGAATAAGCAGTATACCAGATTTGGGATGGATGAGGAGGTTGCAGCAGATACTTGGTCGTAAACATCAGCGAAACCTGCATGTATGCAACTCTTGAGTTACTTTATTTGACCAAGTTTACTGTCAAGCAATGCCAATTGCTATCTGTTTCCCTATGCAGGCATTGTATGTTCTTCACCCAAATTTGCATTTGAGGGCTTCAATTTTGGCACTGGAGTGGTTCGTTGACAATGTGGTATGTCTGAATCTTTAGTGTTGATGCCCCACTTAGGACTGATCCCTCTGTGGGAACCCAATTTTATGCAAGGCTCTCAATATTTTACTTTCTAGGTGTGGAAGAAAGCAGTTTATGTTGATCGGCTGCTCCAATTGTTCAGATATGTTCCTCGTGACCAGTTGACTATTCCAGACTTTGTGTTCCAGTTGAGTGTTCATTGCCTTTTCATTTCTATTGCATTTTCTATTTATTACAGATGGACGGTATTTCATTTCATCATTATTCCTCGTTGAGACAATTGAGGGCAAATCTGATTTTGAGAGGTTTGAAATGATCAAGTTGCCATACATTTGGCGCTAGGCTAAGATATGTTTTCCTCTAAACACGATCTGCATCTGCCACTATTGCGCCTATGCATTTTGAAGTGGAAATGAAATTTTCATGCTTTAAATAGCCTCGTTATTGCAGGCATGATTTAGAAGTGAATGGAGGAAAGGGCCTTATTGTGGATCCTGGGAAAAATCATGTACAGCAGCAAACATAAGCACAGCCAATTTTGCACCATTCTTTAGGAGATAAAAGCCGGCCTCAGCAAAAGCAATCGAGTTTCTTTTTGCCTTTTACGCACCACCATGCATTGCTCAAAGCAGGTCAATTTCTATATCATACACCATCATTCTTTCACTGTCGTGATTTTTCTCATTCTTTGCATCTCTTGTATCTTAAAAAATATTTTGGGTCACTTCTCAGTACAGTAGAAATGGTAGAACGAAATCCCCCATTTCTTTTTCTTCCTTGCTCATCGGGACATCTCAGACAGCATGGAACTTGGTTCGAGCTTCTAAAGAGATCGATCTTCTAATTGTATTTATTAACATTATTGCCAGAAAAATGAAATTGTCTCTCATGTCTGGGGCATTTTTATATTCTTTCTCATGTCGATTTTCACCCGAGTATGAAGACCGCGAACTTGGCAATTTTTCCCCCCTTGATCGCGTCGGACGATTTACCCAGATAGGAGAAAGGAGGCAGACAAGTCATGGGATGTTTTGAGTGAAACCATGAAATAGATGGTTCAGTTTGGTAAGTCCTCATGGCGCAATGAGAAAAATGAAAAAAATCGAGAAAGAAAGGGCAAGAGATGCAATGTAAACAATTCATACCATGAAATCACTGGCTTACATTGATGACTGAGGCAAGAACGTAAAAAGGGAGTTTTTACACTCGAAAAGACGAGAGTTACTTACTATATGTCAATTTTTCCCGAGAAATTAGATTAAAGAAAACGCTCCAAAGACCCCAATCTATTTACTAGATCAAATTTAAGTCAGCAAATGGTGGATGATCTTCTCATCACTGGATATGTCGAAGCTTTTCTTTTTCTTTTTTTTTTTTTTTTTTTGGGGGGGAATAATCGCATCGGTAAAGATGGTCGCAATTTCTCTATTGTTCTTTAATTTAAATTTTAATTAATTTTCAATGGATTAAAAAATCAATTAAAAGTATATCCACGCCATATTGAGCAGGTGAATTGTCTGCTGCTGCTTTCCTTTTAAACTTTGGATTTTTTTTTGGTCCTTAAACTTTGAATTAATACTATAAAAAAATGTCAAACCGATACACTCATGTCAATTTTACACTAAACTAATTTTTTATCACAAAAAATCATAAATTGATTCATTAGGGACAAATTTGCTCTCAATTAATTTTCATTAAATTTTACCATCAAATTAATTATTTGGTTAACAAGTAGGGTATTTGTCAAGGGTAAATTTATCATGGGAGAACTAATTTAAGATTTTTCGTGATACTAATCCTTGAATTATTTATTTTGTAAAGAACTTTTGTTTTCTAAATTATGTGATCTCTCCATCTGTCGTTTCCCCCAGGCTATACTCCTTTTCTATCACGGGAGAGCTGTGAAGTGGCAATCTCAAGTATTTTTCCATTTGCAGTTTTGCACTGGGCCAAAGGGAAAAGCTATTTTCTTGAAAATTAAAAGGACCAATTTTTATTTGGTTATTTGTGCGGACGAAGAAGCTCGAGCTCGCCAGAGCTGCTCCCGGCGTCCTGGTGAGTGCTCCTGTTATCAAAAGTTTTTCTTTGAATTGATGCGATTTTTGCCCCCTTGCGTTCCGTACGAATTCTGGGTTTTGCTTCCCATTCCGCTCGGTTTAACCACGGTTCCGTTTGTTTCCTGGAGGAAAATAAAATGGGTTTGGTGTAGAACGTGAAGTTACCGTCGCTGGTGATCTTTCCCTAGGTTCTTGATTCCTTTTCTTTCATTTCTTGGGTTGATTTTTAAGGTTTCTTGATTCAGCCAGAATGTAACCGGAGTTTTATAATCTTTCGCCTCTGTTTGTTAGAATCCGAGGATGGGTGTCGTAGCATTTGTGTAGGTTTGTTATATGTCTGGTGGTGTTCTCGGCAATTGAGTGCACTTGAGTCGGTGATTAATGGAGGAAAGTAGTTGAATTGTGATGGATTGAGGCTTTGTGGCTGCGTCAGTATTGGTTTTAGCTGCCTGTGAGACCAAGATACGGCAATGATTCGTAGTTGAATTGCAAATGAAAAATGATAGAATTCTCTGTGCAAACTCGGCTGGGCTGTAAGATTGATACTGGAATGAGGTGAGAGTTGAGGTGATTTTCGCATGGTCTCTTACGTGGTTTCTTTTAGACTGCAGGTACAGAAAATTCTGTGACGGACCAGATTAGGTGCTGCACTTGCCTTGTGTAGCCAAAAGAATGCTAGCACCGTCGCTGAGCCCTGCGACAGCGTCGGTGAAGAGTGGAGTTTATGCAACGGCTTCATCATGCAGGAGGCAATTCGGCTTGACAAAGAGAACATTCGCCGCTTCAGGGTCAGATGGACAGTCTTATCAGTGTCGGAGCATGCAGAGTTTTTCCTTTTCTGCCAACCTTATTGCAACGAGGCAAAGAGAAGTTGCAGTCAGAGCTGGATGGCTGTTTAAGGGGGGTGAAAAGGGTTTGGATGCAAGCGCAGAGCAGAGTGAGAGTGCCAATGAAGATATACTCATGTTCTTTTTCCAGATGGACCTGACAACTCGTGTACAGGTGTTTCAAGTTCACTTAAGAATTTGAATTGGCAATACTTTAGTATCAGACTGCGTACCAGTTTCAAATCACAGTTAGTGGTATCTTATAAATCATTGCTTTCTTGTTTAGTATGAAAAAGGCAGTTGTTTTAGATGCAAAATGGCCCCAGTAATACGTTGGTCATTCTGAAGGGTGTTAGAAAACAGTGAGAAATCATGTTATTTATTTTAGCACATTATGATAAAAGTTGCTGAGTGGTCTGATGATATGTCACCGAAGATTTTGGTTTCAGAGGTCAGAGATTCAAGATTGGGAATATGGGATGTATGAAGCATGATTTTTCTGATATGCTTAGTTGAAGAAATCACTGATCATTCTGCAACTCTACTGTTTGCTGAAAAAGAAAAGCTTCAAAAAGATGTCTGATATTTAGATCTGTACTGTCAGTAAAGTAGTACTGCATTTTCTGGCATTTTAATATTTCTCAATATCTGTGTTGTCATATGGCAGTATGCGCTGAATTTGGAGCAGTACGATATTGCACAACAACTGAGAAACAAGCTTACTGAGGTTGAATCTTTTCTCTGGTTATGTATCAGTTATCTTAATGAGGAAATCCAATTCCATTGATTGATTATAGGGAAGAAGAATATTAGTTGTGCAACATTTTTTTTCGTTATGACCTTTTAGACTCTTTCGTCATGAACTTATGACCTTTTAGACTCTTTCATCATGAACCCTGTACATTGAGTTCAGCCTGTGCCTGTGCATCCTTGTACTGATATGAAGGAGGCATACTTCTTGGAAGGTTGAAGCGGAAGTTATCAAGCAGCAAGAAGCTAAAAGGGGATCCTCTTCAAAGAGTGAAGCTCAAGATAAGGCCATAAGCATCATCCGTTTACGGTTAGTTTGATCTATCTTTCTTTTATATTATCCTTAGGGTGTTTTAGATTCTCCTCCCTCCTAACTTTATGTACTTCAGAATTGTATCATTTGCTCTGATGCAGTGCAGATTTGCAGAAAGCAGTTGAGACAGAGGATTATGCATTAGCCTCTAAGTTGCGAGATGAAATTTCTACTTTGGAGGCAGATTCATTGGCTGCGTCAGCCAAAGCTCTGGCTTATGAGAATGCACAATATGCCTTTCGTTTGGGCCAGAAAGTGAAGCATAAAGTATTCGGTAGACGATCTGCACACCCTTCATTATATTGTTATTTATCTTTCACTTTAATTAAGTCATGTGTGAACATTTTCAATTCAGGTATGTAAAACTGGTTGCTACCAAAGCAAAGTACTTGCTAGAGGAATGTGTCACATGAGTTTTCTATTAACTATGCACTGTAGACGCATTTACAGTAGCAAATGTCAAGCAGATTGCTAGTTCTCAATTTTTGTGTGTGTCAAGTATGTCACGCTAAGAATCTAGTTACTTCAATTTACGTTTCCTTCAACCTTTTATTTGCCTTATGCTGATTATGTTTCTGAAAGTTCATATTACGGTATCAGGATATCGAGCTGTTGTCTGTGGAATGGATCCTGTGTGTTGTGAATCGAATTCATGGATGGAAGCTGCCCAGATTCAGAAGTTGGCTAGAGGTTCCAATCAGCCATTTTACCAGGTTATTAGTCTATTGGTGGTGCAATATCACTGCACAATGGAATTTGATGACTCTTTCCAATAGTAATTATGAGCTTATGGTATGGTTCCCAAAATACAATTGAGAGAAGCCATATAATGTCTTTACATGAGTGTAACCTGGATTGAGAGTCTTGGTGCGCTCAAATCAGCTCTTGACCAACAGACTTTCCTTTTATGTGCATATTCCTCCAAACAAAAGTCTTTTGGGAGGCAAGTCCAATGACTTTCTTGCCTATTATGTGAGGCATTTTTCCCCCCATGAACTTGAAACGAGATAGCTGGCTTTATGCTAAGGCATTTGTTCAGACTTTATTTTAGCTAAGTCATGCTCCATTCTAAAGTATGAAAACAAATGTGTTTGCCAAAAAGAAATGAATTGCAGTCATCTTCTGGCGAAAAGTGAAAGATTATATGCCATCTAATTAGGTGTTGATGGGACTAATTTTCAACAGGTATCTAGATATGAGTGGTCTGGTGTATATTTCTCTATGTTGATGAGCAGGCTTACAGCACGTGGATATTGTAAAGCTTGGCCTAATTTTCTGAGTAATTTGCATCACCTATCTAACACCATTTCAAACTCACTTATGTGATGAAATTAAATAATGCTGCACAAAGAACAAAGAAGCAAGTATTTGAAGCTCAAATAATTCTCCTTATTTGAACTGGGGCATGAGCATTGTTATTGTTAGCTTTGCAGCCACTAATTATCTTTGTTGAATATCCAAAAAAAGGCATGTAACATATATTAAGTTATAAGAAGGGTTATACTGCCAGTGAGTTTCAGTTTTGTGCAGAGTCTATAGAACAACTGCGCATTCATACTATTGTAACCTCTGCCATCGTCACAGTTACTTCTCCGACTGTGTCCTTAATCTTAATTGCTTGAAGAAGATTGGTAATATGATAGATTTAGTGGATATCTTTATATTGGATGCTCAAAACGGGAGCATTTTTGGTGCCTTACTTCAGTTACTTTTCTTGTTCAGGTTTTGGTTGATGTATATGAGGATCCGAACTTACTAGTAACATATGGTACTGCTCAGTTATATAAACCACATTCAGTTAAGCAGTAATTGATTTTTGTTGATGGCATCTCATTTATGAAGTGCTTCTGCTGGTCCTGCTCTGTCCCAATACTGTTGTTTCTGCTTTTGATGCGTCCTTGTTGCCTGCCCACTGATGAAAACGTTGCCCTATGTTGCAGTACCTGAGGAGAATTTGGTAGCTCCTGATCAGCCAGACAAGGTAAAGTGTGTGTGCTTGGAATCGTGCTCGCACCGCATATTTGATGGCCTTTCAATTGATTTGTGTTGGCTACTCTGATTTATCTGCAGGATAGGTTTGACCATCCCTCTATTTCCATTCTGTTTTACGGGATGGATGGCGCTGGAGATTTCATCCCAATCAAGCAGCTGCGTGAAAAGTACAGTCAGCCCCGTCATGAATTGCCCGTCAATCCAGAAGATCAAAAGGATGGAGACAATGCCTGAATGGGTGATGAGGAGCTGCTGCTTGCCACTGTATCTATCCATTCGTATTCAGGTGACTTGAGACCAAGAGGTCAAAAAGTCATTAATGCAACATTAATGAACTCCTCAGTGTCTGTTGTTAGGTGATCTCACTCATACGGACTTTTGTCTTCGGCAGGTAGATTCATGTACCTCGAGCGGGCATAGACTGTGTTGATACGGAGCTCCCAGTGCTGCGGGTGTCATACTGCGACCATTGGGGCGAAGTAGGATGCTTTTTGCTCTTAGCTTGCGGTTGTTTCACTGTGAGTAAACTCTGAATGGCGTCGACAACATTGGTTCGCTAGTTGCTTGCTTGTATGTAGTTACTACTTGAGCGTCGGTGCTATCGTGTTAAAGTAACTTCTTTCGTCCAGACTTGAATGTCGAATATCACTAGCTTCGCCAGAATTAGTATGTCATCCAGAGCGCGAATGGTTGTGTATGCATTCATGGAAAGTAAATTTAACAAAATTCATGACAAAACCGACGTTTTACAAGATTGCAAAATGGGTCTTGTATATTTCAATTTAGGAAGCACTACCATACATTTTTCTACCTCAATTATCAGCATTTGGAGACTCAGAAAATGTCGAAAGGGGAACAGGCTTTAGCGGTTAAGATCAAGCTCCGGATTAGGGATGCGGCAATGCTAGAATGATCTATAAGGTGATGCTAAAGGCTTTGATTAGAGATGTCAAACTCAGATTAGAGATATCAAACTCAACTGACAGCACTCCTTAACATCTTAAACGTCGGAAGTTGATAACGTAATCGTCTATCCTCATCGACCCGATGGCCCATTGATGACACGCTGCGCGTAATTGGTAAGGACGGTAGTTAGAAGTTAAAAGGAGACTCGAAAGTTATCCGAGGACAGCCGATGCACGGATGCGGTCCTTTCATCTTTAATATAGCAATTTGTAGTTTCTATTTTATTTTTATTTTTTTGTCTGGAAATTATCCGATGACAGCCGATGCACAGATGCGGTCATTTTATCTATTATACAGAAATTTCTAGTTTCTATATATATTTTTTTATTTTTTATTTTTTTTGTCCGTCTCCAGAATCGGTCTAAATTGAGGTTGCAAAACCTTCGTCATTGTCGTGGTCCCTCCATTTTGATATTCAGAGCGCAACTAATTGTCTGTAACGATAGGAAATGAGAGAGAGAGAGAGAGGGCAAATTACATTTTTAAAAAATCCTAAATTATGCTCATTGCAATATAAATATCTCAATTTTTTTAACCAAAAATCCTTAAGTTGCCCATTGTGATAAAAATTCCTCTCAATTTTTTGTCATGAAAACATTCAAATTTTATATATTTAATATATAGACCCTCTATTTCAATTTCAGCCAAAGTATATATATAACAATAAATAAATTCGAACGAAAAAAAAAGTTTAGGACATCCGTTTCATAATTAATGAGTAAGTTTGGGGTTTCTGGTTGTAAAAAAGTTCAAAACATTTCTATCATTTTGGGCTTTTTTATGGTGTTCACTCATGTAATTATATATGACGAGAGAGAGCAACGCATTGGAAATTATTATTAAATTTGGTCATTTTTTTTTTTCCACCTTTCGCTTGAAGAAAATCCAAAAAGAGAAGGCTACTAGATGCCCGGAAGAGAGGGACAGATAATTTGGGGGGCCCACCCCACCGCACCCGGCCAATCAAATTTAGAAAGAGAGAGATATTGGGGTTGGGATTGGTGGAGAGAGAATCTGTTTGGTTGGCGGGGGAACTTTTGACCGTTGACCTCCAAATGAAGGGAAGGGAAGCGAAGGAACGAACGAACGACCAGATGCGATCTTCAGACGCCGACAGAAACGCATCTTTTTCTGACTCCCAACATCCTCAGATTCCCCCATCCAGTTGCCTCCCTTGGTGTCCCCCACGCGCCTTCCTCCCGCGCGTTACCTTTTTTGCGCCCTTTATAGAAAAATAATAATTTATAAAAAAAGAACTTTCATATACACAATCCATCATTATTATCATTATGGATTTGTATGGCGACTAGATAGTTAATTATTTTACATGTCAATATTTATATATATCAAAAAACTAAGGATGTTTCACAGTAAATGGTAATTAGATTGCCAAAGAGTTATGAAAAATTTAAAGGAGAAAAATAAAAAAGTTATAGTTACTTCAAATAGACTTAATTGTGATTCCCACATTAATGGTCCGCCAATGAAGATTTGTCAAGCGTTGGAAGAAACATGAAAGTGAACACGACCTTAAAAGTTTAGCCACGAAAACTAAAAAATCTCTCTTCACCGTCTACTTAGGTCTCGACAATTGTTTTATTTCTTTTACATGGACTAACTCTTTCTTGTAATAATGGCAAACATATATGCACCGTGGATGGAACAACCTAGATGAGGATAGGGAGTGATCTTTGGTATGAGATAGGTTAAGATAGATAATATCTTGAGTGAACTAATCCATTGGTGTTATGGTGGATATTTAAAAAAGGTAAATCTTAGAATGCAAGTTGGATTCCTTCCGGCGAGTATAATACAATGTGAAGATTTCACACGTGATTTAATCGGGTCTCATCCAATGCATGTTCTTCTGATATTTATAGCAGAGCAAAGTATTTCTGAAAATCGTACGAGATTCTGAAAGTCGCTTAGTCATCGAACGCGTTTGATCCGTCCTAATGTTCCTCAGAAGGAAAGCTTATGGTACGCTGGGCAGTCGAGGCATTGGCACAGGGCAGTTCCTATTCATGGAGGAGTCGCTCTCAGCGGTCGCGGCTGAAGCTGGGTGGGTTCACACCATCGCATTGGGTTGGCTCGACGCCTGAAAAACGATCACGTTACATCCTTTGTACGATGCAAGCATGTAGTAGAGAGCACAGCAAAATTACGCTTGAAACAACCACGAAAATCGGACAGAAAAGAACTCGAGCAAAGCAAAACTGTCTTCAGCAAGATGAAATTATAAGACAGTCCAGCAAATGCTTCGACACAAACTTAAGCACTCGTCCTGTAATATACGTCCCATGGTACAGACACTGTTCAACTCATTCTGTTTCTTACATCAGCAGGACATCACATCCCAAAACGCAACATGCAATAGTCAAAAGGCCATGGCTTGACCTTTAGTATCGAACAGGCCCTCAATGCTGTCCTTACTGCTGGAAATGCCTCTCCCGTTCCAACGCTCTCATATACAGAAGGACAGGTTCGGCACATCGACCGCAGGTCGCAGGAACTAAGGTACATTACATTCATGATTTGTCGAAAATCAGCACCACCTTAGCGAGAATCGCTTTCAGCAGGGGCGATCATGAGCTACCCACCAGGCACTTCCTTCCCAAGAAAAAAAAAAAAAAAACAAGAAGAGATGGAAAAACAAGAGGAGAAAAACACAGGCATGGCAAACTTAACAATGCCAAACCCATCCTCAAATATCGGGTAGGGTCGGTTTCGGACAGCAGTCTCTTGCTCTACTTTACCCTTTTTAGTCCAGTCCCTTTCTATGATCTACACAATAGTAAAGAGAACAGAACTGAAACAGCTCAAAAGAAAAATCCCACCAGAAAAAGTTTCTACAGCTTTCAACTCCAACTTCCATGTCTTAGCATCCTGTATTAAAGTCTCGCCGTTCATCCAGGCATCACAACCCAATCGGAAAAGATGAAACAAGTGAATCGAATCGCCAAGAGCCAGTACACTCCTTCATTACAAGAAAGTCATCCACTGAATCCAAGCACATGGTCTTCTACTGTGGCGACAAACAGTGGAGACGCGAGCGATGAGATGCCAATGTTATCCCAACAAGAATACCGCAGCATTATTCGCAAATAATACAGAGTTTGGTAGCCAACAACAGACTCCACGGAACCAAATTTTGGGGAAGAATGTACAAACAGAATCCTCACGACCATACCATCCCTCCATCTCCCAACCATGGAACTTACTCCGGCATTCCATCTTGAGTAATTAAAGCGAGCCTGTTATCAGGATTATGTTAAAGCAAGTGACGGAGGATTACCAGCTGGACATCTTTGCCGACGAGGTCGCCTTGTAGTCTTTCCCCATCCAGTTAGGCTCCTCTCTTCCAACCCGACTCCCACCTCTATGTTGTTCAGCTGCTGTATCAACGGAGCACAATTGGGACCCACAGATGTTACAGCAGAGAGGCTACCAGTAGACCGCCGCCTCCCCCTTGCACAGCCAGTTCTAGAGTTCCTTCTCGTCAATCCAGATTGCCACACGTGGCCAGTTGCTCTCATAAGCCCTCCAAAAGTCTGAAGATCTTCAGTTACTTCATGTCGAGAAAGAGAAGCTAGGCCCGGAAGGATATCCCTCTGGAAGTCCCTCCGCTGCCTACCTCTTCTCACCTGTCCCCGCCGGGTACGACTTGGTGTCGAAGTGGCTGCGGCAGATTCATCGATGTTGAGGGTTTCGGGGATGAATGGTTTAGGCAGGAATTCGTCCGACTTTGTTTCTGTCAATTTCAGTGTCATGGACTCGAAGTAATCTGTCTCTTCTGATGAGGAATCTTCGTCATACCGTCTGTTTATAGCTTTTGAAGCAGCTTCTAGCCTGCCCCCCGTACCATCTCCACAAGAGAGAACAATATCAGCAAACCAGTTGAGTGGGTCCTCCAGAGACTCAGGTGATCTGCTAGTTATCTTGTTCAGACAATTTTGATGGCTGGCTGATGAGATGGCAACTATCGTCTCTGCTGCTACTTTCACAATTTCATTCTGTTGATGTCCATTTTCCTGCTGTGAGGAAAGCATAGATCTTTCACCTTCCTTTTCTGCAGCTTCTACATCAAAAATCATGTCCTCACTTTCTGGAACCAGAGGAGCCTCCAGATCTATCCCAGATATCCGCTTTCCATTGGTACAAGTAGTGGAAACTGATGGCATCGCAACAGTTTCATCATCACTCACACATAGATTCAAATCAATTTGATGCCTAACAGAGCTTGCGGTTGAACCTATTCCTTTCTGCACAGCAGGGGTTCCTGTAGGAGTCGGCTTACCCAACTCAGATACAGAATCACAGGGCAAATTAATGTCGAGTAATCTCACTTTCTTCTCTTTTTCCACAACTTCACCTTCAGACATACGAGGAAGAGATGCAGACGGTGAGTTAAGAGAAAATGAATCATTCTTCGAAATAGGTGGCTTTCCGAATAATGGAAACCCAAGAATCTTTTTATTACTTGACAATGCAAATGCACCACCATCACTCCTCTTAGCATCAACTTCATCGGAACACAAGTCCGATCTTGTACTCTGAGATAACATTTGAGTCAGACCTTTTCCAGCTTCATTATTGCTGGTCAGGCAAATAGACGATGAAGGTTGATGCAAATTTGATCCTCTAGAATTCAGATCGCTTCTCACAGTGACCTCATTCTGGCTAGCCGTTTTAGCCATCAACCAAGGCAGCATCACAGCATGGTCCTCTCTTTTGTTCTCTGCATCTGTGATTCCACCCCCATGTGGCAGAACCAAGCTACTAGATGTACCATTTTCAAGTACTCTGTTCAGATCTACCTCTCTTCCAGTGTTAGCATTAACAGAACTTGAACATCCATCATATTTAGCAGAAGCACGATCGACAAAGTCCTTTGAGGGTAGCTTCCTATCGCCAAAAGACTTAACGTGATCATAGCTAAGAAAGCGGCTGGTTAGTTCCTTGGAATCCAGAGAGGACCCACTGCTAAAGCCATTCTGATTGAGCAATTCCTTCCCAAATCCTCTGTTGGGTCTAAAATCCCTATCATGCCACTTGTCACCATAGATTGCATGGTTCCGATCTCCTGGATGAGTACTTGCACTGTTGGTACTGGATGAAACTATGCATTGATGCATTTGAAATGGAAGTGAGTTCTGGCTTAATTTGCCTGCTTTTTCCAAAGATGACATTACTGATTCTGGACACTGAGCATTTACAGAGGTTTCTAAGCCACAAATGGTCCTCTCCCTGCTTTGACTGACTGTGCCTTGATCAGTTTGATTGTAAGGAGCGTCATGGACTTCATTGCGCAAACCATGGATATGGAGACCATGAGAAGTAGATTTCTTGCCCTTGATGTCCCCTGTGAACAAAGAGATCATTGACTCCAGAATTGCAGCAAAAATATGTAAAGGATATTAAAGTGAGACTGTCATTCAACTAAAAGCACTTGAACCTACAATCTTACCATCCACATGCGCATATTTGACATCTTACCCACAACAGCCACGCACAAGTAGCCTGTCTAATCACGATAGTCTATATGCACATTCTCTAGCATTTCAATGATCAAACCACTACTTGGAAATCTGCTAAAACAGGAGATTTCATTAATCACTGCTAAATTTATTTTGGAGGCAACCATTCCAGGTAAGCAACCATCTCTGTTACTGTAGTCTGTATAACAAAAATCACCAAAACCAAAGAAGGCCATCTGACATTTGACAAAGCAGGCAAGCATACGGAAAACGCAGTATGAAAATTATACAATGCAGATGCTTTTATCCAAGAAGAGAAAATTTTAAAGATAAAAAAGTAAAATGTGAGAAAATCATGAGAAGAGAAGCATAAGCATATGCAACAATAAGCCCGATGGCTAGACCAAAGAAAACCTTACCAGCTTCAAGCATGTGCGAAAACAACCCTCTTCTGTTGCTCTCGCTGACCTGATGTAAATTGAATAGAGTCCCATTATTGCTTCCGCGATGAGAGCTTTGAGTATCATCATAAGGTAAGCCTAGATTGATTGATTTTGACTTAAAAGAGTGTTCCTGAATACGGCTTTCCCCATGAGGCAAACCATGACTCTCAAGATCAATATATGGTGAGGCATTAGTTTCATCAACCTCAATAGGTTGATTCAGGTCAGCCACGTTCAATTTTTTCACATGTAAACCAGACTCTGAAGCATGTCCCACACTATTGGTCTTCCCACTATCTCCACGAACAATATTTACAGCATTGGGAAAGCCAAATTTACAATCTTGATTAGGAAAATTTGACATTTCTTTCCCACAGTCAACTTGTTCTTGATCATCAGTGTCAATGTACTCATCAGCTGGGAGTTGAAGGTCAATCATTTTTCTCCTAACCTTTGAGGGTCTGCAATCAGGCGCCTCAGAAGTCTTGAAGATACCTCCATTTGGAGAAGCAAAGGTAGCGGGTGGCGTGCTATGCCCCTTCATAGAATTGATAGGAGAATGGATTCCTTCCATAGATGGCCTAGCGTAATTGGGGTTTGGAAAGGGGAAGGCCGGGATATGCCGTCTCCAAGTGTCTTCACATGTAATTTGAGACTTCAAAGGGCTTGACGCTAGCGATGTTTCAACAGGCATACGAGTTTTTAGCACTTCTTTCCTTCTAACTTCATCCATCAGGTCCTTCTGTATTTTGTACAGACGATGTAGTTCATACACCTGGATGACGACAGAAACAATCAATTTCTTAGTCCACGTGTTCCCAAATTGGGATATACTTAAAAAAATTCAAAGCAATGCGTGACCACAGTTTGGAGCTGTAATCCATGATTTCTCTAATGTGAGGGCCAGTAATCCACAATTTACCGTAAGTTTCATTTAAGTAGTCAAAATTCTTGAACCAACTGCATGAGTGGTAAAGGCCAAAATCGCTTCTACATGCCTTAACTAATGAGAGGCTCTCTAAGCATGAAAATTAAATAAACCAACACATGTTTGTAAATCAAGTAGTCCATTCATGTTACAAATGCAGATTGAAAACGCGGCATATCAATTGAAAATCCAAGTTAAAATCCAAGTATATCAATGACCATACCTGATTCTTGAATATGGCCTCATGCTCAAGCATTTTTTGCTTCACCTTATCTTTGCCAAATCCAGTATAATTATCTGCAGCTGTCCCCGGCAAAAAGCCATTGTAATAATGCCCATTCTGCAAGGTCCTTTCTCCATTAAACAGCGACCAGCTACAACTGTTAGAATCCTCATTCAGATCCCTCATTGAGTGATGTCCAGGAAGATTGCTTTTCAGTTGGATTTCTGTTCCCATCACTGGCAGTAGATAAAAAAGAACACTTTAAATAAATAAGCAGAATAGCAAATTAAGGATGTAGAGTTCCCAAGAGAAAAGGAGAATTGAGATAAAATCCGAGGACAGACTAGTAAAAGGAAAAATAATTATCTGCCATACCAAAAGGAGAAGAGGAATTGACTAAAGCTACATAATTGCAATAGGAAATCCCCATGGTCAACTTAAAGTAGAAAATTTACACGCCACACAAACCAAAGCACACAATACAGAGAGAGAGAGAGAGAGTTCCACTTGTTCCATATCCAGTATAGTATTCAAAAAGTACAGATTCTACATAGTTAGCCTCCCTTAGTATAACGATAACTAGATTCGATCAGACTTCAGAATCTTAGATGGACAGAGATATCATTTGCTACCATTTTGGAATGGAAATTTCTTAATTCCCGAGAATCTTTCAAAACTTTCATTCCTTAGATTCTTCCGTATCTGAATTTACATATTTACCAAATGAGATGCAAAGAAGTTTATATTGTCTGTCTAGAGCACCACACTCATCAAAATTCCAATGCAACCCAAGGATTATCCCAGAAACAAGCAACATTACCTCTCTATCCCCATTCCATTATCTAACTATATCTCAGGTGAGAAATGTGTCCATCCATCCAGTATTAGAGTTGCAAAACAGAAGAGTATCAATTATCTTGATCTGGGATCAGGCTAAACATCAATCGATCGACTATATACCTTATTCTTTCAGATGCCATTGGTTGCTATTAATCGGGGACAAGTTGATTGAAATTGCAAATTAGATTCCACAAGGCATTCCCATAGTCCGTGCCAAATCCAACAAGCAATTGTAACCATCACATTTGTAAATTTGTATCCAAATGTTTTCCCAAAAATTTAACTTGAACAGTGGAACTTGCTTTTGTCAGAAAAAAATCGAAGAGCAGAACACCAAATTCCTTGGGAATGGCCAAGCATACGAAAAAAAAAATTTAGGGTCCAAAAAGCAATCAGTAAAAATGGTCCAAATATGTTGCCCACCGTTGTCTTCCCCTTTCACTTCCCTTGGTGCAGGTGTGCACAGGAATATACGAAAATGGGCCGCACAGAGAAATGCAACTTTTTAGTAAAGCACTGTCTGAAGGATTCTATAAGCTAAATCAGCAAGCATACTTTTATCATTTCTGGATGCCGCAAACCCAGGAATCCAGAGAATGTATTTTTAAACAAACTTAAAATGCAGTGCATAAGACTAGACTACGAATGCATGCCACAAATTTCCTCAATCTACAGAAGCACTTCAGTTCACCATAACTGCACTTCACTCACTTTAGAGTAAGTGAACACACTGTCCCACTACCACTAGATCATCCCCACAATCTCTTTACCAATCCAAGCGAGAATCTGGCCACTTCTTATCATTAACTCAAGTTCTTCCACGAAATCTACAAAATGACATTAGCCGTATCATTAAAGAGTCGGGCCACATTTCGGGGAGATCAACTGAGGCACTGAGCTCAAGTGAAGTCTATCATGGAACAGCCCCTCCAGGTACTCTTTAATTAGTCTATCAAGCATTAAAAACTCGAATGAGGTAACAAAAGATAACCCCACGGGCACGAGCCCAATTCCCACTCGAAACCGATTACGAGGCGCGAGGAATTACGCCCACCACGCACGCCCACCACGAATAATAGAATTACACAAAATTAACAGCAGAAAGTGCCGAATCGACTCTGAGCTCCGTCCAATTCGACAGAGTGGCAAGTCAGAAATCAAATGACAAAGGCAAATCCGTACCACGAACCAAATCAAAGGACCTCAAATTACGACCGAAGAAAAGGGGACAGGAACGAGATAACCAAGAACACAATCAGCAGCATCGGGCGGAGACAATCAAGAAAACGAATTCTGCGATGACGGGAGGAAGAATTTTTACCTCAGCGCAACATGGTCTTCGTCAGCTCCCTCCTACCGCAAGAAATCATCCATGGATCCAATCACTCCAACGGAGCCTCCACATCAGACGAGGCGAACGGGAAAAAAAAATCCCACTAAAAGAAAAGAAAAAAAAGAAGAAAAAAAGAAGGAAGAGGACCCAACTAATAAGACAGGACAAAGGGAGGATAAATAAGCTAAAAACTGAAGATTGGGGAAGGAAAAAAAGGGGAAAAACGAGAAAAGCCAAGGAATTTGGTAATTACACGAGAAATAGCGAAGTGGGCAACGTTGGCAACAACATTGGACGAGCTTAGATCCTCATCACTCACACTGAGGAGGAAGAAGATATAAAAAAATAAAAAGAGGAAGAAAAAAGAATTTTAAGGGAAAACGAGATTTGGGGGGGAGCTCTCGATCTGCTGGGCCACTGTCATCTCTCTCTCTCTCTCTCTCTACTCTCTCTCTCTCTCCTCGTTCTCGGGCGAAGAAAGGAGTTTTTCGTTCTAGAGAGAGAGGAAGGGGTAGAGAGAGAAGGGAGGGGGCGGGGGAATGATGAGAGAGAAAGGGAGTCTTTTCAGAGAGAGAGAGAGAGAGAGAGAGAGAGAGATCCCAGATAAGAAATCTTCACACAAACAAACGACCTTCTAAGAACAGTGACATGAAATTTGTCAACATCCGGTCTCTTTTTATTCTCTGCTTTTTCTTCACTCCTCCTCCTCCTCCTCCTCCTCTTCCTCTCCCCCTGAACACTCTCTCTCTCTCTCTCTCTAGCTTCTCTCTCTTACTTCTCTCTCTCATTAATTATCTCTTTTTCCCCTTTCATTTGCTGGCATGGCTTGCTGCGCCTTGTGATTCATTATCGTTATAATTATTATTATTAGGAGACTGAACAGGATAATTAAATACATAGATATATTCACTTTTTCCAGGGGAAAATATTCTTTTTCTGGGTCCTTTTTTTTAATTGTTTCGAGGAAACGGGAAAAAAGGGGAAATTGTAATGCATTTCTAGATTCTCTCCACCTTCCTTGCTTTTCGTACAGGCATTTAAAAAATCATTGAAAAAGCTTTAAAAAATCCCGATGAAAAGAAATTTGTCAAAACCCCTTCTCTATTCAATGCTCCTTCTCCCTCCCCCCCCTCGCGTTACACGTTACGAAGCGTGCGAGTTTCCAAATCCAAAAAGATAAAAAATAAATTACAAAATCGGATATTAGCATTTCTTTTTTTTAGGAAATGAATTAAAAACAAATTGCCCTTCGGCCAGTGTCGTTTGAATACTTATTGACATGACCCACCTGTGGAATTTGAAACCTATCGATTGCACGATTACACTATGTTTTTTCCAAAAAATATATATATAGCTAAGTAAAAGACTATCGAGCTTTTGTTGACTATAGACATGTTTGACGCAATTTCACAATCTATATCAAATTTAAGAGAGAAAAAAAAATTAAGAACTGAGATTGCAATTAACTTAATGTTATATATATATTTTATATGCATACCTTTCAAGTTTTTTATAGATGCATGAGGTGGCATGAGATCACTTCTTTTCATTAACAATGGTGAAAATGAATTATTAGTATCAAAGAATCATGAATAAAACTCATTCTCAATAAGTCCATCACCGTCAGTGCATCACGATGCTGGTGGGAAGAAAGCCGAGGTTATTCCACACCATGACAAAGATCAAATCTACATCGCAAACAAACCAAGACTTTTCGTAATTGATAAGTAACTCAAAGATTACAAACTATCGACCATAAGGTTTAGACCACTTGGAAGTAAGCTCCACAAATTTCCACGGTGGTAATACAAGACAAATACGACTTGATGTACTAGGAGTGCAAAAAATAAAAATTAAAAACTAAAAAATTTTCGATATCATCATGCGCTCACCATTCAGGATATTTTGGCATTTGGAATCTATACCGTCAAAAAGAAGGAAAAAAAATCCTATCTAACATCTATCTCATTTAATAAAAGCAAGAAAATAATTATATGGTCTCTTGCAATTTTTCGGAAATGTATATGGTTGGTTCGATTTATCCGATGATAATCGATAAGGCGCATGAAGACGATATGCGGATGGTTGGCCGATACGACAACGGACACAACAACCTCGCGAGTTGCCTGCCCCCCTTTAAAAAAAGCTCGTCGTTAGTCGCTATAATAAATCTAAAATTTAATTAGGGCCCAATCCCCATTAAAATTTCCACTTTAAGCAGGGTTTAAAATCCGGTTTTAATACACGACCGGACAGCCGGTGGGCCCCGCCCGGCGTGAGCAGGATGAGGTTTCTTTTTTCCTCTTTCCTATTTATCTATATATAATTTTATTTTATTTTTATTTTTTTGCGGGGGGGAGAAGGAAAGGTTTGATACCGGAAAAAGATGCCCTCGGTTGTGGCCGTAATTACGGGGGAGGGGATCGGTGCTGACGCGTCGCGCTCCCATTGGGGCGGCACTCCTGTTTCCCCAACGGCGGAAGCCTACTACTTTGCGTGAGTAGTCGCGAGATCGCTGTTTGCTGCGTCGTTTAGAAAGGCGATATAGTGGGGAGTGGAAAAAAAAAAGTAATAAAGAAATGGACGCGAAAGATCCTCGGACACGTGGCCGCTTTTAGCGGACCATCAAAATATCATACGACGCGCGCATTCGGAATGTCTCGAGTCTCGACGCTTTGTCCACCACCGTGCGTTTGGATCTTTTTCCCCCTTTTTTTCTTTTTCTTTTTTCCTTTATTCTTCTTTTCTTTAATTTTTTTATTCTTCTTTTTTTTTTCACGCATGTTTGCGTGCCGTGTTCCTTTAATGGGTACGATCTGTATTTTACTTTCGTAGGAGAAGTGCAGTCGTCAATCTCTCTCTGCCAAGCTACTGAGTTTTTTTCTGAAATAGGTTTGGATTTTGATAATCTGAATGTTCCCGTTTGAGCGAGCACTAGTATGTCGGAGGACTTGAGTTCGATCGTCTCGAAAAAGGCACGAGGTTCTCTTCTTTAATAAGTCGGAAAAGGGACAGGATATGTTTGAATTCCGTGCAACGACGTGTTCTCGATTTGTATCATTGATAGAAGCATTTCGGGTGACTGATCTACAATATGGCAAGAATTAGGGGAAGGATTTTATAAGTTCAACACGAAAGTTTGAACTCGACAAATAAAATGGATAACCTCAACCCACAAAATAATTCCTGACTCTAGTATCATGTTAGAAAAACTTAAGCTGACAAGTCTATGACCCAAAAAAAAAAAAAAAAAAAAAAAAAATAAAATAATTGATGAAGAGAGACCATGTGAATACATAAAGAATATAATTTATATAGTCAAGTAATGCAGCATCCTTTAACACTATATCACTTTGGAAATAAAAAATTTCATTCCACAGGCACTAATTAAACGTGAAACGCTATAATTAGATACATTCAAAGTGGTTTCAATGAATATTTGCTCTTTGATTAAAGTTACATTAGAAAGTGAATTGATCTCTTATGTGAATTGACCTCCTCATATGTAGGGATGAGCAACTTTAGGGTTGGTCTAGGTTCTTTGGAACTATGGATCCTACCAATTAGAAGCAGTTCTCAAATTTTGGAATTTATAACCAATCTTGTATGCCTTAAAAGCTAAAACTTACCTCATCACATATTCCAAAGTTAGTTTCAAGAATCACCTAGGTTCAACTTGTATTTTTAATTGAATGATTGCAATTAATTACCATCTCTAATTACCATTATTCTCCCTACAATCCACTACCACAACTCATATTTAGACACGAAAAAAATGAAAAATTAATAAAATAAAAGTCACAATTATGGATATAGCGGAAATGGTGTTCATATCAGTAGTTCCATAATATACATCGGAATACCCAAAGTTTTGTAAATTTATAAAATAAAAAAATACAGTGACTTAGTTTAAATTTCAAGCTCAATAAATACTATCTTGCATATCGTGAAGTCAAGACCTAAACCCATTTCCTTCGATCCAATTATCCACTTCCCAATTTCATCATGAAACCATCTTCGCCTCTTTTGAAATGTGTCAATGTATGGGCGGCACATGTTGCTTAGCCATATTTTGTGGATCTCTCTGTCTTACTTGTCCTCGCTTTTTGTCATTTCAGTCATCATTTTAACTCTCTAATTTGAATCGCGAAACATCTGCTCTTCTACCGCATTCGGGGCTAAATGTGGACCAGACAAGTTCCCTAACTTGTTGCCGTTGATCGTTGCTCGCCTCTCTCCTCCTCAAGTTCCCCCCCGCCGACAAGGCGGCTACCCTAGATATTTCTTTCGACAATGATGAGATTACTATTGCCATTACATAATTTTGATCCCTTGTACAATTCCTTTTGTTTCGATTAGATAAAAACTAACTTTTTAACCCCGAAGCACGTGAGTAAAAGGCCAGACTATTTTTTACGACCAACAAAAGTTGACATTTTGTCATCTCAATATCTCGGGGTGTTTACTATCTTATATGAATAAACTTTCTGACTAGCGACAAACCAATGAAGTTACAATTGCAAGTTCATCAATCTCAAAGGTTTAGATCATGGGCAAAGTGAGTAGTTGTAACTAGATCGAGATGCCCGCAAAACACTGTTCGATGAGTTAATCATACTCATTGCCTGTCTCCATCACGTCGTGTTAGAATATGGAAACGAGGATCGCATATCATCCAAGCATGATATTTGTCAAATTTGTTTTCATGAGATCCAAATAAGATCATGAGAATATTTGCCATTTGGAGGTGAGACATCAATTTTCATTTCCAATTAAGATTGTCATCTGCCGCGGGCCACCACAATTAAGCTATAGATATATCTCAATAGTGAGATGCGAGCCAAGCAAACCTAGCCACATTTTCATGTAGAAAACAGACCTTTTTCCCCTTTTCTCGTGGGGGAGAGAAGATGGCGTTTTCGCGATTTCTCATGCGATTGATTCCCTCGTCTCCATAATTTAACGTGTCTTAATTATCTTTCACCGTCGAATTCAAGCCTTATATGTATTAACCATTCAGCAGACATCCTCGACGTTTATAATTATTTTATTTTTCGTTTCAATGGTAGAAAATCCAGAAGTCGCCGGTAGTTTTATTTATGGCGTGTTCTCTGTTCGCACCGGCTATACGTACGTTTTGGAATTGATCTTGCCCCATGTGGGTAGACTAAGAACATGATCAGCTCTGACCTTTGCCCAGAAAATCAAAAGTCAATTAAAGAATTGGATGCAATATTCCCTTGGCAGAGGAAAAATTAAATAAAAGATTTATTAATGATCAGATCTCAATCGTTTTTTTTTATATTCTGACTGGTGTCCGGATGTGTGATTAAAGCATGAGCTCATTTACTCCAAATCTGATGGCCATCGATGGTAGCAAAGTCAAAGTACTCGTTAATACAAGGGACAGAAATAGAAGATAATTCAATGTATTTGCCAAGTAATATACAATTACAGACCCCCCCAAAAAAAGCATTATGTACTTACATTTCATGGATTAGGGATTTAAATTTTTTTTTTTTGAACCCCCGCACGGCCGGCAGCCGGAGAGTAAACCCTGGGAATACACGTGCTAGCCACCACACGCGTGCACCGGGTAAATCACCTAGATGTCTCTGCTAACCTCCCTTGCTTCGCAGGGGAGCCGAACTCTCGACCTCTCTTTCGGGAGAGGGATTTCCGCGCCAACAGAGCCACCCCAGCGGGTGGTAGGGATTTAAAACTTCATCGTTGCAAAAAGAATGATTGCCCAATTCAAATCACTTAAATTAACCGGTAGTGTACTTTGCCGTCTCATGCTACTTTCATTTCAATGGAATCGAAAGAGTTGTTTATTATCAATATGTCATGTTAATAATTTTCAACCAAAATTAACTAGAAAAAATATATTAATGAATCGTCAAAATTTTAGATTAAATTAATCAATTTATGAAGTTTTATGACTGAATTGACCATCGTATTATAGGTTTAGGACTTTATTGGACAAATATCCGTACATTTTGCTATCTTATGCTATCTTTATTTACAGTTGTATCGAAAGATAATATTTTTTTATTAACGAGCCTCAAATCCCCAAAAAAAGATAAAATCATTTAATGTACTTCCTTGCATCTATAAACTTATCCAAAAATAGGCACCACATTAATTTACAATCAAATCGAAAGAGTTTTGCTATCCAAAAATAGATTTAGGACTTTATTGGCAAATGAACCCAACCGTTTAGATAGCAAAAAGAAAAAAAATAATTAAATGTACTCCTTGGCATATGTAAACTTATCCGAAAATAGGCACCGCATTAATTTAACACCAAGAGATGGCAAATCGAACCAAAGTGTTTAGGTGATTTTCTTAAATGAAATTAACGGTCAAAATTACAAAATTGTAACAAGAAACTCTTGAATTTCAGGGGAAAAAAAAAATAATGCACATGGCGCGGATCGAAACGTACCAAAGGGGCCGAGCAAGTAGCATCCAGCCGTTCTGTCCACTTGCATCAATGAACACTCGAGTTTAACGGCAATAAGGAATTAATTAGCAAATCTTTTTTCCTCTCGGCTCGTTGTCACGAACATTGACTTACGAATGGGGGGATTCCGAAGTCAACTCTACTCTCGGCTCGAGATCTAGAATTTTTCCAACTCGACAAGATTAAGGAAAATATCTGGCTGGCCGGGAGCGAGAGAATCTTTGATTACGCGGGCATTTAACAGGGGAGGGGGACAGAGGTTGACCAGACGAACCCCGGAACGAAATGAAACATCGTTCCAAAACCCAAAATCCAACCCCCGACGGCGACGCTAACGTCATTGTGGTTCATTCATTCGACACCGATCGATCCAATTATATATAAAATCGCGATTTCAGTTGAATTTTTCCAACTGACAACGATACTCCAACAGCGACATTAATCGGAGTGTAGTACGGAGCTATGGACGGCACCACTAAAATTCCCCCCCCAAAAAAAAAAAAAAAAAGAAAACCTATAAAAAAAAAAAAGCCCGTTGTTGCGGCATTTATTTTTCACCGAAAAATTCATTCCCGTGATAAAATATAAGATAGACCTAATTATGAGTCGGGAGGCATGTTAAGGCCATCGAGACCGAAAGCAAGCTAGGAGGCTCAAAATGGGAGTCCTTACCTAACATGCCTCCGGAGAAGGGAATATATGTAGCTGTGGTTTTCCTTTTTTTCATTCTAATCATATGCAGCTGACAAATATTTTTATCTCAAGACTAATTGGTGTGATTTTCCTTTTCACACTGCCGGTATGTAATATACCATAGTGGACTTAATTCACTAAACTACCCTTAGCAAGTTCGATCTCAATTCTACCTCAATTTTTTTTTAATTGGAAAAAATCTCGAAATTTCACTATAATCTAAAATTTGCCCCCATATCCAAAAATCGCAACTAGTTTCTTCATTATTATCAACATCAAGACTAGTCAAATGTTCAAGACCCACGACTTCACCAGCACCCTCACTTTAACCTACCAATGTTGATAATTTTGAAGAAACCAATGGTGATTTTTGGACTTGGGATAGACCAGTGAAATTTGATCTTTTTAGGAAAAAAATGGCATAAATGGTCTCTCAATTTTGAGTTAATATACAATGTGATCCATAAATTTTTAACTTATTTGACATGATCCACGAATTGTAGCGTAACATGTAATGTGGTCATTACACTTATAATCCGTTTAATATAATCCATGGACTTTCAGCACGTGTTTAACTTAATCTCTAAATTATATGAAAATATCAAATGTTATATCTAAATTTGAATTAATAGAATAGTAATATTTGGAATTGGATCAAAAGTTTGAAATTTTTTTTTTTTAGATAATCAGGCATACGGCATGAATTACTTCTTCTTTTCATAAGTAAGCTCGCCTAGGGCACAACATATCTCGAGCATGGATCGGACAAGACCCACGTCAAAACCCAGATGAGCGGAGCGAACATGAGGTCGTTCACGATCGTCTCGTTCTGTAGAATTGGCTCGAAAAATTTACCAAAAAAAGAAAAAGAAAAAGGAAAAAAAGAAGGTCTATTGTGGAGGGAGAAGTGGGGGAGTCTTTACTATGCGTAGCCGGTCGTACCAACACGAGTCCTCTTTTTCTTTATTTCTCTTTTTCAGTTGAGTCCTTCTTCGAGGAAAGCTTCAATCCTTTTCATTTTTCCATTAAATCATTCGGCCACGATCCGTCCGATGTGTACCACCATTCTCTTATCAGCACGTAAAAACAAAACCAAACCCAAAAAAAATATTTTAAAAAAAACCCGGAGAATTGACAAGTCGGAATCCGGATCGCAAAATGACCCATTTGCGCCTACAGGTGCATCCCCATCGGATTGGGGGGGATTTTTTTTAATAATTAACCATAATAGGGGGTTTTTTTTTATTAATTAATTATAATAGGGGTTGTTGAAGATATCATAAGACCGAGGAGGGGAGAGGGACATGATACGAGGTGGGGCCCGCGTCATTATCGAGAGAGACGTCTCGCTTCATCGGCAGCGGACGGGGTTGGAATGGATTGCCAGTCAAGCAAAGGCAGAGCAGGGTTTATCTATCATTAATCAACTCTCTTATAAAGGCCGATTTTTTTTTTTTTTTTTTTTTTTTTTGCCTCCCTCTTTTTTGGGTTAGTGGTCGTGTAGACATCACGATCTCGATTCCTACCCAATGTTCCTTTCTCGGACCCAAAAGTTATCGCAGGTGGAAAAAAAGAAAATATATTTTTTATATGTATTTCCGGCCGTAAGTGGATCGTGATCAATCGAATTGGAGATGCAGGTTTTAGTGTTGGCAGTTTTCTTCCCCATCGTTGATTGGAGAGTTTTTTTTTTTTTTTCTCTCCGTCGGTGCTTCGTTTGGTGGGGGGATGACCACCGAGATTGTCTGGAAATTTGCTCGAGGGAGGACTTTTTTCTCGAGAAAATTGTTTTCTTATTTTCCGATGTTTCAATGATGGAAAATTAATTCATATATAAAAAGGCATTTTCCGAACTAAAAACAACAACCTTAGATTGTGTCGAAAATGACTCCTTTTTAATATTAATAGCCCACCAAACAAATGAAACAACAACCATTTTCATCATCACAAAATTCGGATGTAGCTGATACTCCTGTAAACCGTAACGAGCTATCAGTTAGAATATTATGAGGGGTTGGCCATCTGCTCCGATTAGAGACGGTAAGGGAAAAAGGGGAAAAATCGGCCCCATAGCTGGACCGACCGGAGATGAATGTTTGGCGGGGCTGCCGCTTTGGTCGGAGACGGTGGCGGGAAAAGGGAGAAATCGCCGCGGTAGCTAGACCGACCCGGTGACGTCACGTCGGGTCCGGGCATTGGAAAAGTATAACATGGGAGGGTGGGGAGGGAAGACCTGACCTGACGGTGGTCCCCTGGATGGAGAGAGAGAGGCTTTTCTGCATGGTCGCGATCATGGGAAAATATGTGGAGCTTTCGAAAGTCCCCCCCAAACTAAGTGGAAAGATTTGGCTAAAACTAGATGTGCTGGGCCCCGCCGCGCGCACCCGAGGGGAAGGAAGCGAGTGTTTTTCTGCTCCCTTCCTTTCAAGATTAAGATCCGATCGTCCTCGCCCGGGAGGAGAATCCCCCCATTTGACCCGAGATTATTTATTGACAGAAAAGGTTAAAAAAATCCATTGCGGGGGGCGTGGAATTCGCGTTGGCGCATGAATGCGACGGGGGAGATCTAAGACCCGGGACTCGTTCGCTGCAAGGATTCACCCGCAATGCGTTCCCCCTAAGTTTGCCAAAGCTTCCCTCTGAAGAAAAGCCTCGTCGACTCACTTTTTCCAATCCATTTTATTTCATTTTGTCTTTTTCTTTCTTTCTTTCTTTTTCTTCCCGGGTCGGGGGTAGGGTCCGACTTTGGATCGTTGACCCGGGTTCGCCGATGATCGGCGTTGCTTGAGTCTTCTTCTTTAGTTCGCATCGGATTGGGTCTTGGGTCTTCTTCTTCACGTCAATCTTTGCTGCTGAATTTTCTGATTCCTTGGGGTACATATGTAGAATTCCGATCGGAATGAATGGCGAAGAGGCTAAGGTCTAAAAGTTGGTTTGACTTGAACAATGTCTGGGAAGCTTCGAGTTTTATTTCTATGACGTTCTTTCGTGTCGGAAGCTTCAACTTCTGTGCGTCATACTCGCGCAACATTGATCCAGATGTGGGAGAGAAATTCAATCTCGAAGCCAATGAATCCCCTATGATTAAGCTTAAAAAATTTATATTTTTTATGGATAGATAATGTGCCTGTGACGATTTGAAAATCTAGCTTATTTATATATAAGACACACTCGACTGCGATGGTATAGAATTCACTTACCATAATTGATATATAATTTCATAGGAGCTTTTTCTTTTACTTCCATTCCTATAATTGGTTACCATATCACCGGCGTATATTTTGGGTTAAATTTGCACGGGCCTGATTTTTTATTTATACATAAACAGTCAATTAATGACCTTTCTACAGTGGAAACCTAGTCCATCATTACAAGGCAATCACTTGCATAGGCCACCTCCAAATTCTTGTGTTCACAATGGAAAATTGGGATCAGCCCATATTTTCTGAAATTTCCCCAGAATTACAAAATTGTCTAGAAGAGGCAATTTGTCGGCCACATGCTGCACGAGGATTTTTTTCTATTTATTTATTTCCTCAAAGAGATATGAAAATAGTGCCGCGAATATTATGTGCGAGGGACAAAAAAGAAAAAAAAAATCATTTTTCCAGAGGCAAGAAGAAGACACGGACAACTTTTGGGAGGAGCAAAAAGCTCATTGGTCCCAGGAGAGAATCCTCTTAAAAACTCTATCGAACATAAATAAATAAAAATAATAATATCAATAATAAAGAATTCGCGGTTGGAATTAAAAACTAGTAGGTGGAATTATTTTTTCCTGTCTTCGTTATTTTTTTATTTTTTATTTTTAATTTGAATATTCAAAGAATTACATTGCATGCACTTCACAGTTGTTATCATCACCGGGCAACAATGTCAATAATTGCTATTCTCCCAATAGCTGTCACCGCACAAAAAGCATTGCCCTTCTTCCTTCCCCTCCTTGGGTGCCTCTCACATGGCCGCCCACCCTAAATTTATAAATTTCACCTCACTTTGGAAGTGACTATTAATAAAGAAGACCCTCGATGTACCTTTTGCTACATTTACCTCGAGGTAGCTACGGTGTCATCAAGTGTGCCGAGTTCCACGAACCGGGTTGGGGGCGGATCCGGCATCAATGCAATGAAAAGAAAAAACAATCAACGTGAGACCATAGATATGGCGAATCTTGAATTGAGTATAGAAGTTCAAACCCATATCTTTCTTTTTTTTTATCTAGAAGTTCAAGCCCATTTCATTCGCATAAGAAATTGAATGTTCCTTGTGGAAGTTCGGAGTATAGAATCAAGACATCAGAAAAGCGAATTCACTTTGAACTGAGTCAAGATTCTCTCGCCCCCTATCTCTGCGCCCACGAATCTTTGGGCTTTTTCAAACCCATTTGCCTAACAAAACCAAAACCCATGCTCACGCTGAGGTGCATCCAATGACGAAAATGCCCCTCGCCGCCATGTAGGGTCAAGAGATTGTTTGTATCGCAAAATAAACAATAACGCGATAATGAGTAATATGTTAGAAATTCTAATATAAAAAGTCTAAATTAATAGGTGGATGGAGGCTACGTGAATATAAAGAGCATTTAGGATCCATTGTTAAGCGATGTGAGATAATATTTAGACGTACTAGAAATAACAAAAGACTATAATAAAAATATTGGCCAAGTGGAAAAAATGTAGCGGCCATGCATATCGACTTGGGCCTATGCCTTCAAATAGAGAATTAAACAATTCCACGATGAAAACAATTGGACTTGCAACCTCGATGATATCAAGCAAGGACGCGTATTGTGAAATATACTGCATATATATATTGTCAACCCATTTTCCTAATGGGATAAAGTTTTTATGAAATACGATTAGTTTAGAGTTACCATCACAGAGCCAAAATACATGTAATGTAGAGCTGTAAAGGTGGATTTGATGGATTTCATTTGAGTGTCATGTCTTTGATGACTAAATGTCAAACCTAATAAGAGTACGTACCAATGTCAAAAGTTTATTGATTAGCATTTCACTCATTTGTTTTTTAGCACCCGACAATGTCCTCACTGAGTTTGGCTTGATTATCCTCTCCTTCCCATAACAAACCAATGAGAAAAGTAGGGGAAACATTAATGATCTTACTATTGTTCATTATTAGCCAAGGACTTCAACATGACTTTAAAATCTTTAAACGATATTTCAAATCCCAAAATCACGAGATATTTAAAAAATTATTGTATTATGAAAATATCACTTCTTTTCGCATGTCAAAATTCGATATCACATTTGCATTTTGGAATAGTTACGAAAGAACATAAGTCAATAAATGGGTCTGCATTCATATACTGTAAAATCTTCACGTATTCTGGATTAAAGAAAAAAAAATTAAAATACGAAGTGAAAATGGCAGAAGGTAAAATACCAATATGCATAACTATAAGTCCGGCCAGGCGCTGACCAATGAGAATTCGGTGCCTCCGTCTGGCTCGCGTGACTCCCGAAAGATTCCGAGGCTGTCTCGTCTCGTGTGGAGCCTTTTCTTTTTCTTTTTAATTTTCTCGTCCCCTTTTTCCGGGAAAAAGTCCACCCCCAACGATAAAAAACCTCGTGTCGCCTTCCTTTTGCGTTCTCATAATGACCGTCCTTTTAAGGAAAATGTCTCATGGGCAGATAGATCGGATAGATGCTCTTGTCGCTTTCTTTTTCTCTGTCTTCTATATTTTGCTTTTTGGGTCGCCGCGATCTTGACGTTTCGGCACGTGACGTACGGGGTCGCGTTCTGGGCTGGGCCGTGCTGCACGCGCCGGACGAGGAGGTCTTTCGATGTTCGACGACGGATCTATTTTGTCCAAGGACCGCGAAGTCGTCGCTAGGTTTTATTGTCGCTTACGTTTTCGGTCCGCGAGGGGTACGAGTTCATTTATGGTTCGTAACAAACCCTACCGGCCACAAATTGACTGATTTTTGGGCTCCGTGAGATATATTATTTTAACGAGTCGATAGAAAATATTTTTCAAAAAAATAAAATTCAAGAAAATCATTATCTTTTTAAAAAATAAAAAATCAATTTTCAAATTCTTAATTAAGTATTGATACTTTAATCAAAAACTTTATCTTTGGACATAGGAATTCCAATGCTCGTTCATGAGCCCTTGGCAGTGAAGTCAAGTCCCCGACGCTCAAGCCAAGCTTGGAACTTTAACGCTTTGGCCTGGGTCCATCAAGGCCAAACTTAGGATGCTGGATGTAGTAACGTTGAGATTGAACCTGGATCCTTGATGCCCCACAACCAAATTAAAAAATATATATTACAGATTTTTTCATTATTTTGTTTATTTTATTTTTCTTTTCTTATTCCTTCTTCTTATGCTGGTCTTCGAGCCTTAGCAACGATTAGCAATCGCCCACAGGAGAGAGCTCAAGTCTTGTCATATCTTGGCCGTTGGCCCTCACTCGTGCCTTGTTGTCAATGGTTTGCCAATGCCAAGCAACCAATAGATGAAGAATGAAAAATATTTTTTTAAATTATGAAGTTGTACGTGTCAACACGTCTATGTTACGTAAGATAGCTGGTGTCAACATTAACAATTTTCTGGTCATATGAGATTTCTTCACCAAATGACAAAAAAAAAAAAAAAAATCTAGTTAATTTTTAGATTTCAGCAAAATACTATAAAATAGTCATTTTTCTGAAAAATGAATTCTCAAAAAATATTTTATAGATATGTTACATTTTCCGCAAGACAAAATAGAGCCATAAAATATTTCCCAAAATATTAACAGTCCATAAAATATTTCCCAAAAAATAATTACTTTGTATCACTTTGTAAAAGTGAATAAACATAATTTATTTTCATCGCCTAAGAAAATATTCAAACATATATCACCGTCGATAATGGAAATATTTTTTTATTAACTACTGTTTCAAGTGATTATTCTAAGAAAAATATTTTTCAAAATCGTTCATTTTTTGTGAAATAAATAAAGCTCTAAAGTATAGTGGATAATCTTTTCATGGGTATTCGGTGCCCACAGCCATGACCTTCGTCACCGGGCCCACGGTGCTAGAACATCGGGACCAGGAGTTATACTCGTATTTAATGAATTTTTTAACGAACATCAGAAAATGATTTTCATATTATTTATAAATGCGACAAAATATAAGAAAATTCATATTCCTCGAAAGTAAGTCCATTTTAGAAAAGTTTCCTTGGGGGAAAGTTGACTATCCGTTCGTCGAGAACATTTTTTTGGTGGGAAGGAGGAGTAAAAACAAAGGCGCAAAGCAAGGAAAGAAAGGAATAAAAAGAAAGGAAAATGGACGGAAACACGACAAAGTGCTCGAATAAAAAGGAGGAGCATTGAATGGAGATAGATTTCATTCCATGTATCGCGAGATTCGCGAATCCCGACCGAACTGAATCTCCCCGATCGATCGATCGATTGTCGTCGTCAGTGGCTTCGGGAGATCTTCAGATTCGTTCATTAGGACATCCACGATTATCGCTGCCGTACGACGCTCGAGCGACCGCCGTTTTGGCCTCTCTCTCTTTCTCTCTCGTTGAGTGCGCTGCTTTCCTCGGATAAAAACAACATCGATCAGGTTCTCGAAAATCTGAGGCAACAGTAAAAGTGCCGGGGCGTCATTTAATGAGGGACTTGCCACTTCTTCTGTTGCCGTCCTTTTGCTCCTGCTTAAATGTGCGCGTGAAAGGAGAAGCCAGCGTCGTAGTACGAATCGCTTTTTTTTTTTCCCTCTCCCAGATCCGTGTTGCGATGCGGACCGTGGGGTGATTTACTCGGTGCATCGCGGTACGTTGCGATCGATAGGGACGCGGGACGGGGGGGGACCAGCACGGTGCGATGAGGATGGCGAGCGCGGTCGCGGCGGCCTGCCTAGGGCTGCTCGTGATGATTCTGGCCCTCGACGTCAACCTAATGTCCTTGACGAGCTTGATCGAGATTCAAGGTATCTCTCCTGAATTTTTGTCGATCATTGGTTTCTCGGCTTGGTTAATCTATTGGTACGGTGGGTGGTGGATTGTAAAAGAAAATTACGAAAAAAAATTATAAAATTATTGCCTGAATGTTAATTCAGTTCTAAATTTTAATCAATCTAATCATAATTTATTTGACAATTTGCTAAAGTGATACTTTTGATTAATTTTGGTTAAAAACTATTGACGTGAACAATTTTTGCAATTTTTAAGATTTTTTTAAAATTTTTTGATATTATTTTTCTTATTCATTTACTAATCGCTTGAGTCTTGGCCATGATTGACAACCGACTGCAAATGATGCTCGGTGAGGTCAAGTCAAGCCCAAGGCTAGTGAGGTTGAGTCTCATTGGTTGCTAGGTTTTGGAGAGGTTGAGCCTGGCTTATAGTTGGTTGTCGGCTAACGTTTAGGCCCAATCGGTGAAGCAATAAGGTGAAGCAATAAGGGAAAAAAAAAATTAAAAATTCGTTTTTTTAAAGGTTGCAAAAATTATTCAAACCATGGCAATTACTCACATAGAATGAATATCATGGGAGACTCCTTCATTTTCCTGTACCAAGCCCAAGTGTTTCACCGAGGAAGGCGTCGCGGGAATTTGGGTGGGATCTTACCTACACCCCCTATAGGGGGTTTCGGTTGTGGCGGAAAACCCCGTGGGTCTTTTTATTTTATTGATGACGTTTTCCATCCTCCTCTACCCAGTGGTTAGCCTGTCATGGATTAGGGAGTCTTTTAAGAGCCTGCTTAGATCCAAATATATATTGATAGTTCACCCAAATTTAACCGTAATGATTAAATTAAAAAGGTTTAGAGTTGAATTTACATTCGTACAATAAATCTCTATTTGTTTCATAAAAAATGTATGATTTAAAAAACATTTCTCAAAAAATAATTACTTATATTGTTTGAAATAATTAATTATTGATTATTCACAACAATTTATGTCTAAATTTTTCGTGGATAGTAAAAATATTTTTTATCCATTCAAATTTTGTAAATAATACAAGTGATCATTAAAAAAAATTTTTAAATAATTTATTTCTTCACGAAACAAATACAGTCTAAGTTCATCACTCCTTAATTTTCCCTGGACCATATGTTATGCACATTCCATATGCTATTGGGAACGAGGAATTTAGCACTGTCTTCTTTTCGTGCAGTGCTAAAGAGATGCGCATGGGCTGTCAACCCGAGGGCCTCGGCCTCCTCGTCGTCGGAAATCCACGCATCGCCGGTCTCCTGCGACCGATCTCATGCCACCTACGACCTTTGCACCGTCGACGGCCCTGCTTTGCTGGACCCCGCGACGGCGACGATCTCCTCCTTGGACCGGACCTCGCCGCCGCGCGCGCCGGTAAAGACCCGCCCTTACACGCGGAAGAGGGACCGGAGCGCGCTCTCGCGGGTCAGAGAGGTGACCATAGCCTCCTCGCCCCCGCCCAACGCCACCTGCGGCGCCACGCAGGCGGCCCCCGCCCTCGTGTTCAGCGCCGGCGGCTACACCGGCAATTTCTTTCACGAGTTCAGCGACGGCCTTGTCCCGCTCTTCATCACCGTCGAGTCCATATTCCCCGACCGCGACGTCACCCTCGCGGTCGTCGACTGTCGTGACTGGTGGCTCCGCAGGTACGCGGACGTGCTCTCCCACCTCAGCCGCCGCCCGGTCATTAACCTAGACAGGCAGAAGGAGGCCCTCTGCTTCCCGTCCATCACCGTCGGCCTGATCAAGCATGGCCCGATGACCATCGATCCCAAGCAACTCCCGCATCCGAAGAGCCTGCGCGACTTCGCCTCCTTCCTCGACGGCGTCTACGGCGGCGGCGCGGCGGCTCCTCTGCCGAGTCCAGCGGCCGGGAGAAGGCCGCGGCTGGTGCTGGTGAGCCGGCCGAGGAGCGCCGGGCGCGCGTTCTTGAACCTGGGGGAGCTGGAGGCCCTGGCGGAGAGGATCGGGTTCGAGGTTCGGCGATTCGCGCCGACGCGGGGGACGCGGCTGGTGGAGTCGTACAGGCTCGTGCGGGGGAGCCACGCCATGGTCGGGGTGCACGGGGCGGCGATGACGCACGCGGTGTTCCTGAGGCCGGGGTCGGTGCTGCTGCAGGTGGTGCCGGTGGGGACGACGTGGCTGTCGGAGGCCTACTTCGGGAGGCCGGCGAGGGAGATGGGGCTGGAGTACGTGGAGTACAGGATCGGGGCGAACGAGAGCAGCCTGGCGGAGGAGTACGGCGCCGACAGCGTGTTGCTGAGGGATCCGAGGGCGGTGGTGGGAGGGGAGTGGAAGAACATGCGCCTGTACCTGAAGACGCAGAACGTGAGGCTGGACCTGGGGAGGTTCAGGGCGTCCCTGGAGAGGGCTTACGTCAAGGCCAAGGCGTTCATGGAGACTGGAGAGTCGAGTTAGCAAGCGATTGAATTCTCTTCTTTTCTTGTACTTTTATAGGAAGGCGAAATCAAGAGGGGCGAGTGTGGTTTGAGAGTAAAACATAACCAAATCGAAAGAAATTGGTCTAGTTCCGGATTTTAGAGTATGTAAGGTGGGTTTTAATTTTCGAAAATTGAGAAGCCGGCTCTAAATATGGCAATGAAATCTATAATAAATTTGTGTTTTTCTTGTACTATATCTTTGCAAAATCCTGCCATTATTGGATAATGTGTAATCTAAAATCATTAGATTGAGCTTTCCTTTTAGGCATATTCATCTAAGAATTTTACTTCGTTAATATTTTATATATTTCGCGTGTCTAAAAATGAGCTATGAGTAGTGGGACTATAGCTCATTCCAATCGTAAAGGCTTCATATTCCAAGTGGAATCTGGACCAATCCTGAAACCGCCGGTACGAAAAAATCTGGAGAATTCTTGTGTAGATCCATTTTGATTAAAGATGCAAGCCAAATTTTGGGCCGATGAGTCGCGCCATTACCGTTCTGGACAGGCGTGTTTTTCTCGGTGCTGGGCTTTGAAGGGCACGAGCCTTGTCCGGTCCGGCCCGGCCCACGATCACTTTCCCAGGAACTCGTTTTTCAAAGCAGAGCGGGAAGTCGCGAGATAGAGCTCCAGGGCGATGTTCATACCTTCTCTCTCTCTCTCTCTCTCTACCTGCATCTTCTTCACCAGACCAGCTATCCTGCTTCCGTCACCGGCGGCGCGCCCCGTTCCGTTTCCGGGTTTCGATCCCTCGCGAGAAGGAGAAGAGCGCGCTAGAGCGGCGCCCGACCCGAAAGCCCGCCTCCGCAATCCCTGCGGCGGATTCCGGATCTGCACGGCGGCGCTCAGATGATTGCAGCTCGCCGGAAGCTCGAGAGCCCCGCCGGGGACGCCATCTCCGGAGTCCGGTTCGCTCCTCGGTCCAACAACCTCCTCGTCTCTTCCTGGGACTCTGTGAGCGCGGTTCCTCTCCCAAATTAGTTTTTTTTTTTTTTTTTTCCGCGGTGTTTCGTCTTCGTCGAGTTTCGTTTTTCCCTTATTCGTTCGGGATTTGATGAGCTGTGCTCTGCGCAGTGCCTCAGGTTGTTCGACGCGGATAGTTCCGAGCTCAGATTAGAGGCTCCCTCCGAAGCTGCCCTCCTCGGTTGTTGCTTCCAGGACGAGTCCGTTGCTTTCGGCGTCGGCTCTGATGGTTCTGTGATGAGGTGAATCCGATTCGCGAGACCGTACCGGCAGCCGAGTTCTTTTTTTCGCCTTTCCGTCTTCAATTACTGCGTTCTTTTTCCTTTTGCCCATCTGTTGATGCTACTGGTTCGTGCGTTTGTGCCTCTTCGCTGCTTGAGCGAGTCGATAGATAATTCTGTGGAATTGGGCTTCTGAATTAGGGAGATCAACAGCTCACCATCATCAGGAACTTGGATTTTCTTGCTAATTCGGGTGTTTGAAACTTAGTAAATGTTCTAAACTTAGGCTTGTGAGTATGGCATCTTTAGAAGATTTAGACTTTACATGGTCTTGCTCTAAAGTATGAGCACGAGGTTGTGTCGATCTGCCCTTTTGAAGTTCTTGGCGGTTACTTCTTTGTTCCCTACTGTTTTCGTGCAGCCCTTAATTTTAGAGTCAGGCTTGTTAGGATTGCTGACATAAATGTCTTGTCGGTCAGCACATCAGATTCCCAAACAATGTGTGGTTTAAGTTGTTGCTTGAACATTCGGGTGGAGTGATGACAAGATTAATGCATGGGAAATGAGTTCTCTCCCTAAAAAGCATGGTTTGCTTTCATTTGGTTATGTAGTTCTTCCATGGGGTCTATTATCTAAGCAGTATAGCATCTTATAGATGTAAGGGGAGTAATTTTTCTTACGTTTGACTGCCTCATTGGCTGGATTTCGTCTTTAGTAAGATCCTTTCCCTGAATCATTTTGGAAACTGTATATAGGTATGATTTGCACTCTGGAGCTCAGGACACAATTGGAAGTCATGCTGATATAGCAACCTGTATTGAATGCTCTGATCAAACTTGTAAGTTCTCAACACTATCTCACCCTTGATGTATCAGATACTGAACATATTTCTTCCATTAAAGGTAAAAATCTCTTCAATGAAGTCATTTCCCTGGCAGCAATTTATGGCGTGGGCTTGTAGAGAGGTTTAAATCTGGAACTTGAAGCTTGTTTTGCCCACGAGACATCTGGATCTAAATAATTATGTCAATAGCAAGTTTGTTGAAAGATTAAAAATCTTCCTTTGTGAAGAATAAGATGTTTCAGGCTCTCAGTTTTTAAAATCTCCTTTTCCTGTAAGTGGCAATTAGGGTGGAATGTGAATACGATTTTCTGTAAGAAGCTCTCATTAAGTTTCAACTCAACTTGCACGAAAGTTGTAAATCTAGGGGGACGCAGGTTCCTGGTTGTCATGAAGTGTTCTTATTTCATCTTTAGCTTAGTGCAGATCATCAACTGTGTGTTTGGTATTGACAACCTATGTAAAAGAGAACTCACAGACAGCTTACTTCCTGATTCTATGCTAAGTGATCTATCCCCAGCACTTTTGGAGGTGCACATACAGGGACAATAGATTAGGGCCTTCACAGGATTCTGACAAGTAGCTAGTGAAAAAGGAGATCAAAATGTGACGTCAGATTCTAATTTTTCTGGTCACTCATAATCACAAGATTTTCTTGTCTACTTATGATATTCTTTTGCACTTGCTGTTGTGTCTTGGTGCAGGTCAAGTGATTACAGCTGGCTTAGACAAAAAAGTAGTTTGTTGGGACATGCGCATCGATAAAGTTATTGCAAATTTAATTAATGCAAATGGAGAGGTGGAGTCCATCTCACTATCTGGGTGTAATCTAATGGTTGCAATTGGAAATTCAGCATATGTGTACGATTTGCGCAATTTAAAAAGACCACTTCAATTGAAAGAATCACCAGTTGATGCTCGTATAAGATGCATAAGCTCGTGTGTTTATTTCAAAGGTATGTCTAATGGCTACCCTAGGTATGAATATGGCTCGAGTGTTATACCCTATGTGAGATCATGGAAGGAGTAACTTTGATGCTTTAAACACACCTTCATGGTGGTGTCTTTGCAGGATTTGCCGTTGGATCAGTTGATGGACGTGTAGCTGTTGAGATTTCTCCGTCATCCAATTCAAATGACAGCAGGTCAGAAGAATGCTGCACTTCTTCAGCCGTCAATACTTGGTCATGCAAACATTAAAACTCTAGGATTACAGGATAATTATATAAAGTTTCATTAAACTAAAATCTGTACTGATTGTTCTAGTCTGACAATCCACGTTATATACCAGAGCCATTATGCATCAAATTCTTGGAAATGCACCATATTTATGATCAATGGCTTTTTTTTGGTAGAAAAAGTATTATTTAATCATAATTAGATTATTTCACTATGAGAATTCTGAAACATTACTGGACGTTGTATATGATTTTGGTTAAGAAAGCCTACTTGAATTTTCTAGCATCAATACAGTGTAAAATTGCACTTGTCTTTTGTCTTACATTGACTCAAAGTTCCTTTATTCCCCTTTATGTTTCTCTTGCCAGACCACGGCATATGTATGGCTTAAAATACTGACATGTTGAGTTATATGCCGTTGTAGCTACACATTCCGGTGCCATCCGAAGGCAAAGAATGGAAGAAATCACTTGGTATCGGTGAATGACATTGAATTCAATCCGCTGTATGTGAAATTCCTTTAGTAGCTGATCTTAGCAATTTATGTGAATTCATAGTCGTATGGATGTTTTTGTAGGGGCTTGGGTTCTTTTGTGACTGGTGATGATGAAGGGTATGTGGCTATATGGGATGCTCGCAATAGGAGAAGACTACTCGAGGTGCTATTCATGTGATCCTGTATTCTGTCCAGGCGATTAGTGAAATTCTTGTCATTACATGATTTGGTAATTCTTTTGGAATGTGCCTCTGGTGATACAGAGGTCAATACATCTACTATGATCAGTGGAACTGATTTTCCACCTTGGTAGATTGTCTGTATATGTTCACCAGAAATTTGGAAATGGCATTTTTATGATGGTTGAAGACTTGTTTTTGTCCATCTTATGAATTGTTGGCCTGCTGTATCCAGATTCAAGTTAAAAAGAATTGCATCATGTCTTGACCAATGCGTATCTGCACCTTGCCACATGAATTTCCTCCCATTTTCTGCTGTTTTTGTGCTTGCCCATTTTTTCTTTCTGTTAGTAGCAATGGGCTATTTAGCATATCTCACTCCAGCATATTCTGCTTTCAGCTACCCAGATTTGGAAATAGCGTGGCGTCTTTGTCCTATAGCCATGGGGCTCATCTCTTGGCAGTTGCGTCAAGCTACACATACCAAGAAGCTAATGAACTGTAAGTAGAATTCTTGTCTCACTGTTCAGCTGAAGATAATGGAGCTTGATTAAAGGAAAAAAGGATATATATACTTATAGAATTTGAAAGATAGGAAATATGAAAGGCATCATATCAGATAGAATTGTACATGCATATTGGACCTTAAAGCGACTGGATCAGCTAACGGAACTTTCCCTCTTATTTATGGTTTCCCTAGATGACATTATGTTTGCCAACCTAACAGCTAAGAGCATTCCATGTCTTGACTTTTCATCGGTGGCAAGGTTTTGTAATCTGTTGTGCCTTTGTCTTCTCCTGGCAGAGAGGAACTTCCTGAAATACATATATTCGAAATGAATGAGCTTCGCCCCGGATCAGCTTCTGCTGGTAGTTCAGGCACCAAAATGCAGTCCATTTGATGCCAGACATGGAGGTTATGGGAATTATCTACGAAGCGTTCGCCGTCAGTTGCTTGGACAAGCAGCAATCTTTGGCTTTTGCTATTGCTTTTGTTGTACTCTTCACGGGACAACACGTGTTGTCCCGTTGTATCATTACTGTTCTTCCGGATTATTGATCAACATAGCTTGCAAATGATCGCCGTGTACCTCGTGTTTCGCCGTCCCTTTGTCTACACAGAGACTTAGACAAATTTCAGAGAAACAATCTGAAATGAAGGAATGGTCTTCTAGCATTCTGCGTAACAAGCTACACGTGGATCTTCAACTGGGTAGTTGAGTGCAAGATTTAGTTCGTGATATCTTGTGCTCTAGCTCTCAGCAAGTATGATTTCTCAATCCAGTGGTTAGCAAATAGATTAGCGTCCACTCACGTGTCAATCGCGCGCTATGAAATCGACAAACCGAGCAACATCATTTCGTCTTCGGATCTTGCATCTGAATGGACGTATGAACCATTAATTGGTACGACATTTGACAAAGTGAAGATCCTTAAAGAGGACAAAAAGAAAAAAAAAAAAAACCCACTTCGGCCCTCACAACATCATTGAACTGAAACTTGATTTTACGGAGCATCATCAGTATCCGGCCTCTCGTGGCTCTGATAAATTCGGACTGTCAACATGACATCTCCACGTGAATCTCGAGATTGATTACATATTACTGACCTCGACCCTCTTGTGGCTCCGACAAATTTGGACAGTCAATATGACATATCTCCACGCAAATCTTGAGATTGATTACATATTCCTGACCTCTTGTGGTTTTGATAAATTTAGACCGTCAACATGACATATCTTCACGCGGATCTTAACATCGATTACATATTTGGATAGGTTGAAATTGTGGTAAGTCCAACCAATCACGATGATCGCAGGTGCTTTAGTCGCAAGAAAGGAGGAGGAGGATTTGCTCGATTTCAACAGCAGCCACGTGCGCTATTTTTGGCACCTCCTGTTTTTGTCTTTTTTATCCTGCGAAATAGTGGAAGAGGGGGACGGGAGAAGATATTTTTTGCCATTTCGCTGAAAAAAGGATCCAACGGTGGAAAACCGACCCGATCCAAATCCAGCAAACCCTAGGGCTCCTTCTTCTTCCTCCTTTATTCCTCCTTCACCCCCCCAACCCCTCTGATTTTCCACATTTGCTCCTTCTCTCTCCTCTCTCTCTCTCTCTCTCTCTTCTCTCTGCGTTGCGATTCCATTTCGGCGGAGCCGCCATGTCGGACGAGGAGCACCACTTCGAGTCGAAGGCCGACGCCGGGGCCTCGAAGACGTACCCGCAGCAGGCCGGCACCATCCGCAAGAACGGCTACATCGTCATCAAGAACCGGCCCTGCAAGGTCTCCCTCCCCCTCCCTCCCCCTCTTTCCCCGACCTCGATGAAACGGCGTGCCGTTTCTCTTCCTCCGTCGCGTCGAGCCGATCGACTGATGGGTGTTTCGATTCGCGTATATTCCGCTATGTTTCGGTCGATTTCCTGCTAATCGTGCGCTAAAAATTTCTTTTTTCGGGGGCCTCCTGGTGCGCGATTGCTGTCTTTTTGATATTGCTCTGTGGAGGAATTGGCGATTGGTTGGGGATAGATCGGCTATTTAGGCGATCGGGAGGCGGTAATCTTCGGAGATTTTAGCGGTTTCTCTTGCCGACGCGCCGCGAGTTTTGGTCCGCCGAGCTCGTATTTCGGTCTCGTTTCCTGATAATCATGATCCTTGTTGCTCTACCGGTTGGAAAAATTCCCGCTTGATTATGTGTTTGCATTGATTTTTCTTTAGCAAAGGTGGTACGCCGGTTCTTGTCGAGATAATTATGGACTGGCGTATTGAGAAGGAGGATCTTGAAAACATGAAGCGAGTGAAATACTGGGAACGAATCTAACAGGAGGCGCGAGCGCTGTAAATTGATTGTCTACATGATTTGACACGTTGACCTCCACTTTGAAATAATCAGCATCTAATCATTTTGCATTGGCATGAGTTGTCAACACAAGTAATACCGTACGAATTACCACCTGTATCGAAAATCTGAACTTTTCTAGTCATATACCCCTCTTCCTGTCTTGAAGTTTCTGTGCAATGCTAATTTTATGTGCTGCAACTTCAACTATATGTTTTCTGTGCACGAGAACGTTTATGTCATCTGGCTAAGTAGCATCCTTACACCAATGTTTGTTGCTTGCAGATTGTTGTCCCGTGCTTATGAGTTTGTTTGACTTTGATTGGGCTTTGTACCCACGGCCTTGGCTAATACCCTTTTTTCCAACTCTTTTGGCTCCACTGTTTTTGCTACAGTTTGTTTGCATTTGATGCGAAATTGTGAACTTTCTGGTCTGATGATTGGCTTTGTATGGATATCTCCGTTTTCACTGCAGGTTGTTGAGGTTTCTACTTCCAAAACTGGCAAGCATGGCCATGCTAAGTGTCATTTTGTTGGAATTGACATCTTCAACGGCAAGAAGCTTGAAGATATAGTTCCATCATCTCACAACTGTGATGTATGGATTTTTTAATTCTAGTATATGTTCCTTATACTTAAATATATTTCCTATTTCTAATTAGCCTGATATCTTTATACTGCTTTTGTAGGTTCCCCATGTCACTCGTACTGATTACCAGCTGATTGATATTTCTGAGGATGGATTTGTAAGATCATATTTAATTTGGTTTAGTCTGCCTTTTTGTTTTTATATTATATGGAGCCACTCATGGGACTCTGCTAATTTCAGTTGAGTCTGCTGACTGAGAATGGGAGTACAAAGGATGACCTGAGGCTTCCAACCGATGAAGCTCTGCTTGGACAGGTCAGTCTACTTCAATGTGAAGTAGGATCTTGAGATTTTCTAAATCTTCTTCTTGATGGGTGGTTGGTTCACATATGAAGTCAACATTTCCATTTCCTGGACTGTTACTTCCAACCTATTGCAATCAGCCTTCTGTAATGTAGTCTGTGTCTGACTGGATGCTGTTAGTTTACATGCTTCTTTTTGAGTAAAGATTCTTCGAGAAGATCTCCCAGCAGCCTTTGGTACTGTCGACCATTGTGTTCTCTAGATTTCCAGCAACCTCATGATTTCTTCTTTTTCTTGTTATGTCATGTTACCTTTTGTTTACTTATCACTTATTGGTGTTTATAATGTGTTTCTCCATGAGCTCCACAGATCAAGGATGGATTTGCTGAAGGAAAAGATCTGGTTGTCACTGCTATGTGCTCCATGGGAGAGGAGCAGATCTGCGCTCTCAAAGACATTGGTCCCAAGTGACTGTACCCTAGTATATTCATAATATGCTCAGAGCTGATGATATGAAGGTTTCAGCTTTGCTTTTATGTTGGTTGGACAACTAGGGGTTGAGATCTCTGGTGATGGGTTTTAATGAGATGTGACCCCTACTTATAAGAAGCATTTTGGCATTTGATTATTTTGTTTATGTGACTCGTGTTCTCTGAAGAACTATGTGGATCATTTGCCTGTCTTATGGTGTGGAGAATGTTAATTAAATGGCTAGCAAAGGCTGTATAGAGGCATTGTTGCACCACATTCCTTGAAGTTTGTCGCAGTAGAAGTTAGTTGTTACGCACTGCATTGCTGCCTTTTTTTTAATTCTGTTTGCTGTATCTTTTGGCTGTATCTTTTCACCAAAAGATAATGCAGTAACTTAAGTTTGGTGTTTTGGAGCAAATGCCTTATCCATCGTTTGAAAGCTGATTTGCAGATGGGCACCAGCTGGTGAGCCCTAGCTGTTTCCTTGACTGCTAAATGCAGGAAAACTATTCAGCCCATGATGCTAAAGAAAATTGAAAATTGCTTGTATACGGCTAGTTTATGACATTGGCGTACTGGCTGATTTGGTGTGAATAGTTTGTAACTAGATATTTAAATAAGTGGATTGTATTTGATACTTAGTAAGAATTGCCTCATTATTTAGCATGTTTAGCAAATTAGATTTAATATACAACTGAAAATGTCAACCGGTAGATGTGAACTCCGAGTGTTTACTCTGATGAGGCTGTTTTATGTTTAGCACCGTGACTTGGTTCTACCGCCAGTCTGGCATGAATGAGGGTCTAGGGAAAATCTATGCCGAGGACGATACTGAAAAGCCAATTAAAGCTCAGTGGTCTTTTTATGAGAGATGTCTAATTAGCGTTTGATGGGGCTGCACCCTTATAAAATTTATAGGAGCAGCTGCATTTAATGGGGCTTGAGCTTCTGAAGTTGATCTTTTGGTAGGATATCTCCTTTTATTAAGGTAGTAGATTATGCACAAAAATCGGCACTGTACATCTGAATTGTTTGGATAGGATGGGGCTCTGGTTTTTCTCTTTTCAGTAAACCCCATTGTCCTCTCGACCCCCTTGCTTAAATGATCGAAACCGGGTGGCGATTATTTGGTAGTCTTGAATTGCGTGGCCACAGTGTCACTTCTCCCCAGCATCAAACGCGCATCCTTGGCATCAAATTCGCTGCTGTACAATCTGAAGCTATTGGTCTGGCACGGGCTAAAAGCCAAAATCCTTGGTACGTGGTGTCCTATCTGTGAATGTTGATACCTAGCAAGGGGTTCGGCATAGGTGACACGGTGTGGAGCGTCGGAATGTGTCATCAATCATTGAGGCTCCTGCCCTCGAGTTCGGATCCTTCCCCTTTCACTGTGGGAAAAATATCCGAAACAACTTTCCCATAGTGCTCGTACCCAGATGCGCAGTTTGCCCCAGAACGGAGGCAAGACATGGGGAAATGGTGTTTCAGTGGCCATCATCTTTGCCCATCGAGTTAATTCTCTAAGGTACAACGAATCACGGGGCCGATCCAATATCCTCTCTCTGTCTCTCTGTCTCTCTGTCTCTCTCTCTGTATCGAAGTAAATCTTGAATCCGGGCCTACGTGGTGGCACGAAAGTAGTCATGGCGTGAGCGCAAATAAAAGCTCACTTCGATTGCCAGTTTGTCATTGTTAACTGGTTGTACGGAACCCCAACCCCACATGACCCCCATATCTAAATGCAATCTTCTGCTTCCTGGTCCCCAGAAGCTCTGCATATTCCCCAAAACCTTAATATCCGGGCAGCTCGGAATATCTGAGCATGAGGATCTTCTTTAATTTTACCGCAGATGCTGGCCATCATCTGTCGTGTCAGTAGGAAACAGAGAGGAAGAAAATTCCTCACCTTAGAAATGGCGCTTCCACCTTTAGGAATATGTTTCCACTTTCGGGCCTCTTTTTTCCCCTTCTTATTTTTTGCCGTCGGGTGTACCGTAAAAAAAGAAATGCGCAGATGCCAATCATCTGTTTGCGTGAGTCCAAACGCATGCCACTGCACGATGTCATGCCGTCTGTGGCCGTCGCGATGATGTTGTGTGACCTGAATTTAGAGATTTTTCCTGAGATCTTCTCGAACACAAAATCTATTGGATCGGATCGAAAGCTCTGTGAGCACGCCTACATATTTTAGTAGTTCAGAGATTAACAAGCCAAATGTCAGTCCAACAGTAAAGGCGTCCACTTCATTCAATTCGGTCACGCATTTTTATTTACACTTTTGAGTAAATTTCTGAACGGCTCATACTGCATTCCTTGGAGATTTTATGGGCGCCGGCAACTGAGCATGACCGGACCTCCGAGTCGCAAGTGGTGAAGACAACCCCACGGAAGGGATCGGTACGAGCTTGGATCGGAAGTGATCATTTCTAATCTCTCTCTCTCTCTCTCTCTCTCTCTATAGCAACATCAATCCCCGCACATCTCCTCGTAAAGAATAAGGGGAAATGGGCAACACGTTCTGAGTGATTTTTGCAGTAACTTTTACAGATTACACAGCCGGAACTAAGTTAAACTCCATGCACGGGCGATGACTTTAGCTCCGCTCCAAAAGTCCAAGCATGCCACGCCATCATTTATCACGCCCTAAGACTATGCGTAGGCATCTTCAATAAATGAAAAGAAAGGCTATTAAATTTATCTTGGAACAAGCCCTAAGCGGCTGCTTCCCTGCAACTTCTCGATGCTAACATATACATTTATATTTTCCCCCTCGAGGGTCTACGTGCCCAAAAGTCCACTCGTGCATCGAAGTCGTCGGGGACAGGGTCGTAAATCCGATGGGGATGGGGGGGGTTCCCAACTTGCATGGCATTCGCCAATCACGTCCCGCTTTGGGCGCACGCTCTCGGGATATTTCCGTCTTCTCGAGAATTGTTTAGTATTTCGCAGTTTGATTCTGGAAAGTAAAGGAACTCGAACAAGGCAAAGACAATCTCTCCCTCCGTCTGTCTCTGCCCCCGATGCGTCGTGGACTTCTTCTTGATTTTCCTTTCGATTCCGCACGACAAATACCCAAAAAGGTTAAACTCATCGAAATCTTGAAAAGTAGAGGGGGAGAAAAAGGCCGAGCAGACATTGTCTTTCCCTGCCTTTCCAGACATAGAAAGTACGAGAAAACAAAAGGGTACCCACCAGAGAGAGAGAGAGAGAGAGGGGGAGGGAGAGATTTTCGTTTCGCTTGTCAGGATGGCGGGCAACGACCAACCGCCGCCGCCGCCATTTCATGCCAGGACAACGGCTCCCGCGCGCCCCTCGCTCGCCCTCCCCCGCACCCCTCCGTTGACTCGCTCTTCGTCAGCTCCAGCGGCGGCGGCACCAGTGGCGGCGGCGGTGGTGGCGGGGCTGGCCGGGCGGGATGGGCTTGGGTCTCAGCCCGGGCCCCATGACCATGGTCTCCCACCTCTTCCCCGATGGCGAGGACTGCAAGTCCTTCTCTCAGCTCCTCTCGGGCGCCACCGCGGCTTCTCCCACGGCTCAGTATCTCGGCTTCTCCTTCCCCTCGGCCAGTAGCGCGCCCGAGAGGAACGCCGTCATGCCCCCAGGAGAATTGCGTTTCAAGCAGAGCCGCCCGGATGGATTGGCGGTCACGCAGCCGCTGTTCGCCATACCGCCGGGGCTGAGCCCGGCGGCTTTGCTCGACTCCCCCGGGACCTTCCATCCTGTTCCGGTAATCATTTTTAGCGTAATAGGTCTTGTGCGTTTTACTTTTTCCAGAACACATGGATGTTTACAGCTGTGGGTAAGCTTAGTTGGATTTCATTCGTCTTGCTGAGTAACGTTCGGCACAAATTTAGATTCGTGGCTAGTAAGGAAGACAATGTTCCTCCACTAGAGATCCAGGATTTGGCGAAAAGTCTCCTCTAATGCTCAAGAGAGGCGCTAGTATTGTTCAGCCTTTAATTAACGATCTTGCTTCGAACACTGATCTTGATATGTAAATTGCCATTTCGGTTAACTTTTTAACCGATTGATTTCGCGGCTTTTGCAGGGGCATCTAGGAATGTCATACCAACACGGCTTCTTCCGCATGGGCACTCAAGGTTTGCAAGCTCAGCCTCATCACGTCCAATCCGGGTATGCATCGGCATCTTCCTCCACCGCTGCACTATCCTTAGGAAGGATGCAGTTTCCGCCCTTTGCAGTGAGCACGTCGATGATGAACCAGCGGAACTTGTCCTTGGAAAAACCGAAAATTGTCCAGTCAGAACCCATCGACTTCTCTCGCCCTGATCAGAGACCTCCCGCGTCTTCATTTGCCGTTGATAAGCCCGCCGATGATGGCTACAATTGGAGGAAGTATGGTCAGAAACAGGTCAAGGGAAGCGAATTCCCCCGGAGCTATTACAAGTGCACGCACCCTACCTGTCCCGTCAAGAAGAAGGTCGAGCGCTCTTTGGATGGCCAGATAACCGAGATAATCTACAAGGGACAGCACAATCATCAGCCCCGCAAGGGCAATAAGCGCACGAAGGACTCTGGAGCTGCTAATGGGAGTTCAGACGTTGGGGAAAGTTCTCAGATTCCCCTTGGATTGATGCCTCAGGATCAGGACTCTAGCCAGGTCACACCTGCACAGTTCTCCGGGACAAGTGACAGTGAGGAAGTTGGCGATGCTGACACTGGAGCCGATGAAGGAGATGAGGATGAACCTGAACCAAAGCGACGGTACTAACACCAACAATACTAATGAGTATTATTAGTATTTCATGATTGAGCGGTTTTCGTGGGATGCTGATGAAGATGTTTTCATTTTTGTGCTGCAGAAGCATGGAGATAATGGCTCCGGATGCAGGATCTGTGCATAGGACCATCACAGAACCGAAGATAATCGTGCAAACCACAAGTGAAGTCGATCTTTTGGACGACGGCTATAGGTGGCGCAAGTATGGGCAGAAAGTTGTCAAAGGCAACCCTTATCCAAGGTGTGATGATGACTTCTCTAATTATCATTCGTCTATTTGAGCTGAATCCAAATTCCATCCGAGATAGTCCCTCTGTTCTCCTTTTTCCTCAGTCCAGATGTTGTTGCTAGTCGTTATACTATTTCCATGTGGTTATGAACTGATTTTCAAATTGCACAGCAATTTCCGATACTCTAACAGACTACCAAAGTTCACCAGCCATGGACCATGGTTACACTGTCCTCGTTGATCATACTTGCCATGTCCCTCGCTTATCAAACAATATTTTCCATGCCGCATAGTGGATCATTCACAGTTCCGACCTTGCTGGACAATAAGGCAGCATGGGCATATTTCTTGAAGCCTGAATATCGTCATTGATGTTACATAACAATGAGCTATGATGGCATGCTAAATCCCTGGTTACCATTTTTATCTGTTATTTTCTATTTAAAAGTGCGGATTTTGACAACTTTGAATTCACCTTTTGCACGAGATTTTGGTGAAAATGATTAAGTAAACAGGTGATGATTTAGGTATACAACTTGTCGCTACTGAATCCTGCCTGACCCTTCTGTTCTACTTCCTTCATTATCTTCCTCGTCTGCAAATTTTAGACGGTAAAGAAGTATCAGCATATGTTCCATAGGCTGTTCACACTGAAAATGATTGACGCCACCTCATCCGGTTTTTTCCTCTCTTTCGGGAGAGGCGGGTGTATGAAGTGGAATTCATAATGCAATTGAATTTGCGAGATCATTTTAGTGTTGCAATGTAAAATATAGCATATTTTACATTTGATGCTGTAAAATTAGAACTTCAAGCTACGCATTTGCAATGAATTGCCGCTTTAATTATGGTCACTGACTTTTTAATCTTCTCTCTTTAACACGCAGGAGCTACTACAAATGCACAACTACAGGATGCAACGTCCGGAAGCATGTCGAGAGGGCTTCAAGCGACCCTAAAGCTGTCATAACGACATACGAAGGCAAACACAATCACGACGTTCCGGCTGCTAAACCGAGCAGCCACAGCGTTGCCAACAGCTATGCCTCACAATCGAGACAGCAACAGAATGCAGAACTGGAGAAGCATGCCATGTTCGGAACCAGTGCGCAACAGCAGCTGACGTCCCGTTTACGTCTAAAGGAAGAACAGCTAACCTAGGTTTCCTCGTCTGTGACCCCCGGAATGTGGTGCAAGTAGCGCAGAGATCTGTTTTTGAAGGAGGCTATGACCAAAAGTTAAATTTGCTTTACTCGATTTTCCTTTTCATACTGGGAGGCTGCAGATTTTGGTCAATGCCGATTGCTCTGATTTTTGCACATATTGAATAATACATCGGGAGAAAAGTCCCGAAAAAAGCCGCTTCGAGGGCGAATCGCCTGGGTCCGAGAGCTCTGGGGTACTATTATGCTGTAGTGTTAAGTGGTTAGAACCCGTAGGCTTTTTTAACATGACTTGATTTGAGATTGTTTCACTTGGCTGCGCATTCTTTCTGTACATGGAAACGTAAGTGCTGTCCACATAATTTGTTTGGTGTTGCAGATGAATCTTGAGTGAAATTTCTGGTGTTTTCTCATTCGACAACTTGTTCTGAAACTCATGATATCCAGATGGAAGAGTTCATTCATGGCATTTAGAACGTGGCTATTCCCGAAGTGGTAAGCCCAAGAGGCTGAGAAACCCAACTCCAAAGTTGGAAATCCAGTTTGAGGTCACGATTTGAACTGCAGGCCCACCACTAATATTCTGCATCTCCTATACACCAAACTCTTGAACTCTTTGTATGACTCTATGGAATGGAACTGTTAATACGCAGGTACAAGAACCGTAGAAGGTAAGAGAACGAGTGCACAGAGATCGACACGTCAGTTTCAAGAGAGTAATCGACCGTCGTGAGCCGCTTTAATCATCTTCGAGTCACTGTTTCGTCTAGGGACGGCATGGGCCTGACGAGAAAGCTAAATTGGTTTTATTGCAGGGGACCCGTTTGGGGTTTGGTAGATAGATTGATGAAGAACAGGTAGGAGAGAGAGAGAGAGAATGGGACTGCGTGGGACCATAGCAATTGTTACATGGAAGGAGTTTGATCATCAATGGAGTCACATGCTAGCCCCAAAGTCGAATGATGAAAGTCATCCCCACTCAAATATTCCATGCTTTCGATTTCACAGTGGATGAGAGAATTGCCATCACTTCCGCCTTTAATTCCCACCCGATGGCCCTACAAAATTGAGAGATTAGACTTCTCTTTTTGTTTTGCTAAAACAAACCTTCCATTCCATCGTGGCAGTCTAAATATCACAAGGAGGTACTACTAGAACCTACATTAAGATGATATATTAAGGAAAACTTTGCCGAACACTATATTTTTGAACTCTAGATGGGAGATCGTTAAAAAGAAAAGAAGATGTGGTTTCTATCTAATGAAAAGCCCATTTTGCATGCTTGTGAGTAACGACGTTACTAATTCTACTAGTCCACTTTGAGCTTCATCTTGGGTTGTTGCTAAATAGGAAACGAGAATTTGTGACGAAATGATGAATACACTAAAGGCAAAAGCTCTTTCCTTGAATAGCGTCAATTAACACCTCGCAATCACTTTCAAAAACCGCTTTGTGAGTATCGAGAGACTGAGTAGCTTTGCAAGTCAGGAGAATCCTCGTCTTGTCCACATTTTGAAAACTAAGCCCCTTTCTGATCGCGAAGTAATACCTATGGCCCTTTTGTTATCCTTCCGTACATTGAACTTTCGCTCTTGGTTTCGTAGAGGAATCCAAGAGTTTGCCCTTACCCTAATAGAATTCGGTTCTTTACTTGGCTCAACTTTGTTCTCCTTATGAAATATATTCGAATATTTCCACTGCCCTAAAAGAAACTAGATAGTTTGACCTTGTAACTTTGCCACATTCCAGTGCAAAGAATTGCTGCGTTGAGGGCAAAAAGTTTGTAATCTAATTCCTTTCTTTATGATATTTTTTTATGGATAAAAAAAGTGATTCACACCATCTCTTCCAGAAGTTCCAGGCAAATGAGATAGCAAAAAGTTTGTAATCTAATTCCTTTCTTTATGATATTTTTTATGGATAAAAAAAGTGATTCACCATCTCTTCCAGAAGTTCCAAGCAAATGAGATAATACCACATGAGCTTTGTCTCCCCAAAATTTGGGCTAGAGGTAATGTTGTGAACAAGTGTACCGAATTTTCCTACAAGGATCCACACAACAGGTAAGAAAGGCACTGGCATATGGAGCAATCGAAACAAGTTAGCTCCACAATGCGAGACATTAACTATTGTCCTCCGCAACATCGTTGCATACCGCTCGGGAACTCCACCTTTCCAGATTCTGTTCCAAATTCTAGCTGACATAGAGAGATATTCCCGGATGGCAGTACTCTTTATGCCAATCTCTTCCCGATCGGGCTAAAGGTTGGATCGGGGAAGTTGTTGCCATTTTCAGTTTGTGACTTGACGGGTTTGTAAGCGGATTTAACGGAAAATATTTCATCAATAATAGGATGCCAAATCGGTTTGTCCACCCAAATGGAGTCCGGCACATGAATTTGAAGAATGGGTTATACTGAGGCCGGGCGAAACGTTGGATTTTGACTCCTCAGTTGTGGGGTAATATGGCAAAAAGAACAACAAAAGGAGAGAGAGAGAGAGAGAGAGAACAAATGTTTCTTTTCCATTTTTGTTCTCTTATTTTTCTTGGTTGGAATGAGAACGAAAATCCAGGCAAGTCCACGCTGGCTCGTAGCGGCGTCGCTAGAGGTCGGGGAGACGGATAGCTCGCGAGGGGTACCCTCCAATCGAGTCGCTCCAAGGGGGTGGTGGTGGCCGCTCACGGGTTCGAAGAAGTTGCTCCGTTCCGGACAAAAAGACGCGGCGTCGTATCCGGCTTGGGACGACGCGGGTCGTCGCCATTGGCGTAGAACACCGCTCCTGCAAACCTTTTTTTGTACTTACTATTAAAACGACGTCGGGTTCCTTGCCGAGGTCAAACGTAACCCTCTCTCTCTCCTAATGTTTGTTTGGTCTTCAGCTCCTTTCCTGAGATCTGCAGATTCTCTGTTCCCCTCCATCCCAGTCCCTTTCTCTGCTCTCTCTCTCTTCTCGTGCTCTGCTGTTGCTTTCGCGATCCGCAAGCGTCGCGGTGTCTTTCTGGATTGCGTGCCGTCGTGCCGGACCGAACGATGAGATGTTTCCGTAGGATGAAACCGGGACGATGGAGGTGCTGGGATGCCGGACACGAGCATGACCGATTTTTTTTTTTTTTTTTAATTTCTTCCTGTTTTTTAAAAGCTCGAGAAATGGTTTTTCCACGTGAAAACGCCATTCGAACCGGACAACATCGGTCATTTCAATAACAAAAACCGAGCTCATCTGTTATCTTGGAAACCCAAAAAAAAAAAAAAAGAATTTAAGTTTCGGGATGTGATTCTGTTTAATCTAATTTTACATTGATTGAGGGAGAGTTCTGTGCCGAAAGGCCCAAACCCTCTTTTGTTTAAGAACACCTGCATTTTCTACTTCTTTGCAACGAAAATTGACGGCGATTATGAAAGTTGTATTAAGAAAAACTAAAAAAAGAAAGAAAGTAGAAGTCACTAAAAATTCCAAATTGTATTGTTACATTTACTTTTTTTTTTTTTTTGTGATACAAAAATTTCCTAAACTTGTACCCATATTATATTTTTCTTTTTGACTTGTACGCTAAGAATGGATACACAACAACTAACTTAAACTATAGGCATCAGAGGGTGGATCAAGATTTGAATCATGACATTCCCTTTTCTATTTTCTTGTATCTCAATTCAAGTGATTATGTCTGTTTTTTAGTTCCCCGAATTATCTCATGGGTGCGGGTTTGTTGACACCCCGTTTTCGCGTTCGATAATCGACTATACATGGGGAGAGCGCTAGAGTCGGTGTACTTTAAAGTCGTTGATGGCATGCTTGCTAAGCCTAACATATTAAACTTTTTGAGGATAGAAAATAAAACGATTCGCCAATCACTCAACATTTCTTTTTTCTTTTTGGGTGTTTTGATTCTAATTTTTTATATTCGGAAAAAGGGTGTTTTGGGAATTTTGGTGTGCTCTCAGACCTGTCCAAGCGGCGACAGAGGGTGATCCAAAGAAGTTAATGCCGCCGAAGTACTGCGTCAGTAAAATACAGTTGGCTTTTTGAAAAGTCCACTCACTTTTCAAGTAACATTAAAAAAAGGTGCAAACTAAATAAAATAAAATAAAATAAAATAATGGATGGTCCACCGTAGATTTCGTGAAAATAAAAACTCAGGATCACGTACTTATCTTTATTAGAAAAAGGGTCCCCAATATAAAAAAATAAAAAATAAAAGAGGAAAAATTAAAATGTTAGGTCAGAGCTTCGGGCCAATCTGGCTTCAGTAAACAAGTCATATTTTCTATTTTGATTTCCATACATCATTTGGAGAGAGAAATAGCACTAGAAAATAATTATTTCAAGTTTGAATAAGGAAAACCATTCCCCCCCTTTTTTTGTTTGACTAACTATGATTGATAGAGGAAACATTTTCACAATTTTTATTTTGAGCAAGAACGCAACAAATTGTTAAAACGAGAATTAGGAATACCATAACTCGATATGTTTCAAATTCTACAACTTAGGGTGCGTTTTTCTGACTAAAAAGTTTTTGATGACAGAAAATATTTGATGATCGGAGAATGTGATTTATTTCTTAATAAGAAAGTCATTTCTCTCGATCTAAATTTTTCTTTCTTTTTAGTTTATGGAAAACTCTTTTGTATGCTGATTAGTTTTTCATCATCTAAATATTAAAAAGTAAAAAAAAAATTATCTTTTGAAAATAGTTTCCTTTTTCAAAATAATTAAGAGAAAATTTTGTCAATTTTCTATTTGAAGTTTCGAACTTTACCATCTAATCCCGACAAGAAAATGCCAAACGCATCTTATCGGGCCTTTCAAAAAGCCCCCCAACACAATCTCGTCACTACACTACCCACGAGGGCCACGACGCACCATTAACCCTCTGTCGTCCTTTTCTTACGTAAAGTCGCTCTCCCCCTCTGCGATTTTTTTTTTTCTTTTTCTTTGGGGGAAATAGATAAAAAAGATAATTAAAAAAACAATGTTGTAGCTATTGATATGATATACCCTTTTCCATTTGCTCTTTTTCTAAATAGTATTTGACGATTTCAATCGTCTTTCCTTCTTCTCCGGCGACCCATTTTCTTCTACGGGCGAGCGACAGGATTTCGGCAAACATGATGCGCGTATTGGATAAAGTGTCGACTATCTTGAGTTTATTTTTTATTTGAAAGGACAACGTTCCATAGCAATATTAAAACGCATGATCGGTTCATTGTACGCACAATACCATAATATTTCAATGAGTCTAAGCACTTCACATCAAATTGAGTACTTCTTATTATGACAATTTACGCTCACAACACATATGAGATGAGATCTCCACCGATCAATTTCTCAAAACATTTGAAAAACATTGTTGTTTGTCTCTTTGAGACCAACCATGTCAATGATTACACTCATCTCACCTAACCTTAATTTGCTTATTTACATAAGATATTTTAATCGACAATCCAATATCGATTGAGAAAGAAACCAATGGTCAATTTATGAATTAGTTTTTGAGGCGAAAGATATTTAAGATTACCCAATATGATGAAGATAAGTATGTCGATGAGTTTGGACTCGGGTTTAGTCTTGACAATCATCTTGAGTAAAGGTATTGGCTGCCCAACACTCACGCGGGAAATACAAGTTGTTGTCGTTTCAAACCAGGCCTAACGCACGAGAGAGGGATCGTTAGAGTTATCTCACATCAATTGTGAAAATAGTTGGTAGTTAGTTTACAAATATAAAGGAAAGTCTTGTAAAAGATAGTCCAAAACCACCCAACACCCATCCTTGCTTTCATCTCATCCTCCATTTAGGTACGGATCAACTACCCAAAATATAATACAAGAATTGATCTCATCTCACTCGCCTCTGAGGCTTGGATCAACCACCCTAAATATTATTCAAGAATTGACCAGCTTGACTCTAACGACGGAGCCGTGTCTTTTTCCCCAAGTAGCGATTCAAGTCGGAGAAAAACCCTCGTCCGAAGACAAAAGTGGTTGGACAAGGATCGCATATTTTCTTGCAAGCAATCCCTTCGGATCCAAATCACGGAGCAGATGGAAAAGGGCCTTCCCTCATAGAGCCTACGAAACCCCTCGCCCGACTTTCCGCTTGGTGACGATTTAGCGCCCACATCATTGTTGCTTAAAAGAAAACTTTCCCCACGGTACTTGCAATGCGTCCCAAATTTTCAAACTTACGAATCGAACTTGTGACATCTCCCCGCGACCCTGACCCGTGGAAAAATACATTAGACAAAAATAATCCGGTAGGGCCGACCGAGGACGGGCGTCGACCGGGTTCGGCTCCGCCATTGGACCGCCCCCTGCCCGTGATCGTGAGTAGGGGGAAAGGGCATTAAATGAGGCTTTTTCGGGTGTGGCCTGCCGGCAAGCGGCGAGCTAGCCGGTGGGATGCGTTTGGTTGCAACTTCCCCTCCGCCTCGTTCAATGATTCACCCACCCACCCTCCCCCAACACACGGCGCAGCTACAGACAAGGAACCGGGGAAAAGGAAAAGGTGAAAAAAAAAAAAAAAAGGAAAGGGGGCATGCTCCCCCTGTAATAATGCCCCGTTCACGAGCATGGATTGCTGCAAGCCCCAAAGCCAGACATCTCTCCCTTTCCCTTTCTTGGCAGTTCACTCACAGTACCCCAGGCTCTCTCTGCCCGAGTAAAAAAAAAAAAAAAAGAGAGAGCTTTTGCAGAAACGAAGAAGAAACCGGAGGACCCTTTTCGATCTTTATTCTCGCCCACCTTCCGTTTAGCTGTAATCTGGGTTTGTGGGTGGAGAGCACCCAGCTCCAGCTGCTTCTTCTGATCTCTGTTTTCTACTAAAGTTTCAGTTTTTTGGCTCCTGAACCATTTCCGTAGTTGTTTTGGTTCTGTGTCTGATGAGACCCGATTGAAATGCCAATGCAAGCATCCGTTTTTGCCGTACCCTGCTGTTAAAAATCGTTGCTTTTGTTTTAATTTATTGTCTTCCTTTTGCTTTTCCCGGAAAATGAGGGAAAGGGAAGGAATCTCTTTGAAAATCAAGGAGGAGACAAATCCGAGTGATTAACGTTTTCTTCTTTTCTGGTCACCTACATTTTCGTCTCCGCATTTTGTTAGCTTTTCCTCCTCCTGGTGTTGCAAACATTTGAAGGGGGAGATGAGAAAGCATGGATGGCAGCTTCCTTACCACCCTCTGCAGGTACCTTCCTCTTGGATTAGCTGTGTTCCAGAGGCGTGGCTTTTGCGAAAGATTTCATATTTTTAAAGATTTTTCGCTGTTTTCTTGGTTGCATTGTGAAGGTGGTGGCAGTTGCTGTGTTTATGGCATTGGGGTTTGCCTTCTATGTGTTCTTCGCGCCCTTTGTTGGGAAGAAGATGTTTCAGTACATTGCGATGGGCATCTACACTCCTCTTGTGAGTAAAGTACTTCACTTCTTTCTTTTTCGGCAAAGAATTTGTGCCTGCTTAATGAGTTTAGCTAAAGAGGGATCCAGATCTGTACCATTTTTGCGGTTTTTTTTTTTTTTTTTATTTTAACTGGGTGTTATATACTAGTCCTTTCTTTTCATGATATGCGCCTCTTCCTTTCTTGGTTCTTTTCATTCCCGTATACATTTTTTCTTAGATCCTTTGAAGTGTGCCTTCAATTCGTGGCGCTTGGCGTCACACTCGTCAAAAAGCCTCGAACTTTATTATGCGATTGACCTTCCAATTCATTTGACGATAGCTTGTTATGCAGACTGAACAGGTTATGGTTAACTTGTCCATTCGGTGGGTGGTCTGTAAATTTGAATATGTCAGTTCTCGAGTTAAGATTTGGAAAGCTGTCTTTGACTCTCTTTAAGTGGTTGGAGATTTCCATTGTTTTAGAACTGCTTTTGGTTGGGATCGTTATTTTGAGGTTGGCAAATAAAGACAGATGATTACTTTGTGCTGCCACCAATTTTTGCCCGGAGAAAGTTAAAGACCATAAATAGAAGGGTGCTTGTGAGGAGGCTAACTGGGTTGTGTGGCGCCACTGTTATAGAGTAACTGCCGGCTCTTCTGTATTAGCAACTGAAAGTTAGAGGTTGCTGGGTTGTGGCATGCCCTCTTGTAAGTAAATGACTGGCAAAACCTTGGATTTAAGGTTGCTTGACATTGCAGCAAAATTCTACCATCCAGATGGATGCATATACGCTGAGCAAGATGCAGACTGGCTTACAGCATAAATCACCATAAATTAGGCTTCTCTGCACATTAGATGAAAATTATTGTATTGTAACTTCTCGTAGATGACAAACGCAGATGCCCCACCATGTTATCATTAGAAGTCTTTCAACTCTGAATTTCAATGATTCTTGGCCTTTAATTTGATATATAATGCATTGTCTGCTATTTCTGATCTGATCCAATAACTTTTCTGGCCTTTCAGATTACATGTGTTTTCGGCCTGTACATTTGGTGTGCCGCAGCTGATCCTGCAGACCCAGGGGTTTTTAAGTCTAAAAAGTATCTCAAGGTTTTAGATAATGGAAAGTATGTCCGACAAAAGGATTCCAAACTAGGAGGTGAATCAACTTCATCTATACATGATGCCAATGACACAGCAGCTGGAGGCAAATCTCTTGACAAGGATGCAGAGATTGCGGCAGCAAAGGAGTCCACTGCTGAAGCTGAGAGGAACAGTGCACCGTCAAAGCATACCACTTGTTGTGCATTAGCATTATTTCCCTGCGCTTTAATGTGCCAGTGCTGTAGCTCAAGTGACGAATCTTCTGAGAAACACATAAGTGAAGATGGCATGTTCTATTGCAGCTTGTGTGAAGTTGAGGTTCGTTTGAACATTATTGTTCTTCGTGACATGAAATGGCCTTACATTGTCGATAATCATTCCTGAAAGTAGCATCTGCATGCAACAGTTGTTCCTTTAAGGAGTTTGCATCATAAACTTGTCAATTTGCTAGATCATAAGTTTATAGATGCATACGAAAGTTTGTAAGATCATAAGTTTACACATGCATCTGACAGTTATTATAAACTTATGTAATTCATATGATGTTCTGTTGCAGGTTTTCAAATACAGCAAACATTGTAGAGTTTGTGACAAATGTGTTGATAGATTCGATCATCACTGCAGGGTATCGCGAGATCCCAATTATCGAGACATTCACGCACTCAATATTTTTCAAGTTGGAGCTTATCAAATCATCTCACTTGTTTTTTCTTTTTCTTTATAGTGGCTGAATAATTGTATTGGTAGAAAGAACTACAGGCAGTTTTTCACTCTTATGGTATCTGCTCTTCTCTTGGTAAGCAAGAATATATAAACATTGTTTCTATGTAAATCCTGTTTATTAAAATGTCATTGAGATCCTGGCTTTCTTATCCTCCATCTCCCATCGTCTCCAGTATGTCGGATGCTTCACTCTCCTGCATTCTTGATATGTATTGCCATCATGATGCATTTCTCAATTTACGAAGTGTAAATCGAGCTGAAAGTTCTCTAATATGCATAAAAGCTGGATGGCCCTACATTAGCTCTTTTACATCTATAGAGTCTGAGGAGTTCCTGTTTGGTTTGCCATTTGTCTTAGGTCTGTATCATTTACTCGGTATTTACTAGACTGTTCGTCCAACATAAAGCAATAATAATTCTCACCTCAAGTGAACGTTACTTGAATTTGGTTTACGTTTTGGCCCTACTGTGTCATGACTTGAAAATGACCTCCTGGGAGTCTTTTGTTTTGTTTCCTTCATGTTAAATAATTATTGACTTGTAAATAGCTTGATTTTGCATCTTGGCCTTGAGACTGCAGCTTATTCTGCAATGGGCTACGGGTATGCTCGTGCTTGTATGCTGTTTTCTCGAGAAGAAACGATTTATGGTGGATATTGCAGCCAAATTGGGGAGCAGTTTTTCTTTAGCGCCCTTTGTGATCGTAGTGGTAAGATTGTTGCTCTTTCATAATCTAGTAGATTCATTTGGACTTGCTTGTATATGTACTAAGATTATCTGCATGTCACAACTTATTACATCAGTGTTAATTGTTATATACAAACTATTGAATGAATACTTAGCTACTGGAATTAATTGTGTTGCAGGTGGTGTGCACCATCCTGGCGATGATTGCCACCGTACCTCTAGCTCAGCTTTTCTTCTTCCATGTACTTCTTGTAAAGAAGGTAACTCGCCACCGACCTGCTCTAAAGTAGTACATGAGCACCTCTCTTGATTGTTTAGATTTAGCCCTTTACCTTCTCTTTTTTTCCTGTTTTCCTTCTTATGCCTAATAGATTTTTCTTTTTTCTTTTTATTAAGTTTTATAGTCTAATGTATCCTTCCTCTTCTTGCACGGACTGAGATATGATCACTTCTGGCCCTTGTTTTGGTTTTGAATTGAGTATTTGCTCTTGAAAATCTTCATCTTTCATAAACTGGTAGTACTTGGTTATGATAGTGTATCATTAGTTCACTTCCAACCTTCACTTTAGGACATGGGTGGTTGGCTGGCCATTGGTTCGAATATTGTCACCTTTCTTGTGGATTATCTGTGGTTACCGTTCTATTGAGTTTTTGCCTTTTCATGAACAAAGTGCACTGTACTTCCGGTTGTCTTGTGCCATTTCCTTCTGTGATGAAAATAATTGAACTTGTTTTACATAGTAATTTGCCTGAATATTTCATGTTGTAACATAGCCTTGAATTGAATCTCAGGGAATTAGCACATATGATTACATCATAGCTCTGAGGGAGCAAGAGCAAGAGCAACAAGGAGTAGGCCATCAAAGTGCACAAATGTCTCAAATGTCTCCTGCCAGCTCACTTACTGGATTGAGCAGTGCGAGCTCTTTCACAACTTTCCACCGAGGTGCATGGTGCACACCGCCGCGATTGTTCCTTGAAGATCAGGTACTCATTAAACTCGTGGAAGTATGAATTGTTCAAAGCAGATTTTCTTATATTTGATCATGCAGCTCTGGTGTGTTAATTCATCTCTTATCTCTGGAAAGTCAAGATCATCCTCATTTAAATTCCTTGTTAAAAATTAGACCTCCCTCCCTGGGCATATTTTTGGGCAGATCTGAGGCAATTAGCCAGCGCTACTTATGATGTCTCCACAAAATTTTCTTTTATGAGCATTATGAACTCTATTTGCTAAAGTTACAAAGCTTATGTTTATGTCATGTGCCATGAATAAGCTATTTTTATCCCTCCTCCAGTTTGATGTTGTCCCTCCAGACACTGGATCTGTTAGTTCTTTGGGCAAGAAGACAGTGGGAGAGGATCCACCAAAGAAAAAGAACCCTGGAGCAGTGAAAATCAGTCCGTGGACACTTGCTCGCTTAAATGCAGAAGAGATCTCGAAAGCTGCTGCAGAGGCTAGAAAAAGATCTAAGATACTCCAGCCTGTCGTGAGACGAGAATCCCCCTTTGGCCTAGAAGCTGAAAGGAACTTTGGAAGCAGTAGCCGACGTATGATACCGAGGCCTGATAATAATAGGAAGCGGCCAAGTAAGCGGGTGAGGCTCCCAGCTGACTTGGCCATGGAGCCAATCACAAATCTCTCAATGAAAAGCGCAGAAAAAGGTATCCCCGAGACATCGACAAGCTTCGCTCCTCTTCAGCTCGAGGCTCGGAGTGCTTTCCAAACAAGCAGGGCCATGTCTAGCTCCAATGAAATTGTGGGGTCCTCCCCTGACAGCAGCCTGGAGTCTCCTGACATCCACCCTTTCCGAGTCTCCTCCTCGGGGCCTGAAGAGGGTAGGCGGCTGACTGGACTACCTGCTGGTTTGGCTGCACAGAGAGGATTACCTCTCTCGAGATCAACCAGTGATGGGTATGAAGCATCAGGTGGGGAAGATAGCGACAGGGTTCCTTCTAGGTTTGTTCAGAGGTCAGCAAACTGGAGTAATCTTCTATTGGGGTTCGATCAGGATCAGAGGGTTGCAAGATTAAAAGCATCGTCGTCGTCATCTTCTCAGGTCGATCACAGAAAGCTTTGACCTGTATTAAGTCTTGCTTCGGACTGATTTGATGAAGAAGCGATGGAGTTCACAATTCTTTCATTCATGGACAAGGGTCATTTGGGCTTCCGAGGACTAATAGACCCATCTTGGCTTTTACATTCTAATGCTGTTCATTGCCTCTGATATCCTTAGATTGAAGGAGTTCGATAAGCTGTAAAAAAGAGCTTTTGAATTGACTATTTGGCAAGTGGGATTTGCTGAAAAAATCTCTCCTTAACTTGGCATATTTTGGTTCACTCTTCTAAACCCACAGAAAGGCAAGTTAGAGATTGAAGTTTCTGTAATCCTTCACCTGGCAAGGAGTTGATGGCGAGTACCATTTTCTCTCTTGCAAAGGTGTTTTAATGTGCAGATGTTGATTTCTACATTCGGTTCTTAACTGTTTATGTCAAAAACTTGAATCGGAAGGCCATAATCAGAAAGGGAAGTGGGACTTTCTACTGAAGATTTAGACATGAGGATTCGTAAGTGGGGCTTTCCACTAAAAATTAGACATGGAGTTTTCCCCCAACCAACGTAATGAATTGGCCAGAATCCGCCATGTATATTGACAAGTAGGCCGTGAATACCTTCATTTGAATGGGAAAAGAAAGTAGGGACGGCATTGTTTGCGAATAGCGGCTGTCTAATACTTTACATGCGCAAGCTAAGCGAACAAACAGGTGAACAAAGTGGAAGCAAGATATTCTGTATGCCTCTTTTCGTTTCATCTCAAGTATATAAGGATGACAGAATGAGTGTCATAACGTATATGGCTACAGGACCAACTGCAATCTAAACCAGCTTATCGTTTTGCAGTATCTGTTTGATCGATGGCAGAAATTTAAAGCAGATTTAGCAGCTTCAATGCGTGTTTACCAACGGAGAAGCTTCTGCCTCTAGTGAACCGGTTAAGCTGGATATGCATCGTGAGACAACAACCGTACGCGGAAGGCCGGTAGCTAGCATGCAGATTCGCACGGTTATTCAGTCAGATGACTAGCTAGGGAAGGGCGAAGAGCACAGTAAGGCCTAGGTATTAAGCTTCAGTCTCAAACTAAACGCCTCCAGTTATATTATGAGAATGAGACGAAATAGTGTATTAGGACAACAGAAATGAACATTCGAGCAAATCAACACCTATACATGCCCAAGATTATTGATAGAGTCGAAGAGGCGAGAAACTGAACATTGTTTGGCACGCGTGCTCGAGAGAAAGATAAAGTACGGAAACAATCATGGAAGGCTGCACACATAACATATCAGTTTTTAGAAACTCTGAAGAGTCCGTCTTACCAATTCTGAAGGGATCCTAGTTTGTTCTTCTTGAAAATACTCCTGCCAAGACGTTCTGCTTCCCCAGCATATGTAACCAAACAAAAGCGTACTCATAATTCTCCAACGACAATCCTCAATGACCCTTTTGATCTATATCTGCAACCTGTAAGTTACTCATGACCTAACTAGCACCATACTGCATTTTCAGCCCTCCATTGAATGATGCTTTACCGACCGAAAAAGATGAATGATGCTTTGCTCCGAAGAAAGCCAAAGAACACTGCAGTTTTTTTTATGTCCAAACAACTTAAACATCATGTGCTGAGAATCAATTCCACAACATCTGAACAGCAAAAGTGAGTCCAAATAGCATCCCTCCCCACCCTACTTAGAGAGTGGCGACACAATACAACGCGACAATGTTTTCACTCGGTACACGGGCGTGACTTATTTCACTGCAAGAAAGACAAGGCACATCTCCATCTATCGAATTGCAATATCTTTATAGCGTGTCATTAAGTGATTACACCGAATCCGATCAGATTCTAACTGACGCAAACTGTATAGTTGCTTGTACAATATACGTGCCTCTGATTGTACAAACAAAATTCAACACCTAGAGGCCACACGCATGGGCGATGTCGAGCTACACTACACTGCTATGAAACAGAGTTGCAAAGGAAAGCAATCTACCCGAGTCAATGACTGAACGAGCCGTCGCACCATCGCGAATCGATCAAGCATGTGCGACATAAACCACGTGAGGGACCTTCTCGTCATCGAAGGGCAGACTAACGTACTCCCTCGCGAACTCCTCAGCAATCTCCATGGCCAGCTCTCCGTGCAGAGCCTTGCAGTACATGTACAGCACCACGGTCGCCGCCAGGCTGAGCTGCAACAGCATCGTGAGGAAGCTCGACGTCGACACGATCTGGGCCACGAAATACCAGCGCCTCCATTCTTTCCCATCGATTACCGATTCCGAAGTCGACATAGTACCAATACACACCACAACCCCCGACAGAACTCCGAAGAGCAGCGTCAGGAACAGCGCCACGCCTCTCATCCCCTTCACCAGATAAGCGCTCCGCCGCAGCGGAGCGAACCCGTAGCTCGATTCGGCCACCACGACCACGTTCGCCAGACCCCACTGCACTTGCAGATACGCCAGCACCAGCACCAGGGCCACCGCGATCGCCGCAGCTAATCCGAGAAAGTAAGGCGAGGAATAGCCGATTTCGTGACCGATAGCGAGTTCGACCCCTTTGAGGATCAAGAACCCTAAGATTCCGGAACCGACAACGATCGAGGAGGTGATGGCTTGGGTGCAGATGAGCGTGGCCAAGAGCGGGAAGAAGGACGTCCCGATGGACTTGATCGCCGCCGGGAGCTTGACCGGCCGGCCGTAGAACCCCTGGATGACGCTGTAGGTGATGGAGCACGTGGCGCAGATAGACAGGAGCGTGAGGAAGCAGGTGTACCCCACGGTGACGAGCACGCTGCTCGCGTCGACGCTGCTCTGGTGGTGTTCGAGCGGTTGATTGAGGAGGGGGAGCGCCGGAGGAGGGCCTGGGCGTGATACGGGTCCGAGAAGGAGGAGAAGGAGCTGACGAGGAGGCGGTGGAGAATGGGGTAGGCGGCGACGCAGAAGGAGAGGGGGAGGAGGAAGAGCACGGAGAGGGCGAGGAAGTGGCGGGAGTGGGCTTTGAGTATGCGCCGCGATTCCGATAACACGGTCCAGAAGTAAGCCGCCGGTGGCGGAGGAGGCGGTGAAGGTGGTGGTGTCGCCGTCGCCATGGCCGAGAGCTGCAATTCAGACGGGTAGAAGGTAATGGAAGGAGATCGCTACTTATGGAAATAATTAAGCAGGTAAAATAAATAAATAAATAAAGCATTTTTCTTTTTAACTATTATTCTTACAAGGTAAGCATGGGCCAAGTGTTTGCTCAAAAAAAAAAAAAAAAAAAAAGCATGGGCCAAGTACACGAACGGTGGAGAGTTCAGAATTTTTTTTGGTGGGAGGATTGGACTTGCAATGTAACATATAATAATGCTTATAAAGGTTTTGAACTCTTCCTATGATGACGTAATTTGATTTGGAAGAGTCATCGAAAGGCATGTTCAGCATTGCTAGGTTTGAAAATCAATAGGCTCTGCTAGAGGAAGGATTTCAATAGGTTGTTGTTAAAGCAGGCATATATATTGGTGGTTATAATATTGGTATGGATGCCTCTGCTATGAAATGGATTGAGCTGGGTTTGAAAATCAATATTCTCTTCTAGAAGAAGGATGGATGCATTTTCAAGGAATTTTCAATCGGCTGTGTTTTAAAGCAGACAAATATATTTATGGTTGTAATATTGGTATGAAATTGATTAAATAAGTGGCCGGACTTAATTGATTATGGTGGGTTCAAAATGTTTAAAACTCAATTGCACAATTTCAAAGACGTAAATATGTTGTTTGTGATTGCCTAGACCTTTTTATCGGATAGGATAAGGTCGGATTGAATAAAAATGAACTTTATAACGTCTTATATAATGTTTGGAAAATACAGTGTTGCCCAAAATGAATCGAATGACAACCCTTTGATTGCGTGTTACGTATTGTCATTGCAAATCCTACCTCACTCTCGTTACTGTTCTCCTTCTCCACCTCCACCTCCACCTTCACCTTCTCTTCGATCATGCTGGATTGAATGCTGACCGTCTAGATCTCCAAGCTCTTACGGATGTCCAAGCTGCTTGGGCATCATTGCTCCATTTTCATTTCTAGCCCGCAATCTGCAACAGCGCTAGCGTAGCTGCCACCCTTACCCTCGCGACCGACGTCGAGTTCGGATGAAGCTGCTGCAGACGAAGGTGTGGCTGCTCGTGTGGCTGAGGTCAAGTCAAGCTCCTATGTGGTCGAGGTCCGATCGAGCTTTGTCGAGTCAAGCTCAGCCATGGAGGAGCTCTAGGTGTGGCCACGGAGTTCATCCGAGGTTGAGATTAACTCGAGCTTGTAACAGTGATGAGCCCCATCGACGACAATGACGATGGAGCTAGGTGGACGGCTATGAGTGGAAGGAGTTGTGGTTGACGTTCGTGAGTGTGAGTTGAAGGGACAAAGAAGAGAAATGAATGTGAGACATGTTTCATTCACGTTTATATCACGTCCAAAAATTATTTTATTCAGGTTATATCCCTCTTATATCTTGCCTTATCTTATCTTGGATAACAATTAAACAAATGATATGATAATATTAATTACGTCATGACTTTTTATTTTGGCTAGCGAATGTAAATTTAGGTTCAGTTTGTTTTGTGGAAAACGTTTTCTTCATTTTACGTTGTTTGATTCGCTTAGAAAAATGAATCAATGCAAAATATTTTTCTAGTCAATGGAAAACTCATACTTAAATTTAGACAGATGATTTCATTTTTTAAAAAAACGGAATTTTTTTCAAAATATAATTAAATATCAGTACTTGGACTTGAGACTTTGTTCTTATACATGGGAATCCAATGCTTGTTCTAGGTCCTTGACATTAAAGATCAGGTCTCCAGCACTCAAGCCAGAGATTGGGCCTCAAATTCCCACAGTCGGGTCCATCAAAGTCAGGCCCAAGGCCCTAGTGCTTGTGCCCAATGCCTCGACACCAAAGCCTAGGTCATAAAGGCAGTGTTGGAGTCCTCAATGCTCAAGCTTAGGCCCTTTGTTAACGAAATGTTTGTTTTTATAAAATATATTTTCTAAAAATCTAATTTTTAATTATTTTTAGTCTTTCGTTTTCTTTTTCATTGGTTGCCTTGGCTGGTGAGGTGGAGCCTCACTAGTCTTGGGTGACCTCATCCTTCGCTTGTGGCAGGTTGCTGATCGTTGGGAAGAAAATTAAAAAGTTTGTGCATTTTGGTAATTTTTCCCAGATTTTTTTACTAAATGGTGGAAAATATTTTCTAATTCATTTTTATTGATACTCAAATTTTGGTGACCTATTTAGTTGTTTATCACATAAAAAAATTAGGGATTGACCCTAAATCCGAATATATATATATATATACACACACACATATATTCTCGTATAGATAATAGGAGCATTTGCATTCATATTCATAGTGATAGACATATATGATTACGTTGGAATCAATGGACTGGTGCAGGCAGGTTTTGAGCCCAAGTGAATTGGACGAAGCCCGTCAATGTGCGGATGCGCGGTCGGCCAATGCCTCTTTGAAATGTCTTGCCACTTTCGTTAGAAGAAAGTGGTGAACTGGGGCTCTAACGTTCGAATGCGGTTAATTCGTTCGGAGCAACTTTATGAGGCACGCGAGGTTCCTGAATATCGCGGTGGATTGCCCCGGGACTAAACCTGGGTGAATCAGTAGCCTTCTTAGGTTTTGATGTGCATGTTTTCTGAGGATGAAATTTGTGAGTGAATTTCAAAGGAAGAGTAATGACGGTTGGGTCTTAGATTTTTGCTGAGTACCAAAAAAGATGAATGATGCTTTGTTCCGAAGAAAGCCAAAGAACACTGCAGTTTTGTATGTCCAAACAACTTGAACATGTTCTGAGAATCAATTCCACAACATCTGAACAGCAAAAATGAGTCCAAATAGCATCGCTCCCCACCCTACTTAGAAAGTGGTGACACGATACAATGCGGCGATGTTTTCACTCGGTAACGGGTGACTTATCTCACTACAAGAAAGAAAAGGCACATCTCCATTTATCAAATTGCAATACCTTTATTACTCGTCATTAAGTGATTACACCTAATCCGATCAGATTCTAACTGATGTAAACTGTGTAGTTGCTTGTACAATATACATGCCTCTGATTGTAAAAAAAAAAAGAATCAACACGTAGAGGCCACGCACATGGGCGATGTCGAGCTACACTACATTGCTATCAAACAGAGTTGCAAAGCAAAGCAATCTCACAACTACCCGAGTCAATGACCGAGCGCGCTGTCGCACTGCCGCGAATCGATCAAGCATGCGCGACATAAACCACGTGAGGGACCTTCTCGTCGTCGAAGGGCAAGCTAATGTACTCCCTCGCGAACTTCTCGGCGATCTCAATGGCCAGCTCTCCGTGCAGAGCCTTGCAGTGCATGTACAGCACCACGGTCGCGGTCAGGCTGAGCTGCATCAGCGGCGTGAGGAAGCTCCACGTCAACACGATCTGGTTCACGAAATACCAGCGCCTCCATTCGTTCCCATCGATTGCCGATTCCGAAGTCGACAGGATACTAGCCCACACCAACAACGACAGAACTCCGAGGCACAGCGTCAGCGACAGCGCCACGCTTCTCATTCCCTTCACCAGATAAGCGCTCCGCCGCAGCGGAGCGAACCCGTAGCTAGATTCGGCCACCACGACCACGTTCGCCAGACCCCACTGCACTTGCAGATACGCCAGCACCAGCACCAGGGCCACCGCGATCGCCGCAGCTAATCCGAGAAAGTAAGGCGAGGAATAGCTGATTTCGTGTCCGATAGCGAGTTCGGCCCCTTTGAGGATCAAGAACCCTAAGAGTCCGGAACCGACCGCGATCGAGGAGGTGATGGCTTGGGTGCAGATGAGCGTGGCCAAGAGCGGGAAGAAGGAAGTCCCGATGGACTTGATCGCCGACGGGAGCTTGACCGGCCGGCCGTAGAACCCCTGGACGACGCTGTAGGTGATGGAGCACGTGGCGCAGATGGACAGGAACGTGAGGAAGCAGCTGAACCCGACGCTGACGAGCAAGCTCCTCGCGTCGACGCCGCTCTGGTGCTCTTGCCGCGGCGGTTGATTGAGGACCGGGAGGGGGGAGCGCCGGAGGAGGGCCTGGGCGTGATACGAGTCCGAGAAGGAGGAGAAGGAGCTGAAGAGGAGGCGGTGGAGAGTGGGGTAGGCGGCGACGCAGAAGGAGAGGGGGAGGATGAAGAGGACGGACAGGGCGATGAAGTGGCGGGAGTGGGCTTTGAGTATGCGCTGCGATTCCGATAACACGGTCCAGAAGTCAGCCGGCGGCGGCGGAGGAGGCGGTGAAGGTGGTGGTGTCGCCGTCGCCATGGCCGAGAGCTGCAGCTGGCGTCGCCGTGGATGACGATTGACGAATAGAGAATGTCGATCGCTATTTATATAAAATAATTAAGTAACTAAAATAAATAAATAAATAAAGCATTTCTCTTTTTAACTATTTTTCTTACGAGGTAAGCATGGGCCAAGTCCACTAGTTTTTTTTTTATTTTCGGTGGATGGATTGGACTGGCAATGTAACAAACAATAATGCTTATAAAGGGTTTGAACTCTTCCTATGATGACTTAATTTGATTTGAAAGAGTCATCCTAAGGCATGTTCAGCATTGGTAGGTTTGAAAAAATCAATAGACTCTTCTAGAGGAAGTATGGATGAATTTTCAATGAAGTTTCAATAGGTTGTTGTTTAAAGTAGACAAATTATATTGATGGTTATAACATTGGTACGGATGCCTTTGATATTAAATTAATAAAGTTAGGTTTGAAAATCAATATTAGGTTTGAAAATCAATATTCTCTTTTAGAAAAAATGATGGATGCATTTTCAATAAATTGTGTTTTAAAACAGACAAATAAATTTATGATTATAATATTGGTATGAGATTGATTAAATAAGTGGCTGGACTTATTTGATTGTAGTGGATTTAAAATATTAAAAACTCAACTACACCTTTTCAAAGATGTAGGTAGATTGTTTGTAATTGCCTAGACCTTTTTACTGGGTATGATAAGATTGCATTGAATAAAAATAAAATTTCTAATGTCTTATATAATGTTTGAAAAATATAGCAATATCCAAAATGAATTGAATGACAACTCTTTGATTGCATGTTAGTATTGTCATTGGCAAATCTTACCTCACTCTCGTTACCGTTTCCTTCTCCACCTCCACGTCCACCTCCTCTTCGATCATGCTGGATTGAATGCCGACTGTCTAGATCTCCAAGCTATTGTGGAAGTCCAAGCTGCCTGGGCATCATTGTTGTGCAAGATGTTCAGCAACCACTAGTCCCTCCATTTCATTTATGGCCTGCAATCTTTAACAACGCTAGTGTAGCTGCCACTCCTCCACTCATAGCCAACCTTGAGTTTGGATGAAGCTTTTGTAGATTGTCGCGATCAAATTTTTGGGTGTGAACCACCTAAAAGTTTGCCAAGTTAATCCCAAGCCCATATCAATTTGCGATTTAAGTTCAAATTTCTTAACATGCAAATAGATTTTATCTAAGAGTCGCCACTAATCAGTTTACGGTAGGTCGATTAGACACCTAAGTAAAATAGTTTGAGGATTATTTTACTCCTACAAACCAGAGATTATGGGTAAATTATTTTACTCCTACGAACCAGAGATTATGGGTATGGAGACTTGGTTACATTAGATTTCTCTAATGCCCTTTTGGTACCTATTTCTTTTATTTTGAAAAATGTTTGGCAAGCGGCTTGAATTAATTTTAATTTATTTCCCATATGAGGTTATCATGCGGGTGCACAAACTACTAATTTAACACCCAAAAAAGCAATAAATAAATTACGAGACTTATCTTGTAGCAACGAAAGTATCTGCGTAGTTAGATTAAAATCCACATCATTAACCCTAGATATGATTTCTAATTAACACGCAATTCTTTTTATTTTCATTTAATTGATGAGAATCATGTTTTATGCAATGCAATATAACTAAATAACCTAACTCTAATGACATGCAATTTCTAATTAAATGGACCTAGCAACAATCACTAAATCTAATTTTATATGACATGCAATGGCATTTTTTACTTTTTATTTTTTGCTTAAAAAATTGCAATCTATCTTAGAGATTGAAACCAATTTATTCTAAGACATTTTTTGTATTTTTTTTATGAAATTCGAAATTAGAAAAATGTGAAAATTATCTAACTAAATTAAGATTCTATCCTACTTATATTAAGGATTACTAAACCCTAATTAAAACAAGGATATTATCTTAATTTAGCAATCTCCAACCTAAAGATGCAATCTATCTAAATCAATCTAAATTTAAAATGAAATATGCAATTTTATCATAATATGCAATGACGTACAAAGAATATCCTAATTTTACATGACATATGCATGATGATTTTTTTAATTAAAATTCGAAATAAAAATTGCTAAAAATAAAAATCTAATTAAAGTGAAATATTATCTATTTTAAGTTAGGAAATAGACTTATCTGAATCCTATCTTAGCTTAGAAATTTATCTCAACATGCAATTTGATTCAAAGAAATTATCTAACCTAGATACTATCTAAACATGCATTTAAAGAAGAATCTAACTATTCCATCATGTAATTCTATCTAGGAAATCTAGGAAATCAATTCTAATCTACATGATATGCAAATGCAATTTTTTTTTTTGTATTTTTGAAATAAATAAAGCAATTAAAAGATAAACACCAAATCATCCATGGTCATCAAAGATATTATCCATTGTTTGAGTTTAGAAATGATATCTAATTAAATCTGATTGTTTTGCTAATAAAATCGATAAATTGATCTTAAGCCTTAAAGATCAAAATATCGATTTTATTCCCACTTGATTAATTATTCCATCTAAAGCCTTATAGATAGAATAAATATAAAAAATCAAATTAGGATATAAATCCTAATTGAAAGTTATGTCTATCACTCATGGATATGAAACTAGATATAAATAGACATATATTAGTAAATAAAATATCCAAATATACTAGAGATGTGCATCTAACCTAATTTAATAATATTCTTCCCAAATTTGGACCAAGTGCAATCGGACCGAGATCGTGACCGGTTTTTTGACGGCGAATGGCAACAAGCGTTATGTGCACGGCGACGATGCTCCACGGCGGTGTGGTTGGCGGGGTGCTTGGCAACGTATCATCTATTCTCCCCTCAAAATCTGTAGCCGCCACCCTTCCAACCTCTTCTCGGTCTACTCGCCAGAAACTATTCTTTTGCTTGCATGAAATAAAATTATAACACCCGTAACGTTACAAGCAAATCTGGAAAAACACCTAAAAGAACAAATATCCACCGAAATTCTTATGACTCCTCTTTGATGTCCAGAGAGCACACTTGCGCATGAGTTGGCTTTTGTGGGATGAGCCTGGTAAACCATAAACTCCACTGTCCCTCTGCTACGTCCACATATATGTGTCCGTGTGTTGTAGAATGCAAAAGTGAAGAAGACGTCAATATGGTGATGATCAAAATGTGGGATAATTCATGAGACTATGCGACATATGGCGAGATTTTAATCAAAGAAGAAGCCAAGGTGTGAATTGCATATCCTGTCCTGCATGTGTCGTGTTCCCTTCACGTCTCTGTGCTAAGTTGGGGTTCATCAGGAAGCAGCAAGCGTCTCAGGGGAAAATTGCTGGCGCCAATGGGCTTGGTTCATCTCGAGGAACACCAAGCTTCGTCAATGGGGGTTAGATCAGATCGGATTTCGCCGAGGAGGGACGCGGCAGCTCCTCGCGTTGTTGATGTTGTGGGAGTTCGGAATCAAAACATACGTCTTCCACTTGAAGCGGCTTTGAAACTGGCGTGTGGCAGCAACGAGGGCACAGCAGCAATCGTGGGGAGCGTGATGGCTAACCCAAATATTGGTTTCCAAACTTGAATCTTACAAACGTTGGCTTGCGGATCAAAATCGGGGCTCAGCGTGGCAGTGCACGGCTTGCGGTCTACGCTATCAGCAACGGCGGGCGTCTCAGCACGGTGCCACGGATGCATCGGGAAGCAGCAGGGGGCAGCAACTCGAACTTGATTCAGCAACAGTAACGGATCGGGCTTGCGGCGGTGATGGAGATGCTGGCGTCGTGGGCAGCAAGCAGCAAGCAGCAAGCAGCAGCGTCGTCGTCGGTGTGGGCGTGACAATGGCAAGGCTACTCTCTCTCTCTTCCTTTTTTTTTTCTGTCTGCGTGTACTCCACTAAATAGCCGATATCCTATGCTTCTCTTGAAAACTTCATTCTTATGAAATGAGAATTAATTTTATTTTGTTCATGGTTAGTGACGACAAACATTTTCAACATGATCATATGGCATATTTCGTAGAAAATTTTGTAATTAAAGTTTGTATAAAAATTTTCAAGTACTTTTTATTTTTTATTTTTAAAGCATATAAACTTGATATTGATTTCTCATTCTCATTAAATGCTTATCAATTTAATTTTGAAAATTGGTGAGTGAAGAAAAATATTTTCAACATGGTCATATGTGCGGCCTTAAACGAAAATTTCATACATTTCAACATGAATCCTTCCATACATGACATCACAATGATAAAGTAATATAGTTCATTGTTCAACTACATCACAGTGAATACGTAAAAGCAATATTACAAAAGTCAAGAAATCTCATGCATATTGTGATCCCTGGCCATTTTATTTGCAATTCTTATCCTAAGCATGTTCATCCCAGATGATTGGCCATCCGATGTATCATCTGCAACTTCCCCTCCTGTAGGTCCAAATGGATACTCCGGATCTCCATATATGGAAAAATTTCTGTCCATCCTATCTTAGTGAAGAGTGCTTATAGTTGAATAACTCTTTCGCTGTTCTTGGCCGTCTCCCACTCCCTCTATATTCGCTGAGATGATTCCGTTCCCTTCTAAAAGGAGTTAAAAATCCCGGAAGTCTGCATAAGGAATCGCCACGTAGTATTTCCCTACAACATGATATATATAAATTTGTTATGATATTAAACCATAATATAATCACAAATGTCAATATAAACAAAGTAAATACCTGGTGGTGGTCGGGAAATTGCAATTGAGGAGTTTCGAGTCCGCCGAAAGCACTCGACAATCATTGCGAGATCCTTCCCATCCAAAGCATACACGAAAGTAAATTTCATATCAAATGAGCAAACACACAACACGTTACGTGTGGTAGTCCCTCTCCGCCTCTAAATCGAACTTCTTTGAGACAGGGATAATAGCATTTATATGGGTGCCATCCGAGCACCTATGCGATCTGTCAATTTATTACCAATGTAAGATTATAAAAGATTATGAACCAGCCTGTCCATACCACATCACCATGAGCAACAAAACAACAATCGAAGGAAACCCCAATCCAATCGATGAACTGAAATTCCCCCCTTCCAAAACTAAATCAAGCAACAACATAGCATCGGTCCGTGCTCCTCGAGCGAGCTAGCTGCTACTCGGCGGCGGTTGGAGGCTGATTGCGGCGCAGCGGCCGCTCCAGTCGATCAGGCTGGAGCTGCGCGACTCCGCTCGATCCCGATCGGGCCTTGCGGAGCTGCAGCTCACAGCCGAGCTCTAGCCGAGCGAGCGGCTCCACTGGGTCGAAGCGAGCTGCTAGTCTCAGCGAGCGAGCGGCCGGCAGGCCGATCTCGCGCCCGAGCCGGCAGACCAGTCGCGGCAGGCTGCGGCTCGGCAGCTGCGCAGCCGATCTGCCCGGCTCGGCTCGAGCCGCTCGCTCTTTGCGCTGGGGCTCGTCTGCCCGGCTCGAGCCGGGCGGCTTTGCCGCTCGCGGCTCGATTTCTTGCTGAGTGCGGAGAGCTGCTGCCCCGCGAGCTGCTGCGAAGGCGAGCCTCTGCCGCTCGAGCGGCTCAGCGCGGGCGTCCCAGATCTGCCGCGAATCAGGCGGGAAACGCTAGCTCGAGGCTCGAGCGAGCCGCCCCCAGTCTGCCGTCGGGCACGCTCAACGCGGCGTCCCAGTCTGCCTCGCCGAAGCCCATCGTCGGCCCAGGAGAAGGAGGAGAACTACAAAACCTACCGGATTCGGAGCTTGGCCGGTGGAGTGAGGGAGTCGCCAGGAGAGACGAGGCTGAGTGGGAGGCGCGGAGAGAAGGGAGACACGTGGGAAAGTTGCCGGGAGCAGTAGGTGCGTCGCCGTCGTTCTTTGCTTAGGAGAGTTGGCCGAGTGAGGAGTCGCCGGAGAAGGAGGACGAACGAAGGAGAAGGGGACGAACGCGAAGGAGAGCACGAAGTGTTCCCGATTCGTTTTTTGTTCTTTTCAATTCTTGATCTCCAAAATATATTCTTCGGATCATGTAGGTATTCAATGGAGCCCCAGCTTGCCAAGATAGATGTCTTTTCCTTTTTTCACGAAAGCCCCCACAAGATATCATCACCGTTGCTGCCCCTCTTATTTCCTTCCCCAGATAGCTGGGCATGTATAATATATTGGGAATCCGCGCCGATTGCTTTCTTTTCCTTGTTGCCTATCGAATATTTCGAAATATTCTACTATCGCAGGACAGAAAATAGCCTAATTGATGCAATTTTCGGCTATGAGCTTTGTTCAAATTTTTATCATCGCAGGCTTAATCCAATCAAATCCAATTTAGAATCATTCACTCGAGTGTGGCTGCTCATGTGGCTGAGGTCAAGTCAAGCTCCTACGTGATGGAGGTCCGATCGAGCTTTGTCGAGTCAAGCTCAGCCATGGAGGAGCTCTAGATGTGGCCATGAGAGTTCGTCTGAGGTTGAGATTGACTGGAACCTGTAATAGTGATGAGCCGCATAAGTGGCAATGATGACGGAGCTAGGTGGACTGCTATGGGTGGAAGGAGTTGTGGTCGATGTTCATGAGTGAGTTGAAGGGACAAAGAAGAGAAATTAACGTGAGACATGTTTTATTCATATTTATATCACGTCCATATGAGACTTTTTTATTCACATTATATCTCTCTTATATTGAACCTTATCTTATCTTGAACGGCAATCAAATACATGATATGATAATATTAACTACATCATGACTTTTTATCCTAGCTAGCGAATGTAACTTTAAGTTCCGTTTATTTTATTGAAAATGTTTTCTTAATTTTATGTCATTTGGTTTGTTTAAAAAAATGAATCAATGAAAAATATTTTTTCAGTCAATGGAAAACTCAAACTTAAATTCAGAAAAATGATTTTTTTTTTTTAAATATGATTAGATATTAGTACTTGGACTTGAGACTTTGTACTTATACATGGGAATCCAACGTTGGTTCTAGGTCCTTGACATCAAGACTTGGTCTCCAACACTTAGGCCAAAGCTTGGGCCTTAGATTCCCACACTCGGGTCCATCAAGGTCAGGCTCAAGGCCCTAGTGCTTGTGCCCAATGCCTCGACACCCAAGCCTAGGTCATAAAGGCAGTGTTGGGGTCCTCAATGCTCTCAATGCTCAAGCTCTAGTCTCTAGCACTTACATCTAGCTCCATGAAGGCTGTGTGCTGGTTCTCGACGCTCAAGCTCAAGCCCTTTGTTAATGAAAAGTTCGTTTTTATAAAATATATTTTCTAAAAAATCGAATTTCTAATTACATTTAGTCTTTCTTTTCTTTTTCATTGGTTGCCTTGGCTAGTGAGGCTCCACCTCACTAGTCTTGGGGGAGCTCATCCTTTGCTTGTGGGTAGTCACTGATCGTTGGAAAAAAATTAAAAATGTGTACATTTTGGTAATATTTCTACCAAATGGTGGAAAATATTTTATAACATTTTTATTAATACTCAAATTTTGGCGACCTATTTAGTTATTTATCACATAAAAAAATTAGGGATCGACCTTGGATCCTAATATATATATGTATATACATATATATATTCTCGTACAGATAGTAGCAGCATTTGCATTCATAGTAATAGGCACATATGATTACGTTGGAATCAATAGACTGGTGCAGGCAGGTTTTGAGCCCAAATGAATTGGACGAAGCTCGTTGAAATACAAACTCAGCCTACCTGGCCCATTATCCTCTAAGTGGCCGAAATTAATTAATTAATTTTTTTTTTTTTTGGTTCTAAAACGGTAATATATTGCTAACGGAAAATAGATGAACCGTTCCACATCATATCCGAGTACATAAGATCAAGTAAAAACAAAGGAGGAGAAGACAGCCAATCAGAAGGTAGTAAAGAAGCCCCATGGGCTTTTGCGGCCCGATCAGCAACGGTGTTCGCCTCGCGTCTGCAAAACCGGATTTGCAAATTAGGGTAACGAAGCAAGAGAGCTCTGCTCTCCCATGGCGTCAGGTCAGGGTGAAGGAGGGCTTCCACAAGGACAGCGCAGTCCGATTCCAGCACCAATCGGTCTTTGGCTTTCCCTTGTTGCAGTAGAAATTGAAGAGTAAGAGAAAAGGCGAGCACCTCGACCTGTAGAGCTGAGGAAGCGTTAACAGTGCGTGTAAATCCATCGATTAGAAAGCCTGAGGAGTTCCGGCAAACGCAGGCCACCGATGCTCCAGTAATGGCAGACAGGTAAGAAGCATCTATATTGATTTTAATTACTCCCTTTTCCGGTGGCTGCCAACCATCGTTGTGTTTCTGCTGAGATCTGAGACCTCCGATTCTGCTTCTTTCCATTATAGCGCCGATCGGACTGGACGTTTGCTAAGGTAAGTGGCCGAAAATTGGGAGCAGCAAATGCGTATTTCCGAGATAATTAGGGTTTACACGCCCTGCACTGCAATTCTGTTCCAAGGGGCTGAAACCCATTCAAGAAACGGGAAGTGATCTTTGGACAGCAAGGGCATCGAAGTCTCTCTCTCCCTCTCTCCCTCTCTCCCTCTCTCTCTCTTCGCGCTCTTTCTCCTCTCAGCATTCGGCAGAAACAAACCAACGAAGCACCTCGCAGCTGCTCTGCGCACCGATTCCCTCCTTCGGTAATCTCTCTCTCTCTCTCTCTCTCTCTCTCTCGATCGATTGATGTCGAAGGACGAAGGTTGGACTCGCGCTAGGTAGGATAGGAGCCGACATGTTTTCGGAACGCGTTTGGGGCTGACTGTTTTCTGTTTTCGCGAGCGCCTCTTGTCGGATGAAGGGATTGGTATTAGTTTGAATCGTAGGTTTTCTGTTTACCTCCTCTCGGCCCGAGAGTGTGATCAACGATGATTCGGCGTGCTGCGCGCTTCCCTCGTGCACTGCAGAACGCCTGAATTTCTCGTTTTTCCATGATCAAAGGTATGTTTCGGATTTCGAATACGACATTGGAGCTGTGGAAGCTTTTGGCTCGGATGAGAGTGTTGTGGCGGTCGATGTGTGGATGCGAGGTCGGCCGATGCCTCTTTGAAACGTCTGACGATTTCGTTTGGTTGGGGAACTCGAGAGAGGAAAGTGGTGAACCGGGGTTCTAATATTCAAATGCGGTTTATTCGTTTGGTATGAGGCACACGAGGTTCCTGAATATCGTGGTGGATTGTCTCAGGACTAAACCTGGGTGAATCAGTAGCCTTCTTAGGTTTTGATGTGCATGTTTTCTGAGGATGAAATTTGTGAGTGAATTTCAAAGGAAAAGTAATGACGGTCGGGTCTTAGATTTTCGCCGAGTACTTCTTGTCGTTTTAGAGCAGGCATAGCACCCAAAAAGCCAGGAATGAAAATTTGTGGGATTTTTTTTTATCTACTTGGATTTCAAATGTTGATCTGAAAGAAAACATACTTTACCTTCAATTTTATGTGAGGGAATAGAACCAATTATGACTTCGTCAGGAAAGCATGAGAAAAAAGCTTTGCGCCATCTTGGGAGTTAGATCACCAAATCACATTTCTAGGTGGCTATAAAAAGATCTTAGCAGGTGTCATTAAAAAACTTCGTACCATCTTTTTTATATTTGAAGGAAATATCTGCATTTTCTTGTTTTGCCATATTGATAGTTCCTCACTCTTCCTTGCAGGAACTCCTTCCCATCCTCTCCTCGCGTTTCATTTGCATCTGCACAGTACTCAAATGGACAACTACCGGCTAGATAAAGTTCATAAATTTGAGGAGTTTGTTGATCGACGTCTGAAACCAGATCTTGTTCGTGCCATATCCGAGCGGTATCTGCTCTATTCTACTTAACAGTTTGTTCTTTGATTAGTGTGGGGGAAAACAGTATCTTTAATATCTTGAGCATTTTTAAGAAGACATTTATCTGTGAGTATGGAGGCCAGAAGTCAGGGATGATTACTGTGAGGGGGAAGTGATGTGAGATGCCAGAGACTCGATAGATAGATGGCAATATCTTCTTGAGCGGTGGAAGCTGATTATTCTGACCAAACAACAAGTACTCCCCTACATTTAGGCATTGCATATCATATAAGTCTTCTGTGCGCTCATTTCATGAATAGAAGATTTTACTCCTTTTGTTTTGCCCTTTTTTCAATCGGCAGCTTATTAACTTATGGCTACATTTGACTGTCGAAGCCGGGATCATTTAGAATTCCCTCTGCTTCTGAGGCTTATGTCTCTGGGCTGTGACATAAGCATGGATGGCTGTGACGTATATGTCAAGTTGTCATATATCATCTGGAAGTTGGAATTGAATCCCTGCATAGCTCCTCTTTAGATTCCTGAGAAGGTTGATTTTGGCTTAATTTTATTAGATTCATCTGGGTTTTGGCTTATGAGTACTTTGTCTAGAGGGGGCTCTTCTAACACAAAATGGTGGTATATTATCAAGCTGAAGCGTGCCATGCATTAGTAAGCTGAACAGTGGATCAGTGCAATTATTTAGCTGATGCGTGGCTGACTTGGCCCTTGTTTTTATACAGGGATAAGGTTTTCGAACAACAGAAGACTTTGTATCCTTTTAAAAGTAAATGGATTCCTCATCCTTCTAGGGAATGATTGGTTTACTTATCATCTGGCATAATCCATTGTCATACACACTTGATTTACTTACAATTATGATTATCTCCTTTCTTTTAGTAGTGTTTCAGGAGCATTCACCAGATTTGCAACTTTATGCTTTGATAGTCTTTTGACTTTCTTGACATTGTATTCCTTTTAGCTCAGATTTACGAAAGAACATTGAGAATCTTCAGAAGAATAGTGTAACTAGTCTTAGGACATTGGTCAACCTTGGTTCTGAGGTATACATGCAGGCGGAGGTGTAAGTCCTCTCTCTCTCTCTCTGATTATTCCCTGGAACCTTTCGAATATTCTACCTCGTAATGCTGGTAGGAGACAAGTCTTGGGCTAGTCCATCTTGTCTTGCTTTTTAGTGAAGTTACTGCTTGACGAGCAGCGACATATTCATACTCGATATGCTTGTTCTTTTCTGTGTATGTTAATGACGGTAAGTTATGTGAATAGAGGGTGCTTGTGCAAGCTGTGCTGAGGCTTCAATTATGTTCAAATTAGTACCAGGACACTAAACTTGTTTAGCTTTAGTTCTCATGTAATTGTATTTGGAGTGGGTGAAAAATGCTTGAAACTGAATACTTGTCATGTGAAAATAGGCGATGTAGAGTCTGTTCCTCTGATGCTGGTTCCATTTTTCTGGTTTGTGGTGGCTTTTGAGGTTTAATTCAGTAACGCCACACATTTGCAGGCCAGATACGCAACGCATTTTTGTTGATGTTGGACTAGGATTTCATGTGGAGTTTACATGGTCTGAAGCTCTGAATTACATATCACTAAGGGAAGAGAAGTTAGCCAGGTTTGCACTTAAACTGATGTGATTTCAAAAGTCTAAATTTAACTGCCACTCTGGAGATAGGGACTTCTCTTTCTTATCTCCTTTTTCTTACTCCAACAGTTCATTCTGACTCATCTTGCAGGCAAATAGAAAAGTACACTCATCAGATTGCATCAATTAAGGCACAGATAAAGATGGTATGTATTATGAGAAAATATGCTTATGCTTTTGCATCTTTGCTTAACTGATCGAATATGCTTGTACATCATGTCCAGCTGAAATTTGGTACCCTTAGAGCAAATAAACGTGGACAATACACAATGCTAGGAGTACCCTTTTTTCTTGGCCAGACAATGCTAGGGGTTCCTTGTCTCTGCAAACTTCCTTTCCTTTTCTTTTTGCCAAAGAAGATGAAAATGGCACTTATCCTTTTTACCAAAAAAAAAATGGCACTTATCTTACTGTCTTAGGTTATGCAGAGCTTATCATCCTTACACTATACTCCCCTGCTTGGGGAACACCCATCTCCAAACTAATGCGTTGCAATGATGACTCGATTTGTTTGCTTCTTGATATTAAAAGTTTAGACTTGTCCATACATAATGTCAAGATCGACACTCACTAGAGTGATTGGAACATAAATCTTTTGGAATCCTCATGATTGTCATTTCGTTTGGTGGGAGTGAAATAGCTAGATGGTTATTGTGCAGGTATGTGAGGGAATCAGGGAGTTGCTTCAACTTCCTGCCGAAGCGACCCTACAGGAGCCCATATTCTGATGCCAAATTATAATTGTCTAGGTAAGACTCTTATTCTCTATGAATATCTTCAATCTAATGAGAGGAAGATACTATGTTTCCGGGTTTGGGTTTTCCTGTCAAATGTCTTAACTTAAGTTTTCCTTTACAGCAAAGTACAAAGTACGTGCATGGTTAAGAAATGGCGCCACAGATAATTTTCTAGAGATGAATTTCCATGCAACATGTAAATCAAGACTTTATATCAGCAATACCTTGTGCTTCTACCCTTTAAATTCCAGTGTGTAGGATTGTTGGAGCCATCAGCATATTCGTTCTCTGGCCTTGTTACAGCCTGACTACCTTTGCCACTATAAAGAGCATCCGAGTGAACTTGGAATCTGCCTCGCAATTCTATGAGGCATCAATTTAAAGTTTTGGCATTCTTTTATCATTCCTGGTCACGTCTTTGAATACACTGAGTAGCTATGGTGATCTGATAAATACTACGTTGGTAGCTTTAATTAGTGTAAACTTGTAGCAAGACATTCCCATAGACTCACTGGTTGGGCTTTCGTGTGGGCCAGAAAGGTTCTGGGCTTTGTGCAGAAGCTGGGCCTTGGGATATTTATGTGAGCGAATCCGATAAAGCCAGGATGGGACACTGGTGCAGTACACCCCCACACACAATGCACGTTGCGTATTATTTGATGTTGCTTTGTACAGACAAATACTGGTGAAAACAGTGGAAATCCATGAATGGCTGGGATGAAAAAAAAAACAAGAGGGTTTGGATGGGGATTGATGAGACGGGCGGATGCTCCAAGGAAAAGGGGTGTCGTGCTCCTGGATGGTTTGTGTCGTGGGGTGGGGAGGGATGGGATGGAATGGCATTGTAATGCTGTTGATATGAGGGGTCGTCACTTTTGGGGGTTCCATCACCACACACAAGGAATCTCACTTGTTTTTCCTTGCTGGGGAGAGAGAGAGAGACGCACACGCAAACAGACAGAGACGGAGACAGAGAGAGACAGGGAGGAGCAGAAATTCACTAATAAAGCCTGTTTGGAGTACATGCGCTTGGTATCTCACTGACATGAGGAAATATGACAAAGCAGAATTTCTATGTACCAAATTTTCGTAGGATTGGCAAGGTCAGTGCTGGGCTAGGGTTCCCGCCTTTGTCCGAGGCCCTCTGCTTCACCGACGAACTTCATTCTTGCGAATTTTTATCAGATTGGATGACAAATTGAGTTTGCCACGAAAAATTCACGCCAAGCCATGATCAACAAGGCGAAATAAGATATCATGTTTTTGAGTCATGAGCATGAATTAATAGAAGGAACTCCTCTTTCACCATCTCTCCATAAAGCCGCTGAAGTCCATCGAACCTTACCACCTCCACCTTGGCCTCCGTCGCCACCTTCGCCATTGCTACTCAAAGAATATGCGTCCATTCGATTTCTGTCGCATGCGCCCTTAGTACCTGTCCCTGCCCACCTCTACATTCTTCTACACAATTATGCTTTTGATCTCCATGTTCAAACTTTGCCGTTGCCAAGATCGCCTCCATGCATGATTATGTCTATAGACAATATCGCGCATGTGACATCGAATGCGATCCGTCACTTGCGACAAGTGTAATTGCTTTTATGACATGGGCAGTCACGAAATCCGAGGTAAGACACGTTCAGCTTGTTGATTAAGGGCAAGTGGGATGGAATTAGAATCCGACTAGGAAGCCGATAGCGCGAGCTGAACAGATGATTACTTCCTTGTCGTCATCTGCTGACCGGGATCCGAAGATGGGATCAGGAGCGAAGAAGAAACAAGACCAGCGGATACAAACAAAAAACCCATCTAATCTCCGGTCCGCATCTTGTGCCGGCTCGAAGCACTAAATCACGATCATGCATTAAGCAGACCACACAGAAACTTTTTAACAAGAGTGCAATGAGTGTCGGGTCACATTGAATTGCGATAAGGCCACGATGCATCAAATCACCTATCCAATTTTTCAATCGACCTTGTGATTACAAAGACAGAACCCGACAGATGTTTGACCCGAGGAATCGGAAAAAGTAAGCTCAATTTATTTCTCCAAAACTAAATGAGATTGGATATGTTTTTTTTTTTTTTTAAATTAATGACTTACATCATTTAAAATAACTAGTTAGTAACCATAATTTAAGCCTAAATGTTTTCTTGAACAGAGAAAATGTCTTTGTTTATATTATTTTTAGATTTTTTAAAAATTATTTATTCTTCATAAAATAAACGAAGTTGGAGAGTTCGTATTTGGACATTCGATTCTCTTTTCTAATGGAAGGCTTACAAACGGGGACCTCTCCTTGTCTCGTCTCGCGTTTTACTTTTGTTTTCCCTGTCCTTTCCTTCGTGTCCCACTTTACCACGCCCCTTGCGGAGCTTCTTCTCTTCTCTGATGCCAGTCCCCCACACGGTGAAAAAGCAAATTTTGCTCATGTGGAAGACCAACGTCGGACTGAGATAATAATAATCGTGGGGTCAACTTCTGACGGGCAGATTCCCATTCAACTTGGTGAGGTGATCTCTTAGTTCGATTTGAAGTCTGGAATAGTGATGGAAAATTGAGGAGAGGAGAAAAACCTTCTAATCCCACCTCCAATCCCAGCCTCAACATCCCAACAATCTTATCATCCCTGTCCTGACTTTTGATGTCTTTGATTGTTGGGAACGCATGTATGAAGCAGATGTTTGCGTCACAGCACGTGAGGGCGCGAGGAAAAAGCCATCCTGGAGCGTCGGCTCCGCTGTCCATATGCGATAGCACCAGGCACTTGGGTTGTGGTACACGGATGTGAGTACGCAGGCGCAGTCCGTTTCTATGATTATACTCTGACCGTGGATACAAAATGGAGTAAAAGGGATCATGAATGCATGGAATTCGTGTCGGATCGGCTCGTGCAATATACTCGAGTTGAGGCAACCTCACAATGAATTGATTATTAAATATGAACCTTTTTTTTTATATATGTGTTTTTGTCAATCAATTTATTCGATCATATAATATGAATATTGAATTTTTTTGTGCAATCTTTTTATTAACAAATCTTGTAGAATTGTTTACATGACACCTACATCAATATCACTCCAGGAGTTCTCTCAATTAATTGTTGTCATACAATAACGAAATAAAAATTCGAAGATGTGTTGGTGGGGATTAGCCATCAACAAGGGTCGAACAGCCCTCTTGACGGCTAAGTGTGCCGCCGCCATCTCTGACTATCATTAAAACATACGATAAGGGAGGGAGAGGGTGGAAGGCTCGAGGGTCGACTCATACATGCCATCACGTGCAAGGCACCATCCCTTAATCCTTCAAGTGGTGGCGATGACCGCAAATATGAATTAAGGGCAAGACCATATCGTAGATCTAAGGCAAAGGTTCTTAACCTCACCCTCCCCATTGCCCTCATTAGCAACGAGGGTTAATGGCCCTCATCGGCAAGTGACGAGGCAAACCTCTTAGAATTGCTGACGTGAATTCTATGTCAACATCACTTCAAGGGTTCCCCTCATCTACATCAACGTCACTTCAAGAGTTCTCTCAATTAATTGTGGCTACATAATAACAAATTGAAAAATAAAACCTCGAAGATGTGGTGATAGGGGGTAGCCATCGTCGAGGGTCCAACAACCCCCGGTTTAGTGGCTAAGTGTGCTATCTCTAACTATCGACAGACATACAATGAGAGGGAGAAGGTGGAAAGGTCGACGGTCGACACACACATGCCATTCGGTGCAAGGCGCCATCCCTTAACCCTTCTATGTGGTGGTGACAACCGTTGACCGTTCCCGCAAATATGAGGTAAGGGCGAGACAAGATTCTAGATCTATGGCAAAGGTTCTCGCCCTTGCCCTCATTAGCACCAAGGGTTAATGACCCCTGTCGGCAAGTGGCTGTGGTATGCGGGTGTAGTCCATTTCTATGATTATACTCTTGACTATGGGTACAAAATGGAGCAAAAGGGGATCATAAATCCATGAGTTTGTGCCAGGCTGACCCATGAATTTCACTTGAGTTGAGATAAGCTCATAATGAACACTTTTATACATGAGTCTAAATTTTCTACATCTGTCTTTTCATCAATCAAAGTGTAAAGTTGAAATTTCTTCATCAATTTAATTTTTTTTTTTGTACCACCGCCTTGGTGGACGCGATGGTTTGGGCTTTCTTCCCTCACGAAGTGAAGGAGTTTGAATCCTCTCGTGGTCGCTTAGGGTCTTAAGTGGGATACCGGGGGTGGTGGGTCCTCCTGCTTACGTGTCCCTCCAGATTTACTTGTCGGCTGTTGGCTGTACGGAGTTTCTAGGATACCAGGGGTGGTGGGTCCTCCTGCTTACGTGTCCCTCCAGATTTACTCGTCGGCTATCGGCTGTACGGAGTTTCTGGATCATCAAAAAAATATATATATATTGAATTTTTTGCTTGGCCATTTTATTAACAAAGCATGTGGAATGATTGGCGTGACATTTACATTAGCATCACTTCAAGGATTTGTCGATTAATTGTTGTTAAATAATAACAAAATAAGAAATAAAAAAAGTGGTGGTGGGGGAGTAGCCATCAACAAGGGTCTAACAACCCTCTTGGCGGCTAAGCGTGCCGCTGCCATCTCTAACCATCGACAAACACATACAATGAGAGAGGGAGAGTGCGGAAGGCTCAAGGATCGACACACACGTGCCATCACATACAAGGTGCCTTGCCTTAATTCTTCACGGGGAGGTGACGACCGTTAAGCTTCCCACAAATATGAGGTAAGGGGGGAGACCATATCCTAGATCTAAGGTAAAGGTTGCCGCCCTCGCCCTTGTCCTCATTAGCCACGAGGGCTAATGGCCCTTGTTAGCAAGGGGCGAAGCAAACCTCCTAGAATTGTTGACGTGACATCTACGTCAACATTACTTCAAGTGTTCTCCCAATTAATTGTTGTCATCTAAGAACAAAATAAAAAAAATGAAAATTCAAAGATGTAATGATAGGGCGGTATCCATAGACGAGGGTCCAACATCCCTCTGGGCGGCCAAGGGTGCTGCCACCATCTCTAACCCTCAACAAACGCAAAGAATGAGAGAGGGAGAGGGTGGAAGGCTCAAGGGTCGACACACAGGTGCCATCTAGTGCAAGGCACCACCCTTCACGCAGCGGTGATCGACCATCAACCCTTTCCACAAATATTATGAGGTAAGGCCGAGACCGTATTCTAGACCTACGACAAACGTTCTCGCCCCCGCCCCCTCTCGATGTTGGGCTCCACTAGCGCCATCACATTCGCCCCAAGTGCTGCAACCCTTGCCCCACCTACACCTCCTCCTTGTGTGATTACATTGATGCACCCGGCTCCGCTAGTGCCATTACATGAGCCCTACAGCCACCTTGTAGGGCGTCGACGTGACGTTTAACGACAATGCCATCACTTTGTTAAGCGCTTTCACAAAAAGATCAAGGTGAGCAGTAAGTATGTAGTTGGATCACTCGATTGCATAAAAAAAGAAAAAATCAATGACATTGAACGATTAAAAAAAAATCACTTAATATGACTCAATACCATATAACTTAATACCAATAGCATTTTAGGAAAGGAAAATTTGGTTAATGAGTGACTCGCAAGATTTGATACATAAGGTTTAACTAGCAAAATAGTTTTTGAGGTATTGTGAAAATAACAGTTTATTATTAATCATAAATTCTTGAAAAAAAGAATCCTATAATAATTTATAATTTTTTGTAATATGATTTTTTATGATTCAAAGTAAACTATTATTCTCGTTAAGGACTTTATTGTACTTAAATTGTCAATTATTCTTGTGAAATTTGTAATAAACGTTTTGAGGCTTTTAAAATGATTAAAGATTGTTATTCGATTATTTTTTAAAATGGAGATGAGTTACTAATAATCGGTAGCTAAGTCTGAAGACAAAAAAGGGAAACCTTTTCAGGGTCATCTTGCTCCATCAGATGAAGATGTGCGAGTGAGTTTTTCCTGTTTACCTGTAGCGATGTCCGATGAGTTACCTGTTCATCTCTTGAAATGACGTCATTTCTTGAATATGACAGTACATGGACTGGACTGGACTGGAGAGAGAGAGAGAGAAAGAGGGAGAGAGCTGAAGAGACAAAAGGAGAAGTCGGGAAGTCAGAGCCTTTTGCTGCAAAAGAATCCCATCTTTCTCTTGGCTTTTCTTCTGTGTGTGCGTCTCTCTCTCTCTCTCTCTCTGTGGACTTCGTACGAAAATTGGTTGGCACACTGAACTAAGTGGGGGGGGGCGCCCCAGCGAGGTAACTTGGCTGCCACTCGTACTGTCGACTGGCGTCGGCGGGTCCCCCAAAAGCTGGTTTCTAATGTCCTCCTCCTCTCCTCTCACCCTTCTGGTGTCTCTGTCTGTCTCTCTTTCTCTCTCTACATCTGCAGTCGCGCCTGTGTCCTGCCTTTTTTCACTCCTCTGCATTCCCTCTGACACTGCATGCATGGAAATTTGGTCTCATACACTCGGCTACGTATGCCCCCCTTCTTCTCCGTTTTTCTTTTCTTTCTTACGATATTATTACGTGCGGCCAAGCCAAGAGATCTCTAAATCAAATTTTAATGAATTTAATCGGATTCGATGGAAGAATTCACACGTATTTTTCTTTATTTATCATATTCTTTTTTAGTACAGCTCGTACTCTTTTCCTTGTGAATCTTTCCTCTCTCTCTGTCTCTCCGCTTTCTTTTCCATCTTTATAGTCCCCCTCTGGTCCTGGCTCGTAGCTTCGTACGCTGTTTACGCCCGCAGAGAATTTCTTGGGACCGCCATCGTTTCTTTCCAAAAGCTTTTCCACGGTATTACAGCCTCATCATAACCGACTTGTCGCCGTCGTCAACTGAGAGCAATAAATGAGGTGAAACATACAAAGTTCAAAGAGAGGAGCTCGCCCAGAGTAAAAAGTCGATTAACTGCGAAGTTTGAACAAACCCATAAGTCGTTCTTGTTCTTCGAGACGAGGAATGGTTGTAGCGAAACTAAAGAAAAAGAAATCAGCTCCCAGCTGGAGATTTAGCTCCTAGGCCACCCTCGGTTCTGGTCATTGATGGCCCGTCAATGGCCCTTAACTACTTAACACTTTTCAGCCACATTCATTAGAATGCTCAGTGACTGGGTGATTAGGGGGAACCGAGTCAGCAGAAGAAACGAATAGGCGAAAGAAAAGGGAAAGCCTTGTCATGAAGCAAGATACATTAAAGAAGAGGTTAGCTAGCATTTAAAAGGCATATATGAGCATGGGCAGCAACTAGAATTTCTCGGATCAAGGACTTTGTACAAGTTTGCATTGATCTAAGCTACCGTGACATTAACCTTAATATGATTTGATTAGCGCAGTTGAAATAAATAAAGAAGCTATGATCTAGGGTGATAAGCTGGTGCTATATCTGGACATCTCTCTGCTAATCCAGACAACTAACTCTAAATATTCGGTAGCCCCGGAAATAACTTCCTAGAAGGGAGCAAATCGGTGATCAGCAGTAGAACATAAGTTTCTTCACATTTTCGCTGAGTTTCGGTAGAGGCGTGGTTTTCGGAGGGGCGTCTCGGGACACTTGATACCCGTTTCTCGTGTGGGCCGACATCTCTGACCGCTCGAGGTATAGCCTGCCTCTGTAAGCAGCCAAATGGGCGTAGTAAGCCGGGGGCACCAATGACACCGGCTTGGTGCACCTCACGAACGTGTAGCACAGGTTGTAGACCAGCTTCTGGAGCTCGTCGGACGTGAACTCGTTCTCGTCCACCAGTACGTGGTAGTGAGCCGGCCGGCTAGTCCCTTTTACCCCTGAGTGGCTACACAAGTAGAAATCGAACTCCTTCGGATGTGTTATTACCGTGTCCACCACGGTCCCGGGTGGGATGTTCTCGTCAAAGACCTGGCTTTTGGTGGAGGAAAAATCGGCATCCTCCGGAAACAGCCTTGTGTGGTGCCGCTTCTGAACGACTACGAAGGTAACGGTTGGCCTATAGCCAGGGAATCGCGCACAGCCTTTCTTGATGGCGAGCAACTCCTCTTTAAGGACTTTGTGGAACTGAGTCTCGCTCACACCGTCTCTAAAGAAGATTATTCTACTGGGCAGCTCCTTGACTTCGAGTTGGAAATCATCTAGTAGTTCTCCCACCATGTCGCCAAGATCCTGAATTATTTCTTGTCTATGGGTTTGAGACCTCATTCTGGACGCATACTTGTTCGCAGCTGGCCAGTTCATGCTGCCTACGACAGCAGCAACAGACGGGCTGAAGTCATCGAGCGGGTGAGGATGAGTCACGTCCGCGCCCATGAATATCACCGGCTCATTTTGATGGAGAATCCGGGGTATTTGGGAAGGTAATGAATTGTAAAGCGCGACAGTGCATCCTCCTACTTTGGCATTTATCTTGAGTGCCAAGTTCGCGAGAAACTGGGAATTCAACTTTCCAAGGTTCGTGTACAAGCAACACTGGCTTACTACTCCGATGGTCGTCTCGGCAATTCTCTTTAGATCTGCATATCCTTTGTGTTTCTTCTCCATTATGCATAGGAGTAGTCGGAGGTTGTTATCTGCGGCTTTGTGGATCTCCTTGAGCTTAGACTCCAAAAGAACAACATTGTTGAGGACGTAATTTGGTTCGAATTGAGGGGTAATAACTGGATTCTTGCTGAGATATATGCCTAGCTGTTCGCATCTCTGGGAGAGCTGCGAGATGAACTTCGAAATGCTCGACTTCTGATCCTGGGTTCCACCAAAGCTTATGAGGGCCCATTTTTCTATCCGAATTCCTTCAAAAACATGGCTATCCATGAGATTCCACTGCCGGTCTGGGCGAGACGGAACTAGATTCCTTATATGGCCATGCTCACCAAGTTTCAGCTTCGGAGGTTGCAAGATTCGACCATTTACTCGTGTCATATCCCTTGAAATCTGGAGATTGAACTCTCTTTCCTGGTTGCCGCTGTCAGTTAAGCAGACAACTCGACGATTCAGCAATGGAGTCATAAGTCAATGAAGATTAAAAATCAGTTGAATAGAACCTTCAGGTCAAATAGTTTGATACTAGTTCACTCCACAGATCTCAAAATTTACCTGGTTGGGCCGACAGGTCCTCGCATCACTCCGTCGATGATTGCTTTGCGCTCTTTTGGCCTTTGGCAACCCATCTTGAGTATTCTTGCCGTCTGATCGTCGGAAAGTTTCCCAAGAAACTTCTGGCCCTCGCAAATCACGCATAGCTCCATCGGAAGATAACATGGCTTGCTTCTACTCGTCTGCAGGCACGGCAAGTACCTGAACTCGATTTCATAGTTATATTGATTCTTGAAGTAACTCACCAGCTTCAGATTTTTGCCATCCCGGTCCACGAACCAGAGATTTTCGGTCGGCGCCTCGGTCAAGCCGTAGACCCGGTATCTCTGGACGGTTTCTCTATGGCAAACGAAGATTCGGATGTTCTTCAAAGCCTTCTCGACTTCCTTCCTTTCTTCGACGCTCAGGCTCCTGGTCTTCCTCTGAGAAAGGTCTCTAAGGAACTCGAGCCGCCTCTCCAAATAGGGGATCACTCCAATGCTTTCGTGGAATGCCGTCACGGAGAAATCCACGTTGAGCGAGAGACCTTGCTGCGTCGGCCGTAGGCTCTGGAAGAACCCCCTGACTCCGACAGCTCCTCCCCCGATTTCTTTGCTCCCGCCCGTGGAGCTCGAGTACATCGAACGGCCCATGGGTATGCACTTCTCTGCGGGGCTCTCCCGCAGCACCACGTCCAGTGCATGGAGGTAATCCTGAGGAAGCGGAACCCAGTCATCCTCCTCCTTGCTCAAGTAGCTGCTCAATCCCTTCCCGTCGAGCTTCGACACGAGCTTCATGTTTATCCGAAACAACCTGTGCTTGTGATGTTTGCCCTCCGAATTACTGCACGGCAGCATTGACTTGCTCGCGGGAATCGGCAGGTGGATGTAGAAGTCGAGCCTATCGTTCTGGAATTCCACCGGGCTGAAGAGATTCTTCCGGCCATCAAACGCGGGAAGGGCCCCGGAAAACATGGCCGAGTTTTCCTTCACTAGCTGTCGCTTGATTGCCCGGGCAACTTCCCTGGGTGCGCTCGGCAAGATTTCAACATTGTAATGGTAAATTCTTTGGGCCGGGTCGACCTGGACTAGAAAATGGTTGGCAAGAAGCGAAATAACCGGGCCCTCCACGCCGCCAGAATCTGGTCTCCTGGCGATGGCCACTACTTCTGGGGGTACCCTTCTTCCATTTTCATCCTTCGCATTGGTTTGCCTCTGAACCCTCTGTGGAGCTGTTTCAAGCATTCGAAAAGACAGCGTAGTGAGTTATATAACTCTCATCTTCTCCACTTTCACAACCAAGAACAAGATTCTGAGCCTCTATCATTGGGAAATAAACAATCATTGACCACGATAATGTTAAAGACCCCTACGACGAGCTGCTCAATTTTCGGACACTCGACCTTCTTCTTTTTTTTACCGCAAGCACACGCTTGCTTATAGAGCCAACAGTACCCACAACAGCCTTCTTGACTGATGGATGTTGGAACGCAAAGAAGCACGACCAGGACTTGTAAAGGGTGAATAAAAAGGAACCAACTTCGCATTAACATGTGGGTAGAGCAAAGATAGAAAGCAGAGCACACATGCAAGAAGAGCGAAACGAGAAAGCAAGAAAAGCAAATGAAACAAGCGGGTCACCGATTTCTCCTCTTTCTTTTGTCATTACCCGGAGTGACTGGCGCATTTGGGACCTGGGTCTCGGAGGACGTGGCGAGAGGAGGAGGGCTATTGAGCTTGTGCGACGACTTCTTCACCAGGGCCTTCGAACCCAAGCACTGGCTGCGAGTCCGGCCGTGAGAGAGCGACGGAGGTGAAGCGAGGCGGGGAAGCGTTGGAGGAGGAGGAGGCAGGGGAAGCAGAGCTGGATAGTAAGCCTGGTAGCACTGGGTCTGGTGGCTACACAGCCCTCCGAGGCCGAACCGATTGTTGTTGGAGCGCTGCAACAGCTGAGGTTGAAGCTGGTGATGATGGTTCTTGATGGGGCTCCGGAAAGTTCTCGTCTTGGTGCTGCATTTCTCGTTGGCCTTCGACTCCTCAGTCTCATCCATGGCTCGATTCGCAGCGAGACAGGGTGGTGAGAGTGAGCAGAAGCAGCAGATGCGGCATACAATAAGGAAGAGAGAGAGAGAGAGAGAGAGAGAGAGATGGGCTTTCGGTTTTCTGAGGTCTCTGACCTTCTTTGTTTCCTTTCAAAGGGAAAGGTGCGAATGACCCTGTGGCAAGAGCTCGACAGCAGACCGATGGTCCTAACCGGGCGTCTCCACCTTAAAAAAGTGAGTACATACTGTGAAAAATGTTACTTCGTACTCGTAGACTTAATTTATACGAGTGATAGACCGCGTGGACCACGACAAGGCCGCATTTCACTGCAAGCTAAAAGTTCTTGCATGATTTTCACATTGCTCCTGATTCCGTCGGCCAATATGAATAGATGCGTATGGAATGGAGATACTAATTTCACTCTATTGAGCCACTGAGTCTGACTACATGTCAAACATGTGAGGCCAACGTAGCCCTTTCGTTCTTGGTTCCTCGGGGGTTTAAAAAATAAGAGAAAGGAAGAAACTTTATTGAAGTCAATAAGGTGGGGGTAGGGGAAAAGTACAGAAAAGGCTTAAAGCATGCTATCAGCACCTGTGGGAATTATATTTGTCTGATAGGGATTGGACCTCCATGTGCTCAGCCTGCAGTCCACACCGCATTCACTCGCTCTCATCTCCATATTTCCAGTCGAGTGTTTCGCGCGAGAGAAAGGAAGATAAAGGTCCCATCTTTGTCCTAATCTCGTATGACCCTATTCTTGATTTCACGGAACCAGGGACTCTTCAGTGGATCCATCTGGAGAGACCTCCGCTGGTGCTTTGGTGGGACGGGGAAAGATCATTGAACGCCGCTAAACGACGAAAGTCAATTCTTGGTTCTCGTCCTAACCCAGTTTCCATCTCAATGAAGAAGAGCCAGCCAATCGTTTGAAAGTCTTAAGCCCTTCTTCATGCCTGTAGTTTAAACGAAAGAAGACAACACCGGGCATCAGGAACTAAGAATCTTCTTCTATTTCCATATATCTATGAAGCTGCTACCTAAAGACTATAGGGGTGATGGGTCCTCCCTAAGCTGAGGATGACTTAAGAGTTTCCTCATTGACTCTCCTATTAATTCCTTGCGATTATTTTATGCTAAACTTTCTAGCTCGCTAGACCACCTCTTTGACCCACTCCTTTACTCACTCGGGTAAAATTCCAATGAAAAACCTTCCTTCTCTCCCTCTCGAACATTGGTCTATCCAGTATTACTTTTAGCCTCCCTTTTGCCTCATCTTTCTACAACATGATTAGTGGAAGTGGCTGCGAACATGGGGTCCTTCTTAAAAGAGAATTTTCCATCGGATATGAAACATGGTGTTGGAATGCGGTGATGGGGACACCATGATTAGGAGTGGAGCCGACGGAGAAAACACACTATTCAACTCCTAGTTAGGATTCTGGACCACATCAGTTACCCCATCAGATGGAGGTCCGCTTGTCCCTTTTTTCCATATAGAGAACATTTTCCAGCGGATGGACCGATACATCGGATTGAGCAGACCCCTAAACAGTTCCCAAGACTCGACAGCAGCTTGACACGTGGCTCGAGCTAGGCTATTATTTTACCCCCCCTCCAGTTTCCATAGCCATCATTAAGTGCAGCTGTAAAAAATAAAAGAATAAAATAAAATTATTGTTTAGCCTCCGATGCAACTGGATAAAAATGCGGAGGGGTTTAAGAGATAGCCCATATCTTTGAATCTCGATGATGGGGTCTATACCTTTGCTAGCCTTGCTCTTTTTCTCCAATTGCACTCATTATCATGCTGAATGGGAAAGGCTAAAAAACAGAGCTTTGCGCGGAGATATGAGACTGTTTTCCCCTCAAAGGATGATTTGATGTGTCCTAGTTGGGGAATAAAGAGGGATAGTGTTTTCTGCCTACTTAGCAAAAGACACGTGCCGCATGTACTTACTAACTGAAAATTTCATGTAGTAAAAGTAAAAGATGGAGGAGGTTAATGCCCTTAGTTCGATTAGTAATTGAATTTGCGGTTAAACACATGGCCCTTAAGCTGCAATCAGATATGCAAGGAAAATCACGCCTTTATTTTTAATTCCTAGTTCTGTGATTGGTTTTATCTATTGAACAAATGATGAGTAACTTAGTGATATTTAGTAGCTTTCGGTTTCACGACAATCTCGTGGGCACTTTTTGGATGCTCCTTTTTTGTCTGTATTAGCGAAATAACAGCACATCCGATTAAATGATAAATTTAAAGTCTCTAGGCAAGACAGCTCTTTTCAAGGGTTTTCTATGTAACAGTTTACAATTATAATTGAAGAAGTCATTTCTCTCCTTCTCCACGGATTGACTAGAGCTTGTGTTTCTCTAGTTAAACCGATGATTTTTACCAAACCTTCTGCTCATTTGTTTACTGCTTCAAAAATTGACTTTCTACTGTCCTTGACAGTGGCTCTTGTTCAGTAGCAAACGATGAAGCAAAATTGATATGATACTCTACTCATGACGTGAATTCCCCACTTATCTCTCACTTGAGGGACAAGTGGATGATGAATTCATTCAGAACCCTATATCTAACAAGATAGCCTAGGCCACCGTAATCTTGTTGCGTTTGCTTATATATAATATTCAGACAATTCAAGAAAGACGGAGGAAAACCATAATGAAAATCTGGAATGAAGGGAACGCAAATCTTGGTTTGTCTATATGTTGGAGGAAAGGAAAATAAGTGCATGCTGAGGCGGCTTCAAATAGACTCTGGATGCCATCAGATCACACCCAAAGGAGTAGGATAGTGATTTTTTCTGGGTTGTTTTTAATTCCCCCGCCATTATTAAATTCAAAGACATTTTAATAAGAATTGAAGAGGGGGACATTGATAATGATTCGCGGATAAAATAGTATTTATGACCAAATCTCAAGATTAGGACATGGATTTTGCTGCACTTGACATTTGAATGATTTGTTTAAGGTTTAGGGTGTCAGGAGTCACTTCACCTAGTGCTTCTGACCGAGGTTTGGGCGCCTTTTCTCAAATGGTCTGTCCTTCTTTGCAATGCGACAGTGACAAGTCATCTCATTACAATCAGTCTTATATCTATAAAGACAGTCTAGAATCTCAACTAACGCTACATTGAGTTAAGAGCAAAAAGAAAAAAAAAATGCCAATAGTTTCATTTCCTGAGATGTAGCAATATTTTTGGCTTAATCCGGATTGGGGATTCGCAAACATTTTAAACTTGCGGAGACCTCTGATCAGAAGCCATTCACTCATTATATTTGGGACAAAATCCTAACCTTCTCATTTGAATGATCTTCCCGAGTTACATATGGCCAACGGCAATAACACCTGCCTTTATCCCGCTCCCTCTCGCAGAAGGCGAGGAAAACGCGGCAGTTTCCCATGTACAGGTTCTAAACCAAAAGTTCTTGAGATATTGCTCCCTTGTGTAGAGAGGAAACCTCAGCTGCAATGTTGAGCTTTGAGCTTTTGTTGAACTAAGCTTGTCAGAGTGATAAAAAGTAGAGTCGAGTAAGAGGGTCGAGCTGGAGGAGAATTGGGAATCTCACAATGCTTTGGTCTGCGTTCTAACAGATGCAACCAGGAGATAACACAGTGAAACCAGGAGATAACACAGTGAACGAGTGCATCTGATAGTTGCGTCAATTGATAGCTAGTATCAAAAAGAGAACAGGGACGGCTTCAGCCTCACCACGGGCTGGAATTCTTGCCGCATAGCTGACACTTACACCGGGATAAGCACAATATTTTTTGTAGACATGGGTATTATCATGCATTTGCAACTTCTCTCTCTCAACATCCGAACTGAAGTGCACTGACTAAGCAAGCATTAATGTTATGATAGTCTACAAGATCATTGGATTTTGACTGTATCCAACCGAGTAGCGCTCAATTTATTCAATGCACAGGAAGTATATCACTCATCGCCACAGTTCAGTTGCTAGATACAGTAGCCCTTGGCTTCTGCTAGGGGACACTCTAATGATAGTAGCAGCAAAACTGAAGTCTGACCAGGAAAAAAGAAATAGGTGCCGTGAAACTGGAGGCGGCATTCTTGTTCAGCAAAGTTCATACCAGCAAACTGAAGGACAAGAGGCAACATTTTCATCAATACCAACCTGGGAATGCAATTATACAGGATGGCGCAATGAAGTCCCCTTGTGGTATGATGCCAGTTGAAGTTATCTAGGAATTCCAAATGGATTTTGCAGTGTAATCTCCTGTTTGGTCCTTTTCAACATACTGTCTAACTCCACGTATGATACAAAGATTAAAAAAAAAAAAAAATGCTAAATGTCATCCTGATATCTAGATGAGCTTCTTTTTCTCGAAAAATGTCTTGAGGTGCCATAGTTGCAAGCCAGCCACAGACAAGCAAACAAAAAGCGAAAGGCAGCTCAGCCATGCCATTTTGGAGTTGGTCGCTCGGTTGAGTTCCTGCATTTCTTCTTCCCTGAAGAATTAAGTAAAGAAACATAAAGTTGACATCTTCACGAAGGGACCCAAAAGAAATCTTAGATGCTACTTTAAAATTGTAAGTGCAAACAAAGGTATCCCACCTGTCACGAAGATAGAACATCTCCTCATGAATGGAGTTAATCGTGTCCTGCAACTTCTTCAGCTCCACTTCCATCACCTGATATTCAAAAGGTTAAGAAAGGATGGGTGTAACTTGGATGAGTATGTCAACAGATAACTTAAGATGAAGAAATGGACAATGATTGCCAAAAATAGATAGTGTATGAACAAGAACAGATGATAACTATTCGTATCAGATAAAAAAATTCTTTTCCTCAACCTCCTTTTTGAGGCCATTAATTTTTCCTCAATTTTGCTAACTCCTCCTGATAATGTATTATTGTCCATTCTTTAAGCAAAAAAAGAAGATTTCTTGAATTCCAATAAATAGTCCATTGCAAACTTCCATTCTTTAAGCAAAAAAAGAAGATTTCTTGAATTCCAATAAATAGTCCATTGCAAACTAGGAGACAATATTCTCTTGAAATACCTTCTGCCTTGAAAATGCACCCTTGCATTTCAGTGGGCAAAAATTGTAAGGCACCTTTATGAAGATATAAAGCATAAGCAGGGAACCTCACTGTATTGACCAAATTATCACACATAGGGTAGACAGTTTCTATGGGGCGTGCATCTGTGCCTCACTGCATTTCAGCACTATTGCTAAGGTTAAGCGATCCTCTTTGCACCCAAAGATAGCTATGCCCATTCAATGACTTTCGCCCTGTACGTTCCCCAAAATGGGAGGTAAACAGTCACCTGGGTCTGAATCATAATTAAACCCTCTCCTCTCGCTATTTGATCCATTTGAGTGAAAAAAGTTATATACCACAACAAACCCGTTCATCAATGCCCAATTATTTAGCTTTCTATACCTTCTTAAATTACTACTCAGATGGTATCATCCAGAATTTAACTTTCAGCGTACCGGCCTACGTAATTTTGAAGTCAATAAGGAAAGAATAAAAGAGATAGGACCACAGAAAATTTTAGGGCAATGAAATGGTCTCCATTCAAGAAGAATTCCCACACTACATTGAGACTTCCAGGGGATTAAATTACTGCAGAAAGACAGGCAAAACAAAACATGATGCAGAAGGAAGGATATGAGTTATGCTTAAAAACTTTTTGGCCGTTCTTTCAATAGTAATCCTCGCATACACACAGATGTTGGTGTTCTTTTTTTTTTTAATCAATCTTAATGCCAGTACTTTTCTCATCTGCTGGAACAAGGCAATGGTTATGGTAATTGGCTCTTTTCCACATAAACAAATTAAAACAGTGTTTAAGCTAGAAGTGCAATATCGTAAGTGAATTATGATACCCCTAACATGATGGTTTCTTTGAAATTGTTAAGTATTCTTGGTAACTGGTAAAGACAAAAAAAGAATTGGCAATTTTCTGCTTAAGGCATGGTAGAAAAAATAATACTAACACAATGTCAATAGAACTTTCTTATGTGGTGCAGGTTGATAGGAGGTGTTTCAATGTAGATTCTGTTTCCAGATAATAGGAAATATGTTCTTCCAATAGACATAAGACTCTTGCTTTTCCCTTATAACTTTACTAACATTGATAGCCATTCAGACTCCTATCCCTATTCAGCACTTCAACAACAGTAACTAAGGTATTTACAACACATTCATCTACTATTTTCATGCTAAACCCATGCCATGCGTTATCATTGCTTCTTGAAAGAGGGAAGCATACAAAGTTCGAGTTCAGGCAGGAAGAATCAGCTGGCTTCTCTTTCAATGCATTCATTTGAGATTACTTCATGATCCTTATGCTATCAACTAGGACGGTCCAGCAACCTTCAGAAAGAGTTTGCTTACTCTGTGTTCAAATCTTATCTCTTCTTCCGTCAACTTAGAATTTGATTTTATCCTGTAGAGTAGTTTAAATCATAAAATACGGAAAGTCCAAAGCAATTTTGAATTTCCAATCCCCCACAATTGTTCCCTATTTCTTGTCGAAAACTTTGAGTGACACATATAAACTATTGTTCTTGCCACATTTCACTTCAAAAGGCCAGTTCAAACTCCACCACGTCCAAGATCTCACTTGAAGCTACAACTTCTTGATCTTCTAATTAGGCATCTAGTGCAACGTAGAGCCAGTGGTTCGATGACAAGACATTTGAAAAATCTAAAATCATAGAAAATTTGATTGGCCAGAAATCTAATCTCCAGGCTACATGAATCCTTATAAGCAGAAAAACACTACTTCATCCCAAATGACAAACGGGTTGCATTATCCCATAGGTGACACTCACTTGCTTCTTCCTAGCTCAAGAGCATATGTAAATCAATCAGGACAAGCAAGCTGACATGCAATTGTGAGTATAGGCATTATCTCTTCCCAAAGAAAGAAACTTTCTCAGAGAAACGTATAAACCCAAGAAACTTTTGTAAGATAACAAAACCTAAAACCACATAAATCTTTGGTGCTCGTAATGAACAGCCATTGACCTATGTTGAAGATATGGGTGTCTCATTTGACAAGGTGCACAGTGTGCCACGTTCCCCCGGTGCTACTTTAAACAGAGGAATTAGCATTACGGCACTCAACTACATCTACCAACTTGCGATTAACTTCATAGATTCCCGACTCCATAACGCATTAGACAGCCCACCCCCACCTCCCCCTTCCCCCCGAAACAAGACATTACCTTGACCAAGCCATTACTTTCCCCATTCCATCAAATTTCGCCGTGAAATATCAAGTAACCATTAAAGGGCCCCCAAAACCCAAACTTAACATTGGCCAATAAAAGCATCTCATCGACATCACACGGGAAAAGATCTGTGAAGTAAGCTCACATCAACTTGGCCTTTCTTAGCGACACTGCCCCAATCCTTAGACGCCACACCGGTCCTCCAATCAAACTCGACGGTCACCGTGGTCGGCGGCTGGTGATCCGGGGTCCAGAAGCAGGCCATGTAATCCCCAGCCTCCGCGGCCGTGAACGCGAACTGGCCCGACTCCACATGGTCCGCGTAGTGGTAATTGTTCCCGTAAGTCGACGTCACCTGCACCAAAGCACACCCAAAAAAAAAAAAAAAAAAAAACACCATCAAGACCCCGCGAACTCAAAACCCAATAACCGGATTCGGAACGCGATCGAGCATGCGATGGGGGCGTTTACCCTGGCGGTGAGCTTGTGGGACTCGGGCATGGGATTGCCTTCGTTAGGGTTGACGACGCTGTACTTGCCGACGGTCATAGAATTGCTCTTGATGTCCTCGGTGATGCACTTGGTGTGGCCCGATTGCAGCTCGAACCGGATCGATCGGCACGTGGCCGCGAGGGACAGCAACAAGATCGGAAGCAGGAGCACACGCGATCGGATCATCGCGACTGTGGTGGGGAAGACGAGGAAGACGATCGATCCGGACGATGGGAAAGATCGGCTTCGGATCTTCGGAGGGAGGTTGCCCCGATCGAAGTCAAAGGTTTTGGTTAAAGCTTTGGACCTTGCTTTGAAACTGAAACCGGTCGTCCGCTAAAAGGGATAAAAATACACTGATGCGCTTTTAAGCCCGGAAAAGTGACGTGGCAGATTGGAGGCACGGCCTGTCTGGTTTGCGTGAGGTGGCGAGCGCTGATTTGTTCTAGCACGTAAGCGGGATTCTTTCTCGCTGCCGAGAAAAGAACGGAGCCATAAATCAGCACGGTAACATAGACCGGTCATTTCTTGCTCAAAAAAAAAAAAAAAAAAAAAAGACCGGTCATTTTCCTATTTCTCTATTCTTTTATCTTTTGAAATAGAAAAAGAATAGAATATATTTGCGAATGTTAATTAATTTTTTATTTTCAAAACAGAAAAATATAAGAGAATAGAGTTGGAATAATAATAAAGTAAAAAAAAAAAAATTTATTGTTCCTCATAACAATTTCTAAAAATAAGTCATTTTCTTTATTTTCTTTTCTTTTTTCTTCCTTCCTCACCACTCGCCCCCATCTCCTGCCGCTACCTTTCGCCTACCACCCCGGCTGCTTGACGACCGATTAGAGGAGGAAAAAAAAGAGAGGAAAAAGGAACGGTAATGTTACTTTTTATTTGTATTTTACTCAAAAATTTCAAGAAAGAAATAGAAAATAATTATTTGTGGAAATAAATTATTCATAAAAATAGAAATGTTACTAAATACACCCATGGCCGTTATAAGCTTAGTACGGGCTGACTAAAGGCGATGTGCAAGGGGTGCACGTGGGATGCACATGCATGGACAAGTGCAATGTACGTGTTAGTGTGATGGTCCAAATTCTCTCGAACATCCGTGGACTAAAGAGTGGAGCTTGGTGACGGGATTTAAAATGATTTATGTAGAAATGATGATATAAAATGCTTGGAGAATGGTGTCATGACGTTTGCGTTAGGAATACTTTAGTGGAACAAATACCATATTATCTTATATATTTTTTTAATGTGGCATTTTGACTTCCCATGTGTGAATTGGTTGAGAACTAACCCGTTCTTTTGATAAGGTCGTCGCATGCTAAAATCAGTTGTTGTATTAAATCAATCCGTATGTCTCACGTGAGGGACTACATGCTTGAGTAATATGGGGCGTGGTGTTCTTGCTCATCAAACACCACATGGGCTAATTCCTCAGCCAAAAAACTGTTGGCCCGTAACACTATACATGAATGAGAAGAGAGCAAATTTAAGTTGGTGGCTGATTCATGTATTAGCATAAGCCGAAGTATGTTAGGAGGAGGATGAACCTTATCAGACATAATGCAGTATAATTTGAAGCATCTAAAGGGTATGCATATAGTTGTAGCATTCATGTACTAAGAACAGCAGTGACACTAGAAATAGGCTCACTAGAGTCATTTGTAATTTATCCTTTGGATCTTGGAATTCTTTGATCAGCGCAGTATTCCTTTCTCCCAAGCTCGTGTGCAAGGGAAGGCTGATCTTGGACAGCTACTCTTTCGGGTAAGTGCGCAAGGTCCTTCTCGGTTCAGTGAGGCGGCGCGGACACGGTTGTCTTGTGTAAAAAGCGAGACACGAGGGGGAGAGGGGATCGGAAACACGAGCGACAGAGCGAGCGACGCGGTCGGAAGCCCCATTGCCTAAAAGATTGCATCCGTTGCCGTCCGGACCGAGCGATGCGTTCGTGTGACGATGGGCTTGGTCACGAACTGGGAACCAAAATGCAAGTGGACGGGTTTGAGCGAGCTGTTTCCTTTTTAGCCTAGCCCATCGTGCTAGGCCCATTGAGTCCAAACCTGCTCTTGCATGGTTAACGTCAATTCTTTTTCTTCATCCCGGGCGAGATTGAACGAAGGTTCTCAAGCTCGGCGGCGAGCCGCTTTGCTTTGAAATGCAAATGAGGGGATTCGAGTTAAGGGTTCTTTCTTTCTGGATTCAGCCTGCTCGCCTAGGCCTTCTTGTAGGCTCACTCGACCTTCATTTTGAAAGTGCAAATCTCAGCCTATGGTCACTAAAATTAATGCCGAGTACTTAAAAGAATCTATAGCTTATGACTAACTTCCCAATAACCACTCAGAATCAAACACGGCTGACAGCCCATTTCAATGAAGAAAATGCAGTGTGATTTTGAATGCACTGTTTTTCTCGTGTCATGAGTCTATCGATATATAGAAAATGTAGTATTTTTTATTAAGTATGATTAAAAATGTCTTGAGATCACGTATTAATGAAACTCTTTTTAAGTATTTTTAAGTCAGCCCTGGACTTTTTGATGCTGGAACTCCTTGCGTGGACTCAATTCATCATAGACCAAAAATGACAATGCATATCATCATCAAATCAGTTAAGATTTGCCTGGTTCAAAAAGCTTGATTTATTCAGGCCGCAATAGAAAAATTCTACCCACTTGACCTTAACCGGTTTAAGTTTTCGTGCGTATAATATGAAGGGCATGTGTCTTGAACAAAAATAGAATGAGGACATTACATGCGTGCATGGACTAAAGTCAAATGGAAGATAAAAAAAAAAAAAAAAAAATCTCTTTATCTTTATGCTACTACTTATTGATCACATGCTTGTCTTTTGGGTACCACTACCACCACTTGAGTCTCATGCTATATAATGCAAAATGCTGGCAAGTGGCAAGCATGAGGCTGGCTTGCTTCACTTCAAAGGAAAGCTTTGGATTTTCTCAGACTTGCGTTTTGGTTATGGAAAAGGTTGACGGAGAGAAAGAGGACCACCAAAAGTGATGCTCAAAGAGTCAAAATCCTAGGCTTGATCAAAAGCCTTCTTTTGCTACCCAACCATTCTATATTATAACCCTAAGGCTGTATTTGATTGTCGGGATAAGGACTAAGGTAAAGTCGGATGGAATTAAATAAGAGATCGTGAAAGTATTTTTATAGCCGATCCTCCATAGAGATCGACTTTACATGAAAGTCAAATACAAACATATTTTTATTACATAAGCAACTCAGAAATTTAAAATACCCAAAATTAGGATTGGAGAAAAAAATTAAATAAAACAATCAATTAAGCGCCGGCGGACCTTTACTGTTGTGGTGGAGACCCTTATTGTAAGCAATCACCACAATGGTGGTCACCAGACTATGGAAATCATGCAGTGATGGCTGTTTTTATTGCAGTGATGTCCAGATAAATCTGGAAAACCTTTCTCTATTATCTCGTATTCAATTCATTCAAGAACTATTACATTTTTTCCCATTAGATATGCGATCCATGTAAAGGGTTTGGAGAGTTTGAGATCTGGTCATGGTCAACCTACGAATATCCGACTCTACACAAAAGAAAAACTTTTCTCGTCCATATTTAGTGTATGGATCCTTCAAATCTTTTTCCCTTTTTGTCGCATAGGTGATTTTTCTTTTTTTAACCCAGTAAGTAGAAGGTTTTCTCTTTTTATCATTTTTCTTTACTATTAAAAGGATATTTTGAACGAATTACCCTGATAATTCCTTATCCGACAGCGACTCTAGGCACGCATGACAAAATTTCTGTTTTTCGATTTCTTGTTTTTCCATTAGAACGGGTTTGGAAACAATCCGTTTGTAACGCATGATTTGATTTCTCTATTTACGAAACAGATTTCTATTAGGAAATAGAGAAATTGAAAAATCGTGTTTGGAATTTTTAACTTACTCAGGTTTAAAATAGAAATCGAAACTAAAATTAAACCATATAAAAGAACTTTGCACTTTCTTGTTAACTTAATTCACTCATAACCACAACTTCATAGATTATTGTTAATTTTTTTTTCTTATTTTGCTCTTCTTCTTTTTTTTGCATTTTTTTTTTTTTTTTAAATTCCTCTTTAGGATGAAAGGCAATTAAATAGGTCCCCAACTTTAAAAAATGATCAAAGTTCTTAAATGCTTACTTAAAAACAATGGGGCTCTTTCTTCCTAGATAAGGCATGCACATGGCTAGTTGAAGAAAAAGTTCTTACATAATAGATGAATAAAAAACGTGCCTATAAATTTAACCTTATTTTTTTACGGATTCAAAATTCTTGCAAAATCAAAATAATTAGATTGTTACACAATCTTGAATTTTAATTCAAAGGCAAGAGATTCAAGAGAATCTCTCTCTTTGTTATGCAAGGGCCATTAGAGGTTCATTGAGCAACAATAAAGAAATTAGGGATGAGCAACCGTACTGATTCAATTTGAGAATCAAAATAAACCGACCTTCCCCCGATTGGTTCCTAACCATAAACATTACTTTAAGGTAGAATTCTCATATATTCCTTTACACCATTAATTTTATTTTGTTGATAATCTTGTATAATACTAGTTTTTGATAAAATGACAAGGCTGTATAAGCGCTATTGATGGCACCCATATTCATGCTTCCGCAGTACTTGTCTGAACCAACGCAGGATAAGCTTGCAAACGATGCATTGACCGAGGAGGGAAACCAAATAAATATACTTAGGAAAACAATTGCTAATAAAATGGCAAGGGATAATAATATGCTGGAAATTCCATGAAATTGTATTTTCAACTTTTGTAATGTATTAGTATTATTTCGACTATTATTTTGTATTTGAGGATTTTCCATGTTGTTTTAGTATTATTTCGACTATTATTTTGTATTTGAGGATTTCCTATGTTGTTATCTAATTAATTTCTATTTCTAGAAATAGAAATTTTGTTCGTTATCAAACGAATTCTTGTTTGAAATAGAAATTTTGAGTGGTTATCAAACGGGTTTCTTTTCTCGAGAAACTTGTCAGGGAATATAAATTAAGAAATTGATTTCTGGCCATAAATCAATTTTTGTTTCAAAAATTTTGTCATGCGCAACCTCTATAGCTGAGGACTCAAGGGCGTAGAGGCGTGACGGGAGAACATGTAATATCTTGTAAATTACTCTTTATTATATTATAGACACGACATTGATTGCTTTGATTCTTTTCTCAGAATTTGCTAATATTTCGAGCATCTCGAGATTTTCTGATTAATTTAGTCGGACCCAGCTGCGAGATGAATTCAATATATGAACTCGGTCAAAGAAGCAGACCACATTAAAAAATGCAGAGCAGCGCAGTTAATGCAGGAGAGTTTGGATGATAATGTAATTAATTCATAGATTAGGGGATTGGAATACATTCTTCCATCACATGCCAGGGCACTGCAGAAATAATAAAAATATGGATTGGAAAAGATTATCAAGATTGTATTTTATAGTTTTTTCCACAAATGTCAAAGTACTGATGTGGAGACCTAATTACCTGAAAATCTATTAAAATACCGTACAAGCTTATGAACTGATTAAAATCTAGAGACTTTTAGCCTGTGCAAGTAACATTGACCTAAAATAGTTTGCACACGATTTGAAATGATTCAAGTATATGATTTTTAGTTCATGAATTGGAAATCCCATCCAAATGTGTTAATTCCGCCGGTTATGCACTTAATAATTTCTTATCCTTCATCCATCAGTTTATAATTTCACCAACCCAATTCTTTTGTGATATATCCAAACTATATTGAGCATAATAGTCTAGTGACAAATGAGTCATATTTCATGAGGTCACAGATTCAAATCATAATATGATAAAATATTTAGTAAGTTTGTGTTTTGGATATTTGCTATTCCGTTTTGACAACCCGGTGTGATGGGCTCGTGCATGTACGAGCGGAATGAGTGGTAATGGCTTAAATTGAGTGTTTTATAACATATGTGAAGACCTTGTGATAGTATTCGGAAGGAAGTAATTGTGCCAGTCACCCTTGCAATTGTTATTTTGATTGGTATTGAAAGACGTGTATATATATTACATAAGTTCATTGAATAAGGCTCCACAAGCAGTCGATGCATGAACATGTAAACTTTGCTTTCTTGTTTCCCTCCTAAGTAATTAAAGAACCCACCATAAATAATCCAATTTACTCACAATCTTCTTCTCCATTTCTAACCACATTTTCTAATGTCGCTCTTCCCTCTTTACTTTTGGGGTAGAGTTTCAAGATCTCCATTCATTATTTTGACTGTCACTGTTTTCCCTAAATGGCTCCACTAACTTCAACTGCATTGACACCCTGATTACTGTCTGAATGAGTGAACCCAATTCTTCTTGCATTTCAAAAACTCCATTCTTAATCATTGTCTACATGCCGATTAAACACTTTCCATTCAAACTAAAGCTGTAATTTACTCCCCATAATATTCTCATTGACCCCAAAAAGATTAAACAAAAAGGGGCAGAGAGGATTCCCTGTTAATGTAAAAAATGCACATGCTGCCCCACTCAATTAAATCAAGTATTAAAATTAAGCAGTCTATTAATCATGCCTGAAATCAAGAAAAAAAGATCAATTTTTTTTATATGTCTGAGGAAAATGGCAAATTATTATCAATATAGGAAGAAGGATCGACCTGTCAGAGCGGGTAAATCACGGCATCAATGAGCTCTCCCCCATCTCTTTCTCCATCCCTTCCTCTACAGAGAAAAGATTGGAACTTGCCATTTCCAACCCAACCCAGGTGAAAAAGCTCTGATCTTTATTCTTGGGTCAGTCGGCTTAGGAGCAGCATCGGTCGATCGAGCATTGGGCATTGCGTTCGAGGATCGAGGAATGTTCGGATCGTTTCTGGGTCTCGTGATGGAGAGAAGATCATGAGAAGCTCGAGGATGCGTTTGGCGGTTGTTCGTGTCTTCGGTGTGTAACCAGTAACCACTTTCGGTTCCCGTCCTTCGCTCGTGATTTCCGTTACTTTTGCTGTCCCTGTCCCCGCCTCTCTCTCCCTCTCTCTCTCTTCTCTCGGTTGATCTCCGTCGGAATTACCTTAAAGTCCTCGCCTTTTGTCCTTTCAGGCGAGAGCTCGTTCTGATTCCGATTGGCGACGGAGGAGGAGAGCTGTCGCGGTGCTTGTGCTGGCTAGGGCGTCGCGTGTCGAGGTTTCGAGGTCCTTTCGATCGGGCAATGCGCGGCGCGTTGCTGGGTCCGTTCGCGATTTGAAAAACTGCGGTTCGAGAGTATTTTTTTTTTTTTCCCCGGTGATCGATGAGTTGGCGATGAGGTGTGCGGGAGAGGAATGGAGGTTAGATCGGAGGGTGGGATTCAGGTGAGGTGCGACAAGCTACCGGCCCCGGTGATCCCGAGGACGAGGTTGCAGGTTTGGTTCATATGGGTGTGCTCCAGCATCTTGCTGTGGACCTGTTTGGTCCAGCTGATCACGGTCGGGGAGCTGTGGCGGCCGCATTTCTTTGAGAGGATATCAAATCGGCTGTCGCATTCTAATCCTCTGCCGCTCGTCATTGAACAGACGGCTCGGTTGCCACCGCCGCCGCCGCCACCGTCCCTGCCGCCGCCGCCGCCACCGCCGCCTTTGCTTCCCGCAAGTGAGTTATTTTCTAGATGCTATGACTGTTGGATTGTGCGGAATGTAGCTCGAGTGGTTCAGGGGTTCTCGCGTGCCCCAAGTCCTTTTTTTTCTCGGTAGGAGTTGTGATTCATACATCTTGTCGTGTATTGTGCACGATGGATTAAGTTCTTTAGTTTTGGGTGCTGGTTATATTGAATTATTTCATAATCCTACTAGTGATTTTGAAAGCTCTTTTCATGTCTTGATTAGTTCTGTCATGGAACTACTAGAGCATATGCTTCAGCTGAAGGGAAAAGTAATGGGTGCTAAAGAGAGCTCTAGAACACAGCTTTACAAAGTCCATCAATGCAAATAATCAAGCGATTAGTGTAATAAACTCTTTTATGTTTGGAAGGGTGAAATGTTGCTTGAGACGGGGATGGGTAGATCACATAGGGCAGTGATAGTTCTCCCGGAGGGAGAAATAATTTTTCTTGAGTCTCGATGAAGGAACTTATGAGAGAGATTTTAATGTGACTTTTCTACAAATTTTGGTAGAACTGGTGAAGTGAAGTCAGATTTCTGGCTTCTTAAAAGTCAACTTGGCTATTTAGTATCACTATCTGTTTTGTGAGTTCTTTTTATTACAGAAAATCAGTAATATATATAATTTGTGTTTTAAATGGTTCTGGCTAAAATTCTGAGCATTTGTAGTTCTTTTCTTGAAAAATAAGCAATGCTAGTAGTTCTTTTGTGATTATGTCAATTTTATCATTTTCCAACATCAGTGGTGATAGGTCTTTTAATTTACCTGTTTCCTCCCATTTTTATCTTTCTTCTTCTTATCGAATGCAAGTAGTTGACACTTTCAACTTTTAGGGAACTATACAAGCAATGGTTTTCTGAAAGTGTCTTGCAACGGGGGTCTAAATCAAATGCGAGCTGCGGTAAGCACATCTATGACTTGTTTTTCTTCAGTAGCATGAAGTCACTGATTTAACATGTAATTTCAGATCTGTGACATGGTGACTATTGCTCGCCTTTTGAATCTCACTTTGGTAGTGCCGGAGCTCGATAAAACATCTTTTTGGGCTGACCCTAGGTATATTCTGTCTTTGGAATAGCTTTTGTTCAGTGTGCTTTTCTGCAGCTGGTTCAAGGTGTGTAATTTTGTGATATTGCTGCAGTAATTTTGAGGATATCTTTGACGTGAGACATTTCATTGATTCCCTAAGAGATGAAGTTCGGATAGTAAGAAGGCTGCCAAAGCGATATCAACAGAAGTACGGTTACCAACCCTTGCAGATGCCCCCTGTTAGCTGGTCAAACGAAAAGTATTATTTGGAACAGGTTTGGCAATAGTTATCTGCTTGTTACAGATAAAAAGATTGAAGTATGGCTCTAATAGAGGTCTCGTGGGTCTAGCTGATAAATGAAATTGGACATGCATTCAGTAATCTGATGATTGGTAATTGGTATATGCTGTCATAGTTGAAACTTGGATCCACTTTCAGTCAAATCCAACCATGTTTTTCTGTACATGTCTCAATTCTATCTCCTTTGCCTGTGCTTGTGCATATGCATTATCTTTGGACCCATTATAAAAGGCCTCAGGTAGGGCAAGGTGCTACCTAAGTGCGTGAATCAGTTGGCCATTTGTGTAAGTCTTCATCTGGGCAGGGCATGGCCTTTAATTGGTTGTGCATTTGCATCTCTGTTTCCTGATGGCCTGCATCCTTTTCTCCTTCTTCTTTAAATTTGGTTGCTTTAGATTGTAGTGTAATGATAGCATGCTTATATTGGACTTTTTTCCACTTAGCTTTATGCTGATGGAGATTCACTTGGCCATGTATCTGGCCTTTTTGTCTGGTTGTAATTTAGCCATTGATCACAATTTAAATCTGAGATATTTGCCCTGCATGGCATGTGGTTCTGCATACAGAGAACTTGGCAGTTGTAGTGCTTTAATGTAGTTTTATGCCGTTTACATATATGTTCCCTGGGTAATATCTTTGCCTATGCCATGCAGATTTTGCCACTATTTAGCAAGCATAAGGTGGTACATTTCAATAAGACAGATGCTCGTTTGGCAAACAATGGAATTTCACTAGATCTTCAGAGGCTTAGATGTCGAGTCAACTTTCAGGCTTTAAAATTTACTCCTCAGATCGAGGCTCTGGGGAACAAATTAGTCCGCCTCCTTCGAGATAAGGGGCCTTTCATGGCTTTGCATCTGAGATACGAGATGGATATGTTGGCTTTCTCTGGATGCACCCAAGGTTGTACAGCAGAAGAAGCTGAAGAGCTCAAGCGAATGAGGTTTGTCTTGACATGTGCTTGCTTTATTGTTTGCCATTGGAATAATTTTCATATAACTTAATCAGCTGATGTTGTGCTACTTATGCCTCAAGGAAAAATCACAAACCTTTTGAAACCTCAAGGTGCAAATTATAGGTTCTTGAACGAAGGTGTAAAATGTAGATTAACAAGAGATGCACATTGTATTTAAGGGAAAGTCGATGAAGTTTTTGTACATTTCTCTGTACTTACTTATCTGATATTTCACTCTAGGAAGGGTTATGTTTTTTAAGTCTTTAAGTTCATGTGACTTTACCCTGAGATGGAACTCTAATATATTCCGTGGCCTATGCTACATTTTAGTCAAATCCTGTGGCTTTAGCTCTGAAGCTCTAGGTGTCGCACCTGGGCAAAAGTAAACTTGATTGAATACGAGGAATGTGGCATTAGATGTATTTCATCCTTTTATTTCATCAATTTATCTGTTTTTCTCGTTTCTCATATGTAAAAAGTGTGGCCACATGAATTGTGCTTTTCATTCAGGTATGCATTCCCCTGGTGGAGGGAGAAAGAGATTGTATCTGAGGAAAGGAGATCACAAGGTCTGTGTCCTCTGACTCCAGAAGAGGCATCATTAATTTTACAGGCACTAGGTTTTGACAAAGACAAACAGATTTACATCGCATCTGGAGAAATCTATGGCAGCGAACGGAGATTAGCCACATTGAGGGCTGCATTTCCACGGATTGTGAGTTAACATATTAACATGCTGTTATATTTCTAATTCAGTGACCAACATCTTCTGATGCTAGTGGTGTTGAACTCTCTGAAGGTGAAAATCGTAAGGAGAATGTTAAAAAGTTCCATCTTCACCTTGAGGGCGTATGTAAAAATGATCCAAGAACGGTAGACAGTGTATATAGAAGGATGTTTTAGTGGCTGCTAATGCTTGGACCATGTATTAGAACATCCATTGATGCTTTGCTATTGGCACTGGGATGAGTCCATCTCAATGTAATCTGACACTTAGTTCTTCCATCTTTTTTCACAGATTTTACTTTTATGTCAGGTTAAAAAGGAGATGCTGCTGGATCCAAAGGAGTTGCAGCAGTTCCATAATCACTCGTCACAAATGGCGGCTCTAGATTTTATGGTATCAATAGCCAGCAATACTTTCATCCCCACATATGATGGAAATATGGCAAAACTTGTGGAAGGTCACCGCAGGTAAGCTGTCGACTTGATTGATGTTCTTCCATTATTTCCCTTGGAAGAACAAGATAAATAAATTAGGCCTATCCAATTTTCTTTCAAAAGGCTGTGTGCAAACTGTGACATTTTTCTGCAGATATCTTGGATTTAAGAGAACGGTTCTCTTAGATCGTAAAAAGCTTGTGGTGTTACTGGATTTGTATCAGAATGGGACACTTTCACAGAATGATTTTGAAGTTGCTGTACGTCTGGCGCATGAGAAGAAGATGGGACAGCCAAGTCACCGTAGAGTTATTGTCGATAAGCCCAAGGAGGAGGATTACTTCTATGCAAATCCTCTGGAGTGCCTTTGCGAGCAACGTGACTGCAATGATTTGCTAGGCCCGGGCAAGAGGAACTCCAGTGAAGTCTCTAGTTGATTGCCAGCGATGATCAACTATTGTCATCTGAACATGTTCCGTACAATATGTTCACGGGCTTGGTATTCAAGTTGATCTCTACAAAAGTTGCAGCGCGCAGTACAGCTGCATTAGTTTTCCTTACAATTAGATATGAAGACACTCTTTGAGTTTGTTGCGCGAGCTGCTCTGCTTTCATCGTCGTGAATGGCTTTCTGTTTGACCATGATAAGCAAATGCCCGAGAGCCTAACAAGCAGCAGCCAGCAAAGAATTCTTGTCTTCCTTCTAGGGCAACTACAAAGATAAATTCATCATTTTTTCTTGTCCATAGTTAACGATTGTAATCTGTTGAGAAGTCCCTGAAAGTGAGAGTGTACATTTTGCCCTTTTTGTGATAACACAGAATGAAAGCTTATTTGGTTCATGTCTACAATTTTGGTTGGTTAAGGATCCATTGAGATGATGACTCTGAGAGACATCTGCAAGTTCATTTCAATTTTATTTCCTAACGTCATTAGTGATGTTTTTGAGTAAAGATAGTAAACGAAGTCAACTTTAGCCAAACCTAAATTTATATGGGGGTCGCAACATTCGGCGAAGCAGCATTTCTTTGAGCTTCACTTTTTGACCGTTACATGGAAGTAAGAGAGCGCACCCTGCGATAACAAATTTGTAGGGACACAGCGTGATGCAACTTAATGTGCTCTTCAAAGAAACTTGGTCGATTTACGTACAGAACCAGTGATCGTTTCTTTTGGCAAAGCAGTGCCACGAACCATGATACAAACAGAAAACTGCGAAAGTTTGGTTCTTTGCCTACTCAATGAAAATTGGCAGAAGTAATACCTGTAGTTTCTTCTGTTCCCTCAGAACTTCATCCAAATTGGAACTCGCTCGCCAGAGTAAGGTACGCAAATTGTTGATCCATCTAAGCCGAGTCTGTAATGTTTAAGCCTTGGTACAACAGATGAATACACTGATAATTTTGCTTACCATCCCTTGCATACTCTGGAAGTAGGAAAAAGTTTCTACAGTTTGTTCCTTACTTTTAAAAACAACCTCAAGGCAATCGCGTGATTAAACTTGCGTACTGGCTCTATAAGGAGGGTACAGAATCCTTCTTAGGCTGGCAATAAGTTTCGCCTTCCTCGCCAACCAGACCATGCTCCTTCAATCTCCTCTCATGGTAGTACTCAAGCTTATCCAATTGAGCTTCCTTCTCCTTGAAAATACCCTCAATTTGCTGCAACACCCGCTTCTCACCTACTCTAACCCTCACGGCCATCTCAAGTTTGTAACCAAGGTTTCCTTCCTGAATTAGCTTCTCATCCTGCAAGTCATTGCATTTGAATGGGAAAGCATAGAGCAATTAGGTGGGATTTGCTTCTACAGCTTTCAGGAGAAAACAAAATAACCTGAACTAAAAGATGCATAGTTCTGTACAAATGTGATCATTGACAGAGGTTTTAGCGCATCATTTTCTTAGACTTCACCATTTTTAGTTTCATTGGGCTTAGATCAGGAAATATGAACGCTCTGCAATTACTAGAACCGTTAAATGACTTGGCTAATTCCGACAATTTAAACATTTTGCCACATTTGGCGGCGAGACTAACAAACACGAGATTATCATACCCTTAGCTACCGAAAAGTTTACTACCATGATTGATTTCAGGATAGAGATGACCCGCTAAAGAGCTCTCAACTAGGCCATTTTAACCCTGTATGGTTCAGCGAAGTCCAACCGAACCAATTCCCCAGGAGAAACCATCCTAACAAAATTACCTGAGTGGAAATCAGAATGTTACATGTACCTGTTCAACTGTGGTGTGGTAGCCTGAAAGAGCTGATTCACAGGCATCTATGACCATCTTGCATACCAGCTCCTCGTTCACATGACTAACTGGTAATTCGAGAGTTTTCCAGATAGATTTCCTGTAGACAGGTTCCAGGAGGAATGCATCTGTTTCTTGAAGTGCCACAAGCCGCAGATATGGAAGAATTGCTGGCAGAAGAGGATGGTCCATAAAAATATCGAAGTATGCTGTCTCACCCAAATCATGGGCTGCTGCAATATCAAGCTTCTCCCGATGGAAGGGGTCCGACTCAGATATGTTGAATGTAAATGTATACGAGTCGCGATTAGTATTTGGTTCCACAAACCCGTAATAAAGAGCCAAGTCAGCATTGCTCTTCTTTAATCCATACTGGATGAAAACCTGTCCCAGGATTCTGTTAGTCACAATGAATGGTCACAAATCACTGCCCTACCAGAAGAGGCTTGTGTAATACCATTTCTGGGTAATCAAATGAAACTTTCTCGACCTCTGAGGATTTCTTGACAGGTAATCAAGGTGTTAATTACTACAATTCAATTAGGTCAAGATTCATTTCTCTGTAACTGACGGGAAAAGATATGTGCTTTATTTGTAATATGTCAAGTGGATCATCAGTTACTAAATAACTTCAACAGGCTTTAGAGGTTTACCTGCTCACCCTCTTTGACAGGCATTGTTGACTTCAAACAAAAAAGGAGGTCCCAAGAAAAAAGACCTGCTGGTCCATTAATCTCCTCTGCATTATCTTCTCTTGTTATGCTAGCGCTGTGGTTAATCTGATGCACGAAAATAATATGGAATTCATAAATTTTCTGGCAGACCGATTAAGCCCGAAAGAAATGCAGACAAGTTCATTATCGATTTACAATGGGAAAGATCGATTGACTTACTAAATCCACAAGTGGAAGCATAACAAGTTGGCCCCTAAGCTGTGAGAATGCCCGCGATTTCAGCATGCTAAATGCCCAAAGAAACCCATCCAGCGTAATAGAAGATGGAAACAGCTGCTCGTGCCGTGATATGATTTCTTCTTTTACTTTATCGTATTGACTCTCTACATGCTCTTTCATCTCCCTGGTCATCCGCAATAGTAAGGTTCCTGGATGATTCCGCGCAAAAAAAAAGTTCATTCATTGATATCCAGAGACAAGGCAATTAAAGAAAGGCACATAGGGCATGGGACGTCTGCGATGGAGAAACCACGCCGACCTTTTATCTCTGCAAGCTCTTCTTCCGACCTGCACTGGAACCAGAAAACAGAAGCACACAACTAACCACCCCACAATCTTAGACCATCCAATAGAATTAATAACAAGTCTTAAATTTTTTATAGGATTCGCAAAGCAAACATGAAACCCACCAGTACAATGTCGAGTCGGTTCGCTCCGGCAATATATCCATATATAACCGCCACGGCGAGTTGCCCCTCATCTTCTCCCTTACCAAGAAGAGAGAGACAGCCACCCAGGGCTTCAAATCGGTGCAGAGATAGCCAATCTCTGAAGCAGCAACGGTGTCCGGGTTGATCCACAACCTCCTGGGGACCTTCACGATAACTTCATCTTGAGCAATGTCTCGCCGAGCGATGAGGCCGAGGCCTTCGGGAACGTAAGCCGGGCGAACCGGGCACGTCGAAGAGACCACGCCCTCCTCAGCGAGCCACTTCCAGAAGGTCCGGACGGAAGGTGGCAATGGCGGGTCGGACTCGAGGGGGTCAACATGGAGCGAGGAACGAGTAGTTGTGGAAAAGAGAGGTCTTTTGAGGGTGGTCTTGAGGGGAGACAGGTGTTTGAAGGATTTGAAATGGGATTGAGGAGGGAATGAAGGAGAGGGTGGAGAGACGGAAAAGAAGAGAGTGGACATTTTTGTGTTGTGGAATGTGTCTGTTTTCTTGGATAATGTGGCGTGAGCTGCGCAGTCAGTGGATGTGGATATGGTGTTTGTTTTCAGTTATCTTTCCAGACGAGGAAAGGCGCAAAAAGTGGATAGAAAGGGTGGGGGCAGGGGAGAGAGAGAGAGAGGCACTAGATCAATGAACAGGGCATCGACAGGAAGATAGGCATTCTTGAATAAGCTAAATCAATACGACGTTTAGGATATTCAAGTGATCGATTACCTAATAATTATTCGTCCATGAGTCACTTGAAATGAATGGGTTATCTGAGTTCGTTTTCATCAGGTCTGATCAAATTCAAGTAAACATGCTAGATATATTTTTTTTTTTTTTAATTTGGTCGGAAACATATAAAAGCTTGAGCAGCGAAATGTCAATTGGTGAAACAGCCTTTCAAGCTTCAACTCCATTAGTTTATTAAATGCTCAGAAAATCTCATAGACTAAGAGGTGGTTGATGTTCCTCACCAAAATAAAGGTGTAGTGAATCAATGTCCTTTCCCACAGGGCAACTCTAGAACTGACCTCTATATCTCTAAATAAAGCAGCAGGTTTTTTATGCACCTCCGCTTTACAAAGTCAGTCCACGAACCGTTCTAATTGGCAGAGGAAGAAGATAATTATGAAATCACGTATTTACACTGAGCACGCAAAAATGTCGGTTCTTCTAGATTAACATCAGAAAGAAAGAAGACCCTTTTATGTTATATCTTCGTGTTGGCTTATACAAATAGAACGAATATATCAAGCTGATCTTTATCAACCCAGAGTCCAGTAAAATACAGACGGGTAATATAGCACCAGGGCTGCACCTACAAACAGCTATATCAAATGGTCATTGCAGCCATATAAATACAGCAACAAACATTAAACATGGCTGCAAAGTGTCTATAATCATCTGCATGTTAACTAAGAATACATAGAGCCTCATTCAAGTTGACCTTGCACAATCAACAGAGCCCAGGCAGGTGGAAGTTGGTCGGGGTAGACAATATGGCAGAAGGATCACGCAGCAAAAGCCATGCAGAGTAAAGTCTTCTTAACATAGCTGTTGCAAGGAAATGAAGCAAGGAATATCACGTTTCTGGTTGTGCTTTCTCTGTCAGTATCCAAATTTGGTTTGGAGAGTAGGGAAAGCCACATGCAGCGAACAACATTGCTCTCTTGCTTTCTGTCATATTAGACCAGGATCCCATGGGAGTGCACATAAAGTTTTACTTCTCCCAAAAGATAATGTCGCCTTGCTCGCCAACGAGACCAAGATCTCTAAGCCTCCTTTCTTGGTAGTATTCCAACTCATCTAATTCCATTTCTCTATCCTTGAATGCATTGTCAATTTGCTGCAGCACCCTCTTCTCCCCAGCTCTAACACCGACTGCAATCTCTAGCCTACGGGTGAGATCCCCTTTTTCTGCAAGCTTCTCATCCTGCAAGATGACATCTTACTATTGAACCTTTTTCACAAGTATTTGCAATATTAAAATGTTTGGAGTGCTGAAAATTTCAATGCTAGGGAAAACCCAGGGCTAAATGAAGGCAAGAAAAGATGAGGATGGAGATGTCACCTATCAGATAATTCTATCCATTCGTTCTGTTTAAAACGTATATGACATCCATTTGCTACATAATCTCAATTAAAAACCTAGGCATAGAATCTGACTTCTGTTTCTATATGATGAAACCACAGATGCCAAAAAGTAATATAATTCTTACTTTGGTTCGCCAGATGAGTAGTTGAATTTAAACGATGTACAAGATATAATGGAATTTTACCTCTTCAATTGTGGTATTATAACCAGAAAGTGCAGATCTGCAAGCATCTTGAACAACACGACATATTAGCTCCTCATTGGCCCGACTTACAGGCAATTGCAGGTGGCCCCATATTTTGTTCCTGAAAAGGGATTCCAAGAGGAAAGCATCTGTTCCTCCTAGAGCTACTAGCCGCAAATACGGAAGCATTGTTGGTGGAAGAGGTTGACCCAAAACTATATCAAAATATGCAGTCTCACCCAGACCATCTGACTCAGCTATATCCAGCTTGTCTCCAAAAAATTGATCCGACTCAGATATTTCCAGTGTTAACCTATATGAGTTACGCTCTGACTTTGATTCTATGAACCCATAATCCAGAGCCAATTCAGCATTGCTCTTATTCAAATCATACTGAATCAGAACCTGTTCACAAATTTCTTAGCATCAGAAAAGAGTAAATTAAGCATTTGAACAATTTATGGCTCATGTTATGCCTGATTCAATGCCAATACAATTATATTTGGATTCACAAGAATTTTACTTCGCAATAGTTAGGTGCTACAACAAAATGCTAGATCCTCTTTATACAAAAAGGAAAATGTAGATCAAAGATTCACCATTGCAAAGTATTTGTTTGTTAAAATTAAGTATCTTTCAAGTCCAAGAATACCAGAAAGACCAAGATCACAAAATTTACCTGTTCACCAGCTTTGACAGAAACAGGGCTCCTCAAAGAAAATAACAGCTCTCTTGAGAAAAGACCACCACCTTTGATTTCATATGCATAATCTTCTGTGGTAATACTGGGACTGTGATTAATCTGAGAGGGTTTCAGGTTAATAGAAGTTCAAATCACCAACAAGAGGTGAATTCTCATTTAAGAGGAGAAATAGGATGAAGCGAACTGACATGTTTATTGGAGGCTAAAATTAGCTGTTTGTAGAAGAACAAATCCTTAAATGGGTAATAAAACATCTAATAGTAGATAATAATCAAAACTGAACATCCAAGAAGCTTGCTAGAGGATTAGTTAACCCCACGTCCTTATAGCCGTCTCCCACCATAGTTTCTTCAACAGTGGCCAATGATTAACCACATCATTTGTGGAGCCACCATTTGCATAGGAAATCAATCAAAGCATGGGTGATCTATCCCATTTAGCAGGCTATTACTCATAGACATGGATAACAAGTACCACTTAATTTTTCTGTTCTCACAAGTTCTTAAAATGGATGCACTGTTAGATGTACTTGTTTATTGCTAACTGGAATAGTTAGCAATGTTAAGTGTTCTCCAGAAGAAAACACAGCGTAGTTGGATTTTTAAGGTGTATTGCTGTCATCCTGCATGAACACAGGCCAACCAAACAAAAGGCATATCAAAGTATTTCTTTGTTGTGTTATTTGCTCATATAAATTCATGCTTTATTTTTCCTCATAAATGCATATGAGCCTCAGTCAATAAGACTCCAAGCAATTTCCTTCCTTTTCATGCTACACAAAAAATTAAAAGTTAATATGACACAAATTCCATGTCATGCCTGGTGACCAGAGTGATATTCTCCAGCCACCTGAGTTAAGATAAGGAACAACCCCAGCTGATAGAAGTTAATTAATGTGAAGAAGTTAACAATGCTTACCAGGTCTGCAAGGGGGATCAACACAAGGTTTTGGCCACGAAGTCTTGAAAATGCCCTTGATCTAAGAATGCCAAATGCCCAGAGGAAGTCATCCAACGTTATATGAGAAGGGAAGAGCTGCCTGTTAGCTAATATAATCTCTTGTTCCAATTTCTGGAATTCACTCTCCACATACTCTTTCACACCTAATGTTGTTCTCAATAGCTGGGATCCTGCAATGATGAGATCCACTTCACATAAAATTGGCTTAGGATCATGCCTAGTAATTACAAAGCATGAAAAACATATCGTCCTTCAATCATAACTTAGAAATGTCCACATAGTATTGAAGCTGGGACACCGAAAAAATCTAGATGTCATAATGTATAAATGCAGGGAGAAAAGTCAGAACTCCATCCACGATGATTTCAGTGTTGATAAACACATTCATAAGAAGTTATAACGACACTATCAAAGGGTCTAAGTCATCCCCAAACATGAATGAGTACAATCTTATCCAGTGGCTGGGGCGGCTCATTGCCCCAGCTTTTGGTTGCCAAACTGTCGTGAATATCTAATAGCAAAGTAGTTTTAAAGTCAAGCTTGGTTTGCTGCGTTAAACAACTAAGGACACTGACACCAAAATCAAACACTGACAACCTTTTTGTTTGGTATGACCAGATAAATGATAGGAAGCTCTGGTTAGGAACTTAGGGATAGTTTGCAGTGACTCAGGCTTTTGGTTGCAGCTTTTGGTCTTTTGTGGTGTAGAATTCCATTTCATAAACACACGAAGCGGCATTGGAGTACGAGAGGATTTTTCTTTCAAAGCTGTCAAATAGGAAGAATCCAAAGCGCAACTTATGGCAAACCAAGTATATTTGGCAGGACATATTTATCACCTCGACCATCTCTAGTAACTCCTTGCTGCAGCTCACATGACATGCATTCTCATATGCACTAACCTTAGTCTTTCATTACGTAATTCTTGCACAGTAAAGGGAAAAACACACATGCACTCACTGTTCAAAGTATAAGGCAACTAAATTCCAAAGAAACGTCTCATAAAGAAGCGGTGGGAAGAAGGCAAAACGAAAAGAACATTGCACAAACCTTGCAGCTCAGCCAGCTCCTCTTCTGACCTGCGCTGGAACCAGCAAAACTAAAACCAATCACCCTCCAAAATCTCAAACTCAAACAGGCTCCATGTCACCATCAACATATATACACGGAGAACAAAGAACTAATATACGAAACAAGCACGGCGGAAAAATGAAGCCAAACCCACCAAAACACAGTAGAATCGGTGGACTCCGGGAGGACATCGAGGTAGACCCGCCACGGCGAGTCGTCCCTCAGCTTCTCCCTGATCAAGAACAGAGCCACGGACATCCACGGCTTCAGCCCCCCGCACACCCGCCCGATCTCCGACCCGGCCACCGCCTCCGGGTTTATCCACAGCCTCTTAGGCACCTCCAGGACGACCTCGTTCCGGGCAATGTCCCTCTGGGCGACGAGGCCCAGGCCCTCCGGGACGACCGCGGGCTTCGCCGGGGTCTTGGCGGAGACGACGCCCTCACGGCGGAGCCACTCCCAGAAGTCCTCCACGGCGGGGGGCGGCGCCGGGGCCGGCGCCGGCGGCGGTTGCTGGGAGCGGAGGAGGGAGGCCGAGACGAAGGACCGTCTGCAGGGGAGGGAGGGAAGGTGGGGGAGGGCGGTGGGGCGAGGGGAGGGGAAAGTGGAGAGAGAAGGGAGGATGAGGAGAGAGAAAAGAGCTTGTATCTGTCCATCTCTCTCTCTCTCTCTCTCTAGGCGGGTTTCTTGGCAGCTCGATGATGGAGCTTCGGCAGGGGAAGAAGAAGACGTTGGCTAAAGGAAGAAGATAAGGGGGGAGCTTCTTCTCTGCTTTCTTTCTCCTCTTCTTCGGATAGAGAAATTTGAAGTCTCTCATTTTTAGTCCTTTCTATTTTCACTTTATGTGAATTGTTGCCATTGAATTTTCCTGCTTCACTCGTTTACTCCTACTTCTTCTCCTCCAAAATTTCAAAAAAATATAATAAAATAAAAAGCAAAGGTCACTAATAGTTTTTATTCGGTTAAAAGGTGATTTCTGATTTAAACTGAAATGTAGTTCTAATTCTTTTGGGGGGATTGAAATTATGTTTCGCGTTTTATTCGATCATTACATGAAATGTTCTAAAATGAATTTTGTGCTGTGAAGTGTAATATGCTATGAGAATAGGAAATGTCTCCTTTTATCAGGTTTGGATTCATGCTGATGCCTCGGCAACGATCCGCAAAATTGAGAAGGAACAAGCACCCAAGAGGCTCAGGTCCTTACTGTCATGATCATGCACCAAAGACACCATTGAACAATTGGTAAATCTGCAGAAGGAGATGATACACAGGAGGTAATCAGATGGGTCCAAGTGCAAGAGTTTAGAAAGAGAGCACACGGGACCGATGCTGCCATTGCCCATGAATCCGAAATCCAGCTCTTGCTGTACTTATGCCTACTGAGTTGAACCAGCTCGCTGTGGACATTGTATGTCGCACTTGACTGCTAAATGCTGATGTATCAACTTCCCTTTTCGATTTTAATTAGGTGATGGTTCCTGCGATGATTAGTTTGATGAGGTGAAAATGCAGACATCCCGATGCGGAAATCAGAAGCCCCATCAAAGTGAAATGAGCTGCAGCGAAAATGGTTGGAAGCGAAGGACTATGCTTGAAACCAACTTGCTACTCCTGCCAGAAGCACTCATGGCCTGAAGTTGACCGAGAGCAGCACCAATTTCTGCTGCCTATCTTTCAGCAAGAAATCATTTTGGATTCCAGCCCAGTTACGAATCTTTATCTTCCCCAAGTCAGCCATCCTTGTGACACAGAAGGTGTGGCCAACTGAACGAAGATTTGAGTATTAAGAGTCTGGCATAAGACCAGCAAAGCAAACAACAGCAGGGCAGGCAAAGCTACAACCTGATGAAAATATAGACCACCTTTCATTACGTTGAGCATAGCCCCTTGTGCAGAATGTTGTGATTACCAGATTGTGATTGTGAGAGCATACGTCAAAAAATAACCAAAAAATCACCAAGCATTCCGTGCAGGGTGACAACTAAATGAAGTTTTGGCAATGTCGTGACAAGTTATAGCTCGAGCGTGATAGTTCATCATAAGCAAATCTGCATATTCAGTAGAAAAATCAATGACATTGTCCAATGCTTTATTGAGTTCCTATCCAGACCTTCATCCAGGCAATGAGATTGACAATCCATCAAACCACAGCCTAATTCTCTGCTGTAACAACAACCTGTAGGCATCATCAACTACTGAGACATCATCACTGTTCGACGCATGGAAAACAAGAACAGCACCCAAATGGCCTTAGCGAAATACGAATCCAAAGTAATACGATGCAGTCATAGATAATATGCCAAGAAATACGATGAGTCGCTGAACTGGATTTGGCAACTTAAATCTCCATTTATGCATGGAAGATCTCATTCCAGTAGCCCATAAGACATGAACAATTGTATTTGATTTTCATCTCTTCCCACTCTCCCCATCAAATTCTCCTAAAACAAACATGGAGAATAACCTCAATATCAAAAATGACCTCCAGTTCCACAATCATGGCTAACCATTGGAAAAAAAGAAGAAAATGCAATACATACAAGGCCGAAATTTCTCTTTTTTCTACCACTAGACTTGATTGAGGAGTCGTGCCTGCACCGTCATCTCTCTCCCGACCCATCTCGCTCCCTCGAATCCTCAGAACGCCCGATTCCCCCCGCCGAACCATCCGATCCGGCAACAGAACTCGCCCCCGATTCCTTCTCCTCCTCCTCCTCCTCCTCCAATTCCCTCGCCACCTCTTCCTCCGCCTCCTTCTCGGCGCGCAGGATGGGCTCGTAGTAATCGGAGTGAGCCTCCATGCACCTCCTCAGCGCCACCGTCGCGTCGAAGCACTTGTCCATGACGTCCTCCTCCTTCCTCTCCGCGTCCTGGATGCACGTCTCCCACGCGACGAACTCGCCCCCGCACCCGCCGCCTTTCATGTACAAGCAGAACGCGCACTCCCCTTCCCCTTCTTTTTTTCCTCCTCCCTCATCTCGTTCCTCCGCGCCTTCTTCTCCACTTCGCTCCGGATGATCCGAAGCTTCGCCGGGAATGTCGCTCCCGAAAACTTCCGGGTCGGTTGCGGAGGGAGATTCGGAGGGCTGCGGATGGGGAGAGGACATGGCGGTGGTCGCTAGGGTTTGGGTAGGTGGCGGTGCAGAAAGGAGGGACAGGAGATTTTTCCATGGCCGCTTAAACCCTGCTGCTTTGAACCTCCTTTGACTTTGGATTCTCGTCCATCTCCAACAACCTTGAAAATGAGAAAAAAATAAAATCCCTCAAAAACTCCGAGTACCAAGTTAAGGGCCTGTTTGGTTGGGCATTTAGAAGGCATTTTAGGACTCTAAAATTCGTTGGCCAAATGCAAACGTGTTTGATTCATTTTTTTGGGCGACTTTAGCAAGATGCAATTGCATCTCCAAGTGGCTTTAAGAGCTTTTAACCTAATGCAGCTTCGGAGGCACTTTGGAAAGTTGCATCTTGGGAATACAAGTCCCTAGTATTGTTCATTTTCTCCAAAACCACCGCACACCACTGCACAAAAAAGTCAATCGGAGGCCGACGATCGCCGGCTAAGGGTCACGCGCGTTGGCAAGGCGTTGGCGATCGCCGCTTGAGGGTCGCTCGACCCTAGCAACCGTCGCCAGACCTCAAGCGACGCTTGGGTCGTGTAACCCAAGCAACCGTCTAGGGGCCAAATCTGGCCATCCAGCCACCAAATCCAACAGTCCGGCCGCTAGATCCAATGGTGGTTCGATGGCTAGACTTCAAAAAAATATATATATAATTTTTTTGTTTTTTTAATTTAATAAAAATTATTTACAAATGTAAATTTTATCAAACGGTATTCTGGCCAAAGTTGTTTTTCAATGTAAATTTTACCAAACGTTATTTGTATTTCAAAAAATCTCATTCTCCTAAAGGTATTTGTATTTTTGTAAATTCATTTCTCAAAAGCTGAACCAAATGGACCCTAAATTAAGGTTGGAATCAACTTATCTTGAGATGTATACCTCTTTTTGAAATTAAAAAACTAATTATTTCATTTTTTTCATAGGCATGCCCAGCCATGCTGATTTCAAGCTAGTATTTTTATCTGTGCCACATTCAAAATCCTTCACACTAAATTTTGTTTTGAAATACTATTATTTGTATCGGGGTGTATCTTGAGATAATAAACCACGGCCGAACCAAGTCTCTCTCTATATATATCAAATAGCTAATTAATCGTGTTGCAATGATAGTAACGTAAAATTGAGCAAAGAGCTTCCGAAAAGTCGCAATATTCATTTTCCCAACCGTGCGAAAATGCCCCTAATGACCACCCTTCTAATATGGAAAAAGGGAAGTGTGGGGTTCAAATCCCCACTTTGGATGGGGTAGGGACGCGTAAGTTTCGAATGGGTTTCGACTCCCAACAAAAGGCAAGGCAAGAGTCTCTTGCAGGGAGAGCAAAAGTCTGAGAGTGAGTGTAGAGTAAGAATATAGTAGAACTGACCAAAAAAAAAAAAAAAACTCTTAAGCGGGACAATCTTACAATGCCCATCGGAGTTGACACCTCAACGTACGTGTGAAAATTGAAGTCGTTGCTTTAGCTTAAAAATCTGCCTCTACCTTGTCACAGCTCCATGACCCATCTCTCTGATTTTACCGTAATAGATATAGACTACACAAAAAGTTCCTGCGAAATATGGGAAGAGCAATAGCAGCTTATCTCGTATATTCATCACATGTATGTTCTTCGTCCGCTTGACAAGAACATAAAGCCAATTCGTCAAGTGATAAGATCATCTCGCTCCAAGCAGCCATCTGGACCATACTCATGTCATGCTCCCTTTCCCAGAAGTCCCTGGCATCGATTAGATGCATCATCTCCAGCTGCAGCTGTTAAAGATTCACGAAGATTCCTCCTACTAAGTGGCATCCCAAGCACACCCCCCGAACTCAAAGTTCAATCATAATGAGAATGCACGTTAGCATTTAACTGAGGTGGCACAAGACCTGTTCGTGTCGGTAAATTTTGTCCCCCATCTTTTATTCCATATCCAAAAGTTCCTTTTCTTTGTCACGCGGACAATTACTAGATTTCAGATCTTGACCCATCAAGATGTCTCCAATGAAAAGTAATCAAAAAGCACTAACGCATTTTAAGGATAAGTTTGTCATACATTCATTGAACACCCATGGAACAAGCACCTTGCACCCAACGAAACAGAGTGGCCATACACAAAAATATCCATCGTTCAGATAAACACAGGCAAAAAAAGGTCCCCATAGAAGCAGCATTCATCAATTCTTTCTCCCTTCACACAGGATAATGTGGTAGCCATGCCTGAACATTTCCCAAAAGTACGAAGTCAGAAGAAAGTCATATTCATACATCACCTAATAAAAACTTCCAAAAGCAAGAAATCTTGGAGCAAGATTTGTCTTATACCATCAGTGAAAGTATGGAGTAACCATCAAATATAAATGAAACGGTCTTCCAATGGAATTTAGACATACAAAACCCATCGTTGTACGGCAAAGTGGCAATATATCTCACAAACAGGACAACAATCATTTTCTCATTTTATTAACATATTCATCTCATCTGCCCACTCCAAGAGAGATATTATGCTCATCATTATACAGTTCACCCATTTCCTGTTTGCCATATTGGAGCACCACATAGAATTTCAAAAAGGGCTGTCTTCAGCGATTAATTACCTCAACTTCATGCAAACTTTGTGATGAAAGCATATCAGATGGATACGTTAGTAATAGCAGTCAATCTGCCCCTCATATAGTTTCATATCAAGTATTTGCATTATGGAAGTGAAAGGAAAAAACGAACAACTCATTGAGAAGTGAGGTAGATTATGTAGATACATACGTTGATTTAAATGCTGCACTTGTAGCTCCAATAGGGGTACTGAATGCAACTTCTTGAAATGGACCAGCCATCTTTCCTCGAGGAAACCATCCTAAATCACCACCCTTCTTACCAGATGGGCACTCTGAGTACTCTGCAGCTAACTGTCAATTAAAACGAACAGAAACATACGTCATAAAACCATGAAGAGGCAGAATAGCCAACCAGTAGCCACTCGAGTTGCTCTAAGAGTTCAAGCACATTTTGCTATATGTTAAACCTTAATGCATGTGTGTGTCAGAGCAATTAAGCACTCAACAGGAGTTAAATACAGCTTAAATTTCCTTGGATGTCATCATTTTCTATAAGGATGATCACTCCCACAAAAATTTAATTTTTTAGGTCCTCATATGGAAGGAAAACATCTTCTCTCTCACTCTGCTCTGCAGAAATGACCATGCATAGGTTTCCTAGGAATTGGAACAAATATAGAGAGGAGGGCTAGTTGCAAAGTTGCATACATGATCCAGACATACATTTCCTTCAGTCTCAAACAAAAGAATAGGAAGAAATTTATAAAAATCCCTGAGGGATCAAAAGAGGTAAAAGACATTGCCTTAAAGTCTTGTTGGGACATGCACAGAGCATGATTACCTTTGCAAATTCAGCTGGAGGGACCTTGTCACCATTGCCTAGCCAGCCATCTTGCAGTTTCTTGTATGCTTCATTGATTTTGCCTTGCTTTTCACACAGTATATGCCTAGCTGAACAATATTGGAGAACCAAATTAAGAAGCTTGAAGTTACTACGAGGTGAAAGTGAAACACTGTCGGCTTCCACTAGCTAAATTTTACAAATAACTGAGGGTAGATTTCACAATACTGAAAACAAGTGCATGCTCAAGCATGGTTAATATGCTAATTCCTGAAAGTTATGAGGATTCCGTGGGCTAGCTACACCCAAAAGTAGTCGCAAGTTGTGACTGAATGAGTACCAAAGGGAAAGAGAAAACAAACCTTGGTCCGTATATATATGCAAAGTTGTCCAAAAGAGGAGCATTCACGTGTCAAATGCAAAAATACCCTATACCTCGACAACTACTTACCACATACTCAATATAAACAGAGAAAGACTTAAAGAACCTGACTCTTTAAGGGAAAAAAAAGGAAAAAGAGAGGAACCAACCTTTGACATAAGTGCAAGTGCCTAGCCCATCTGACTTGCTGGCCTTACCTTTCCCCTTGGAACCAGCCTCATCGCTCCCACCCCCTGCTTGCTTCCCCTTCCCCTTTCCTCCCGCCTTCGAGTCCTTCCCCATTAGCGCAAACCCCTGATTCTATAACACGGATGAGCAAATTCTTAATGCCTAAACAGGAATTCTTAACATAATCTTGATGGAAACATAAAACTAGCCGCTGGCAAAAGAGAGCCAAGACGAAAACAAAAGAAAAATCTCCAAACCCCAACAAAAATCACAGCACAACACTCGAGAAGCATCGTTCTTCTAGTAACTTCGATCACTGAACACTAAGCTCAGAAAATTTAATTAAAAAAAAAAAAAAAACTCAATAGCGCAGCCTGAAGCTAGACTTTCACCCAGAAATCCACGGAGGAGATCACCACGATCGAAATTAACCGAGCAAGTAGCAAGATAACAGTCTCCACATGACGAGAGCGACCAGACGGCACCTATCAATTCAACCAATCAACAGAATCCCAAAACGAAAGACGGCACCAGACACAGAGCATCATCGAATCAATCAGCTCCGGATCGACCGACCGAAGAAGTCGTTTCGCGCCATCCGAGGAACGAAGACACGGCCGGCGAATCAATCACGCGAGACGATGAAGAACTTAAAGAGAGGGCAGAAGCGAAACCTTACCGATCGATCGACGAGGGAGAAGAGGAGGCAGTCCACACACGAAGACGCGCAGCATCGGAATCGCCTCGCGATTTTGTTCCGGTCCTCTCGACTGAACCGGCGGGACTGTCGAAGCCCACGTACCGTCCCGGCCCGGCCCGGCCCAAACACACGGTTGAGGCCCTTAAATCATGGCCCGGTTTTGCCTTCAAACTAGGGATTTCGATTTGCAGTCCAAAATTTGATGATGACATCGATAGCCCAATTGGGAGCTGGAATTGCCAAAATCTCAATAGGTCAAGCTCTTATTGTTCTCCAAGGAATGATAGATTGCTCGTCTCGTCGATTCAAAGGAACCAATAAGCGTTTTTCCCGTAGATTTGATCGAATGGTACGAATGTCGGATCGACGATCAGACTTGATCGCTAATGGCAGTACCGATCTCATTACATCCATCAAACATCGTCCAAGTACTTCGAAAAAAAAACCCATGAGCCCAATTCTCCCTCTTAGTAGCTCTTAGGTTTCGCACTTTCTTCGGCTTCTTAAAGAAAAAATCAAATTCGCTACATTCTTTTTCTGGCACGAACCTGGCTTGAGTCAACATACACTAAGGAATCGTGAAGGCAATAGATACTCGTAACTCAAGGTTTCGTACACGTGCGCCCTCGCATTGTCAATTAATCAAGAGACATGAATTACAACCAAACCCTAGATTATTTTGCTTTCGAGCCGTAACGAATAGGTTGCTACGACGTAATATGACAGAAAATTGATTCAAGATGTGACTCAACGTCGACATAGCTCACACGAAACAATTCAATCCAGGGCAATGTCATTTTCGCTTTGTCGAATTGAACAACATTCTAAAAATAGATCATATGGTTTGGGGACCTAAAGTGTACTACCAAACCACAAGCATTGGAGGGAAAGATAGGTACGTTCTAGCGAGTACATCGTCGGCCGGGACCGAGACAAGTCCTGAGGCCGAGCCCAGATTATTTTTATTGCCTACGCTCGAAAAGTATGTTTCAGCATCAAACTAGAATAACCTTTCCCACCCAAGAAACTGAAAAGAGGAAATTTATTTGAAAAAAATCATAAATCTATTACACTATTATCATTTCAATCTTTAATCTTTTAATCATGCCAATTGAGTCAGAAAATATTTTTCACGTTTTACCAATTGAGTCAATCCAATCAATTTTAGCTTAAAATTGTTAACATAGATGTCAACCGTCTTATGTGGTATGATCGAAACGGTTGACGCTAACGTAAATAATTTTAAATAATATTTTAAATTTTTTTTTATTTTTTATTTTCTTTCCTTTGTTCTTTTTTTCCAACTCTCACTTGGCTAACCACTGTTGGACGCAAGTAAGGGCCTCCACGCCCTTGCCCAGATCTAGGTGAGGGCCGCGACACACGTGCTTGGTCTAGGCGATGGCCCTAACGCCCTTGCTTGTGGCCTTGCTTGTGGCCAAGGATGGGCGGCTAGCAGGCTACAGTTGTTAAAAAAGAAAAAAAATAGAAGAAAAAGAAGGAAAGAAAGAAAATAAAAATAAAAATTTCAAAAAAACATTAAAATATTACTAAAATTGTCCATGGCAATAATAGCCGTGCCACATAGGACGTCGGTATTCGCGTCAACGATTTCTAGCTAAAATTGACCAAATAAACTCAAGTGAAGTTATGTAAAAATGTTTAAAATTCAATTAGCATAATTAAAAGATTTATTACTGAACTGATTATGACTTTTCGGAAAATTTTCCCAAATAAAGAGTGCATTAGTTCCGAGAAACCTGCACCGCAACAATTTATTTCTACATCAATACTTACTTTTGAAACGTGGACAAGTAGAAATATAATTTTGAAGAAAGATGATAATTGGCCTCTTTAAATAATGCCGTTACGAAATATACGTACTGACCACAACAAATTTTTTCCTCATAGTTTTAAATTAAACACAGCTACTGAGATTCGTTAGGCACGGTTCGGCAGATCCCAAGCACGCTCAACTTCCAAGTGGTCCACCCTGTGCGCTTTAGCTTCATTGGGTTTTCGTTTCGACAAAACTCGACGTATCAAAAAGCTTGCATCCATCAGCAACCGAAGGTTCGGATCACCAGAAGCCGGTCGAAACGATGGATACAAGCATTGAATTGCGGATGGCAGCCGATACGCAATGATCCTCGGTCAAAGAGAGATCGTTCTGGAAGTTAGCTACGGAAGAAAAGGGGTTTTCTCTCACATGCAGAAGTGGAGAATTCAATAATGGTGTCGGTTGAAGGAAAGATTCGATTGGAAAGGGAGATATCCTCCCGTCGCGTGAGCTGGCCGGAACTGGAATGGAAAGAAAAGCAGGTCGAGAGATCCCATCAAGAGGGGCTCGAGCCGCTGGAACGAGCACGTGCAATGTGCATGGGGGCGTGCGACGGTGCTGCTCCCCTGCTGCATGGCTTCTGCGCAAGTTGATAGCGTGTTTCACATGTCCTGCTTCTTCTGTTTAGGGGTCTGCCCGGTGTAGCTTCGAAACCCTGGCCACTTCCAGTTCCAGAGCGGTTTATTTTTCTGGACCACATCGATGCAGATGAATCGCCTGCACGTGGAGGATTCCACGAGTATCGTGGACCGAACAATGTGCGATTAAACATATAATTTACAGCATGTCACGGCACGACTTCAGCAAACACGGTTGAAGTTTATACGCGGTTTTAACCAATGGGGGATGCATATCTAAGGAAAGATTTATTCTCGACGCATGGAAATCGAGGGGGGGGCTGTAAAAGTATTCGCTGTTTAGGATCCAATCAAAATGGGATGGTTAGAATAAGTACTAGCAGTAACGTCAAGACTATGCTTCCTAGTTCTGTCTGTGTCAGAGGATTGTTTTCAACGAGCCTGTATGGCTAAGTTCACGTGTCTTACCATCCCGCAATGAATAATTATGTCTTTCCGATCGATTGCTTTCGGATATGGTTAATCTCATTTTGCCTAGACTAGCTGGACATCATGATTTTTTTAATCCCTTTTCTCTCTCGTTTCGAGCATGTGTTAGGTAGTTGACTTGTTGGGAGAAGTTTAAAGAAAGGCAGATTCTCTGTTTAAGGTAATGAAAGCGCTAACCACTTTGATTATTGTTCTCTTCCGTTTTGCTGGAGATGATTACGAAAAGCAAAGATACACAGGCCGTAGAATTTCAAGCGAAACTTATATCATGACGAAAGATAACACGGTATCATATGTCATGTCGACGTATCATCACATCAGTTAATGGAGCATCCGGCATTACCAAATTCTCGAACGAACATGTTTGAAGAACAAGAAATCGTGGTGCTCGACCAGTACGAGGACATTACATTAGAAGCATCCGCGTATGATGTAGTTGTGCAGACTAGTTTTTCCAGTGGTACAGGCAACCTCGAAGGCGCACTTCCTCGTGCGACGACCAAAAGACCATGAACGTGAGCACCGATCGAACGACTCGTGGTTGTCTGCTTCCTTTTCCGTCCATGGACCACGACACAGAGAGACAGACAGCTTATTGATTAGATCCCATTCAAACGTTGTGGAGCAAGTCAATGTCATCCCTCTCTCTCTCTCCTATCTGTCATCTTTCTCTCTCTTTCTCGGGTAAGTAACTAAACTTCAGCTCTCTTGCCATACGGTTGCTGACTTCCCATTCCTCGAGATCCCCTCGGGGCTCGAAGCTCTCCTTTTGAAGGACTGATGTTGACTGAGAGATGGACGAGAAGAGCGGAAGAGAGAAGGGTTTTTTTTTTTTTTTTTTAGGTGTTCACGTTCCTCTTCCACGAACGCGACGGACCATCCGATGTTCCAAACATAATTTGGAAAAAAGATAAATGAAAAAAAAAAAACCAGACGAGTGATGGCGATTTTCGTTTTCGCTTCTGCTATTATTATTCCTGACCGAGGAAGGGGAAGAAGAGAATTGAATAGTGAGGGATGGCGCGGTTCCATCTGTCCCCACTTGCCCACTCGGTTTAGCAATTTCCCATCGTGCCGTGATATGATAATGAACGTTTCTTTCTCTAGATTCGATTCGTCCCGGTCATTTTCTATCCAAATCCAGGCTGGTCTGAACCGCAGCTTCCTCAAGGCCCCGTCTGCATTCCGTTGTTGATAGAATGTACAGAATGGACCCCCTCTCTCTCTCTCTCTCTCTCTCTCTCTCTCTCTAGGGCTAGGTCTAGAAAGCTGCATGGCTTTGGTATCATCATTTCTTGCATGCAGAATTGCTCATCAAGCTAAATGCATCAAGATCTTGACTCCGTAAAGTGGAATACCCGACTAACCTAACGTGGTGTATCGTCGTCGCCCGGCATGTTCTTCTTATTTCCTTGATAAATTGGAATTTAAAATTGAATTTCACTAACAAGTGTCCCTAAGCTGTAAACATGTCCTTTTGCACGTTTTGCTGATCTGGTTTTTCGGTTATTGGAGTTGGTGAAGTCATGTGTGTTAGTTGTCCTAGTTCTTAGGTGTTAGTGGAGTAAGTGTTTTATGCAGAATATGGGTAGTTATGGGTCCTATTTTAGTGGTGTTTTTAGGTTATGTATTTGTCTTTTGTAAAAAAACTTGATTGTTCTGTACGAAAGATGAAGTTTCAGCCTCATCTCTCCTCTCTTTAGAGCTTACTGCTGAGAGGAAAAATAGAACCATTCTCAACATGGTGAGAAGCTTATTGACAAGAGGAAGAGTTCCAAAGACTTTCTGGCCAGAAGCAGTAAATTGGAGTATTCATAACACTTCAATTATTTCAACAAAAATGAAAAAAAAAAAAAAAAAACCTTTAGTGTCCTTTTGAAGAATTTCTACTTTCAACTCCTTGCATTATTGAATTTCAAGGCGATGTTTAGACATCTGCTATTGATTTTTCAATCACTTAACAAGCAAAATTAAAGGAAAAAAATAGGTCGCTTACCATTTCTCAATCATATATAATGTGGTGCTTTAATGCAACCTTATTTTGCCCAACACAACTCTGACAAGAGTTACTAATTAGTATCTATTCTCTGTGAAAACATACTCTTTTTATAGTGAATTACAAATTAGTTTTACGCACTTTATTGAGATAATCACCAAAAAAAAGTTTTAAATTTATCGTATAGATATTAATTCAATTCCAAACTTTTCAATCTGATCAATTTAATCACAATCTTTTTTAATGATCCGTCAATATAGTCGTTCCCATTGATTTTGACATAGAGATGTTTTTCCTTTTATGTATATAGATTTGACCACAAGCTTCGTTTAAAAGCCAAAATATCTTTCCTATTGAACTTTCATGGGGTCGTATGTTGTCGTGCATGGCACGGATTTCATTTCTAGCATATAAATCAAACTACATAAAAAAAAGAGAGGGAGAGAACCTTTTTTGGGGGTCGACATGGGATTCGCCCATTGGACGTGCTCACAATCTTCGGCCACAAAGATATTAAAATGGAAGAAAATCAAATTCCAAATCATTTTCACGTTTCTCCCTGTGGAGAAATCGTGTCAGTGGGACCTTATCGCACTATTGCCAATAATTTTGTGTGTATATATTTATAGCCGAAAAATACGTATATTATATAACATTTGCTTGTCTAACTTTCAACTTCCGAGCCCTTTATGGTCCCGGCTTCGCAAAACATTCTAGAAGACTCGATCTAACATGGCCTCTGATTTTGCTAGTGTCGTATCAAGGTTGATGACACATCGTCCTTGTTGGGAGAAACCTTTTTCTTTGTCGGAAGAAGATAAAAAAAGTACATGAACAGATCACTGTAACAAAACAAGATTCATCGGGGCCACCCCCGAGCGATGACTCACCTCACTCTCTATCGTCTTGATCATCTCGATTCGCGATTGAAACATAAATGGTTCAATCCAAAACCTTTTAAACTGATAAATAAAGGAAGGCGACATGATTATTATAATATTGATAACCATATCAATATAAAGAACACTTAAAAGACTCTTTGTGAGTGATGCGAAACAATAGCTCGCCAGAAAAAATAATTATCGCTTATACACTAGAAAGGAAAAATCCATTCTCGAGCAATCTTAAACCATCTTCCATCCGGAAAACGTCCATCGACAATGGACGGGCCGTCGATCCTGCTCGGTCAAGCTAACAGCGCATCAACAATTCGACCGGGCTACCCTTGAAAGAACGTTCACCACGTTGCCCCGAGAATCGGCGTATCCGAAATTCTTATTATAATATCGCGTCCCACGGAAGAAAGAAAACGTGAATCAACAGGCACGTTGCCGCACAGATCCGAACACAAGTGGTGGCCTTATCAAGGACAAATTTTCTAGTCCGGAAAACGCCACCGAGGCGGAGAGATCGTCTCACGTACACGTCGACGGTCCACAAGAACAGGCCGGCGGAACGGGGGGAAAATAACGAAGGAGGGGAATCGAATTTGAATCGCGTGCTTCGATGCATGCGGAGGTAGGCAAAGTCCAGGGTGGGGGGGGTGGGGGGCACAATTATTGGGGGCGAGGTCAGAACCGGCCGGCCCCGCTCTCGATATATTTTTGCCGCACGAGCGTTACTTAGACTTCCAATCCGGTTGGCTGCTCGCTTCCCTTTCAAATCGCCTTGAAGGTTAGTTGCCCCCGGCACGGACGAGGAGGAGGCCTCTCAACGTAAAGTCAAGGTTTGCAGAGCGAATGTTCTGGTTCTTCCCCCACTGGATCGAGACGGTCCAGTTTAGAAGAGAAATAACGTAGCAGTAATTGTCTAAAAAGTCATATACGGCGAGTAGCTCGGTTCGAGCTAATTGCACCGATTCGGTTTTAAACATTTTAACAATTTGTCGAGTTAATCATTCTTAACAAAATTGGCCAAAAATTACTAACATGGATGCCGATTATCCTACACATGGCGTGATCAACGCTAACGTAAACAATATTTATAAATTTCTAAAAATTCTCTATATTTTATTTTATTTTTGTTGACTTCAGTATTTTTTGTATTTCTTTTTTTGTGTAGGCCCGGGTGGTTGGTGAAGGTCGCTATGCCTGCAGTAAAAAAAGGTTAAAAAAAAATGAAGAGGAAAAGAAACAAAAGAAAATAAAAATCAATAAAAAATTATTTTAAAAAAATTCAGAAAATTCAAAAAAAATTACAAAAATTATTCATATCAATACTAGCCATCCTACGTCTCGAACATGCCACATTAGATTACCAATGTTTAGGTCAAGGATTTCCCATTAAATTAACCCAAGATAAGAACAAAAACGATGGTGATGTGTGTCGAATGTGATCGCATGTGAAGATGCATCAAAATGTCCAATCCTATGCAACCATCGAATGTGAGAACATAAATGCGAACGTGGCCTTGCGCAATCATGACAAGTGAAATTGATGTACGATCTTATGCAATCATGACAAGTGAAATCGATATACACATCTATATAATGCGATAACGGTGGTGTCACTCTATGAAAAGAAGAAAATAGGAATGAAGTCGAGTCATGATGAGAGCACTGCTTAAACTTAATCGTCATTAGCAGCTCTATTTAACTCGCGTCCCATGTCAGCGGAAAGTATTTTTTTTTACTTCTGAAGATCGTACAAAGTTCGGCATGTATCTAACTTCGTTTGGTACTTCAAGAAGGTCGAGAGCACATAGTCTCAAATATCAGGCTAGCGGCCCGAAAAAGTTGGAAATCTATTCGTTTTTTCTCATTCAAGACTTGGGTTTTTTCCTCTTTTTTTTTTTTTGGTCGAATCATTGAAGACTCGAGCTGTAAATACAAGACCAGGGGGGGCAAAAAGTACTTGCTTCTGTGCTTCTGCATTGAGATGGGTTAGATCAATCTGTCGTGCACTCTCCTGGGATCATTAGCATGTTGCGCAAAAATATCCACCGTGAATTCTGGAGATGCAACACTTTTGTCAACATTGCAAACCCTGCAGAGTAATTACCATATTAACACGGCTCATTGTGTTCCTGATTAGTAAAATCGAATGTAGAAAACCACATCCAATCCTTCGGAAATTGCGAAGTTTGAGAAAACAAAACTTCAGAAACGCGTATCTCATCGCTTTGACATTTTTCTGGGCAATTGTTTTCATTCCTTTTTTTTTTTTTTAATTCCGCATACACAGTTCAAGAATCAACTCCAGATCGAAAGTTCTTTTTATCCAACATTTAATGTATACACAAGCACCATTGCATATCTGTCAAGGTCGTTTCTAATTCCTCCATCCCTTATTGGAGGAAATTTTCGTTCATCCGTTTTTTGACCGGTGGGCTACAAACGTGGACGTCGCCCACATTTTGTATCTGATTAACTACATATGTAGGTGATTTCCATAACTTTAAACCAATAATCAGAGTTACGGGCGGAGGAAATTTCCTCCGCCCAAAAGAACAAAAATATAAGCCCTTCTATCATGGGGCATCATCCAGACGTGAACCTCTTCATTAAGAAATTTGAATACGGAAAGAGAGAGAGAGGTCAACCATGGATTGCAAATGGGGAATTGACACATAAAAAGAAAAAGGAAACAAGAATTGGAGTAGCAGACCAAGACCAGAGAGCTCTCAAGGGCTTGTCCCTGGCGGTTGACAGGTAGAAGCGAACCCCCAATCTCCGTTCTTAAACGGACCGCCCAAGTCATCAAGAAGAATAGTAGATAAGAATGGCAATACCCACAATGAGAGCAGGACTGGGTGAAAGATAATCAAAAGTCCTCCTTCATCTAATGCTCTTCATGGTGCACATAAATCTATTAACCAGTCAGCCTAATTTATGAATTAAACAAGTGCAAAATCCACAGAGAGAGAGAGAGAGGTCTTAAGGCAGAACCAGTGCTGAAATTTGGATTCAAGAGGTCCTAGGAAAAAGTATCACAGTATTTCTTGTATTGGCAGGGTGGACTTACAGGTTAAGGAGGGGTAAAGGGTCACTTCACCTGTCCTTGTGGGGCTGCAAGTGAATCACGAGGAAGCTGCATACACACACCACAGCAATCAGAAGCCATTTTCATTTATAAATACTGACAAAAGAAGCAGGAGGTGGGAAAGAAAAAAAAAATTCCCTGGTATTAGGCCTCCTCCCCCCTCATCCCACTATAAATACGCAATAATTTTATTGGCATTGGTTTCTGCCAGTGATATTTGATCCCTCAGCTGCTTTTCCTCAACTGAGTCCTAGCCATGGACGCAGTGGCAGCATCGGCTGGTTCGAGGATCAAAACCTTCAACGTCCTCATGTCTTCGTCCACCGGTAGGAGGGCTAACCCCACAAACTTGATTCAACCGGTTTTCTCTTCCTCCAGGAAGGAAATGCTCCCCCTTTATACTTGCAGCAAAACTTTCCCTAATAGATTTCACAGCCTCAAGAGATTATATACCTGTTCCGGCTCTAAATCCAGTCCAGTCCCTCCCATCAGCTGTTCCATGAAACCGCGCATTGACAAAAACAATGCAACCAACAAGAATCCCACCACTGAGCTCCATCAGAAGTCGACGGCGCCAAACCTGGACACTCCGCCAGCCAATCCACCGGTTACATCAACTTCTTCTCAAGGTCTGGTCTTTGACTTGGGTCCTAGCAATTCCTGGGATTGCCTGGATGTTGGTTCGCCGGTGGTGAAAAGGTATATTGGCGACAATGAGGAGAGATGGTACATGTGGCATCATGGGAGACATGACGGCAGCAACAGCTCTGAGTCCATCGGGCTTGCTGTTTCGAGCAACGGGATCCACTGGGCACGGGGAGGTGACACAGTTAGATCTTGTGCAGATGCAGGAATGGTGATGAGCTGTCGTAACAGTTGGTGGGCTTTCGACACTGAAAGCATCAGGCCATCTGAGATGGTGATAATGTCCAGTCCAATGTACAGTGCTGTTTACTGGCTTTACTATACAGGATATAGTTCGGACGAAATTGATTTGTCTGGAGTGCCTACCATTTCCTTTGGAAACCCAGAAAGATATAGCGGTGATGGGGATGACAACGGAAAGAGTGCAGTGGGCAAAATTCATAAATCTCTGCCCGGCTTGGCCTGCAGTCAAGATGGCAGGCACTGGGCCAGAATTGAAGGAGATCACCACAGCGGAGCTTTGCTTGATGTGGGATCTGAGAAGGAATGGGATTCTTTGTTTATCGCAGGACCACATGTTATAGTCCACGAAAACGATGATCTCAGGATGTATTATTACTCCTTCGACAAAGATAATTGTCAGTTTTCCATTGGACTGGCAAGGTCCAGAGACGGAATCAGATGGGTCAAGTATGGAAAGATCCTGGGAGGTGGATCAAGCGGTTCCTTCGATGAGTGTGGAGTCAAGAATGCTTGCGTGGTAAGAAACAGGAAAGCAGGAAACTACTTGATGGCCTACGAGGGTGTCGCAGCAGATGGGAAGCGGAGTATTGGAATGGCAGTCTCTGAAGATGGCTTGAAGAACTGGAAAAGGCTTCAGGAAGGCCCGGTGCTGCAGCCTTCCGAGGACGAAGGATGGGACAATAAAGGGGTGGGTTCCCCATGTCTAGTCCAGATGGAGAACAGCATCAATGAGTGGAGACTGTATTATGGAGGCTTCGGGATAGGAGGAAGGACAGGAATCGGAATGGCTTTGTCTGGAGGCAGTGACATTAGGACATTCAGAAGATGGGCAGGGTTTTGCTTGTAAACTAGATGTACATATTGGTCTGTGATTACATATTTCAGCAACAGTTCCAGCAAACGAAGTTGTTTCTTACTCATTATAATAGAATAACATAAGGGCCAACCGGTGGGGCATTACAGTAACACGAAAAGAAAAACAAGCCTTTCTTTTGATATGTTTTTACTTTTCCACCGCAAGATAATCCTAAAGAGAGCAGTGTATACAGGATTTTACACGACGTTTCAGACAAAACAGAGGATGCTGAATCTCCAGGTAGGATTCTCTCTAACCAAGGTATAAAACTCAGCAAGTCTCTTAGACCAGTAAATTAGGCTGTAGTTTATGCCAGTCATAGCACATGCCTGGGGAATGTAAGCGTTTACCTTTAATCTAGCTTACAGTGTCATCTACAAGGCTGAAGGGATCACTAGGATCATCATTATCTTCTCATTGGCTCTTGATAGCTTCTGCTTCAGACTGCTTCCCAAACATCCTCTGAAGCCATAGAGAGATTCAGAGAGCCGACACATCACATGTGAAAGCAATAAAGGCGGACACAAAAATTTTCTGAATACAAACTCATTGGTTGGATAATCCAGTAATTTCTATACTAAAAGATTGTAACGATGGTGGAAAACTCTAATGCAAAGATTGATATCAGCAACAAAGATGCATTAGATGAAGTGTGTACTATGAGTATCGACATTTGATATGATTAAAAGCCTGAAATGACGCATGTCTTTGGAGAATACATATTTAGTAAATGTTGCACAAAACAAATCCTAATATTCAATTATATTTTACTATACCTTCAGAACTTCCTATCTCCAGGAAACCAGGAGCAGGGCTGGGTACATGAACCCCTCCCTAGACCGCACAGTGCGGGGACCTTGTGCACTAGGACACCTTTCTGAAAAATAGTTGAGAACTTCCCAGCCATCATCAGAATTCCCTGCAAAATTCTCTTACAAGCAAACAGTGTCATACACAAGGCCAAATTCCTATGGCATGAGTAAATGAGTGAGTTTGGACTAAATAACTTGATTTATAATGCGAGAAAAGAACCTAGAATAAGCTGGTAGGCAGAAACTCAAGTTACAAGGAAACAAATGATGCTTAGAACTATGTTATAGAAAGATATCTCGAGACACCAGATGCATTGTACGAGGAGGAAAAATTCCACCAAATAAGCCACAAATGTTACCCATTCCGATGAGAAACTTGTCATAAATCTTCTGCTTATAAAGTAAGAGACAGCGCCCTTAAAGTTCGCAGAAAAAGATATCTACATTTTTTAATGAGTGCCATTGCCAAACTTTTAGTAAGAAAACATATTTAACAAACTAAAATCTATTCGGTTTGTAAACAAAAAACATTTGAAGGTGCATAGTAAAGGCTGAAGCTATCAGAATTGAATGCAATTAACTAATTCATCCAATGCAAACAGAGTTTAATGTTTCACGTGCTCACATGTCACTTTCTAACTTTTTCTGCATCAGATGGAAAAAAGTGATGGTCCACACGGATTCCAGCTTCGTTAGATGTCTTCTTATGATTTAATTTCTGCATGTATTGTATGAAAGTACTTTACATATACCAAGTCGTGTAAAATTGCGAGACGAAATTGTGCATGCAGCATAGTATATGGTACGAGATGACTCTATCCCGAGTAATTCAGAATATATATAACGAATACACCATTAGCACTCGAAGGGCAAAACATTGCTCTTGTCACTGCACGCAAGGAGCACTTCACCAATAAGAAATGCCACCTATCTTGTCATAAGAATTTATCCTAGTAATCAAATTATGAGTGAGGAGCACAGATCAGATGTTTTTCCTAACAATCTTCATTGAAAAGGGCGACCTCCCTTATGCTTATTACCGAGTTGACTTATACATAACTAATTTCCTAGCTTTCCACATGAGGGAGCTGAAACCTAGCAAGACTTATTACAGAACATGTCCATTTCAATGTCGGGGTGGTTAATAAATGGGAGGATGTGATGCATTTAAATTATAGTAATAATTCAGATCAATGCATACAATATAAACAAACAAAGAGAATAGACGTACTGGAAGAATCTCGACAGAACCCACTCTTATTTCGTGAGGGATGAGAACAAGAATTCAGCATGGACCAAATTAAATTCCAGAATAGACAAATGCCAAAAGCCAAAGAATGACACAAAGTCGCGTGAGGCACTAGTTCACGAGATGGTATGTTAATTTAAGTGTGTAAGTACAAATATTTTCCTCTTGAAAAATTTCACATACTTCTTCAAAGAATGAAAGGAATTTTCATCTAAAGAAGGTTGACATCCTTCAAAAGAGTTAGCATTAGAAAAATTCTACCCTAGAACTCCCTGAAGATCTTTTTGCAGCCACATCTACAGGAAAAGTCCACTGAGAAAGGTGGATGTCCTTTCAGAAAATGAACAGTGGAAAGTGACATGTCCATGGGTGCACAAAAGATGAGCTACAATTCTCCCTGGATTATCAAAAGAAAAGGGGGCTGATCCTTTCTTGTTTGGAAAAGTAAGGAGAACGAATATATGAGTGCAAAATTTTGAAGATTTTAAAATTTTTGTGAGAAGGAAAAAGAGGGAGATGAGAAAATACAGGTGTCTTCCTTCCCGTTTTCTTCCTCTCTGGCCTCCAAAACATAGTATTAAGTAAAGTTCTTGCCCTTACATGCCCATCACAAACAAACCTAAGAGGACCAAAGAGAACAACTGAGCTTTCTGGATACAGAACTCAGAAAGAGAAAAGATATGACGATGTCTCAAACTATATTATAGTCAAAAGATGACGTCTGTGAAACCTTGTACTCACTAGAGGCGGACTCTATTTCCCTTTTCTTGTCAGAAGGAAAAGCAGTAACTGCCAACAATGAAATTGATTGGTCACTTCAAACTTTAAAAAGGTATGCTCCCAAGAAAACGAGCTGAACAAGGTGATCAACATTACTCGATAAGACAGATACGCCGCCGCCAAGTCCTCTTGATAACCTGAGATGACGTCAATGCTCTTACAATTCTGTGCCATAATCTTCCTCTACACCTGATCTTGACTAAAGTTGCAGAGATAGACAACCAGAAAACAAAAAGCCCATGACACATGCAGGTCAATATGCTGGAGTCTTTTCATCTACAAGCTCAAGCAAAGTAAAAACAAACCCAAGTGGGCCGCTTGAATCAAGAATAAGGAATCCATGACTTGGCCGCTTGAATCAAGAATAAGGAATCCATATCCTGGAAACTATAAACCACTGAACTCATCAACATGAAATGCCTCCTAAAGCAGCAAATTTAAAGAAATAACATAAAATCCTTCAAAGCCATCTAAAAACCAGTAATAGTCAGTTATTAGACATAAGATGAATCAGTAAATAGTAATAATCTCTCTGCTGGTATGATGACATTTGATTAGAAATCTTTTCTCATTTTGTAGAAACAGGACACGTGCATATCAGCTCCATGTGAGCTCATTTGCTTGAAAAATTGCAGACCGCAGTTTCCACTAAATCATGATCAAGAGTCTGGTACTCTCGGTGATAAGAAAGATCGTAAGCAATTAAGTTTGGATTAAAATAAAATTTCAGCACTGTAAATGCAATTATACAACCCTAAGCATCAATGACCATGACATCTAAAACCTAAGGTGTTGCTAATACCCACAGCAGCACAACAAGTGCCCCGACAAAGAAGTATGTCAAAGAACGTCGATGAAAAGATAGTCCACGCATCTTCACAGGCTTCCTCAACATACAAAGTATCGTATCTCTCACAGACCGGCTCCAGTAAACTGCAGCTTCCTGGGCAGCACGCCAAGGAGCCAGAGACGACGATCGAATCGTCCTCGGATTAACAAGGTCGCGAAAGGAACAAACGGGGTCTAAGTAGCTAATCAATGTCATGGACTCAGATTGGAGATGATGCCAGTTAAATACCCATAAACTGTAGCCCGGCGCATAACACTCCTGAGCATCGAATCCAATTTCCACAACACTTCCCAAAATCAGATGCAAGATGCCAGCGAACAATGCCCGACATCAATTCGGGGATCCCAATTCAAGCACTAAAAGCAGGTGCCATGACTCTCACTGTCAGGATGGATCAGAGTCAAAGCCCACTCATCAACAGCATCGGAATGCTTAATACCAAACACAAACTCGACCAACACATTCCAATTAGCTCAGCTTCTTCTCTTCCTCTACACTAAATCATCCATCCCGGACACATTACACCTTCCTCCGCACGAATCAGTCCGGTTTCGAGACGAATACCCATCGAAACTTAAATTCCATACCCAAAAAGGAGGATTCCGACATTATACAACGAAGGAAGAACACGAACCAAGTCGCCTAATTCGCCTCCTGTCCGGCCACGCTTCGCTTCGACTCCAACCAAAACACGACAAAATCCCCAAAAAAAAAACACTTAAGAATAGATAATGTGCCATTGCGCCAATCAGGGAACACTGACCAGAGATGGCGACTCGAGCTCGGAGGGGAAGATTCTCGGCCAGCCGCCGTCAGTGGCTCGTCGCCGGCCACGGAACGTGAAGCTCCGCCACACGAAAGCACGCTGGAGCAGGAACAGGGACTGAAGTGGAATTAAATAAGAGTTCGGGGGTTTGTCATTTAGTAAATTAATGAAAGATAAAAGCTCTTTGCTAATTATAATAATTCGTTAGCGACTTGGGCCTGAGGCCCAGCTTTGTTTCTTCGCCTCCGTTCGTTGGGTTTTCTTGCTCGGCCCAATAACCCGGCTTTATAATACACTAATTTTTTTTATCACCAAAGACATCAAATTAGAACACATATGACAAATTCACCCTCTAAACTGCTGAATTGAATTATATGTGGCAGTTGACGAATATATTTTATCTTCTGTTTATCACAAATACACTAGTTTATGTTTTCTTGTGGTATTAATCAAATCTAACAAAAACTAATTAAGAATAAATTTATCACAATGCGCCGGTTTGGGATATTTAGTGATAAATTTATCGTAAATATATTAGTTTGGGATTCTCCATGACATTAATCCAAATGTAAATAGATAAAGTATTATGATATCAAGAGAAAATGTGGGCTAAATGAGCATTGGTCGAATAACTGAACTCAACTCAACTTGATTTTACAGTGGCACTCAAGAAAGAGCTTGACCCACCTCAACCTGACTTGCAAGTAGATCTCAATCATATACAAAGCTCGAGATTAGATGTATCAAAAATGAATTATAAACCCATATTTGGGGGTTGGGTTCTTAGTCCAATTCTCTCTCGATATGTTCCTCAAAAAATGCGATTCAAGTCCCCCAATAAAGAGATCTTGGTGGAATTGCCACATAGCACAATTTTGCTAAGAATTAGCCCACTTATTTCTTGAAAGATGGGAAACATAAGATAACAAATTCAATCTTTAATCAAGGTTTCGAATAATTATCGCAAATTCAAGTTAATTGTGTTTCACCTCTTCCTTGAAGAAAGACAATAAAAAAACTCTCAATCATGGGAAAACTAGATATTTTATATCTTTTTTTTAATGAGAATTCAATTCCAAATTAAACAAATTAAAATAATTATCATAATCTAATTTGAATTGAATATCTTGTGACAACAAATTTGATGAACTTAAATTAATGAGACAATAAAATTAAATATTTTCACATATTTTTACCCAAAGTTTAGACATTACATCAAACACATTAAAACTTCAAAAATCACATTGTAGATTAAGCTAGAGTTCAGGCACCAACAATTTAAAAAGTCGGGAATGATATTATATATTATGCTAATGTTTAAAGACCATTTGTGTAATTATCCTAAACTAAATTTAAGTAATGAACGGTTTACTGAGACAAGACCGTCCTACTTTGCCAATACCTCATTGCATTTTAGAAATAAGAAAGCCATCTTCGGCACGAAAGCACATCGCCGGCCAAACCATCCGGTTACTAGAGATTTTGACCACTTTGAAACCGAATTTTTCATGTGAGATATTCAGTCCGGTGCAGACGACAGTAGATCAAAGCCGGGACGAACTCGTGTTATAGGGACCGGCTGGAAAAGAAGGGTTACAACCTTTGCCACTAGACGGCTATTTTGGATGAATCGACCTATTCCTCGTGACATCCGCAACTATATAAGTTGCACCCGCCATCAATCAAGAGATGAAAAATCACACAAAAAAATGACCATACAACTTTATTCGATCACAAATAAAATTAGAACCTCAAAGGCAATTAACAAATGAAGGCGCGCATATGCTCCCGAGAGCTCGAGATGATATCGCCCCTGAAGAAATGCTGAAACAGTTCCCAATCTATGGAAAGAGGAGTTTCCTTGGTCTCAAACATCAGACATTCTGACAAGATTTTCGTAGAGAATGCGGTTGTCTCTACCAGTATTGCTCTCCCATAACGCGCACGCCACCAGTTCCTGATTCAGTCAAACCTGATTCACATGGTGCCAAGCTGGAAAAATCCCTACATCTAAAAGAATTACATGCAATTTCTTACCTTGACATCTCTATGACATAGGAACTTCCCCAAGCTGTGAATGATCAACCTCATATCTTCAACCTAAAAAAGGGAAGACAACCCTTTACTCTCCCTGACTAATTATAGAGTAACATAGGAAAGGAGATTTTCTACTCACCCTTATGTATCCAACTCGGTTTCTGTCAAAGAACCTGAAAGCCTGTTCAGAATAATATAACCATCAGAGAATAAGTATCACTTGAAGAGCTAAGCGAAAAGCAGACAAAAAATATGAGGCAGCAGAACATGCCTGCAGTAATTCCTTATTGACCACACTATCCTCAACACCTGCTTGTTTCATCCCTGTTCCCACTTCCTCTCCCTTTACAGGTGCGCTAGTATCATGATCTGGCTTAGACCCAGGAGTTGTCACACTAGATTTGTCCTTTGCAGATTCCTCATCCTTCACCGGTTCCTCTGCTCCACTCTCTTTGTCCCCGCCTACCTTTTCAGGCCCAGTATTGACATCAGTATTCTCCAATTGTTCAGTTGCCTTCAAGAATCAAACTAGAAAGCAATTAGACAATCGTATCAAAAATATCCAAAGATTGAAGTAACAAGATGCAAAGCACTGGTTCACACAGAACAATCCGCAGCATTGAACAATTATCTAATTTCAGATCAAGCAACAAACAAGCATAACGAGAATTGCTTTGCTTGCCTCTTTAGAAGTCTCAAGTTGGGATGTCGTTTCCTCCATTTCATCAAACTCTTCTGGATCTTCTTCAGGATCTTCCTCAAGATCCTCATTGTTATTTGCTCCTTCATTCATTCTCTCATCATCAACATTGTCATTGGAATCATTGTTGTCCTTAGTCTTTTCATCTTCTGGTTTAGCACAAACGTCAGCTGTCTCAAGGATAGCTGATTTGCTTTTTGGAGGCAGTTCAAAAGTCTTCGATTGTTTTGGTGCTTTTTTGTAATTTCCCGTCTCTTGATTTTCTTCTCGCCTCCTCTTGCGCTCATTTCTTTTTTTAATAAATTTTGTACGCAGTTTCTTCATTTCAAATCAGCACATGAAAGGAGTAGAACATTTAGCTATTCAGTCAACTCAAGCATTTTATTCAGACGAGGTGGAAAAGGCAAAAGACCCATCCAAAGATACCTGCAAAAAGCTAAAGAGACGACATCCCATCTGATACTGGAGCATCTCATAAAGTGATTCTGCAAATACTGAAAGCTACAACAACAAACAAAGAATTGGCATTGTTGTTGTATCCCATGCATCAAAAGGAACTAGTACAAATAATAATACAACACCATTGTCAGTCCAAACTCGTACACAAAGGCAGATCAGATAGATGTCACATGTTGAAGCCAAGGATCTCACCTCAAAGTTTGATTCTTCGGCATCCTTGTCAGAATAGTCTAAGAGTGAATCAAGTGAAAGTGATAATGAACGCAACTGCAACAATTAACAGCACAACAATACCAGAAGTAAGCTGATGTTTGACATTGATACAAATACACAGCAGTCATGACAATAAGAAACTCTTAGGGTCAAACCTACTTTAGAACCCTTGGGACCTTTTGTTTGTAGAATCAGGCCTGGGCGGGGAGGTTCTTCAACCTTTCTCTTTGCCCTTGTATCTTCATCTGATTTTCTCATAGATTCATCTTTCTGATTTGCATCTTTTTTCTCCTTATCATTCTTTGACTCCACCTCTCTCAAACTCTTATCCATATGAACATCATGCTCGGGAGCTTTCTGCTTCTCAGCCTTGCCCTCAGCTATAGTGCTGGAGCCAATTTTCTCTTCAACTCCCTTTTCATCCTTTTTTTCCTCCTCATTGACCACACTTTCTGCTGCTGCCGAGGTCTCTGAAGTATTCTGCATCTCAGGAACTGATGCTTGTGACTTTTTCTTGCTAATTACTTTCTTCTTCGGTTTGTTCACTTCGCTCACCTGACTTTTGGTGTCTGCAACAGGCTCATCCATTTGCCCTTCCTTGACAACAATTTGTTCACCACCATCTTCCTTAGAATCAGCCACCCCAACATTGACTTCCCCATCCACAACCTTCTTCTTAGGTACTTTTTTAATTACTTTCCTCTTTACGGTTGTCTTTGCACCACTATCTTGCCCGACCATGGCACTATCAGGATCGGTTTTCTCTTTAGTTTCCCCTTCGGTGCAATCTGTCTCCATTTCAGTTTTCACCACAGACTGCATGCCTTCTTTAACCGCAGGAACTTTCTTTACCACCTTTTTCCTGATAAAAGTTTTGACAACAGTAGATGGTTCATTCTGCTTACTTGCTGTCTCTGATCTTGTGTTACCATCTCCAGCATCCTTATCAAGCTTGTCACTCTGTTTACCATCGCTTTTCTCCATTATAGCCTTCTTGTCTGCAACCTTCTGTTTTACAATCTTCCGTATAATCTTCTTCTTCCCAGTCTTGACAGTGCCAGCTGCCTGAGCACCAGTTGTTTCTCCTGATTCCTTTATTTTTTCATCCTTGTCAAACTCAGCCATTTCATCCGCATCCTTATTCTCATTTTTGCCACTTCTTTCTTCAGTTTCACCTCCTTGGACAAAAACGGCATTTTCATCTTTCTGATCACCATCCCCGTTCTCTCCAGAAGTTCCAGAGTCGTCATTTTTCTCAGATTTGCCAACCATTTTTGAATCTTTTAAGGAATTTAAACCCTTGTCTATTAAGAAAACAAAAGAAAAACAACAGCATGCATGTTAGCGAAACAGGTGAAAACATTGGGAATTCTCGCAAATTTCACTCACCTTCGGTTCCCTCCATCCTATCTCCAGACTTCTGCAATAAAATTATGATTTTAGAATACCAATAAAAGACTCCTCATGTTCCACTTCATTGATAATTGAAGAATAAAAGACGCTAAAAACTGACATATCAAGCTACACGAGCAATTTTATACATTTATCATTACTGCCTCTTTGTACTGATGCCAAGTCAACTACCATCAATTGGACAGATGAACAGGCATCAAATACAGAATGCATGGAGACCACTGGACAAAACCAAACTAAGAGCAAAACCTGTCAACACTGACAACTTCCGCCACCAGGACTAAGTTCCTCAAATATGCAATTAATTGTGACTGTGACCCAAACAGCACATCTGAATTAGAATAGAAATGCGACCACAGTACTTTCATACTTCAGGAAGAAAATTAATGCTGTAAATTTTTCTTTCCTTTCCCTATCAAACTTTACAGGGACAGAACTTAATGATGTTTAATATCGAGTTCAATATACTAAAATCAGAACATCAGATCAGTTCATCAACAAAGCAGATGAAATCCAAACCTAAAGTTTTGATCAAAAGTGCAACTTATTTGGCCCCATAATAAAGACCATTTAAACTCAGTCAGGTTCAACCTTTCATTCCAATACCCCAAAACAAGGTATCATTCTTGAGACTTGCCAGTCACATGGTATGTGATCTCACTTGGAGTCCAAGAAATTTAAGACCATACCAATCTCCAGCAAACCATTGTCCAAACATGAAGTGACAGAACACTCATACGATAGCATAGTCCTTTTAATTTCGCCCACCAATGAAAGCATTACATTGCATGGTGATCACTTCAGTTTGATTAATGAAAGACTGAGAAAGTATATCATATCTTGGGCCACATCAAGGAACATTCACCCGAAAGCTGTTACTAAAGAATCTAGGTCAAAGTTAAACTAAGCAAAACAGAAGGTTTGGTAAGGGAAGGACGCCAGTCACTTCTTCATAATACCTAAATCGTACACGAAATTCTTCATATTAAAGTATTATAAAGATAAAATCATAAAAGTAGCAGTAAAGTGAATAGATGACAGAGTCAAGGGTTAGTGGATGAGTATTAAGGCGGAAGAACTTTTAAAAGAGGGCATCAAGATGCAGTAAGCACCCAACAACACCAGATTTTGCATTGACAAGCAAACTTCTACATGCATAAAGACCAGCACATTCAATTGCAAAGCAACTTCAGTTCATGTTGTGATTGTCTTATGTGAGCAATTGCTAATAAACCACAGCATCAATAAAAATACAAACCTCATCTTTTAAATTTCTTCTCCGTTCTCTGTCAGCAACAGCATTCTTATGAGCAAGCCACTGCTGCCTCCACGTCTCCAGTGATGGAAGACAGTCCGACAAGTCAGGGACAAAGAGTACAGTGATCTCTTTATGGCTAAAGAGGCCATCCTTACCAATTCGATCATAATGTATCTGTAATGTCAAAATGCAAGAAGAAATGAAACAAATTTTGAGCACATGGGCGCACAAATACACCGCATGCATGCATGCTTACATATATGCATGTGATGAAGGATATCAATGAACACAGTCATTTAACCACAAAGTCACATACAAACACTACAAACCAGGGCAAACAAATGCTTTGGACACATACACTGCTTGACAAGGTAAGTGGAGTTAAAAAAAGCTTGATCACGCAGACAAGGCAATAAACACAGTCATATATCTTTAGTATTAGAGACATGATTAGACAAAAGCATGCTCTATGGGCTGACAGAATGCCCGCAGTGAACTAGAATGAGATATGACCAATGTTAACCATCATTACAAGCACGTGTGACCTCGGAATATTAAAATCCCACCTCTGGTTTCTTTTTTTTTTTTTTGGGGGGGGGAAGGGTACCATCCTATGGGCTAGGTGGGATGCAAAATAGCACCCCCCTCAACCCCCCAAAAAAAAAAAAAAAAAAAAGAAAAGAAAAGAAAGCTAGTTACCTCGAGGAAACGATTCCAATGCTGACAATTCTTTAAGTCAAGCTGAGTGATATCTTTAGCATATCTGAACATTTACAGCATTTTAATGATTTAGCAAACACAGTAATTTTAAAAACCAAAAAAGGTATAAAAAAAAAAGGCAAAAGAAAGAGAAGATGAACCTAAGGGCTGTCTGTATTAAAGAAGAATCATCAACAGATGGATCACTGCCATCATTACAATTCCAGGGTCCGCCAATTGCCATGAAAGAATGATCCTTCCTAAGAACAGCAAACCTTAAAATGTTACAAATATGGGGAACATGATCACTAAAGCTCTTATCAGACGATAGATTCTCCAGGGTGCTCCTGCTCAGTCCACTCATCAGAATCACCTACACCAGCATCAAACAGCGCATTTTAGGGCAAACATGCAGCACTAATTGGGCGAGTATGTTCAATCCACAAGGAGTTTCTCAAATTGCACAAATATATAAATAAACAAAATCACAGACTTGACCTGTGTCTGTGTCCTAAGATACATAGCAAGTTTTGTGAATACAAAAGAATCGATCCTCAAATTTAAAAAATGAGTCCCAGCAAATGAGAAACCCCGTCAATTTCAAATGGAATCAAATCCGACAGAAGGTAAATTGGTATGTCTCCCCATTTGAATGTGAAGAGGGATACAAATGGTCAAATTCCATCTTACCAGGACTTCTAGGGTCAAAGGAATGAAGACTAAGGTACAAGAGTTCCTTTTAAGTAGATTGAGGACAGTCCTACAATTGCAGATTCAAGGGGGATGCAAATGAAGCAAAAGTGAAACTTGAAGACCAGAGGGTGAAAAACGTAAGAAGAGAAGGGGGATCAAAAGAGTTGTTCAGAGACAAAGAAATAGGAGAAGGGAGAAAGGCAAGGAAAAAAACACAAAAAACGCCACCTAACCTCCAGGAGTAAAATGGACAAAAAAAGAAATGCTCTAAGAGTAAATTCATTGGCATTGCATTGAGGTTGGAATCATGGAAGGAAATGTAAAGCGGTGCCTCGTGAAGACAATGACTTAAGACATATGCTGCCACAAGAAATATTCACGAATGTAAAATGTCAAAATTGAGTATATCCAAAAGACTATTGCTGTGGCTCCCCAATACAAGTCAAACTTGTTTATAGTGGCTTAGGGAAACACTAAAATACACTGGAGAGAAGTCCAGCTACAATATATATTTAAAAGTAAATATAAATATAATATGTAAACAGGTAGGAAAAGGGTATTGACGAGTTGAAACTCTAGATCAACTCATGAGTTTTGATCCTATATGCTGTAAGATATCAAATAAATGACTTACAATGGTGAACAAAAAAAACTCGAGGATAAATATCACAAAAAGATATATTTCTTCTACATAATAATATTGTGAGGGGGAGCCTTGGCCCAATGGTAAAGTTGTCACCCTGTGACTCTGGGTAAGGCAGTGTACATTAGTGGTGGACCCCAAACATAGCCAGAGCATGATGCACCAGGCTGTCCTTATACATAACACTATTGTGCTTATGCAGACAATAAAGTTTGCTTCGCTTGCATGAACTAGAAAGTCAAGAAAACTTCAGGTCGTCCACTATATCATCAATTCATCCTGACAAGAGGTTACTAAATGGGAATATGCAAGAAATTATCATAACATTGGCAGTTCCAAGTACCAAACATTAATCAAGTCCTAAGGATGGCCAGCTAAATAGCATTTTTCAGTTAAATAGATATCAATCACAGCAACATGAAGATTGAACTTGACAAGATAATGACCTGATTCAAGAACCAACATCTGAGAGCTACTGCTGATTAGGATCAATAGATTTTATCTTTTCATTCTTTTTCAATAGCATACTAATCTGCAGACCTCATCTCATTTCTATTCTATCCCTATGAGTCAAAATGCAAACTGAGCACTTGAACACAAATCTGACACACTTAAGGCTTCACCAACACAGATATACAAGGAAGCATGTAACAGTATTCACGAGCCAAGTTAATCTTAATGACTAATTATTAACAGTAAGCCATTAGGCACTTTACTTGTACCCATCCTGTCTGCAGTAAACTTTGGTACTTGGCTTGGAGTGCATATCAACATAGTGAATTTTTGAGACAGCATAAATATGTACTCAATTAACTGCAGTATGGCAAATGCTACAGTCATCATCATTTTAAATTTTAAAGAAGTGTGGAAAATCAGGTTGGCTACAAGTCCAAAGCTCTAGGAACAACATACCTTAGCGTTCCAGACGATATCTTGACGTACTGGTTGTTCTGAGTCATTGGAGAGGAGTTTGGTGGATGACTCTTTTGGTTCAGCTGCACTCTCATCTTCAAGAAAGTCGTGCTCAAAACTGTCCCAGTCAACAAGATACTACATTTCATCAAAATATTATTCACACCCGCTATAAAGAGACAACCAACCATCTTTGGGCCATGAGAAAATCTTTACATAACTAAAGGAATGTTTTTACATAGTTCATAGCAATCCTAATGGAAGATTATTACTTCCACAATTTCCAGTACAAAGTATCAGAAGCAAAATAAGGCAGCGTGAATAGAAAAGACAATACAAGGTACCTGACAGGGGTATGTAACGAGAGCTTAAGGCAATCCTTAGGCCAACTCACCACCACCTGAAACACGATAGGGTTCAAGTAAGAGCACATTTAATCACTTAAAAAAAATTTCTCATCGAAAGAATGACATAATAAAACTGCAAACCTTGGAAAATTCTGGAGACACAAGAAGTCTTGGATAGCGTTTATCCAGAGAAATATAATCCCTTTCTACAGCTACTAAACTGGATGAGTAGACCTGCAAAAGAATAATCAAGAGCTTAATTATGAAATACAACAAATTGCACCAGAAGCCAACAAGGAAGACGCATTTATCCAAGGCTTATTAGTCTCTGAGACCATTCTTCACCAGAAACCAATAAGGAAGACAGTTTTAATCGAGGCTTACTAGTCTCTGCTGCTATCTCTTTAAGCAAAAATTTATAATTCGATCGGGAATAGCAAAGGAACCATTGCGTTATATCCACAGAAGTATACTAATACATATGCACGCGCATGCGCATATGCACGTATCTTTTTTTATGGGGATGATCAAGAGGGGAAGATAAAGAATGGTACCAAATTGTAGAATATGTGTTTAACATGTAAGAACATCTTATGAGGAAATCTTGGCAGTCAAACCACAGTGATTCGATATACAATTGATGCTGGTGATAAATGACGCAGCTCTGCAGAGAAAATTCTCCAGTCAGCAATCTATTTTTTTAGCTAAGGCAAAGTTTTTCCTTACTGGCTAACAAGACTCAACTTAACGGGCCAGCTCCAATTTTTAGATCAATTCTCATAAGAGAGGCATCACCACGAAATAGCATGTAGAGGAATGGGACTGGAGAGGCGCAAGATAGGACTGGAAAGCATTGAGCAGAGTGAACGATGAAGAGATTTGAAGAAAAAGAAACATGAGGACAGAGGTAAAGTGATGATGAACGGCAAAGTAGCACTAGAAAGCCGAGAGATGGAGCATTTCAGAAGAGAGGTGCCTTCAGATTCTTCAACAATCGATGTATTCCAAGTTTAGAATGTCAGAGTAATAGATAAAGCAAAGTGAGAAGCCACTTGGCCAGGAGTAACATAAGGAATCCCAAAGCAGAAGCAATCTTCCCCTCAGCAGTCGCAGATCTCTGGAGGAAGATAATCTCTTTAATGAATGATGAATAGAACAATCCTTGCATTCCTTTTCTTTACCTTGCAGACATATTCTCTCCTTATTTGTTTAACAGGTGAAGGACGCCTTCAGAATGACAGAACAGGAGCAAGTTAGTGATGAAGGCACAGGAAACCGAGTAGGAACATATTCACACTAGAGCAGGACGCAAAGTAAATCATCAAGGTCCACCTATTTGAAGCTTCATGATGTGGAGAATCTCGTCGCAAAGATCTGCCTTCCTTTGTCAAAGAAGAACCTCGTCGGTCCTTCGAGGCCCTCATAGGAGTCCGTTCTCGTCCAGTCTCTAATAAACGTTTTCGCTCTCGTTCTTTTTCCTTGTCTCGTTTCTCCAACAAGCGTTCCCTTTCTCGAGCTCTTTCACGTTCGCGTTCGCGTTCTCGTTCTCGTTCGCGCTCCCATTCACGTACCCTCTCCCGTTCGCGTTCTCGTTCACGTTGGTGTTCCTTCTCCCTTTCTCTTTCTCTCTCTCTCTCTCTCAGCCGCTCCCTGTGACGCTCTTCCTCTCTTAATTCAAATTCTTGAAGATAACTAGCCCTGTCATCGTTGTGTTCTTCAATCCGAGGATGACTACCGCGTGATAGTATGCTACTCGAGTAATCGGACTCGCTACCGTGAAGACCTTTTCCAGTAGTATAGTCCCTCCCAGGAGGCAAGCTCACTCCATAACCAGGATTCAAAGAACTTTGCCCATAAATGTGATCGTCCGCATTTCTTCTTGGGCCTGCCCCTAATATTGACGGTGCTTTTGGTCCACCATAAGAGGGAGCACCAAGCATCGACAAGCTTTGAGGATCGGCATCCATTCTACGTCCATAAGACACGAGATCTTGGTCCAGATGTCGGTTTGCAGGAACTCTTGCTGCAAGATATTCATTTTGTCTGCCAGAAATGCGTTGCTACTTAGTGGCGTAAGAAATATTCCACCATTTTATTAAGTTTATTCCAACATACTTAACAATCTTTGAAGCAGACCATGGACCACTGCCTCAGTTGATGGGCAAGTAAGGTGAACTTGGGTAGTAGACCCAAGACATGAAAAGAAAACAAATAGCATATTGAACAGCAAGTACCAAGAAGGAAATTTCCTCTAAGTGGATGCAAGATGCCTAACGCAGAATTACCTGGAGCTTCCATCGAGTGCAGTGGAATGACGTGATTGAGTTTTCAGCAAGTGTTCTTGTCGAAGTAAAGATGTCTGATCCATGCGATCATACATCTCAGACTGTCAAGACAAAAAGAAGCAAAGACTAAACCTCCAAAGATCATTTGTCTAGCAAGAGACGAGTTTAAATTTCATCATCTAAAAAGGAAGCAATAACAACAAAAAAGTCCCTACAATAATAATCCAACAAGAGACTAAATTGAATTTCAACACAACCAGAAAATCATTTGATCCAGTAAGAATTGGAAACGATAATAAGACACCTGACGTTGATGACCAAAACCAACAGAATCAGTGAATCTTCCGGTTGGCTCCGTCTGCACATCTCTCCTGATATAGGCGCCTTGTCTTTCAGCATACTGTCGCCTTTCTAAAGAAGGATAATCAGGAACTTTTTCTGCAAATAATCCCTCATTTTTTCGACCATAACCATGGTTGGATGAGGAGACATATTCACTGGATGTAAATTTAGGAGAAGCTGATATAGATGAGGTGTAGCTGCTGCGACCTTCTAAAACAGACTGCCCAGCCCCTTTATTACTGAGTGCCGGAAGCTATAACAAGAAGATTATAAGTAAATTATAAATCAAGCACTATCAGTATCATAAAGCATGGTGGATTCAACACCTTCAATGCTAATTAAGCTGAACATTCAAAGGACCAACCGCCTCGACATTTAAAGACAAAAGAAAACTTCACAAAAAAAAATGGTGAAAAGAATTAAATTCTCTAGAGATACATCTACAATATAAAATTGATTCAATCTTACTATGTTCCCTCATAATACTCTTCTACAGTGATGCTTTCTTTAAGAATCCTAAAAAGAAGGAAACAAGAAACAAAGAAATTCATTTACAGAATTTTAAGTATTCCACCAAAAAAAAAAAAAAAAAGTAACTTTTACGCTTATGGTATGCAGGAACTGATAGAAACAGTCATCTGTTCATGATTTTTGTAAATGGGATGTTTCCCCTTTGAAATTATTTTGCTTTACAGTGACAAATTCCTTCACAGAAGGCATAGTATAGGACAATAGATTCATATTGCTCTTCTAATAAATGCATCAATAAATGATTATCTCCTTTTCTAACAGGGCCAGAAGCAATCATGAAAATGACCGTAGATTTTCTTCATTGTGTAAACAAGATTCAGCTAAGACATCATAAGTTTCTTCATTCTGTTAAGCATAAAAAATGTTTCTTCTCTCTTTACCAAAAAAAAAAAAAATGTTTCTTCTCTGGTATCATTGGCACAAGAAAACACAACACCAACTCAACAAAATTGAGAAATTTCCATGACGAATAACAAAAAAAGCAAAGGAAATTAAATCTAGGAAGAAGACAGAGTCAACTTTAATCTTAAAATGGAAAAAAGAAATACAAAAAATGAAATGAGAAATCTTTGAAAAACAATCTATCAGAAAATTCATAATATAGTGCAATAGAATTATATCAATCTTCTATAATAATAAATGTATCAATAAATGATTATCTCCTTCTTTAAACAAATTAAGAACAATTATGAAAAATGACATGTCATTTAAGACTGTTCAAATAGGCAGGTTAAAACATTATAAGTTCAGTTTCAAATACAAGACTACCTTTCAAAATCAGGAAAAATTTCCAAACTGTGAAAGGTATTGAGAGAGATCAAAAATTTCTCACCATTTCTAAATTCATGAAAACCCAATTCAATTCAGTACGATCTTTCATTCACATTTTTTTCCACCAGAAACATTTTATTAAATTCTTGGACCCCAAATGTAGAATTTCCTACTTTCACACAATTCACAGAGTTCAACAAGACGTCAATATTTAGGAAGATCATAAAAGGAAAGGAAAATTGACACTAAGATTAAGGAAAGGACAAAATACATCCACAACAACAAAAGAATTGAAATAATTAAATAGTTCAAACCTTTTACCCAAGAGCATTTTATCAGACACGTCAATGCACAGGTTAATTTGATATTTGAAAAAAATAATTTAGCAGTCAAGGATTCAAATCACACACGCCAGACAATTAAATTGAATGTCCAACATCAAAAAATGAGATATTCAGGATTTGGCCCAATGAATTCATACAGCAATCAAGGAAATGCAACGGGAGGAATTGCACGCTGGTGTCCAGTGGTGCATGACCATTAAATAAATTCTAACAAAAAGGAAGCATGACTGAAGCTTAAGATCGTTGAGAAGATCAGCATCAATAGATACGCATGCAATTCACACTGACCTGCTGAGATCCACTCAAACCAGCTGAGCCATACACAGAACTATACTGTCCTCCATAATGAGCTGCAGCTGAAGGATGAGCCCTATATCCACCAACATCAGCTTCCTGCAAGGCACCATGGATTGATGAATGCTGAGAGGCCAAAGAAAATTGAGAGCCCCCATCAGGTCCACCAGCAGAGCCTCCCGAATATGCAGGTCCCATCTGAAAACTATAGATGATAAGACTAGACCCAACAGAACTTCATGTTACACAAGTTTAAAGTCCCTCGGATTAACATATCCTTCAACAAGCAGTTCTAATTCAAGGAAACTCAAGCATAGGACAATATCATGAACAAAACAACAAGGTGATTCTATGAGTTTATCAGTCCGATGGTTTTGGACCAATCAAAATTCCTTATCAAAAGTGACAACAACACTAAAATCATCACAAAGGTCCCATTCCCAGTTTATAGAATCTGGTAAAAAACCGATTTTTGAGCCTTTAAATCAGGCGCTCCTCTTCAGAAAACATCAGAATCTGAAAAACTCTACATGGATAGTCTTTACTCACATGCCACATATCCCAACTACTATCCGATACGCGCCATTCTTTGCCATTCAAACCTGCGCCGTACAGATTATCCTGACGGAATTCTGCGATCGAAATTCCCAGAAACTAAACTTGTATTTCCTTTAAATCCTGTAGTTCGGCTCGTGCATAATTGCCCAATCCATTAGTCAAGGGCCGAAACATCATTACCCAACATGCCATTAACGACCGACGGAAAAGAACATCCCAGAAGCAACACAATGAAGTTTCAAATTAAAGAGAACGGCGAAACGATACGATACGGAGAGACGGTACCAATATAAACAAAGAAAAATGCAGAATTTGAAACGAGAGGACCCGCGTAACTCACCTTCTGACCATATCCGGATTGGCCAGAATACGACTGTTGCCCGTACGCACTGCTCCCTCTAGAGGAATACATGCCCTCTCCCGGCAACAAATTGCTAATCCCACTCCGCGCCGAACGCGAAAGATAAGCCGACGAACGATTCTAGCAGCGCCGCAAGTCACGGGACCAAGATACCATCCTTCGTATTGCCGGAATTCGCGCCGACAGAGGCGCCCCGCGGGAGCGAATTCGCCGGAAATCCGGAGGCGCGCCGGCGCGGACTTGCAGAGGAACAATTTGCTCAGCCGGTAATGGCCAAAACCCTAGGAAAACGCAGGTGGTGCAGCAGGAGGAAGAAGGAGATTACGAAACTGTTTCGCCTTTTTTTCCTTTTCTTTTCCACTTTTTTTTTTTCCTTTGTGCAGTCGACGTGAAAAAGAAGAAAGAAAAAGGAAAACGAAAAAACCGGGCCAAGGATTTATCGGGCTCGAGGAGATGAGTATGGGCCGGGACAGGGAAGCTTCATGGGCCCGAGACTGCAGCTCGAACTCGAGCGCATGGTCTGGGAGGGCCCAAATAGGGCCGGGCTAAATTATGGGCCATCCGGCCCATCTCCAGCGGTTCACATATCGGATTAGAACTGAATACTGATGAAGCGTGCTGTTTCAGCTGAGGTCTGCTCGTTTTCGATTATTTTTGTTCCGGTTGATATTGAGAACGAGCGTTTAGGGATGGTTTTCATGATAACCATATAATTATGCTTATATCCTGAAAAATGATTTATGCTTTTGGAAACTGCAATTTGTTTTTCAGCGTACAATTTCACTTCCAGCGCTTGGAGCCAAGCCCCCTAGGATCCTGACACTCGGGAGGTGGACCTGTGACATCGCAACCCAAACCCAGGACCACATATGACACATCGCCAATGCTCTTCATATCACTTCTATTTTAAAGACCAAATGTAAATTAATTAATTATCCACCGTCCAGGCATGAAAAAGATATCAAATTATCCATTCAAACACGTGGTTTTGTTTGATTAATCTGAATTTATTCTTAACCGAATTTCGCTTGCACTATTAATAAAACCACTCGAGACGCTCAAAGAGATCATTCGTACATCAAAATACGTCAAGGACTCGTCGATCATGAGTTTATTACATGCATGCATTTTTCTATGGAATTTACTTTGTCATGCCATGTGTAAGGTTCGAAGAGGGCAGAGATCGATTAAATAGATGGCTCGACATCTCTCGTGACAACAACTACATCAGTTATACCGTGGGATCTTGATACTTTCGAGCACGGGAATGTAGATCTCAATGAAAACTATTCCACCAACCTTCCAACATCACACCTCACGCGAGGCGCTATCGAGTAACACCTGCACAACCCTCGAAGCTTCGTTTTCCATAGGATCAAACGCCAATTCAATCACTCCATTAAACAATGCACAGGAGAGATCAAAACAATGTTTATCCTAAACAAGACAGAAAGCCCCCTCCCCCACGTCCATAAAAAAAGAATAAAAAGAACTGTCAGCAACACGCATGACCTGACCTGTAATCCAAACTTTAATCTAATGTTCAATACCCTCGTCACCAACACGAAGAAAACACCAGCGCTGCTGTGCCCTCTTTCCGGGGTGCCTCCTTTGTCGCCGCCGTCGAATTCATCGTCGTGTCATCGAATATTCCAACACCTATAGTCGTCGATTCCCACGGCCAATTGCCCCCGACACGGCACGAGGTAAATGCCTTTGGACCGACAGTACCACTTCCAACAAATCTGCCGAAGAGATGTTAGGATACGACGTGCGCAAGGAACCAAAAGAACCCACCCGAGCGTGCAGCTTCAGTTTGACTTGCCAATGGATAAACTCGAGCATTGCGGGCTGGGGAATCGGAAATCTTTCCCCGTGGGATTTTCAGAGGGATTAGGTAAATCCAACTCCATCGCGGCCCAACCACAAGCCGCCCGATAGAAAACGCCGCGATCGGGCCATTGCAAAGATAATGGATCGAAGTGCTCGTAGCAAAGAACCCCGCGGTCGACACGATCTTGCACGGTGGTTTCTTATATCAGGTCCCCATCAGGACCAAATCCCATTTCGATTTCGATCAATTCGAGAAAAAGAGGTATAAAACGACCCTAGGCTGTGTTGAGGCCCGCCTGGTTTCACTAGGTAAGGGTAATCAATTATAGAGTGGGTAGATCCCATAATTGAAATCTGAAACTATCATATTGACCAAAAAAAAAAAAAAAAATCTGAAACTATCATTGTTATAATAGAATCTTATTTTTTAAACCCTAAAACCTACTCTATTTTTCTAATCGGTTCTAGGGTCTACTCAAGAACTTGTTTTCTTCTTTTTTAGTTACTTTCTTTGGTTTATATATATAACAAAATCAAATGAGACTATAGATAACAAAATAATTCAAAGTAAAAGACAAATGACATAAATCTCTATATCCCAAAGACAATAATCCATAAGATGAAGTCATGTACAATTATAAATGATAAAAAAATTCAAACATATAAAAATTATAAAACTTCATTCCTCATTTATCCATAAAAATTTATGGAAAAAGAAAAAATTGATGGTGACTACTGAGAAATAACAAATGACAAAGAAGAATTGAGGTTAGAATCTAAGATAAAAAGAAATTGGGGTTTTGATTTTTTTCAACTTAATAAACTGATTCAGAAATCAATTTCAAAATAGAGCGATCCGATCTCCGGATCAATTTCGAGAACTTGGAGCCTGTTCTCTAATCAAATCCCCGGTTTGACCCCACGTTTCACCCTCGAGAGTCGGGGATGATACCCGAGGTGGGGGATCCCTCGTTTGGAAGCTTTCGAAGGGATCTGTAGAGGTAGGGCTTAGCCAGAGGGAGTTGGTGAGCGCGGTCCAATCGGAGACGGCGCTTTTGGCTTCTCGCTCCTCCAGAGCATATTCTCTCCGCGTCGTTCTCCCCCCTTCGAGTTGCGGATTGACACGTAGTAAGCAAATTCGAAGTCATCGGTGCGGTTACGGCGTCGCGAAACTGTCTCTGGGTCGACGATGTCAATCGTTCGGCAATGTCAATGAAGTTTTGTTCGCATCGGACGGACGAATGGTGAAAGACTGCGTGAATTGCTTTCGGACCAGAAACCGAGCGCTCAAAGAGTTCGGTGGTTCGTCCAGAAATTATCGGATCTCTTTTTGGCCCGTTTTGCACGAGCCAGATCTCAAAATTGTGCTCCGAATAGGCATATAAGGCGGTGATAATTGACAATCGGATCTTGTTTTACCATCAGGCCTTATTAATCCGATTTGAGACGTGGACCGTCTCAATTTTCCCTACTCAAACGAATGATGTCCTCGTCAAGTTTGGTCTGCACTAGTCAACGATGTTTGGTATTTGAAACGTTGCTCAACCCATCCCTTCCCCTCTTCCCTATCCTAGAAGTTTTCTAAAGCCATGCCTCATCTTGACGTTTTTATTACGACAATCAATCCTCACTACGTCAAATCAAATATGAGTCTAGTTCGTCCGCAGGCGACTAGTACAAATACAAGGAAGGTCTCCTTACAATTTGATAAAATCTAGTCAAATCACGTGGGTCGAGCTTTTAAAAAGCTAATGAATTCGGCGTTTATCTCACTTTTAAATAACAGCTAACTACATAATTTGAAATATCATAGTTTTTAAACCTAGCAGTACCTGACCTCAGCACGAGCATCATCCAACAAATAAGTGGCAGGAAGTCTTCTAATCCCGAGCGAGGTGGCGGGTTGGTAAACGAGCTTTGGCTTAGATCGAATAGGCTAATCAAATCCGAGCTAGCTAGAGTATCGCTAACCGCAACGCAGTTTTAAAAAAATCGAAACCCTCGTCTCGATGCAGAGGACCTTAAACCCACACGTGACCCGAAAAAAGAAAAACGAGGAATATAGTATACGGACGGGCCGATCTCCACCGGGTGGGGCCCGCGCGGTGAGGTGGCAAGACGAGGGCCACCGAGTTCCGAAAGGGGAAGACGACGATCGTCCTCCGCCTCGTGCTTATCCGGTCAATGCCGTCGCGGAAACGTGTCGCGCGCGTGGAGGGAGGGGGAGGGGGAGGGGGGACCGAAAGCGACGCTTGGCGCCCGCCGAAAAGAGGCGTTTCAGTTCCGCCGTTCTCTCCTTTCTTGACACGGCTTGACTTCGCCCCCGCCCCGGCCGGAGATGCGATGACCATTGGCTTGTTCCACGACTTTGGCGGGGGGTTGCTTGACAATGCATCGAGGAATTTCTTTTTAATTATCGCTTTTGAGCTGTCATTTTGCGGCACGAGCGCAGAAAATTTAATGATATCCTAAAAATCGAATATGACTGGTCAATCCATCTAGTGTAGATCCGACGTGTGTATCCATTCTTGATCGATTTATCCTTTTTGATTGGGTTGCAAAGCATTCAATTTGATACTCCGCTCGACTTCAAAAAATCTTCATGATTGTCTTATTTTTAAAAAATCAATGCTATCAATACAAATTTAAATGCTTATCACTTTAGTCTGATCAAACGCTCAATGAACACATGCTATATGATCCTTTGCTCGATTTCGGAAAACCTTGGCGTTTGCCCTATATCTAGAAGTATTAGTGTGATATAAATTCAAATGCTTACCACTTTATTACCATTAAGTGGCTAATGAAACATGTCATACGATTTTCAGCTTAACTTTGAAAAGCCTTGGTGGCTATCCTATTTCTAGAAGAACCAATGCAATCGATACAAATTCAAAGGCTTATGACTTTAGTCCCACTAAGCGCTTGATGAAACGTGCTAAAAGTGGTAAGGGTTATCTTATGGGGGCCGAAGATGGCATTGGCAAGGCTTGACCATGCCCTTTTTAGGACACGAAACATCGGTCCAAGCTTTCTTTTTTGGTTGGATTGAGAATAGTCCAGTTGAGCAGGACAAGGGTTCGGACACGCAAACACCGGTGCCACTTCCCACGTTCTCGAGGAAGTGGCCAGTAGTCACCCACTCAAGATCCGATGAGAACTTGAAATTATGTCCATAATGTCACCTCAAAACCTCCAAATCCCATGAAGTTTCCTCCCAATCAAAGCTCTCTTTTGTGCTCAGAATAAGCTCCTTTACCTCAACAACGATCCCCCGCCAATTGAAGCACCTGATTTCCCATCAGCTCGTACTTTGAAAAGATCATCACGCTCGGTTATGATAAAAGCGCCTAGATACTTTAGGCCTTCCAACCCTCCTTATCTAGATAACATATTCTATTTCCACGAAGAGCAGCAGTCAAAAGTGCCGGTTGCACATGTAAGTTCGTGTCCTAACATCATTCGTCAACGCTTTATTCATGGAACTCAAATTCACTATCGGTACGTGGCTTCGCTATCATCCTTAGCGAATCAACCCGTGCAAATTCAAAGTAAAGACACATGACCGATCCGAGTGTGTCTTACAGGGCCATAAACCATCATTTTGATCACCGAACATCCCCGATTCCAGCACAATTCGAATAAGGAAAAAAAAATACACCTCCAGGTTTCAAAGACGTCTTGAACCTCAAGCCCACACAAATCAAGTTTCCGACTATTCAAGCGCGAACAATCGGCGACGGATCCCTCACTTAATCTATTTGGACCCACATGCGATATTTAGCTTTTATATAGACTCCTCGATATTTTATGTCGATTCCTCAATATTATCCTAGAGGGTCATGGACCATCATGCTAATTACCAAACATCCCCGGTTTCAGCACGATCCAAACAAGAAAAAATTAAATGCGATTTTGCACCACGAGATTTCGAAGGCGTCATTTGGACCCACGTTCTATTTAGCTTTTTCTATCGACTCCTTAATATTTTATATCGATTCCTCAATATTGTCATGGAGGACCACGAACCATCATGCTAATTCACTGAAGATTCCCGGTTCCAGCACGATCCAAACAAGAAAAAAAAAATAAACGCGATTTCACTCCACAAGGTATCGAAGACCTCTTGAACCTCGAACTCACACGAATCCAGCTTTCGACTTTTCCAAGTGTGAACAGCCGGCGACGGATCCTTAATCTATTCGGACCCACGTGCGTTTTCGAGCCTTTTATATCGAGAAGACTGCCCGATATTTTAAGGAATCCCGTCATTCACGCCAACTGCAGTTCCCGGTTGAAAAATACGTTTTACCAAAACTAAACAGGTACACAAGCGCATAATCGAATATCCACCTAGGGATGGAAAGAAAGGAAGCCGCTCGAGCTCCGAGCGGATAAGCTCGAGAGATTTATCCTCTGGCAGGTCAAACTGTCCGTCTGTCCTTCCGGCCTCGGTCAAGTAAAACACACCGGACGCGTTTGGACCGTAGCGAGGGAGAGGGATATCCATTGAGGCGTTCCTTCTGCTCTTGGAAGACCTGGTTGTAAAATTTTAAAATATGCCCGAATATAACAAGACGTGTACAACTAGGGGGACTGCGATATTTCCCTTTTATCTATGGCGAGGTTCTTACAGTACAGCACGAATTATATATTAATGTGGAAGGGAGAAACCAAAGGGATAGGGAGATGACAAAATGTCTTACTTCAGCAGGTTGTGGATAAGATAGAAAGCACCCCCCCTTCGTACATGATTTTCAAGGGGGAATTCAAGTCAAAGCTCTCGCCAATCAAATCCATGCAGGCCCTCCCTCCCCCTCCCGCAAGACGACAAAATCCAGCAAGAATAAAAGGCAGAGGCCTCTCCATTCCAATATTTCAAAAACCTAGTTTCTCTTCCCAGCCTTCCTTTTCTCTAAAGGTTGGCCTCTCGAGTCCTCTCTCTCTCTCTCTCTCTCTCTCTCATCATCGTCATCATCACCATCCTCAGCTAAAGAATAAATTATCGAGTGTGGTGGGAACTCTACTCTCGCCAATCACCGACCGTTGTACTCCTCAATTTGTCTTTGAGCTCTTCGTGTTCAGCTGTTGCTCCCCGCTGAAATGAAGGGCCTGTCTGTTTCTTCTGGCTCTGGCCTTCCTCCTGGGTTCAGATTCCACCCCACTGATGAGGAACTCATCATGCATTACCTAAGGAACCAGGCCACGTCTAGGCCGTGCCCGGTGGACATCATCCCGGAAGTGGATATCTACAAATTCGATCCCTGGCAATTACCTGGTTGGTCCTAACTCTAGAACCCCCACCACGAAAGAAGAGATTGAATTCCATGGCAGTTTGTGTGTAATTTAATTTGATCGTGTTATGTGGTGTGGTGATTAATGAAGTTGGTTTTGCTGTCTTGGGTTTGTAGACAAAGCGGAGTTCTGGGAGAACGAGTGGTACTTCTTCACGCCGCGGGACCGGAAGTACCCGAACGGGGTGCGCCCCAACCGGGCGACTGTGTCCGGGTACTGGAAGGCCACAGGCACGGACAAGGCGATCTACAGCGCGTCCAAGTACGTCGGGGTCAAGAAGGCCCTCGTGTTCTACAAGGGCCGCCCGCCCAAGGGGATCAAGACCGACTGGATCATGCACGAGTACCGGATGACCGAAGTGAAAGGACAAGCCAAGAAACGGAGCGGGTCGATGAGAGTAAGTCAGTTATTGAAAGTTTTGATTCCGGGGCTGCTTATGTAAAACGATGTCATCTGACCCTGCCTAGCCTTGGCTGCATCTATTTCAGCTGGATGATTGGGTGCTGTGCAGGATCTACAAGAAGAGGGCAACCGGCAAGACACTGGAGCCCAGGATCGAAGAATCCAACCACAATGTCCAGGCGACCGACAGGGCCTATGCCAATCTTGATGCTACCGAACCGACAATGCTGAAATTCCCGAGGACATTCTCCCTGACCCATCTGCTGGAAATGGACTACTTGGCCCCATTCTCGCACATCCTATCTGACAATCCCTACAGCGCAATCTTTGATTATCAAAACACCATAAGCAGCAACAACTCTGCAAATGACTCTGCTGATCAGAAACCACACGGGGGGCATTTTCCCCACCACGTGGCAGTTCAGAACGGTGCCTCGAACCAGAACATGGTCATCAACCCCATCTTTGACCTCCAGTGATTCCTGGGGGGGACCCCAAAAAATGGAAAAAAAGAGAAAAAAATTCATGGCTTTTAAATAGAAAGGAGACTTGAAATTTGATTATGTGAAGAATTGAGGATTGGCAGGACACCAGCTATTCAAGAACCGAAAAAATTCTGTAATTTGTTTGCAAGGGTTTTATATATATATAATTATATATATATAAAATTATAGAATGAATCTGTGAAAATTTTTACGTAATCTCAGTCCTTTCTTGCGAGTATCTTTCCCGGGCTGGGGTGACGACGAAAACAGTAGTAGTAGTCTCTTTCCGTCGAAAATTATGGACGATGATGGCAAAGCTCAGGGGGGTCAGTTTTCTTTTGTCGTGATGTAATCGGTCGATGCCAAAAATGGCTGTTCATCTTCCTTAATCTATGGCAATTATTATCGTCATCTGCCGATAAGACCGGACCATGACATATAACTCTTGAGGCTTAAGTTATCTTTTTGACCTTAGCTTCTCGAATCAATTCTCTTCTATCGCCCTGCCAACTGGCACGAATCGGGCAGCAATCGTGTGCCGTGCGCGTGTTTTCATCTCGTGATTTCGTCACGTATTGAGACGGATTGAATTGCATTCGACGGCACAGAGGCGAGATACTTTTCGAGATTCTGAGGAATATACCGTTCGAGAAACGAGAGAGATCCCAAGCGTGCGCCGGAGGGAAACCTCTTCGAGTGTGAAAGATACTTGTCCTCCTTTGGCGGGACTCTAGTGCTCTTAACTTCCATTACAAGTAAGTTCCCTTCCATTTCGTTTGCTTAAACACTGGGGCTAGGATCTCGGCTTTCTTCGTCGATCGCGTGTTTGTCTCCTTTCACACATACGTTGACCAAACCAGAGCACTGTATTTGCCAAGTTCACGTGTACGCTATAACGTAGACGATTGTTTGTTCAGCTCGGTTTCGTTTCAACACTCTTTTAGCGTTTTGTGAAGTTCTCTTTGAGCACTGGATTAGTCCTATTCGTGTCATCTAAGCAAGCACCGGATTAGTCCTATTCGTGTCATATTCTTGTCATCTAAGCAAGCGCTCTCTCTCGGGTGCTGAGGTATGCATCTAGAACCATGTGTTCCAATCGAGCTCGTGGGTTTTCAAAGAAAAAGCGAGGGAGAATAACCCGAACTCAAAAGGAGCCAAAAGATCGGTCAAACGACCACGATAAATCGAACCGACCCTACAATGGAAGTCCTAATCAAGCAAGCGCCGGATTAGACTATTCGTGTCATCTAAGCAAGCGCTCTCTCTCGGGTGCTGAGGTATGCATCGAAAACCATGCGTTCCAATCGAGCTTGTGGGTTTTCAAAGAAAAAGCGAGGGAGAATAATCCGAACTCGAAAGGAGCCAAAAGATCGCTCAGACCACCACGATAACCGACCCTACAATGGAAGTCCTAATCAACCATCACTATTTAGTAACTACGACTTGATCCTATTAATTTGTAGATCAAACCAGAGAGGGCCCCTAGACGTGGCTCACCCACCGCATCCTGTGACCCCATCACAGGGAAAATGCCAACTACTCCATGCTGAAACTTGCCTGGAGTCCTCCATGCTTTTGCACTTGGAAGCCAACTAAATTGAACTAAGCGAAAATGAAGGAATTGACATGAATAAAACAAACAAGACTTTTCATTGCATTTGTGCGCGCGCGCGTATATATCAGTGTGAATGTTAGGTATAAGGACTATGCAGAGAGGCCCGACTTCAGCAAGTCAAAGCCCATATTCACAGAATTTGGAGGTGTAAATGACGCCTGGTAGGCGCACAGAAATCTTTGAACAGACTTAAGTAATGAGTTTCTCTTGCTTGTCTTTCCATTCACTAACTTGTGCATCGATTTTTGCTTCCACTGTCGCACGAAATCCAGGGTATGGCTCGTATCCAAAGAACGTCTGAAGGGCCTGAAAAATTGTTAAAAAAAGAACTGGAGAATATCAGGAACATGTTTAAATGGAAGAGATTGTGCATGGAAGGACACTAGGCAAATGCTTTAGAGAAATCACCTCCAGCAACACAAAGAAGGGAGCCATCAAGAAGGCTTGAACGAGGTTGTCCAGAAGAGCTGGGGCTCTTTTCTGTACAAATTAATTCATGATCAGCTGCAGATATGGTTGCCAATTCCTAAAGCTTTTTCAAGGGAAGTATTAGCCTACCTCAAAGACCCCATGGCCAATGAATTGCCCAGTCCAACAAACTATCTGAGCCACAAGAACAACCTGTTCAAGAAGATGTCAAACGGTCGAAGTGAGTAATCCTCATTCAATTTTATCATTCACCAAGAAGAAAACTAATCGACCGGTGCCCAGGGAAAACGGGTTTATTGGAACATCGCCAGGACAAAATGATGGCACCAGAGCACTCTGAAGTTTCCCCAATAACTCTAAAGTTTAATCTCTCAGAAGAAAACAGCATTCATGGAGTGCCATGAAAGGAACAAGAGAACAAAAATTAATGAATGACGACTTTTTGTTCTTTGCTGGAATTAGCAAATGCTACTAAATCTGTTTAAGATATAAACCAACACCAAGATTGCAAGATCCTATGAATGCCAGCAACCTCCTTATCCCAACAAACGAGATGGCTCGAAGAATATGATTTTCAATCAGGAACTATCATGGAAATTCATGCACATATACAACTAGTAAATTATTAATCCCACGAATCTTAAAACTTCTGCAGCACTGAAAGAAAGCCACATCCTTTTCCATCACAGGATAATCATGTGCCATCACCCCTTTCGTTATGTTGAATGTAGCAAACCATTCAGCAGAAAAAGGAAAAGAAAAGAGTAGTGAGAAGAAATTGCTCGCAATCTTTGCAAGAGGAAGATATAGAAAACCTAATAAACATCAGTTCCATTTGTCAGAATAAAGTACTCTGTGCATGTATGTGTGTGCTTTGGTTTCATTTTTTTACCTGAACCCTACATGAGTAGCTAATAATGTTATCAATAAAACAGCAAAACAGCATTGACACTGCATAGGCCCCTCATAGTAACTTAGGCCTAATAATCTTGACCAGCCTCAACTGTTTCCACGGCAAATGGAACTTGCCAGTAAAACTATTCTATCAGCTGGCACCACATACATATATGACAATGCTAATTGATCCAAATTTGCACTGCATCTTCGAAACTCTGATGATAATAAAAAAGAAACATAAGTCTCTGGAGAAACCATATAAGTGAAAAATGAGAGCCAACATAATAAAATAAGAAGTCACGAAGAGTACTGTGATCGCTATTTCAGTGAACATGACACAATGATGCGCCTTCAAGATGAATATGGACAGTGTGAGTCCACATGCTATCCTCAGTTCTGAATTTGAAGATCACCAATCCTCACAGACAGCACTACCCGGCCGATAATAGGGGAGCAACCGCACCAGTCTCCTTTCGTAGTTCTGAAGATAATTCACAGCCGGAGCTCAAAGGATAGAGAGCCAAAAGCTCCCAAACTAAACATTCTACTTAGAACCTTACCAGTCACCACTACGACCGACCGAGCAACAACCAATATCGCGCCCTGATCGTCGAATGCTAGCACACCAAACACCAAAGTGCAAGAATGACGTATACAACACCAGAAAAACGATCCAATACGGCTCAATGAAACAACACTACCTATGTATAGCCGTTTTTCTGACCATCTACCTATGTGTAGCCTAACAACTCTTGCATTCCTAAGATTTCGGGGATGAGGGCACAGCTGAAGAAAGGACTCAATTGGAAACTCATAAGCAAAACTGAGTAAAATAGAAAGCAGGCTATTCCACTGAAATGAACCCACCAAAACGAGCAAGCAGATAACAAAGTCGGGGGGGCTTTCAAGAAAATCACCTTCCAAGCGAGAGAGAACCCGAGCCTGCCCGCGACGAAACTGGCGGCGACCCAACACATCAGGCAGAGCAGGGCGGCCAGGGACCCGGCCCTCGGATCGAGGAACACGTAGAACGCGGCGTAGACCAGGGCCAGCAGGCACCCGACGTTCAAGAACAACGCCAGGCCGTGCCCGAACAGGGACAGCTCGATCGGGGGGAGGCCGAAGAGGGGCGGGGCGTAGCAGAGGAGGAGCAGGGCGGTGAAGAGGATGGGCCACACGAACACCATGTGGATGGCCACGTTGACCGGGTTGCTGTGGTACGCGCCGTAGAAGGCGAAGTGCTTCTCCAGGTCGAGTAATCCCGGCTTCGCCATCTCCGTCGAATCCGGCGGAAGCCCTCGATCTTTTCCCCCCCGCGGAAACGGTTCGCGGGTCGGTCAGGTTTTTCGCGGGTCCGAGCCCGGCGAGGAGGATTTCGAGGGCGGATGCGGCGGCGCCGGCGGCCGCGGGTCGGGGGAGGCGAGAGGCGATGGGAAGCCTGGGATGATGGCTGAGGACGGCCGTCGCTGGGATTTGGAATACGGTTGGTTTGGTTCCTTCCTTCTGGAAGCTGTGATCGGTTGAGGAGTCAAGGTCAAATTATTCATTTCATAATCAATAATTCCTTGTCATTCTCCCAAAATATTTCATCGGTTTCGTTACAACTCTTTTGATAAAAAAATTTAAAGATATGTGAGTTCAAATTTCTCTTGATAAATCTATCTATCAGATATAATTAAAACCAAAATTTTAGAGATCACATTGAATAAATTTTAAATCTAAGAATTACATTACATATTGGAATGAAGTTTAGGAGTACATTATATATTGAGCTAAAGTGCAAAAATCATTTTATTGGAGATGTCTAAACTAGGAACCGCTTAAATTGAATCGGACCTGAGTGACAAAAAAATTTATTCAAAAGAATAAAAATGACTTAACTTTTCTCTTTATTTCTTCATAACATATGGTGGGAAAAAAAAGTAATTGGTTCCATTAGATCGAACTGGACATCGGTCCGGTCCCTGGTTTCTAATTCTGGGAACTGATCTTGTTCCTAGTTCCATATTAGAACCGAACCGAACTGAAAACCGATCACCCTAAAGGAAAAGGTATAATTGAATATAGCATTTGTCAAATAAAGGAAAATTTAAAAGTAAATGAAATTCAAAAGAAAACTGAAAAAAAAAATAGTAATGAGTTAATTTTTTCATATTCTAAAACGTAACTTATTTTAGCTTAGTGAATAAATTAAAGTCAATACAGATATTAGTTTATTGTTATCATATTTCTTTTTTTTTTATTCATTTGTGAATTGCTATTTCTTAAATTTGGGGTAACATTACTAAGAAATAATATAATCCGGAACCGAAACTACCTTAGACCCTTGGCTCGGTTAAAGGGTATCCTCGCCAAGGTAGGAGAGTTTCTTCCTTACATGAGCCTCTAATGCCTCTCCACCGTTCTAGTGGGCTTATTTGACTGCCTTCTTTGCTCACATGTCATCTATACCTCATTCAATTTTGTATCTTTTTCTTGCCCAAATTTAACCAATACCTCTATGTACTTACTTCTCAATGATCCCAAAGTCTAGAGGCCACCTAAATGAAGTCTTTTGAGGACATACTTAGGTCCATATGTTTCCTTAGCTCATAATGTAACATTAGGTCTTTTCTTATCTTATCAATCACATGACTCCTATTATTACAATATTTATCTACTAAGAGATAAACGTTGTTGTCATTCAACAATTTTCAGCTATTTTATGATGTTAGCATTGGATCATTAAAAATTGCAAAAGCACAAGCTAAGTAACTAGCTCGTTTCATGTTTCTCGAACCGTCATGTTGACACCTAAATTTTGGCGACCCGTTTAATCATTTATCGCATTAAAAAATTAGGGATTAATTTTAACCCCTAAAAAAAATATTAGTTAATTAATTAATTGCATAACATATAGTTATTAGGAGCATATCTCAATGTACTTGCATATTTATGGACTGGTAGCAGATGGACTTAAGTTTTGAACATAATTGCATTGAATTGGGTTGGCGGCGGATGAACTCGGGTAAATGGTTTGACACGAATTTGGGAAAGATTGAGCACAATTTTCACATAGGATCTTAACAAGGCATGAAAAATCTTTGAGGAAGAATAAATATCTTTATTAATAGAAGATAATCTCGGTCAACTTGGTGCAGAGAAGTGTGATATTTCTACGCAAGAATCTACCAAATTAAGGATTGGGACACATATTTCTTGTTTTAAAACAAGAAAGAGTGCACTGATAAAGAAAATTTCATGCGTCCTACGCATCCGGGGGCGTGAGCAGAAAAGAAAAGAATTCGTGGCCGAAAATCATGAATATATTCAAAGTTGGGAGTATTCACGCATTTGAGGAAAGGAAGGAATAAAATATATTAAATTGGGTCCTTTCCTTTGAAGGCCTTGGTTGTCCTATAAATAAGGAGAACGCTAACACTAGAGGAGGCCACAATATCAATACATACAGCCACAGTTCGGAAAGGAGAGACATATACGTGAGAGAGAAAAGAGAGGGACTTCTCTCGGCCGAATGAAGGAGCCCGTTCATTCACGAAAAGGGGAGAAGTGAGGGTCTTCAAGCGTGAAGCTCGGTGCTTACAATTTCTACGCTCGCGATTGACCACCACCTACAGCTACCCCACCGTCGCCGTCGCCGCTGCCCGGACGTGCCACGAGCCCTATACTCTAAGTTCCAGCAATTCCATCGAGGTCTTCGTCCAGTTAAGCAATCCTCAGCAAAGCCCAATCACTACTCGACAAGATCAAGATTTCGTGGCGAGCTTCATCCGAAGCCATGGAGCTTCGCCGTTAAGCCATGAGGCGGCCATAGATTAAAAGGGGGAATTTTTTTTAATCTCTGCAATTTTTGTCCACGAAGTCAAGCACTTTTACCTAGAGGGAGAAGAGTGGACGTGCACAAAAGGGAGCCCTTATAGGCGGAACACGAGTTTATGATAAAAAGCACAAGATGTGGTCTCTCTCGTGCATGATCTGTTGAAGGCAGTCCAAACAAATTTTCTTTGACCAAATCTTGCAGGTTTTCAAACGATCTTGCCACGGTCCCAGCAAAATCCAGTCCACAGTCAAAGTCGGTCGTTGTCCGACATCGGTGGAGTCCCCTGCGACAGTGCAGTAGTGGTTCGGGCCCGATGCCGTGACATTGCCGTTGCTCTTTCATGACTAATCTGCTGTCCTCGACGAGCGGCCACGGAACCGTCGAGCACCTGCTGATTCTTGCACCACTATTGAGCTCTTCCCCAGATCGAGCCGGACGAATGAGGTTTTGTTTTGTTTTGTAGGTAATTGGTCAGCCCCTTGCTGTGCCGAATTCGCTGACCCGTTTGGCGAGCCTAAAGTTCACGATCAAAAGAATTACTAGAATCTCGATTGAATAATTCCAAGTGGTGAATTTATCTTCTTTTGCATATTGTCCAGATTGGACAATAACACGTGTGATTCTTTGTGATTTTACTTCATGCATGCAAAAGAATCTTCTTTGGCCAGATGAGCGTGAGTAGCTTGGGCGCCTGGTGATGTGCAAATCTCAGTGAAGAAAAATAGCCACACTATCTTTGTCCGCCATCCTCGCAACGTCATTATAAGCCATGCTATGAGCAGCAGCGAAAGTCCAGCCATGCCTTGCTGTCCTAGTCCGTGAGCCGTCCGTCGTCGCCACCAACCATACCACCGTGAAGCATCGTCGCCATGGACATAACGCTTGCCGCCGTTCACTGTCAAGGAGCCGGTTGCAATCCCGGTCCAATTGCGCTTGGTCCAAATTTGGAAAGAATATCCTTGAATTAGGTAAGACTCTTGATCAATTTGATTTTCATATATCTCGATGCCTACTTCGTAATATCGCAATCGTTCTTTGAATGTTTGATCGATATTGCTATATCCAAAAGATCTCTTGATCCCTCATGAATTAGGAAATTTTCCTAATTTCACAACATGCATACGATTGATAGTCCGATTTCACTCTCGAAATACAACTTGCAATCACACGGAAAAATCGCCAATCCGATCTCACGCTCGAGATACGATTCGCGATTTTATTTGAAATTGGCCAATCCGATCTCATGTGCGAGATATAATTCGTCAATTTATTTCCGAAATGGACATGGATGATATATTGCCTGATTTGTTGCCGTGCTGTTCTTGATGTCTTATTTGATTGCTTCCATAAAGGAAAAACCCCCAAAAAATATATCTGAGTTAGATTAGATGCATTTTAGAATATTTCTTGTTTTAGGGTTATCTTGCATATTTAGGATAGAGGTTTTTATTTAGAATTTTTAAAAGTAAAAATCCAAAAAAATGCATTCATTTAGGATGTTAGTTTTAAATTTGAATTACACGTTTAATTATTTGGCAATTTTAATTTCGAATTTCATAAAAAATTATAATTAGAGCATTCTTTGCACGTCATTGCATATTATGATAGATTGCATCCTTATTCGGAAAATAAAAATCATGTGCACGTCATGTAGAATTAGGTTCATACAATGCACGTCATTTAGTGATTTTTGTTAGGTTCATTTAATTAGAAATTACCCGTCATTTGATTTAGGTCATTAGATTAATTTAGATTGCATATTTAAGTGTTGCATGTCTTTAATTTCAAATCTCATGGAAAATACAAAAAATTATCTTTAGAATAAATCCATCTCATGCTTCAGGATAGACTACATGCTTATTTATGTCATATCGCTTAGGTCATATATAGCTAAGTCATGTCGCCATGTCATATCATTTCATGTTAAATTAGTGGCATGCATTGCATAAAGCATGATTCTCATTAATTAAGTGAAAGAAAAAGAAATTGCGTGTTAATTAGAAACCATATTTAGAGTTGTTGATGTGGATTTTAATTTAACATTGCCGATGCTTTCGTTGCTTTGAGGTAAGTTTTTGCAATTTATTTGTTGTTTATCTGGGTGTTAAATTGGTGGATTGCGCACCTGCATGATAACCTCACATGTTAGGGAAGTAGATTTAAAATCAATTCAAGCTGCCTACCAAACAATTTTTTCAAAATAAAAGAGAAAGGTACCGAAAGGGCGTTAGAAAAATCTAGCGTAACCAAGTTCCCGAACTCATAAATCTCTGGTTCGTAGGAGTAAAGTAAATCTCCCGTTACTTTACTTGGGTTTCTAATCGACCCACCAAAAATAGATTAGTGGCGACTCCTTATTAAAAAATCAATTGCATGTTAAGAACTTGAACCTAAGTCGCGAGTTGGTATGGGCTTGGGAGAGCCCGAGTTAAGTCTAGGCTTAACAATCCATTAGCCAAACCCTAGGTGGTTCACACCCCGAAAATTTGGTCGCGACACGTCACAAGCCCTCGGAGGGTTCATGGTCATCTTCATCCACACCAGTAGGGCACTCAAGGGCTGGAGGCATTGGGAAACAACCGTAGGAGCAAGTCAGAAGCAAGATCAGGGGCAACATGGGCGAGCATGGGCACCTGACACGAAGCAAGTGAACCACTCCAGGTTTGTGTAGGGGTTGGCTGAGCATTGATCACGAGTTGATCTCGCGCACGGATCGTGCACGCACGAATCAAGCACAATCAAGGGATCATGTAGGGACTGATCAAGGATCAATCATGGACTGATGCGGGATCGATCAGGGATCGGTCGGGACGAGAATCGATCAAGGCTGTCCCCAGCAACGCCCTGGTGTGTGACACGGCCGAGCACGGACGGTCTTGGACATGCTTCGTCCGTCGGCCGTGTCATTCTCTCCCACCTAATTGGGCAACGCCCTTGTTGCATCTATGGCATGGAAGGCTTCGATGTGCTTCTTAAACTGCCACAAGCCCTCAGAGGGTTCATAGCCATCTTCATCCACACCACTCTCGCTAATGACCAATAGCTCCTCTTCTCATGATGATCACCGCCGCCTTCCCTCGTAATCACAACACTCATCTCTATGTCCCTCTCTTCATCGACCACGCCATTATTTTTGAGAGGAGGAGGAGACGAAGAAGTGGTCGAATCCATCATCCTCGTGTTTCTGAACTCAAGAAGTAGAAGAAGCAAAAGGATCCAAACTAGAGATTGTACCATGCACAGCTGGACCACCAAGTCGACACCCCACTGGCCGTACATGGCCCGCATCATTGGCACGTCGACGGCGAGCAAGTTCATTAGCATGCACAGCAAGAATGTCGTGATGCTCTAGTTGTAGCTTGCCCTGCTGCTGAACCTCCCCTAGAGGCCAAGGATAGCAAGGGTGGCGAGTTTGGACAGGGCATCAGCAGCGAGGAGGCGGAAGTTCATGGCATACAAGTTCATGTGGGTTGTGAATTCGAACCCGAAGAGGGGGAGGGTGAACAAGACGATGAAGCGGTCGATGCCGTCGCACTGCTCATGGGTGAAGAGGCGCCACCACTTGACGGAGTCGTAGTCAAGCATTGTCACGAGTTGGTCGAACACGAACAATCAAACACCATGTGGCCTTAGGATTTGTGATCCCAAGTTAGCTTACTCACTCACACGCATAAGAGTTGGCAGCACAAAGGGGCGAATGTATTTGAGCTAAGCTTAATGAGGGGGAGGGACCCCTTTTATACATGTTCAGGTCATATCTCGACCGTGGATCGTCCCTCTAATCCAACGGCTATGGTTGAACGATAGTCGTCATTACAAATCAACTCAGCAAGCCACTCAAGGGCTGCAGGCATTGGGAAACAACCACAGGAGCAAGTCAGAAGCAAGATCAGAGGCAACGTGGGCGAGCATGGGTGCCTGACATGGAGCAGGTGAACCACTCCAGGTTTGTGCAGGGGATGGCCGAGCATTGATCAGGAGTTGATCTTTGGTCGTGCACGGATCGAGCACGCACGAATCAGGCACGGTCAAGGGATCATGTAGGGACTGATCAAGGATTGATCAGGGATCGATCATGGACTGATGCGGGATCGGTCAGGGATCAGTCGGGATGGGAATCGATCAGGGTTGTCCCTAGCAATGCCCTAGTGCATGACACGGCCACGACGGTCTTGGACATGCTTTGTCCGTTAGCCGTGTCATTCTCCCCCACCTAAATGGGCAACGCCCTCATCGCGTCTGTGGCATGGAAGGCTTCGATGTGCTTCTTGAATTGCCAAAAGCCCTCGGAGGGTTCGTGGCCATCTTCATCCACACCACTCTCGCTAATGACCAGTAGCTCCTCTTCTCATGATGATCACCGCCGCCTTCCCTCGTAATCACAACGCTCATCTCTACATCCCTCTCTTCATTGACCATGCCATTATTTTCGGGAGGAGGAGGAGACGAAGAAGTGGTCGAATCCATCATCCTCGTGTTTCTGAAGTCGAGAAGCAAAAGAAGCAGAGGGATTTAAACCAGAGACTATACCATGCACAGCTGGACCACCAAGTCAACGCCCCACTGGCCGTACATGGCCCGCATCATAGGCACGCTAACGACGAGCAAGTTCGTCAGCGTGCACAGCGAGAACATCGTGATGCTCTAGTTGTAGCTCGCCCTACTGCTGAACCTCCCCCAGAGGCCAAAGATAGCAAGGGTCGCGAGCTTGGACACAAATGAGAAAATATTAGGTGAGTGGAATACTTTATGTAGGCCATATGGAAAACCATATAGCGATGAACACGTGAGGTCCAACCTCCCAATAATCTGCTCTCCTATGTCTCTTTGTCAAAAACCCTTAACTGCACTTGCAATAGACATTCTCTCTCTCCTCTCCTCCTCTCTCTCTCCTTGTTAGAAATTGCTGTGTTTTGTTATAGAGGAAAAAAATCGCTCTCTCAGGCTCGGTAAAAATCACACATTTTACTCTTGTTTTTCCTCATTCTTTGTGACTTCCACTATGCTCTCTCTCTTCCGTGAAGCACCTCTCTACTTGTAAACCACAATGCCGACACTGATGCCACCGCTTTGGCCTCTGGAAATCCCGCCATCACTTTTTTTCCTCACTCTTTGCAACCTCTGCTTTGCTCTCTCTTTCGGAGCTCTCTGCTTGTGAACCATGACATCGGTTGCCTCCATTGTCCCTTCCCAAGCCCTCACTCTTCGCGATCTTCTCTTTGCTCTCTCTCATGTAGATCTCTCTACTCGTGAACCATGATCCCACCATCTCTACTAGTTGCCTCTACCATCTCCTCCTTGAACCCGACCATCGCGTTTTTCCCTCACTTGGTGACCTCCGCTCTACTCTCTTCGGGGAAGGTGATTTGATGTCTTTGCTATGTTCAATGGACCTAAGCAATTTTTCCTAAGACGATTTGCTTGGTCGCTGAAATCATGCATTAGTAGATTTTTGGCACAGTAGAGAATGAGATAGAATAATGGGTGGAACTTTTTAATGAGTAGGTCCTCTTATCTATAATCCTAATTGCTAATTTCACCAAAGCAATAATCTTTTCTTTGTTTATATGGTGCAATTTATGGATCATTGATATGGAATCAGATTATTGGTATATCCAGTGTCCTTTCTTATAGTTTATTTTAGACACCTGAACCCGTGCTAAGTTCGTGCCAAGTGATTTGGCACAATGGGACATTTAAGTGTTAAGAGTTAAGAAAGTAACATTTAAGTGTCAAAATCAAAGTAAAATGGATTAGTTAAGTGTCAACAACAAAAAAATCCTGCTAAAATGCTGACGTGATGATTTTTCGGCAAAATAGATAACAAAATGACGTCATTTTGCTAACGTGGCTAAATAATTAATATAAATATTAATTAAAATAAAAATATTTTCATTTTCATTATTTTTTGAAAAGGAGGAGAAGGAGGAGGTAGGGCTCAACCCTCGCCACCAGCAATTTTCATCTTCATCTTTATTTTAAAAAAGGAAGAGAAGGAGGAGGCAGAAGGCGAGGGCTCAACCCTTGCCACTAGCAATCTTCATCTCCATCTCCTTTTTTTAAATATTTTTTAAAAAATTAGTTTTATATTGAATTTAATTCATATTTATATTAAAATTCACAAAAAAAAAAAAAACAAAACAAAACGACGTCGTTTTGGTTCTTCGTTACTAACTCAACTCTCCAGCGTGCCATGGAGGCGAGTCATGTTATTAAAAAATTGCTATGTAAGATTTTCAGCCACCTTCGCCGAACTTGGCACTTAGATATCCCATTTTTGAATAAAAATTAGCTTTTAAGTGTCATTTTCGTAACTTTTGACACTTAACTCTTCCCCCAAATCAAGTTTGGCACATCAAGTGTTTTTTTCCTGTTTATTTTATATATGTACACACATTTTTCATCTCAAGCTTAAAGAGTATGTCTTCAATTCTTGTGCCAATGCGTTGTCACCGGTATTTTCCTTTATGGGGAAGATGAATCAAGGATAAATGTGCTTTTGTAGTTTATGGACCATCAATAATAGGTTATTTTTAACTTACAGTTCAATGTCACTCTTGCTCATATCGTATTGCTTATGATTCTGGTGGTGAGATCACGAGTGGCGTGGGACACAATTTTGACTCGGACATCTTTTATGTCAACGGCATTGAAAATGTTCAGCGGAGGAACTTTTAAAAATTTAAAAGTCTAGTGGAATGAATTTTCATAAAACCCGTGATCTAAAAGCCAATTTATAGATATATATTTTGAATATTTATCTTGAATATATTTGGAAGATCTTTATAAGTACTAGCATAATAGCCCCCGAGCAATCATTTGTCTTTAGTTGATTCTCACAACTTATACGATCACAAAATTCTAACTAGAAAGGTCATCAGTGAGCACCAATCGTGCATCAGAGAACTCTCTTCAAACCCTACTTCAAATACTTACATTAATACTTCCTCGTATTTCGACTACAAACCCAAGAGTGTATTAGTAAATAAAGCCTACATATGCACCAAAAAGCTTCCTTCAAACCATACTAAAGGCAAATGATTGCCCTAGGGGCTGTTATACTAGTACGTATAAAGATATTCCAGTTATGTTCGGGAGAAAAATCAAAATACCTATCTATAAATTGGCACTTAGATCACAGGTTTTATGACAATTTATTCCACTAGGCTTTTAAATCTTTTAAAAGTTCCTCTGCGAAACATTTTCAATGCCACTGACACCGACAAGGATGCTTGAGGCAAAATCGTATCGCATGCTACTCTTGATCTCACCACTAAAATTATGAGCAATATGATACGAGCAAGAGTGACACAAAACTGCAAGTTAGAAACAACATTTTATTGATGGTCCATAAACTACAAAAGCACATTCATCATTGACTCATCTTCCTCAGGAAAGTACCAATGACAACGTATTGATACAAGAACTGAAGGCATGCTTTTTAAGCCCAAGATGAAAAACATGTCTACATATATAAAATAAACTATAAGAAAGGACACTAGATATACTAAGAAAAGATTATTGCTTGGGTGAAATTAGCAATTGGAGTTATAGATAAGAGGACCTACTTGTTAAAAAGTTCCACCCGTTATTCCCTCTCCTTCTCTACCATGCCAAAAATCTGCCAGAGCAAAGACTTATAAGTGTAATGCACAATTTCAATAGCCACAACAAGCAAATCATCTTGGGAAAAATTGCTTAAGCCCATTGAACATAACAAAGATATCAAATCACCTTTCCCAAAGAGAGCAGAGCGGAGGTCGTGAGAGTGAGGAAAAACACAACGGCGGGGCTTGGGAAGGCAACCAGCGGAGGAGACGACATTGTGGTTCACGAGCAAAGAGCTCCAAAAGAGAGAACAGAGCAAAAGTCGCGAAGAGTGAGGGAAATACGCGACGGCGAGGCTCGAAGTCATGGTTCACGAGCAAAAAGCTTATAGAGAAAGAGAGAGAAAGCAAAGCGGAGGTCGCAAAGAGTGAGGGGAATACGTGACGACAAGCTCGAGGAGGCGACAGCGGAGCAGAGGTGGCAGCATTGGCGTAATGGTTCGCGAGCAGAGAGGCACTTCGTGGAAGAGAGTGAGCAGAGCAGAAGCCGCAAAGAGTGAGGAAAAACGAGAGTGAAAGGTGCGATTTTTACCGAGGGTGTGAGAATGCGATTTTTTTTTCCTTCGTGACAAAACGGAGTGATTTCTAACGGGGAGAGAGGAGAGGAAAAGTAGGAGTGATCGGTTCCCGGTTCGGTTCGGTTACAAGGTGGAACCGGGAATTAGACAAGGAGAACCGGTTCCCAATTTTGGGAATCGTGGACCGAACCGTTTGGTCCTAGGACCGGGAACCGGACGGGACCATCAATTTCGGTCCGGTCCGATTCAACAGAATCGGCACTTTCTTTTTTCACTAAAGAACGACCATGCTCCAGACCGATCAATCCAATTCGGTTTTTAGGCTATCTAATAAAATTACTCACACATGTTTTCACGTACAAAATATTCAAACTTCACTTGCGTGAATATCAATCACAGTTTATGTGTTTCACGCTTAATTTTAAGCATAAAAGCCATAAACAATTTAATTAAAGGTTGTGCTTGGCTTGGGAGTTCCTCATGCTCACACATCGAGTAGAAGATGAAACTAACAAATAAGTTTTCTCTATAAATAAAGAGTAACAACAAGAGTTTTAGTGGTCTCTTGGCCATATAAGAGGTTGTTACCTCAATTGCATAAGTTTCATATATAATATTCATATATTATATGTATATAAATTATATATAAAAATTTTGGTCCGGTTCGGTCGGCCCAGTTCCCACCTTAGAATCTGGGAACCAAACAACCGACCGCTGGTTCCAAGATTAGGAACCGGGAACCGGACCGCCAATTGTGGGAACCGCCCAAAACTAGCCGGTCCGGTCTTGTCCCGGTTCGGGCGGTTTTTGTTGCACACCCCTAGGAAAAAGAGGGTATGCAAAGGAGAGAGAAGGTCTGCTGCAGCTGCAGTGAATAAATTTTGAACATGATGAGCTAGGATTTTCGACGAAGAGAGATAAAGAAGAGCAGTAAATTTTGAATATTTTCCACGTGGGGTATGTGTCCATCGCTGATTGGTTTTTCACATGGTTTACGTGGAGTTTTCCACTCATCTAATAATTTCTCATGTTCAAATAGCGTTATTTTTAGTCTCGATAAAAAAAAAGAAAAAATTCCTATTCTTAATTTTCTATTTCAGTAAAATTACCTCCAACATTGTTTCAAATTGAATGCACGGCCTCCAAACAATACAAAAACCCATTTGCTAAACATTGTGTTCATCAACCATCCCATACCAATTTCTTCTCAAAGATTAGCCCGATATGATGAATTACAAACAATGTATAGGAGCACGAAATTTTGTCGTGATAAAGTATAAAAGCCACCATAACACATCATGTCGTATGTTGTAATCGATTGCTAAACCAAAAAAAGGAGGTGTTAGGATTGTAAAATTGGCAAAAGTAAATATACTAATGTGTCTCGAAAATCTTATATAGAGCACATAGGCAACACTAATTGCAGCATGCCTATTTAGGTTGGCCTTTTTTTTTTTTTTTTTTTTTGACTTTTTCATTTTGCGATTTATGCTTTTGAGTTCTTTTAAATCCGTAATCCTCGACCCTTTTACAGGATTCGAATGTTAACAAATAAATCGACATGTGCTATTCTTATAATTTTTTCTTTTGAAATTTGGGTATTATTTTAAATTTTAACGGAAATGGAGAAAAAAAAAATAGTGGCAGCTTCATATCATACTGGGGACCGCACGTGGGAGAAACGTCACGTGCGGCAGCGATGACAAGTGGCGAAACGTCATTGGAAGCTAGTCAGCACTGACCGAGCTCCTTCATCACCTTCGAAGCTGCGGAAATGGAAGGCTTCAAACGATTTTATCCGTAAAGAAGAAGCCGCAGCAGCAGCAGCAGCAGCAGCAGCATACCATGAACGCCTTCACTCAATCTACATCTCCGCCGCTCCACTCGCAAGCCACCACCAAGCCCCGCCTCACCCACGACCGTCCCCACCGCCTCCGCCTCTGCCTCCGGCCCTCTCTTCCCGTCGTCCGGTCGTCCCTCTCCGGCGGAGAGCCCGTCGCCTCCCGCCGCGGGGCCGTCGCCTCCACCCTCGCGCTCGGGCTCCTCACCGTGGCGGGGGCCGCGCGGGCGGAGAGCTGGGGCACGCGGTCGTTCCTGATCGAGCGGTTCTTCCAGCCGGGGCTCTCGCCGGAGGACTCGGCGGCGAGGATCCGGCAGACGGCGGAGGGGCTGCACGACCTCCGACACATGCTCGACACGATGTCGTGGAGGTACGTCATCTTCTACATCCGCCTGAAGTCGGCCTACCTATCCCAGGACCTGAAGAGCGTGGCCTCGACGCTGCCGGAGGGTCGCCGGAGGGCTTACGTGAGCAAGGCGAACGAGCTGGTGGATAACATGGCCGAGGTACGTGCGGGCCTCGCTCTCAAGCTCTCGTGTTATAGAGTTCGGATAAGCTAGTGATTAGTAGAAAATACAGCTCATGGTAATTACATCTCTAATTGGTTTTTGAATTATCAAAAGACACATGAAAATCTTGAATTAGAAATTGGAGTAGCCTACAGTAATTATTTATGTGCGATTTCACGTAGGGAGTTTAATTGAATTGATGCCGCGTGCATGTTTAGGTCCGATTACAATGTGTTTGAGCCGTGACCATTTTCTTTTCAGTTCGATTACTACGTCCGCACTCCCAAAGTGTACGAGTCCTACCTTTTCTACGAGAAGACGTTGAAATCCATCGACGACCTTGTGGAGATGTTAGCATAGGAGAGAGAGCAGGAGGCGTGTTCAGCGATCATGACCTAATTCGCTGTGCAGTTCAAAGACATGGCTCGGCTTCGTGTCGAAGGTGCTTGCTGAATCTTGTGTGATTTTTTGGCTACATTCTTTTCCAAGTAAGGAAAGTCTTTCTTGCTTTTGAACTCATGGCTGCTCTTCATTAGCATGAAGATCAGAACAATCTCAAAGTACATAAACGTGATGTGTGAATGAAGCTGATATTTATACAGAGCCTGATTCCTTAAACTGTCCCTTTGCGAGTGTTGATCTTGACTTTTAATTTCTCAGAAACCGAATGTTCTCATGCCAATCCTATGACATCGTAACATCGTTTTTTCAACCGTTGTATCCCGTTAACCACGTCGTCCTTCTCGAAGTCCATTGTTCATGAACTGCAGGCGTATTTAGGTTATGCTCTGTTTTGACTGGAGACTGAACTCGTCATGTAACATTTATTTTCATTAACAAGACAAAGAACACTTCGGTTTACATTTGAAATCCTCAGGCGCTCAATCAATGGAATCCTAGAGTACACTAACAGAAGTAAAGTTGCACTATGCACATGCTTGTGCGCATTTTACACATACGAACTGATTCAAAGGAAGAAAATTTTAACCGACAGACCCGAACAACTGGAGACACAAGAGTACTGTGATGCCCTGGCCAGCAGTGAACGCATTAGTGTCGAGAAATGACCACAGCAGAGAGAATGATCAGCAATATCATGGCAAGCATTGCTGTGAAAGAGCCGATCAAAGATCCCGTGATTCGCTCACAGAACGAGCTGAACTGTTGGCAGATAGCGAACCAGTTTGCGCTGCTGTTGCCGTTGTGGGCTAAGTAGACGATGGCGGCGGCGGCGGATCCTCCGGCAGTGAGAAGAGCCATCATCGCCTTCAAAAAGTTCAAAGATGCGCTTTGTCAGATTAGTGAAATTTTTATGACGTTGCGTGTAAAAGAAGTCTCGCTTCTTTGCATGATAATAATACGTTTTCTAGTAACTTATATGGAGAGTTTCGCTCTTTACCGTGTCGAAGATGATCAAGATGATCCTTGTGATTGTCAACTCGGGCCGCTTGATGTGGAAGATGGACAACGGGATCGAAAGAACGAGATAGCCGCAGACCGTGCCGTTCGCTATGACAAAGAACCTGCTCCACACACGCATCAAACATCATCTATTCGCTCGACCCGGCAAAACAAACAAAAAGAACGAATACAGAAAGCTTCGATCGAGTCGGCTCACATGAAAGACGGCAGATCGTTGTACTGGGCCCTGAACTGTAAGAACTGAGTGAAGAAAGGCAGCGTTTGGTTAGTCGTCGCCATGGTTATGGCGCTACCCAGCGTCCCAATGGCCGCAATGATACGAAGAGCGAAGTCGACCATCGACATCCATTTCTTCAGCCCTTGAGCCGGCGGATTTACGTCCGAAGCTTCGGCGGCTTCAACCTGTGCTGCCTTCATGTTGTCCTGTCACAAAAACCCCGGTAAAAGTGACTCTCTTTTCTAGGATTTTCCAGTGAATGCTTCAGTTTGATACAGCTGAGATTGCCTGAAACGGGTTAAAGGAAGAGTGCGTATTTATAGGGGGACGTGATTAGCGAAGCTAAATCGTCCGTCATGGGCATGCGCCTATCAAAGCGAAGCTAAGTGGGAATTAGGTACTGCCCATGTCAACCTGCTTGGGGTTTTGCTCCTGTCCTTGACCCAAACGTCATTGTTGGATAGGGTTCGTCGCCATCAGGATCGTTCTGGGTTTTGAACCAACACGATGGTGGGACTGTATCCGACTCTCCGACGAGGACGGTACCCTGACCAGTAGACACCGGAAGTCGCGGACATGGCCCTTTCCTTGAAGTCGGCTTGGCCTAACTCTTTCGCTTTGTTGATTCTTGAATTCAACTTACGGATGCTGGTGGTTTTGTTCCTGCACGTAGTTCGGTACGATCCCAAGCTCGCTCGCGAAAAGTTAACCGAGCTCTGTCAGCGACTCCATCCTTTGACCAGGGAAGAGAGGGGAGAGGAAAAACCAGATTTGACTTTTGTCTTTGAATTCTTCCCAACCTCCAAGATTGTTTTGACCCGAGAGGGAATTCGGGGTCCGAGAGTCGTACGAATTTTTGTCTCTGCGATTCGGTACAAAGTGTAGAACTAATGGACCAAGGCTATCTCCATAAGCCTCCCAAAAAGAGGGAAAGGGTGATGAGCTACAAGTGGCATTGGGGGGGCTTTGAGCATGTGAAGAGGCTCTGTTCAAAAGTCCAATGGGCTTGATAGACTGCTCATGTTTGCACCGGCCCGGCTCAAACCATATGGGCTCTCTCACAAATCTTTTGGCAAGTCCATGTTACCTACTTTTCCTTATTAAGCCTACTTAGGCCTTGTTTGATAACCGGTCAAACAGTGATTATTTTTGTTCTTTTGTTCTCCGAAACAAAAATAAAAAGAATAGAAATTTATTTGATAATATTAGCTAAGTTTTTATTTCGAAAAAATATTTGGAACGGAATTATAATATATATATATATATATATATATATAAAAAGTTACTTCTTAATTCCAATGAACAACACAATAATCAAGCAATTTTCTTCTTCTTCTTCTTCTTTACCTTTTCCTTCTTCTTTTTCTTCTTCCTCCTCTAGTTGGTTGTTAACCTCAACGATAGCTAGTGACCAGCCAAACAAGAGCTGGCAACCTTGCCCGAGACTTGTTGGCTCGAGTCTCACTATGGCTGGGCGAGGCTTGGCTTTGCCTTGGTTGGGTGAGGCTATCAAGGGTCGATGAGGTCGCCAAGAACCGCCATTCTGAAGAAGAAGAAAATTGTAATAAAATCATTAAAAAATTTAAAATAAATTATAAATCGCAAAAAAAATTGAAAGTAATACCAAACATATTTCTATTTTAGGAATAAAAATTTTGTGTAATTACAAAATATTTTCAAATGCTTAAAAACTTGTCCGAGAAGCATAATTAAAAATAATAATTCTAAACATAAATTATTATCGGGAATTAAATGATTATTGAGCAAGCCCTTATTGTTACCTCCCCATTGAAAAATAGAACAAATACATTCACTAAACTTAAACTTTTTCCACTAGAGACCTTGAACTTAAAATTCATACAATCAAGTCCTCCAACTTGTTGTATATTTTCCAATCAAGTTTATCCATCTCATGTTCCAAGGAATTGAAGTGACTCGTTGATTGGTAACGCTCGCAAGTTCAATATAGAAATAATTGGTGCCACTGTCAAATGAAAACTCGTTGAGGATCTGTTTAGCAGGGTTAGGGTATGTTGTACTGACAATCCAGCTAAACACAAACTAATCGACAAGTCATTGATTCTTGCACCAGCCTTTTGGTCGGCTTTAATGTTACGCGGCCTTCGATATGGCCCAAACTAGAGGCCAATCCTACAAGTTCAAGAGCTGGATTGCAGTATTACGAGTTGAGGCATCGTAGATCAGACGTGCATATTTTCCCCACCACAACAAAAGTTAGAAAAGATGCCAAAGCCACAGGCCCTACCTCAGACATAAAGGACTCTTGGTCACTGTCGTGAACTGGTCCTCCCCACGTTGGTGCAGGACAGGAGGGCAAGCGACCCAGACACATGCCCTATGTTTCCAGACAAGGGCTTCTTCCCCTCATGAAAGTCCTTAACAGTCTTCTGGGCCAACTTCTGCCCCCCGCCTTTCGATTGCGAAGTCAAGCCTACTCAAAATTTACGGAAGCCCAATGGAAAACAGGGGATAAAAAGAAAAAAGAAAACACTTTAAGGCGCAGTAGGACTGCCTTCTCTCTCTCTCTCTCTCTCTCTCTCTTTCTTAGCCACATCTCCTGTGAATTCTCTCTGTGCTTTGTGAAATTTTGGCCCAGTACATTGGAGCAAGCATTGGTGATTGCACTTGGGCCCAGATGGACCATCGGGACATGGCAATTCAACCCACTGAGATGTTCAAGCGCCCGGTCATTTTCCGCCAATTTTCCACCAACTTGCGGAAGATAAGATGGTGATGAAGACGACCCGGGAGAAAAGCAGTCACTAGTTTTAGAATAAGTTTGAAGTCACGCCAGCTATCTTAATGATTGAGCCATATCCAATCCACATGATCGGGACGATTCGCATAGATCCAATGTAATTAAATAATTTAAAAAATTCAAATATCCAAAGAAAATTGTAATTGATTTATGAGATACATTTTTTCAAGAGCCGAGCAACATTGGCCTCCTGCAGTATCTTCAAAAGTAAAACCATCAAAGTACAAACCTAAATAGAAATAGTAAATGCAAGGCATGTTGGTCAGATCCAAAAGAACCATCAATCTAGGGTAACCTAAAATCCACACCAAAAATTACGGCTTGAGAATGGGATATGCGAGTCGTTTAGTCTTGCAAACTGCCTAAAATCAAAGGACCGAGCAGTCAAACTCGTTCCGTCTTTTCCGTTTAAGAGACCAATCTGAAATTATAGAGCTCGTGGGCGGTATATATCCCATTCTGACACCATCACACATCACATATTTTAGCTCGCAAAGTAAAGATTATTGAATATAACTCACCTGTCGTGAAGAACTTTCATTTCCCCCTGCTAGAAGACGGCAAAAAGTCCGGGGGAAGGAGAAAGAATTGCAGACAAACCAGTCCCCTTTCGAGACAAAATCAAAAGAGCATTCATCAAAGTTCTTAACTAAAGCTCACATGCAGTTAGGTGGGGAAACCAGGTTCTGTCACTTCGTCCCCGAAACATCACCACAACCGGTCTCATTCACATCCTAAAAATGCACTAAGTCCTTGAACAGTGAAGCCCTTGCTCCGCCTCTCTCTCTGCTCTCGGTTCTCGCGCTTTAATGATGATGGGGGGAGGTTCGTACCCAGAGAAAACTGGGCTAGACGTCCTCCTGCGACCACACCACGTGATTTTCAAGTGATGCTGGGTCCGTTTGCGACTGCTGTTTTGGTGCTGAAGAAACGCAGAAGGATCGGTCGAACAGCACATAATCCTGGAAAAAAAAAAAAAAAAAAATCGAACATGTTGGCTCCTTTTGCATGTGAGGTTGTCCCTCTGCCCACGGTCGCTCCGCCATCGCCAGTCAAACCCAAGCCTCTTTTGTGGACTCAGTTTTTCATTTTTGTTTTTTGTCTTTTTATCTTTTTGATCTGTGTGATTTAGCATATGATCACTGCGATAATTGGTCTGATGAGGTAGGGTTTACTCTCGAGCGGTTTGAAATCTCTCTTGTCATAAGCACAAATTCTCTGATCCCTTCTCAATCTCAAGAAGCCTTGATTCGTCTCCTTAATGGGTTCAGCATCATATCGAGACGCAATATAACCTTGGGTCTCTTCGATTAGCATTATGGGGGCACGATAGCAACGGACTTGCTTGAAATTAATAGTAGCATTGGCTCAAATTGAATAATCCATTATAGGTGTGAAATTCCGGTGGAAAAAACTCATAAAGAGTCGTCGACATGCTCGTCCTCTTCCCGCCCTTGTTTACTCATTAATAATCAAAATATGCAAAAGATGGCAAGACCCAGCTAAAGAGTGATTAGGGGATAATTATTAGGTCAACTCAAAGAAGTGGAGTTGCTTTTACGGCAAAGCTTCATATTCTGTTAACATGACAATCATTTCTTTCGTTATTTTTTATAGCTCTAGAACCCCACGAATGGATGGACATATTTTGATGAATTTGTATTGAATGGCAAGCTGGATTTCAAATGAGAATGTCAAAGATCCATCAATGAGGCCAAGAAACCATTGATTCAAAATGTATATTTCGGTGAGGTGGAAAAGTTGAAATTGCGGTTTCATTTGCTTGTATTTGTAACTAGGAAGGGTTAGGGCAGAGGAGAAGGGTAGGCGACGGCGGCGTGATGCGCCTAGATGACAGCAGGCTATGGCTGTTCGTGGAGAAAGAGCGAGAGAGGCGAGCAGGATTCCCGACTGTGGAAAATCTAAAAGCAAAATTGCCAAGTAGAAATCGATCGATGAAGGGGCTTATGAAAAGTTGGGGTTTGCCCGGATCACCTAACTTTATTTACTACAGCAATCCTCCAAATCAAATAACAGGTGCCATATCATGATCCATCGCTAACCTAATGAATGATAACAACCACCCCTCACAGAGGTCGTTGAAATAATAAAAAGTAAAAAACAATTTTGCGTCCTTCTCCGTCGAAACTTAGACGTGAAAACCAATACAGGCGAATCCTCTCGAGCGCCAGTACGGGAAATTTATGCTCCTGTAATTATCGATACTTAGATTAGTCACGTGCTTGAAGAGGTCCCGACATCGAATTATTCATTTCTTTTTTTCCTTTTGAAAAGAAAAATCGGTGAAAATTTAATACGGGGGGACCACCTAATCGAGAACTGGCCCATCCTCTAGTCGGTCCATGAGCTCCCGGGCCTGGATCGAGTGCACATGGATGACACTCCAAGGGCTCTCGTCGCCTCGTTCCAATTCCAATCTCTAAAGTCCCAACGGTCCGTCCATCATCGATTCTTCTGTTTTTCCACCGTTACGGCCAGCGGTGAATGGTCGATTGTCGCAATAAATGCGCGAAAATCTCTTCAATGGCGACCACCACCCCGTGGACAAAACTGTCGTATGCCCACATGCGCTAGGGACGTATCCCCAAGCTGTGTCCGCATGTCGTATGGCTGCCCTTGCGAGAAGTAGCAACAGGAAGACCACCCGTTCGATGGGTCGCCCTCGACGCGAAGCGATCCCCCGTACTGTCGGAGAAGTATGGTCGACGCGGGTTGAGTTTTTCGGGTACCAACGAAATCTCGAGACGACCCCATCGAATTTCGGCACTCTGCTTGCTCTGTCGCTCAAGCTTTTCAACGGTATAGGTACACTCCGGCAATTTGTGTATCGAATAAATGATGTTCGCAGGCTTCTATACGCCGGTTGGCGGTGCATTGATTCGAATATATATATAAGTCGAGGGATTTAATTAAACAAAATGATCTCATTATAAAAATGCAACTAAGTCACGATATTTTCAAAAAGTATAATCAAATTCCTAAAATTTTGAAAAAGTGTAATTAAGTCATAAATCAAGTCATATTTTAAAAGTTCTAGAAGTTAAATTACACTTTTGTAACAAGTTTCGAGATTTCCACGCATTTATCCCTTAAATAAATCACAAATTCGAGGATCATAAATTAAGAAATAATGAAAGTTCTCGAATTGCATGTGTAATTTTTTACCGATCTGAGCTGAGAATTTTGATTAATTAATAGCCCAAAGGATCCATGAATCCAATCCTTGCTGGAATGGTCATGGTGTCTACTCGACAAGTCATCAGAACTAATCCAATCGACTCGTTTCGAGCTAAGATTAGAATCGTGGGGCGTGCCTAGCTCGGAGACGATACGCGGGGATACATAGATTCTTCGAAGGCGACGTTAGATTTGGTAAAAAGTATATGGCTTGGAGTCTGAGGATTTGAAAAGCTTTTATCGCACAAACAAACGTCGTTAGCAATCGCATCGTTGGAGAAAACAAATCAATGAAAAAAGAGATTGAGTCGAAAGTCAAATTCACCGGAGCTAAGTAATCAAATCGAGAGCCCATCATATCACATTTATCGTGTCACGTCTCAATGTCCCTAAATGGTTTCAAATGTGAATCGAAAAATCGAAATACGTGACAGTTACGCAACCGAGCACGATATATCCCCCTCGTGCGCATCATTTTCTCTATACCAAAGCTTTTTCGTAAGTTCTTCTCAGCCCGATTCGTGGACCCGATACGTAGATAGGATGAAATTGAATTTTCCCCTTTATAAAGCATGAAAAATCTCGATCGATTAGATTACTTTCATCACTTAGCATTTTATAAAAATAAAATCCCACGTTATCTTCTTCTTCTGTTATTGGCCCTTTAGTCGCCGTCGTGTTTTCAATTGCCTCCACACGTTCGTGGAAAGCTGTGAAAAGAGAGGAGGCCGGCCGGGGTCGTCGTCGTCGGTTCAATCGGACGGTTGCACCATCTGATTGTCCTCCTTTACTCGTGGGAAGACAATTCTGGAAATTTGAGAAATTTTTGTGATTACGAAGAGAAGGGGATTTTTTTTTTTTTTTTTTTTTTCTTGGTGTATTTTCCTCTTCAGGTTATTCGTAAAGTGATTTTGTCAAAAAAACACTATCGAAAAATCTAAAATTGTAATATATTCAACATCTTTTGTTGTGACATGTCAATGTCCTTTCTTTCATGGTATGCATGCCGAAATAATTTTCGTATTCACAAATGGAAATCATGTTATCGAGGCGATTCTCAGCAATATTTATGAAACTAGTGTCAAGTTATTTCCGGATCAATGACCGTATTCATACGGCGAAAATAAATTATCCATGAAAAATTAAATAAGCAAGATAGGCTCGAGCTTCAAATGAGTATGTCATGACTTTTTCTCAGATTTTGGATGTCCTTTTGGTACTTTCCACGTTCAAAGTGCGCCGTTGAATGGCGGATAGCGTCGAGCTACCAAAGGCATAGTTAAAAGCAAAGGCAGCGTGAATCCACTCAGCTGAGTGAGTTCCATCTTTTCTAGGCAACCCTCCCCCTAATTGCGGGCTGATCTTTTCATCTTCCACTTTTCGTCTCGAGGGAACATTCGTTGGTAGATGTAAAACCCGACCCGCCTGGATCCAGCTAGGCCCGAAAAGACAATGCTGTTTCTACGAGGTTGCGGCAGCACGGCAATTTTACCGTGCTCTAATGTTCGAATACCGATCGTTCGATTATGTGTGTTGTCAACCGTTGGATCAAATATATTGTCGGCGCCGGCCATTTGAATTGAGCATAGCAATTAGATCATATTAGTGGGGCTCGAGATCACAAGGAGGGTGTAGAATTTGTACCTCTGACGTGGGATAAGGTTTGTTCGTAATTATATTGTGATTTGCCCTCGAACAATTCACAAGGTTATTCTTCTGGGTTTGATATACTTTGTGAAGATATTAACTCAAGTAAGTAAAATTGCTAAGGTAAGAATTCATTCAGTCACCCTTCAAAAACAACTTCTTACGCGAGTACCCCCCTCTCTCTCAATATTACAAAAAAAAAAAATCCAATGTGAGAATGAGTTTGAAAAGTCAAATTTTGTAAAACAAACCCGTTTTCCCCGAAAATTAAAACGACAACACAATCACATAATGCTCATCATGACTTGTTAGATTTTTATAAATCATAATCGATCATTCTAAAAGTTTAAACTATCAGATGAAAGTATAATTTTATTATATAAATATTTTAACACATCGCCTCACATTTAATTCGATATTTTTACTTTATTTTCACAAATTCTCACATAATTATAAAGTCGAAGGTCTCGAGCTCGAATTTTTTCAAATTTTATTTATCTCTCCAATTAAATATGAGATGAAAGACCTGACGGGTACACAGATCATGGGAGATTAAACTCCAAACTCGTCCTGGCGTGGCAAGCCGCATGTGCTTTTAACCCCCTCGACCCCAGCTTGGTTATTGCAAGATGAGCACCGCTCCGACCGACAGAACTAATGACAAAGATAAAGGTCTACTCATTGCGATTATAGCTTTACGTGGAATTTAGGAGGCGGCCGTTAGTTGTAGTGCCAGCTCTTAATCACGACCTTATTACTTTTTCTGGAAGCTAAAACTGCCCTTCGTTACGTTCCTCTCAGCTCCCTTCTTTAATCCCCTTTTCCTTTTTGTCCCATCTAGAGAGAGAGAGAGAGAGAGAGAGAGAGACGGAGGGACTTTATTGTCTTTTTATTTTATTCTACGGTGATCTGGACTTTAGAAGATTTGATGCATGGCTTGGAGTTGTGATTAAGCACATGATGACCGCTTTAACCCACGAACCGCAACCCAATGATGCCGCACCACATGCTGTCGGACGTGGTGTCAACGCTGCAATCGTCCAGTATGGGGACACCTAACCTTTTTCTTTTTCATAGAATAAAAAAATTCTCGACGAAATTTGAGGTTATCTCATTTTCATGTTCCGTATAAATCCAAACAACAGTCATTTATGGAAAATCACTCTGCCCTCCTCGCAAACCTACTTTGATTTTTCTTTCGTTCCCCTTTTTCCAATGAGGTATATGGAGCCAGCGCGTCGCTCAAATTTCCTAGATAAAGAATTACTCTAGCCAGCTAAAGATGATCGAGATTCTTTATGAAAATATATTCTGAGATAAAAAACTATCGAAACCTATTGGGGGTGTAACTCAAAAGAAAATAAAGAAAATAAAGAAAATAAAAAAGAGCGGACTCAATCAAGTGGGTTTTTCTCAATTTAAATTTTACTTTCGACGGCTTAGAGTACTTACCTTATTAATTTGAAAAGCGTGATGCATTGGAGTTCTGATCATTTCCAGAAATTAAAAGAAGAGAAAATCTCGATCCTGTATCTCAGTGATGGAGCCATTTCCTTCCCCCACCTTGGATTCAATCGTGAGTACAGCCTGCTGTCCTAACCAAAAGAGACGTTCAACATCAGGCCAGGTCGTGACAGAGGACGAAAAGATGATGATTAGTCGAACTAATCGTAGATCAACAACGCATAGAAGCGCGAAATCACGGAGCTTTTATCAGTCAATCTAAGAGAAACGAGGAGGACGAGGATGATGTCGACGTGAGTTAGCGTCTTCTTTTGACTCGTAGCTGTAGAGCATTAAATCCCAGAATTTGGACAGGCGACTAAACGCAGCGGCCCACGGCGAAAAAGCACATTAATAAATCCAAAAAAATAGAAAAAAGCAGCAGATAAAATAAAATCTTAGTTTCGGTCGCTGACAAGATATAGCCGGCCGGCCCGGCCCAATTAGCTTCAAAAGTTATTGCAGACAAATAACTTCGGCGATTTTTCCCCTTTTTTAAAATTTTTTATTTTGTTTTTGGACGATGGGAAGATTCGGACCGGTCTTAACGGCAAGTTGGTTAGTTGGTCACGAAATCTTTTTGTGTCTCCCTGCATGTGCATGTGGGGGCCCGCAAAGATCCTGCTCTGATCGTGCCTGTTCCTTCTGAATTAAGTTTTACCCTTTTTCGTCCAAAATTTTGACATAACATCTAACTCTTTTATGCCAAAAAAAAACATCGTGGACTTACGTGTCCAGATTTGAATGAATGTCGCAAAAGTTTTTTGTGTGTCTAAAATCAAAAAAAGAAAAAGGTCGAAGTTCGTTCGTCGTAAAACTTTAAGTACACAGGTTTTTTTCTCGCGTTCAATGGAAATTAGCCCAGTTAAAAAATTGGAGATCATTTATTCAAATCCTGCTTACTAACTGTCTGCATCGAGGCCATCTATAGAGATCGAGGGTCTAGGTTTAGTGGATACCCAAGCCTCGCCGTATATTCTAAGGGCCCAGAAGATAAGCAAGGCGTCCACGCTCGAGCCGTGGAGTTTACTAAGAGAAGGAAGCTGAACTTTGGATTGCATAGAAATCCTAAAGTCACTATCTTAGGCTATGTATGGAAGACGCTAAGCAGAGGAAATTTCCTACTCCTTTGTCACAAAAAGGAAATTTGAAGTTTTTAATGTTTGTCACTCGAATCTTTCATCTAATTAATTAGCTAAGAAGCGGTCTCCCACGCTTAATGGCTAATTCGCAGCGCGTAATCTTCCTGGGCATTGATTTCTGCCGAAGTTGAAGGACCGATTCAGAGCGGATTGCAGGCTTCTGTAGCCTACGGATCAAAAGGGTATTATTATTATTATTCACCGATTCATCGATGTCGTCGTTATCGCTTAATGATACGAGATCCACGCGGATGGGGCCGCGAAGTTTCGCCTTCCGATGCAGCACCTGCCGCCTCGTCTGTCAAAACTTGCGATTGCGCGAGATTTGTCCTCGCTCGCGCGCCGTGTTTGTTTTGTCCTGTGAGGTTTTTCATCGAGAAATCTTTCGAATAATCAGATGGAAAGAAGGAGAAAAAAAACAAAGGAGAAAGAGGCCAAATTGGATTTGAAAAGCTAGCGCGGCGGGGGGTGTAAAGACAAAATGATGGCATGTGCAGCTCTGCTCGCATGGCTTCGAAACCGAGCGCCAGTGTATATGTGGCGGATCTTTTCAACAAGGACCCCAGGAAGAGTTTGCGATTTTCTAATATGTTAATTTTCCTCGTGTTACATTCAATGAAAACTGAACGAATTTCAAAATTTGATATTTGCTTAGCGGTTCATCTGACTATGGAGCAAAGGCTCTCGAATTCGAATCTGAACATCGTCCGTTCTCGTGGGGGGAATGGTGATTAAGTTGTACTGGAAAAGAGGTCAGTGTCGAGCCTGAATGTCTGGAGTTATTGGACCTTTTGTCACGGGTCGAGTCAGCCTTGTTTCATCACGTTCGCCGAGGCGCTTTTTGGTTATGGGGAGTCGTTCCTTCTGACGAGTTTGACCAGGCCAGGCTCGGAAAAGCTGTCGACGGTGAATGGCCGCGCCCAGAAGCATGGCTTGAAACCCTAGAGGCTAGGGCAACGCCTCCATCAAAAGAGGCAGATGCACGCCGCGGGCAGGAGAGAGGGGGGAAGTCGAGCAGAGCTTTGACCCCGGTTTGATTTGACCCCGGTTTGAAGCGCCGCTCTCCACACGAGATGTGGTTAAGCGTGCATGAATGATGGGAGCAGGTGGAAATTACGGAAAAATACGTGATCAATTTGATCTGGTAGAAAGAGACTTCATCGCATTTTCATCCTCGACGTTCAAGAACCATCGGACCTTCAACTTCTTTAATCCAATCGAACCTAACGCTTCCGTAGCGTGGTGCCATCTGGACGATCATTTTCGCTCGACAAAAGTTTTAAAAATTTTGGAAACTCTCAGTACGTTCGCGGCAGATATGGAGCATCCGATTTGTGATCTGTGACGATCTCTTCTTTGTCAGATGTTAATCAATTTGGAGCTAACAAAGCCCGCTTATATATTCATATATTATTTGGCAAGATGCTTGTGTTTAATTTTTGCTGGCTTAGAAGCTAAGTATCGTTGCTCAGATCTGGTGCACAAAGAAAAGAAAAATAAGCAGGGGAGGCCTTGTCCTAAGGGTTGATAACTTGATATGATACGATACTCCAGCAGCAAGAATCTCGGCGCTGCCACTTCGCTGAATCGACACGGAATCGTCCGTACTTTCATTACCTGTACATTTTTCTTCTCCAGCTTGCTTGCTCATAGCTTATTTTATTCCCAGTTCGAAGCCGATCGCACCGCCAAAGCAACTGGCTTAATGATGAGAGGGTTGACTTTTTTTAACGAGGTCACGGACTGGCCACGCATGGAGAGATAAGCAGAATCTTGGCTGAGGCTGAAGTGATAATTTGCCATCTTCGGATACTAACGTGGGTGGTGTATAATAATTGAAATCAAACATTCCATAATAGATGTATGAGACCTTTTTGATGATATTTGGATAGGATCAATAGCGCTGATTGTCCATTTCTATCACTTTATTTTTTTGATAAAGGCGAATGATTTCGACCAATCACAATCGTGAAAAAATGAAAAGGCTTCACATATGTAAAAGTCGATGTAATAGCAAAGAATGAAAAAAGCCTTCGGAATTTATCACATCCAATATATCATCATGCAAGTCGTCGGGAGTCGCGAAACGACCGATTGCACAAACTAGGAATAAAAACACATTAAAAGCAGGGTGAACTTAAATTCGAATTTCGAAAAAACCTAGGTGTATGTCTCACGAGGGACTCGCGACTCACGAGGATGGAAGGTACAAAAAGAGTAAAAACGGAAGCAGGGAGGGGGCAAAGTGGGGAATACCCCAAAGCCACCCTCATCCCATGTGAGTGGCTTGTCAGCGGAAAAACGAATAAGACCCAACTGGGCCCCACCCCACCCTTCTTTTCTAAAAATAATTTTTAAACCTTTTTCAATCCGTTCCGCATGCCTGAGGAAATTTCCCGCCGAGGGAAAAGGGAAAAAGAAAAAGAAAAAAAAGAACCCCAAAACGACGCCCTATCGGACCGCAAACAATAGAGGGAAAATCCTAGGCACGTGCGTCGCGGTTTTTCACTGCTAGGAGCCTACTGCAATAACTAACCAACTCCCAGCCCCTCTTTTTTCCGATGGCGGGTTTTGGCAACAAGATAGGTCAGTCAAGAAAAAAATATTATAGGTCAGTCAAGAAAAAAATATTAAAAAAAAATATTTAAAAAAAATAAAAATAATTCGAGCCGAACAGTCCCCCCCGGGGGAAATTCTCTATATAACGCCGTCGATTCCTCCCAACTTCTCCACACCTGCCCTCCGCTGCTCATCTCCCTCGCTTGCCCTCTCTTCGTCACTTATCGTCGCTGCTTGTTTCAGGACTCTACAGGTAATCGCATTCTCGACCCTGTTTCTAAATTCGATAAATGGTTGTGAATTTTCTCAAATGGGGATTGTGCATTTTGTTCGAAAACTGAGGCAAATGCTCTGTTTCGTCCAGGAGGAAAGGGGTGAAAAAATGGCTCTTGCTGCGCTGCTGCTCGTGGTGGGCCTTCTTGCGACCGCGGCTTCCGCCGACGGCTCCGGCGGTGGAGGCTGGATCAATGCTCACGCCACCTTCTACGGAGGCAGCGACGCTTCCGGCACAATGGGTATGATTGGCTTCCGGATTCTTTTGTAGCCGGTATTAGGAAAGAAATGCTCTTTGTTTTGTGGAATTTGGGAACTTTTTAGAAACCCATCGAACCAAAAACGGGCGGTTCTCGGAGGATATTGGGCTTGGGCTGTGGAAATAGTTTCGATTTGATAGTTTAGTTTAAAGCTTAATATATTCTTAACTTTACCCAAAAAAAAAAAATAGTTTCGATTTGATAATTTGTGAATTCTGTTCTACCCAGGTGGGGCGTGCGGGTATGGCAACCTGTACAGCCAGGGCTACGGGACGAACACGGCGGCGCTGAGCACGGCGATGTTCAACAACGGGCTGAGCTGCGGGTCGTGCTTCGAGATCCGGTGCGTGAACGACGGGAAGTGGTGCCTGGGCGGCTCCATCGTCGTCACCGCCACCAACTTCTGCCCGCCCAACAACGCCCTCCCCAACAACGCCGGCGGGTGGTGCAACCCGCCCCAACACCACTTCGACCTCTCCCAGCCCGTCTTCCAGCACATTGCCCAGTACCGCGCCGGCATCGTCCCCGTCGCGTACCGGAGGGTGCCGTGCCGGAGGAGCGGAGGCATCCGGTTCACCATCAACGGCCACTCCTACTTCAACCTCGTCCTCGTCACCAACGTCGGCGGCGCCGGCGACGTCCACTCGGTCGCCGTGAAGGGTTCGCGGACCGGGTGGCAGTCCATGTCCCGGAACTGGGGCCAGAACTGGCAGAGCAACGCCAACCTCAACGGGCAGTCCCTCTCCTTCAAAGTCACCACCAGCGACGGCCGGACCGTGGTCTCCAACAACGTCGCCCCCGCCGGGTGGTCCTTCGGGCAGACCTTCGCCGGAGCGCAGTTCCGCTGAGGGGCTGCAGAAGGATATATGACCCAGTGGACGGATTTAATTAGTACACTAGGTTATATTAAGTACTATATAAGTATAGACATGGTCGATCCAAAATGGAGGAGGGGCTAGTTTTAAATGGCCCCTTCTTTATAATTTTGGGTCATTAGTGATGATTGTTAGGGCTTACTCGGTGAGAAGTCCAGAAGGGTTATTTTGTTGCTTCTGCAAGTAATTGAATGCAGAAGTTTTGGGGCAGTGGTGGAAGTCCTTACCACCCGCCGATGGTAATTTGTATTTTTCAATCTCTTTTTTTTTTCCTTAATTTGGAGTGAGGTCAGGGTTGGCCCAGCAAACTAATTTTTGCTGGAAATGACCTTTAAGCCCTTTGTTAGCTAGTAAAGTTGTGAATTTCCTGCTTTTGGAGTAATGATCAATGAAGGAATGGACTGGTTCTACTATGTTTGCTAGTAAAGCTGTAAATTTCCCGTTTTTTGGGGTACCTATCAATGAAGGAATGGACTGATTCTACTTTTTTGTGCTGTAGCTATCTCATGTCTAGTCCAGCTTCCTCGCTGCTGTCGATGCACGACTGATTTAAGAAGCGACCGTATGTTCTCACTTGTTGAGTAAAAACCCGTTTACCATGGTCGGTCCAAAATGAAGGAGGGGCTAGTTTTAAATGGCTCCTTCTTTATAATTTCGGGTCATTAGTGATAATTGTTAGGGCTTACTCGGTGAGAAGTCCAAAATGGTCATTTTGGTGCTTCTGCACTTCTGTGGCAATTGAATGCAGAAGTTTTGGGGCAGTGGTGGAGTCCTTACCTTTTGGTGCTTCTGCAATTCTGTGGCAATTGAATGCAGAAGTTTTGGGGCAGTGGTGGAGTCCTTACCACCCGCCGATGGTAATTTGTATTTTCCAATCTCTTTTTTTGTTCCCCTTAATTTGGAGTGAGATCAGGTCTTGGCCCAGCAAAGGTTTTTTGCTGGAAATGACCCTTAAGTCCTTTGTTAGCTAGTTAAGCTGCAAATTTCCTGCTTTTGGAGTACCGATCTATGAAGGAATGGACTGGCTCTACTATGTTTTGCTAGTAAAGCTGCAAATTTCCTGTTTTTTGGAGTACCTGTGAACGAAGGAACGGACTGGTTCTACTTTTTTGTGCTGTTGCTATCATATCTCATGTCTAGTCCAGCTTCCTCGCTGCTGTCGATGCACGACTGATTTAATAAGCGACCGTATGTTCTCACTTGTTGAGTAAAAACCCGTTTACCATGATATTTAAGCTTCTATCCGGGATCGATTTTTCTGTTCCTTGCCCAACTGAAAAAAAAAAAAAAAAAAACGGTAGACGTTGCAGCATTTACAAAATTCCGTCTTCTTCTACTTCGAGAAAGGGAAGGGAATTATGCAATCGGCACCCGAGAGAGAATTCCTTGCCCCGATTTGCAACAATTTGAAGAACGGATTCGAGTCGCTTGAGCTAAAAACTTAAGTGCCCGTTAATGATTTACCAACTACTACTTAGTCAAACATGGAAACTGCGCATCGATTGATGGCCAAATTTTTTTCGATTCCGGAAATTGCGACGAAGTATGAAGTCTGCGTAGAGTGGATAAACCCTTGGACCGCCGATGGATAAAAAACTGAAGCTGGACTTTCGGGTGGCTGGGAAGCGTCCGCCTCCATTGTCGGGTCCAAAATTGAAAAAGAGAACAAGGAAGAATCGCGACTTCAATTTTGGGGCAAACCAATCGGGTCGCCCGGAGTATTTATTGGGGCGCAGCGAACCCGAGGAGGGGGGTTGGCGGGTTGGTTGGTTAGGGTCGCGAGGGCGGCGGGTCAAATCGTTTGGTCTCGAGCCGTGCGATCGCGTGGTACGAGATGTAATCTCCGCCGTTGCTCTCCGAAAATATCGCGGATGCATCCGCGAGTTTTTCAAATCCGGGGCAGGGGCCGTGAAGCGGGTGGGGCCCACTACCCCATGTGCTCCGCCGCATATCTTGCTCTCCCACTCTCTCTTTTTGCTTTTGTTTTTTTCTCCAGTTTTTAATTTTCAATTTTTTTTTTTTGCGCGACTTTGCCTTAGACCTACCTACCGCTCCGGTGTCGTTTGAAGTAGGTTGAGTTGGTATTGGTATATCTGCTAATGTATTTTAAAGTGTCGAATTCAAAGGGAAAAAAAGTACCCAAATTAGGCGTGAGGTTTCCCCATCAACATAGGGCTTTCCCTTTATTTTATCGTCTTGTAGACGGCTTCCCTCTATTTGGAAAGAAAGGAATCATCCCTCGCGTCCCTTCTCACGCAAACTTCTATCTAGTTTTTATTTTTAGTTGGATAGATAAAAAAAATTTATTTAACGAATAAACAAAAAATAATGCTCTTTCTTTTTTCATTTAATGTAAAAATATCCCACTTACAAGTAACAGAATAAACCCAAAAAAAGGGAACTCATCGTCTGTTGTAGCGTTGGATAGGTCAATTCATGATTCCACAAAATAGGACACGATCCTACCTAATCAGGTTCCACCCACCCTCAAATAATCACCCCTAGCAAGTAGCCTTATTCTTCTTCTTATTATTTTTTTCACTGAAATGGGGGCATCCCATGTGAACAAATTGCCGATCGAGAGCAAAGAAAATTTAGTTTAAAGTCGCAAATTTTGCTTGTGGTGGTTGCGAGTGGAAGCTTCAAGATCAGCAATACAACTGAACTCAAGCTCATCATTTGCAAAGTAATTAAGATTTCCTTAGAGTTACATAGTCTAGGGTATTGCACCTATAGAGCTACCCTACAAACTATGACTCATCAGGTCTCAATCCGCTCCGATTTTGAGATGAACTGAGAACCGAACTGAAAGGACTGATTTTCATATTTTAGGACTGGGAACCAGACCGATCGACTGGTCCAGTGGAACCGGTAATTTGTTTTTGAGGGCAAAAATAAATTGAAAAATATTACAACTTTCTTCTTATTTCCTTGATCTAAGCACTGGATTGAGGTTCAAATCACACTCTCCTCACACCCTCTCTGTTTTGTCACCCAACAAAGAAAAAGAAGTCATTTCTTCACATGAGTAGTTTGCAGGCATTGCCATTTTCTTTAGATAAGATAACGGTCTACTCTTGTCAACTTCTACCGCAAAGAACCTTGAGTATTGGACGGAATGCGCACAACTCATCATAAAGCATAAGAACAACAAAAAATTGAGAATACGTGTCCTCTGTTCTAGATCGCGGTTATCGTCAGTCTTTTTAGATTGTTGTTCTCTCACAACTTGTTTGTTAGGAGGTGAAGCATGTAACATCAAGGTAATCTACTTAGGCAAGATAAAAATAGACAAATAAGGTATATACAATCGGGATAGGAAAAAAGATTATATGATATTTCGATTTTAGGGAATTGTAAAAAAAAGGGGAAAGAGATCATTGCAGGAACAGACTGCAAGCAAAGGAACTTGAAAAAGCTCTTTTGTGATGGGTAATACTCATGGCATCTGCAGATGATAAAATGCCGGTGATGCTATTTGTAGTTCAAGTGCCGAAGAGAGGCTTTATCAGGGAACCATTTTCTTGGTTGGACAGCTATTCTCAATTGCTTTATCACATTAATAGTCGAAATTCCAAATCTTAAATATTTAAGATTAATAAAAGAAGATAATTGTTTGTTATCTCTATACTAGTTATCTCTCAAAGAAGATAAGGGAAGGTGGGGAAAGCATAAAGCAAAACGGGAAGGAAGGGAAAGCAAAAAGGACAGGAGGGTTTTTCTTGATTTTTTTTTTTTTAATCAACTGATCCGGTCTGATTAGTCTGTTTTTCATTTTGAAACTGGGAACTGGACACTCTTTCCAAGAATTGCCGAGGACCGACCAAATTGGTCCGATTCGAGTGGTTCTCGGTTTGGGCAGTTCTCGTTGTACACCTCTATTGCAAACCACTCACTTATCCAACCATCTTGATGGTTGCACTTGACATTGATTACCAGTATGGTTGCACTTTCAAGGATGCCCCCCATCAAATTCTAAATCCCTGCTACCCATACAAAACTTTGAAACCCTAACTCAGCCATTACTAATTGCCTCGTTGCCATCCATTAGACCTATCAAATGGGTGGCCGTGTCGAAAATGATTTGACTTAAATCGATTTATTTAATCCGTTTTAACTAATTTTCATGCAATACAAATTTAGTTACTTATAGTCAACATGACCCAAATTGTTAAAACACTTTCATATTAGATCATATACAAACTAAGTTGAGCTTGCAGAGTGAATGAGTATAAGATCGAGTATAAGGGTAGGGCAAAAAGAGTTATAGAGGCAAGTTGAATTCAAAGTAAGTTGTGAACCCATTTAACACTCAATATTATTTTGGATTTTACCATTCAAAACATATTCACGAGTCGTTTGTTGAATATATATAATCCATATAATAGTTTAGCTAATCAAATAGGGGTAAAAAAAAAAAAAAAAAAAAATAGGGGTAAAAAAAAAAGAGTTTATAACCCATTTTGATTTGTTTATAGCCTACCATCATGATGATCTTCACGCCACTTCACCTTCTTACTCTTGGTTCCCTACCCTTGGTGCCAGCCTCTGTGTGTTTACTTGTGTCCATGGGCCTAAGGCAACCTTAGGTAACGTCGTGCCACAACACTCTCGACCTCTATTCGAGGTCATGGGTCATTCGGGCCGTTAACAAGCTCTAATCAAGGTTGCCCATAGAGGTTTGTGTCCTTGGATTGAGGTCACACGAGCCTCTTCCGAGGTTATCCACGGCAGCTGCTAACAAACTCGGGGTCGTCCATGGAGGGGAAGAATTTAGACAAGATCACGTGATAAGGCCACTCATCTAGGTTCTACCTAAAGCTCTTCTCAAGTGGATGGGGGTTGACGTGGCAGACAAACTCAAGATTTACCTACTTTAAGGTTAGCTTATTATTATCAAGGAAAGTTTTCACTTCTACAATATCCTAATTAATTTTCATCTTGAAAAGCTAAGAGATAAAACCAGATTTACAATAAGTTTTGGCCATAATTCATTTATTTCACATGAGACATTGTAGCATGTGATAATAGCGATACAAGTTTGGAGTCAAAGTTGTCCTAGATTTGGCCTAAGGTGACTCGATCATACCATCAATTGAAATACCACAAATCCATCTCAAACTTGATTTTTTTCGATCATTTGTACTCCAATCACGGCTCCATTAGAAACGATATCCTCTTAAATCAAGGATAAACCTGACGTATCTAAACCGGCAGATTATCATAGATTGTCAAACTCATACGAAAAAGCTTATGCTTTCCTTTTGGGTCCTTTGGGCCGATTGATACGGAATTATCCAAAATAATGAGTGAAGTGTTTCGTGCGGGCCCAATATCGCCAGCCCCACAGTCAATCTCTCAGCCATTTAAATGGAAATGTCCAACTGCCATCTGGTCTCGGGTCACCCTCACCAAGCGAATGGATCCGTATACTTCCCACACGAGGCCCAATATCCATCGGGAAACCGACGACGCGCACAGGCTTTCTCGTGGGCCGGGCCTAAATGAAGAAAACCAAACATTCTCGTGCGCAATCGCAGGGCCGAGAGATTAGGAGGAACCGAATCGGCCCATCTGACGTCGGATCGACACTCGAAGCCCCGAACCGACCCGACCCGGCCAAAACAAGCAGGAAAAACCTCAAACACGTCATCGTCATTGTCATCTTCTTCTTCCTCCTCATCCTCCATCGCCACCACCACCGCACCGAACCCGGGAGAGCGGAGATGATAATCCAGCTCCACCACCACCCCTCTCCCCTCCATCCAATCCTCCACCTCCCCAAGCCCCTCCGGACCCACCGCCTCCGCCTCCCACCCTCCGCCGCCGCCGCCGGCACCTCCACCTCCACCTCGGACTCCGGCCTCCTCTTCCGCGAGAAGCTCCTCTACCTGCAGAGCCTCAACGTCGACCCCGGAAAGGCCCTCCACCACAACCGGACTTCCGCTGCACCCCGCTCTCCACCCTCCGCGCCGTCGAGTCCTGCCTCGCCTCCTTCGGCATCCCCCGCCCTTCCCTCGGCCGCATCCTCGACATGTTCCCCCAGCTCCTCACCTCCGACCCGGACGCCGACCTCTACCCGGTCTTCGACTTCCTCCTCCACGAGGCCCTCATCCCCTTCCCGGACCTCCCCAAGTCTGTCCTCCGCTGCCCCCGCATCCTGGTCTGCAGCGTCGACGCCCAGCTCCGCCCCGCCCTCGCCTTCCTCCGCGGCTTCGGCTTCGTGGGCCGCCACGCCATCACCTGCCAGACCAGCCTCCTGCTCGTCTCCAGCGTCGAGCACACCCTCCTGCCCAAGATCGAGTTCTTGCAGAGCCTCGGGCTCGATCACGGGGAGGTCTCGAGGATGGCGATCAGGTCGCCCGGGCTGCTGACCATGAGCGTCGAGAACAACATGAGGCCCAAGGCCGAGTTCTTCCTGCGGGACATGAGGGGGAGCCTGGTCGAGCTGAAGCGCTTCCCGCAGTACTTCTCCTTCAGCCTGGAGCGGAAGATCCGGCCGCGGCATCGGATGCTGGAGGAGCACGGGCTCGAGATGCCCTTGCCCGAGATGCTCAAGATCAGCGACGGCGAATTCACCGCGAGGTTGATCGAGATGCGGTTGCGGAGAGTCGATGCCCGGGGTTAGTTTGTTCCTCTCCCTCCCTGTAGATGTGTACATGGCATGAGAATTTGTCGCTGGGAATAGATAGCCCAGTTCCGCAACGTTGAAGATTTTTTGCTCATATATGGGAATTGTACAGCTGATACATACATGATGGTGAGTTCTATTCTGCAATTTCGGAAACTTTCTGTGGCATGCTGCGGAGTATAGAGCGTGACAAAGCGTCTTTCTTGATCGATTGTTTCGAGCTTATTTACTGGTGCGTATAGCTGATGGGTTCATTCTGCACATTGGTCAGCTGCTGTATAGATGCTCCATTGAGAAGAGTTTTGAATTACTGTAACCTCGCTTGCATCCTTAGGCCTTATTAAGTATACCGGTTGATTATCTGTGTGATTACTCGTTCAACTAGCTGTGACTACATTTATAGTGTCGAATCGGTGTTGGTTGCGTATAGATCATTAGTCAAGTTGATTGCACATAGATCATCAAGTGCGCCCATGAAGTTATTTGTTAGCATTGTATCCTTTAGTGGTAGCCAGTCTGCCAGTTCTACAACTGTATAGCTTTCACATTGGTTGCCCATACTGGAACTGTGCAATTGATATTAATTAAGCTCAATTTGGTGTTTTCCGAAGTTTCTTGCGGTGTGCTACAGGAGAGTCGAATAGGTGTCTTGCTTGATCAATCATTTAGGAGCTAATACACTTGTGCTACGAAATTGAAATCAGCCTCTTGTATAGATCCTTCTGGAGAGTAGTCTTGGAATTCATTCAAAATCACTCACCTCATTTGGCCTTCTTATAGGTGTCGGTTAAATTATGCATGCAATCACTTGTGCATATAGCTGCTAAGAACAATTTTAAGCGTGACATCGAAGCTGGCTGTGGGTAAGTCACTTGTCGAGGACAATGCTGGACTCGGAATTACATCAAACTTGCTGATTAGTCTCCCTTGCCTTATTAAGGATCTGGGTCGATTCTGCATTCAGTAGCAGCATTCTATATGAAGTGATATTAATCCTGCTCATGTGCTTTTTAGCACGAGATGTTTACTTTTCCGCCAAAACAATTGTAAGGTTAGATGTTGTTCTGGTATCACTGTCTCTCTTCCATGTACTCTAGCAATCTGATATTTCTGATGGATACAATCAATTTGTGGATTCTTCATCTTTAAAGACTACTGTGGCCAAACTATTATCTGAAGATGTCAAGAGTTTTTCATCTTTACTTGCTTTGTGACTTTCTTGTATAGTTCATTTAGTTACCAAGCAGCTATCCTCATCCTTGTTGCGCGGGCATTAGCCCATTTGTCGCATACTTAGCTAAGTGTCGTTGCATAACTGAAGGTCTAGCTATAGATGATACACGCATGGCTTGTATAAGACTCTCTATTGTTGTTGGTAAAGGATGTCTTTTTTTCTTCTTGCAAAGTGGTTTATAGCATAACATCAAAAGATTGCTCACATTATCTACTAAGTTTATGTACCTGCGAGCAACCTAACATCCACTTGCACCATACATCTCCTGCTAGGGGTCGAGCTTTGACACAATCGATTGAAGTGCCTTGTGCAGAGTTTTGCTTTCGCTCTTCATTTTTTTGCATACATCTGTCGTTGTACTAACTTATGTTATTCTCTAATGTTCTGCTGGCATTTGAAGTTCTCAAACTCTAATTCCAACTTATTTAGTCTCGTAGAAGCCCCATCCTTGCAACTCAAGTCTTCTGCCAAAACCGAGGAAGTCGCCATTTTAGATCATAATGTAACATATAGACCATTTAATTTTTTTTTCTTTCAACTGCTCTTTCCGAGCCAGCTATGAATGGCTTCTTTGCTTTTCGATTCAAGCGGCACTTGTACTTTTGAAGTGTTGCGACTCGGGATTTTATTCAGTTGTCGTAGTGCAGAGGAAGCCGCAACTCTCTTTCTATTCACAACTCTTTGCATAACAGGCACATTCGAATTGCCTTCTGCGTCGCCTTCCTCTTCCCCCTTTTCTTTCCGCCCTTCTCTTGGGATCCAAATTCAGAATATTTAAGTGCCCCTTCACGCACATTGCAAAAACCAACCATGGCTATGTGAATTGTAACACGAGTGAATTGCGTAACTGGCATCTGAATTGTCTTCTGTGTCGCCTTTCTCTTCCCCCTTCCTTGCCGCCCTTCTCTTGGAATCCAAATTCAGAATTGTTTAACTGCCCCTGCACACGCATTGCAAAAACCAACCCTGGCTATATGAATTGTAACACGAGTGAATTGGATGAATTGGCTAATGGCCATGGATCGCAAAGACCGAAATGCCAATGCAATCCTTAAAAGAGGAAGGAGAAAGGGTCAAGGGCAGTGCAATGCTAATAGTTCATAAGGCCTCGGGAGTGAAAATTTTGATGTCATGAATATCACATCAACCGATTGGTTTCCTTAAGAACTATTAAACACGTTAGGAAAAATAAAAAGAGAACGATTTTCTACACCATTTTCTGAATTATTGGCCTAAACAGGAGGTGACGTGTAATCCACTGTGTTCAGGATGCAATCCATGTAAAATTGCCAACCCAAATGCCAAATGAAGATAAAATTTTGGAGCGTCCTATGATCGATGGGCCTTACAACTTTGTACTCGGGGGGTTGGTTGGTCTGGGGGTTTTGAGATGACATCGCATTGAAAATACGAGCCTGCAATTTCCTGTGTCATTATACGTCGGTATTTTCTCTTTACCGGATTGGAGAAGAAAAGGAGGAAGTGAAAACAGGGGCGGAGAGGGAAGGGATGACTTGATGGCGAGCCACGTCCCAACAGGCGCTGCATGGCAGTGCAGTGCCATTCTACGATAACGCCAACGGGGCACGTCGCATCGAAACACTCGTACAAATCCCTCTCTGACAAGACGTTGGTGACGAGGTGCATTAATGCGTCTGGCGAAATTCACCTCGCTAATCCTACTCGAGTGGACACAAAACAGAGGAACGGAGGGGAGGGGCCTGCGCCGGATTCATCTACTCCCTCTGTCCAGTGCTTCTTCATCCGTGCCCCACCCTGTTCTTCTTGCATCGAGCGGCTAACGTCGTGCGGATCATGGGGAGGAGCGGAGGAACGCTCGACCTTCGTGTCGACCATTCAGCAGCGCGCTGTGCTGTATCTATTCCGTGACGGATCAGTAGTGATCAGGGAAGCTGTCACGGATGCAGAGCGGGGCTTATAATGATGATTACCAGACCTTTAAGTTCCCCCGCCCTACCCCACACGACGCGACCTCCCCTGTTCTTTCATATTTTATTCTGAATTATCTCCAGATCTGTTGTGTCCGTAAATGGTTATCGCGGCCCTTTCGCATTCCCTCGCTCCTCCCTCCCCTGTTTTGCCCAAATGTCAGTGGCATTACCGCCCCGCTTTGTGTGTATTTTTGTGGTTTCGCTGCCGTACGATCTCTCTGGCTTCTTCTGCGCGAGGAGCTGTGTAGAGGGAGCCTAATCTGAGGTTTGCTGACTTCAGATCCGTAGGCTGTTGCAGTCTGTCCAAAGCTTTTACTTCATACTTCAAAGTTCAAAACCACCATCGTCCCTTTGGCCAACAAGAAAATAGAAAGAAAGAAAAAAACATTTGTAACCTACAAAAAGACATCGACCGTAACGTGACTAAATCATCATAAACAAGGGTTGAGCCGTACTTTCAAATACGGGTAAATAGATTTTCTAATTTTTGAAATTTTAAGGACCTATTTGTTAATTGACTAAATAATAACTAATTTTATTTTTTTATTCTCGGTTCTAAAATTATAATAGAAATTCGTTTGATAAATTTCTAATTTTGGGAATAAAAATTCGTCTTTTTGTTTTTGGGATTAGATTTGAAATGGAATCAAAAAGTAGAAAAAAACTATTTCTTTATTTTTGAAAAAAATTCTAAAATTAAACCAACCCAATTTTTCCTCTTTTCTTTTTTTTTTTCTTTATTCTCTCTTCTTCTTCCACTGCCATCACCGCCGACCATTGCCACCACTACCATCTATCGTCGTTGGTCACCAATGACTGATTGGGCAAAATTTGACAAGCTTCGCCAAAGGCTCACTCGAGCAAGCGAGGCTTAGTCGAGCCTTGGCTAGGCAAGGCCAAACTTGCCTAGCTGCGACAAGGCTCAAGGCTTGACCCCCTTGAGACTATCGTGAGGCCAGCATTGCCACTTGGTGAGATCGAGTCTCACCGAGGGCTAGGCAAGCTCGGCCTCGCCTAACTACCTACAAGACTTGGCCGATAAGGTGCAGCCTCGCCAAGGGTCGATGAGGTTGCCAGTCATTTTGAGACCGACGATCGGTCAAAGCTTGAAGAAGAGAAAAAAAAACAAAAATAAAAAGAATAGATTTTTTTAAAAAATTAACAATTATTTGTATTATAAATTTTGAGAACAGTGCTAAATGCATTCTGTTTTGGGAATAGAAATTTTAGACGGTTACCGTCTTCAAATGTTTAGAAATTCATCTGGGAAATAAAACAAAATGAAAATTGATTTTTTATTAAAAATTATTCCCATAAATAAAATAATTACCAAATAAGCCCTAAATCTCCCTATATACCCCCAAAACCTAGAATCCACCATATTATAGGTTCCAAAATCGGTTTTAGAGTCTGCCTAGTTCCACTTGTATTATTAATTAGACGATTGTAGAATAAAAGTATTAGTAATAGATATCATTGGAAATGGAACTTCAGACTTGTAGTTTTAGATTATACATTTATTATTGGACGTTATGGAATACGGTAGCATTGTGTGAAGACAGAGAACTATAAAAACACAAAGACTTGTTTTAGATTCTTAATTCTCGATTCTACAACCTACTTGTCGAAAAAATGTTTCTCAATTTTTGGAATTTTGTATATATATCGAGAGCGGTGGGACTAGTCCAGTTCTAAGTTTTCTGATTTTCATGCTCACTCTTATCTTCGACTCTTTCTTTCAATGAACACATTTGAGTTGTATTAGAAAATTGGTCTAACTAGATACATTAAACTGCTTTTGACTTAATTTTCTCCGTGGCTGAAGGTATCAACTATTGCCGTGCTACTCTGGCAAAAACTTACACCCGCCGTGCTAGCAAAAAGAATCTTATCGTGCAATTTTCATAGTCATCTGAATGGGGGGACCATGAACTCGAAGATTAGGGATTGAGACCATAAAAGTCATTCATTTGTCGGTGAAATGCTCGTTGAGCATTGTTTCATAAGTTCATTTCATTTTCAAAAATCAATCTATCTCGTCCTGTTTTAATTTTTTACTCATCAGAATTTCTCAAGCAAAAAGTTAGAAATAGCTTCAAGGCTAGCAACACCTCATCTTAATCAACCCTCCTTATTTTTTGTTTCAAATACAGATGGACAATTTTCAGGCTGCAAGATTTTTGAGGAAATAAAGCCAACCAACAGACACAGGCTTCATTGATGACTGCAGGGAGTTCATGATCAAGACAGTCGTTTCCAAATTTACTCGGCCAAGGACACAGTGACTACCCTGAAATGAGGAACGTACGCAGCGTTCAATAGCGCATTTATGCTTTTTTTTCGAGAGAATAGTTATCTGTCTTTCAACGACCTCGAAGGGGCTTGAGGGTCTCCGAATGGGGAGTGTTTTCCATTTACTTGCAAACCATTAAGGAACAGCGGACCATCTTAACGATGAACGGATGGTTCGTACCCGCACAAACACGCAACGCGAGTTGGAAGCAGAGAATAGTCGACTCTTTATAGCACGTGTGTGTGTGTGTCCCATCGAGGTTTAAATGCTTGTTCAACCTCCAAAGTGAAAACAGGTACTTTCTCTCCCTCTCTCTCCCCCTCTCCTGCTCTACTCTATACATGATGCTTGTACAGGTACAGCTTAGAGGTTCCAGAAACGGAGAGGCTGGCTTAGTGATGCAGAACAGTATTAGAAAACAGGAATTAAGCCACATCTAAGAAGTGTAAGAAGATGCCCGGATGACCCACGTTTTTTAAAAGATTAATCCACCTGGTAAGGAGGGGAGGACAGTCATCATTTCATGCTGGCTGATATCCTCCCTCAGACTCGACTGAATGCTCTTGTACTGGCTTTCAAATTACGCTCCATGTTATCACTAGTTGCTGTCCTGTGTTTGTTGGAGGCTACAGAGGTTGTTGCCCTATAACAACAAAGGGTGTTACAGTAAATCAACCAACGTACAAACTATGCTTCCTGTTGCTTGTATGTTCCAAGGGGACAACCCCAACAGAATCTTATACAGGGGGAACCCTACATTTTATTTTGAGGCCCCATCTCTCTCCCCCTATGCCCTGTGAATGCGATTCTTTTCTTCCTTTCATCTACTCTCGTGTCTAGCCACATCCTTCCTCTCCTCGGAGAGCCTGATCCATCTGCGAATGATTTCATTTGATTGATTTTCCATAAACCACATTTATACGTTTATTATATATTAAATATCTGAATGGTTCAGGTGTGGCCTCACCAAACTCTTCCTATGCTCACATCGAGGGAAATGCTGCTGAGCCAGAAAGATTTCAGTATTTGGCCTACATTTGATACTTAACGAGAGTCGTCCCTGAGCATCATCAAAAAGAGGCACGACCAAATTTAAATCGATGCTGACCTCATAGATAATATTTTGAACCTTCGCAATTTGGCAAACAATTTATCATATAGAACAAATTTTATGGTGCTAATAACAGCACAAAATGTCTCGAATGAACAATGCTCATAATTCAACTTCTACAGTGCAAGAAAATAATTTTGTCGAGACACGAGTTGGTTGATCCGAACACTTCAAGTGGGTATGTTGGGGGTGCGCGTGCAAAGATCACAAAAGAACATGATCTCCATCCCCCCACCGGACACCAAAGGAGGGTCACTGATGCTAATCCTAGAAAACTGCTGTCAGCCTCTCGGTTTGGAGAATCAACAACATTTCCAGCTCAAGTCTCACATCATGGGACAATGAATGTATCCCGTTAACTAAATGTCCGTACGTGGTCCTCCTCTAGTCCCAGCCCCATTTTGCTGGTAATGCGGAAATGGCCACGAGCATCTGTCTTCATTTACGAACAGCCTTTGAGTGAGACAGCTTCTCATCTTTAGAGCGCTGCAGCTCTATAGTCTGTACAGGGGATGAACTATACTGTTCCTCTGTGTAGGAAAAGGAAATTAAAAGGAAAGGGTCCAGAGAATGGATATGGATAGAAATGCGTAATTAGTGAAAATGAAAAAAAATATTTTTGCTCAACTTGTATGGAAGAGAAGAAAGTGCAGGCGATAAAAAGCCAAGGCTCCTCCTAGATGATAATGAACGAAACAAAGTCAGGAATTGACCACATCGATATTAGATTATTATATAGGCGATGTTTGGGATCTCATTCTTGTATGATACGTGATCTGCACAGCGTTTCCCGTTCTCTGTCTCCGGCGAAACATTGAAGCATATGAAATGAAGAGGCCATTGTCACTTTGGTAGGGTTTTGCTCTGAATGGCAAGGGCTTTCCATAAGATAGAACTTACAATAACATAAACATAATTTTTAGGAGAATTTGAGAAGAGGGCGAGCGAAATTCAAAGTTACACCGGAGAGTAAAGAAGATCTTTCAACCTTTTTTACAATTATTTTTTCGCATTAAGCAGGTCTGAGACTTTATAATAAATTAATAAAAGGGCAACTTGCAATTAGGGTTTTGGGACTTATCGATATGTTCTTACTTCCAAGCATATCTAACTTTTATCAAGCATAGGGAGATGCAAAGAAAATATGGTACGGAGCCGGGTTGAAAATTACGAACAATGAAGTTTCCATTTATAAAATCAGTCTAATAAAGTAACCCATTTTTTCATTTGTCAACACGCGATCGATGCCATCGCGATTAAATCGTCGCAGGAAAGACCACCTTCGCGTTCATGAGTTCCCAAGTATCGGAACTATAATGTACCGTGAACCACAGAGAACCTACCCGCTTGTCGTTTTCCCCATTGCTCACGAAAAATTTGCAGATTTTGTACCCGGTTCTGCACGAGAATCCCCAGCCCCTGGTCTCCCGACGCAGAAGCCCTGTTGCTCAGATAGCGGTATCCATCCCATCATAGGTACGAAAATAGCCAAAAGGTTTTCTTTTAGGGACCAATTTCTTTTTTTTTTCCCTTTTAGCTCAAAGTTGGAAACACGTGAAAATCGCAGTGGCTACAGTCCAAAAAACTAGGGCTGTACGAAGGAGAAAACGAAATGAATAGCAAGTTAGCAACCGCACTTTACCCCCCCACTACTCCAATAAAAACTCTCGCAAAACATTCAATTTTTAAACCTAAGAAAGGTGAGTTGGCCAAAAAAAAAAAAAACCTAAGAAAGGTGGAGTGTCCCCCCCACTGTATGACCCTAACAAACGCCCGCATGTCCTTTTCTAAGGGGTTGAGGATGACCAGAGGGGAGAGGCTCTCCTTCATTATTGTACTGGCTCTTCGGGTTTCAGTGCTTGGAAGGGAGCGCTCCCCCCATTGATTACTAAACCAAAAGCTCGATCGGGGGTTCGGCCTTTTGGCACTTCGGCAATCGGACAAAATCACTTGTTTGTAGCTTTCTCAGTTTACTGTTTTCTCCGGAGAAAGTGTTGGGGGAGTGGTGGCAAGAAAGTGACCCAACGCTTGAGATGGAGGAATACGATGCAGACTCGAAAATACACGTCAAGTCATAGATAGAGTTCGCCGTAAATATACATACATATATATGCGTGTGTTGTGAAATCCAAACCGAATATTGAAATTATGACAAAGCCCGATGTAATAGATCTTGTGTGTGGGAAAAGCATGCGTGGAGTAGAATTCTCTAATATCATGTAAAAAATGTTAAATCCAAAAGGATGAATTATGAGGTGAAGATCCTCGTATGTACATGTGACTCTCATAAGCTTCATATCTAGTCAACATTTTTGCTAAGTTGCGGATCATATTTATGACATCCTTAAGTCATTTGATATGATTGTTTTGTGGTTGATAATCACCCATGTAATTAATATTTGATATTTCATCTAGTCATGTCACAATAATTATTTTATAATAACAATAATAAAAATATCACGGATAAATTACAAATTGTTTTATGAGTACTTGATAGTTGCATCTATGCAACTTTGCACTTGAATTATGAAGAAATTGCTTGTTATATCAAAACCAATGCTTTATTATGGATTTAATGTCCTTTTTTTTTTTTTTTGGGAGTGTAATCGGGCAAATTTATTAGAACGAGTATGGTCAACGACTTTGTGAGGACTACATATATACATCGTGTATGTGGACAAAAGAAGCCCTAGTCTCAAAGGTCTAATAGAAGGGGTATCCTAAGTTTCTATGAATAGTAGCATCTGCTTTACTTATAAAAGAAATCTGGTTAAAAGTGACCCATGAATGGAGAGAGAGATAGCTAGGGCTCCACTCGTGTGCAGAGGGTTGCTTGCAAGAGCACACGTGGTAAGGTGGAGGTACATTTCTTCAGAGAATTATTCAGCTTTTTGATTCGGGGAACGTGTGCAGAACACAGGCGATGTGGATCGTGCCTGATGAGAGCAACTTATCATGGTTTCGCTTTTTTTTTTTTTTTTTTTTTTTGAACAAACATCATGGTTTCGCTTTTGCTTTTTAATAAAGCAGCTGCTGCATTTCCAACTTTGTTCCCTTCCCTTCCAGTTTGTTGCATCTGAACTTCAGGGGATTCTGATATGATTCGAGGAGAATAATTAAGTGTCGGCAAACATATGTTTAAGCCCGGAAGATGCATGAGATCACGCCGTCGAGTGCAGAACATGCAACCGAAGCATCGATCCAATTTAAACTCGAGGAAATTAAAGTGACTGGAAAGAGGAGAACTTTCGAAACAAATGCAGGACTGTAAGTTTGAACTAAATGAATCCCTCTAAGCTAAAGATGATTTCCTTGCACGTTTCTAATAAGCTTAAGATGCATTCCTCTGAATATCAAGGGAAGCCTCCCAACTATTCAACTCGACCAAGCAAAACCATTGAAAAGCAGGGGTGGAGATAAAGGGAAGAAAATCAAATGAAAAAAAGAAATATTTGTGGTAGGGCAGAGTTAGGGCTTGGTTGGGTAAGTTTGCTAGTTGAAAATTCCATGAAGTGGACAAGTAACTACAAAAATGGAGATAGGCAACATTTTGCAAAGCTTTACCTTTTCATGACCTTTCTCTTTTCTTACTTTTGTAATGGTGGGTCATGCAGCTTGGCTTTGTTTCCCATTTATAGTTTTCCCCTGTGCCTCTCCATCGGTCACTCGTCGACTCCAGTTCCTTTTATAGACATGTACAATTGGTCTAAAAGAAAGGCGTAACAGTACCATTCTGATCAAATAAAAAAGTAACAAAAAGTTCAACAGGGGTTTTAATAGAGTTACTTACATTTCCTTATTTTGAAAAGTAATGAAAAGGTCTTACAAGGGTTTTGATGAAGTTGTTTCCATTTTAGATGGAAAGCATGACTTGAAGAACGAATTTTTAAGAAATTGCAATAGATATTGGTTGGTGCGTTTTAGCTAAACCTGAAAGAATTGCATCTAGCGTCTGGAGCGAAGTTGTGGGGGGCACTTGAGGATGACATGAAGCTGGCCTAAGATAAGGAAAATCGAGAAATTCACGATAGAATTAGATACCCCACATTGTTACTTCAATCCAGTGCTCTCCTCTTGACATACACATCTGCATGCAGTGCTTATTGACAATTACATGCTGCTAATAAAAACTACAACTTATACACTACTTCCATAAGGAGAACTGGTGTGCTGATGCCTTGACAAATCACGCCACATCTCGTATGGTTAACTCCAACTTATTGGAAATTTTTTCCTGATTTGTTATTGATTTTTGACTTCTTGGGAACCAAGTTCTCCCCCTATGTTGGAGCTGTACGAACTTTTAAGATTCTAATAGTGCATTTCGCTTTGATGGGAATAGTGAAGGCTTTGAGTACGAGAAGGAAATCCATAAACTAAAACAGAGATGAGGATAATCTCATTTCCATTAATAATAAGAAACGAGAAATAGATTAATGGTTCGCATCTCAAAAAGTTTACCATTAATTCAACCGCAACTGAGGTTGTATGCAAAGCTTTTTTACTCTTTTGCCGACATAAGCCCCGTTTGGTTCGACATTTGCCATGGGTTTTGGGACTCTAAAGTTCCTTGGCCAAATGTAAATGCGTTTGATTCGTATTTTTGCTCAATTTTGGAAAAATATAATTGCATCTCCAAAGGGCTTTAAAGACCTTTAATATGAAGTAGGTCCCGAGATACTTTAGAAATTTACGTTCTCGGAATGTAAGTCTTGATCTCGGTCATTGTTCATCTTTTTCGAAGACTGTTACATGGAAAAGCCAATTGAAAGCCAATGATCACTAGCCAAGGGGTCGCGCACGCCAGTGACCGTTGCCTGAGGGTCACCCGACCCCAATGACAATCGCCAAACTTCAGGCAATGCTTGGGTGTGCGACCTCGAGTGATCGTCGCCTAGGGTCACGCAACCTCAAGCAAGGTCATCTAGGGGCTAGATCTAATTGTTCGACGGCCAAATCCAACGGCTAGATCTAGCCAATCGATGGTTGGACTTCAAAAAAAAAAATTCTTCTTTTTTTAATTTAGTAAAAGTAATTTACAAATGTAATTTTTATGAAATGGCATTTTAGCCAAAATTATTTCCCAATGCACTTTAAAATTATAATTCACTAAACGTTATTTATATTTCAAAAAACTCCTTTAATCCAAAGATATTTGTATTTTCTCAAAGATATTGTCCAAAACGAAACCAAAGGGCCAAATGCGGGACAGATCCGTTCCTTCGTAGGCCTTGACCATTATTTCAGAAAGACGCGAGTCAAGTGGAGTCAAAACTTCAAAACTCCGTCAAACCGATGCTTCCAAAAACCCTACAAAAAACGCGAAACAAGGAGTGGGAATTGACCGAAGAGCCGAAAGTATTCTGGACACCGAGAAGTATGCTAAAAATTCGTTCTTTAACTGTTTGGTGTAACGCTGTAGAGGGTGCAAAATACGAAGTCTCCTTTCCGTGCAGTGATTTTACTCGGATTAGCGTCGGCACAGTGCGAGTTTTGCTCACTGCTCACAAGTCATTTCCGCCAATTATTGCGGGGTTCGGTCTGAACTCCTTTGGGGGGACAACCTCATTTTCTGTAGGAAAAAGCATTGCATCGCCGTGTGCTTTGGTTCTAGAAAATCAAATCTCACTGTTACTTAATCCAAACTTAAGAACAAGAGCGTGCGCGTACGTCGCGATTTTGATATACGATGGATTTTCGTATGTTAGCGAATGCCAATGACCGTGTTCTCGTAATTCGCGTGGCTATTAATGTACATCGTAAGACTAATAAAGTGGAGCTTTTGCACGGACAAAAGAGTAAGGACGTCCATAATCTGAACAGAAAGATATGTCTTCTATGGATGGACTTTGCTTCAGTCATGCATCATCACCCACCAGAAAAAAACCAAGAAAAAAATTAGCAACAAACACAGCTCGCAAGACCAAATCTCACAAATGGGGTGGGACAGAGAAAGCAAGGTGGGATCGAGTGGGGACTTCACTCCCGTGACGTGAAGTTCATGTATACGGGCATCGTTTTTGGAATGTCTTTCATCTGTTTGGGAAAGGAGGAACACGCGATGCAAACCGAAAGGACAAGTTCCGTTTGGTTGTCGGGTCAACTTCAGGTGGTTAACGATGATTCTCAGGTTTAATTGAATCCGTGACCGCCACAGCCCCTAAGCCCTAGAGCCCTAGCACTTTATGGTTAAAGCTTAGCTGGAGATTGAGAACGATCCCAAACAAGAAAAAGAGTAATTGAGGAGGAGCTGCCATGATGATGGATGGAGTTGGAGTCCCGAGAGTGTCTAGTGAATTAGGCCTGGCTATAAGGGTTAGTTCAAGTGGAGCGTGTCTTGATAAAGCTCTCGTTTTCAATAAGTTTTCCACTGGTCTGCAATGAAAAGGAAAAATGCTTGTGTCGGACATGCACAAGCTCAACCCAGCAATGTCACATTAGCGATCCTTTCTTTGTCAATGCAGGGTGAGACAGGCAAGAACCCTTCGACCCCATCCTGAATTTTTAGAGAGAGAGAGAGAGAGAGAGAGAGAGAGAGAGAGAGCATTCCACCAGAGTCACTTTCAAACGCGCAAGTGAGCAATCGACCCCAGCATTGAAGCCACTCTGAATACCGTTGGTTGGAATGTATCAGTGAATAAATGGGGGATGTGTAGTGGTCGGAGATCAGTGTAAATGCGAAGAAACAGTGCGAAAGTTGGTGTCTTTTGGCGAAGCATCCTTAGTGCCTCCATGTGCTTCGACGAATGCTCCACTTGATCCGATTAAGTTCGTCTTAAAAAAGCATATTCGCACTCGAGACGAAACTTACCAATTTGATTACTCCATAACAGCACTTTCCAATGTCGAGAAGAGTTTGTTCTTGATTGGCCGGAGGAGCGTTTGATGGTTATAGAAACTATGATCAACACACCAACATTTTGTCACGCTGATAAGAACGTCCACGCGATCGATATTATTAAAATTATCTGATTTATCCCATTTCTTTGCAATAGTTCATCTTTCGATTGTATGCGGAGGATTTGCGAACATAATGTACAAGAAACTACATCCCTTCAACCATAAATTTTGTTCATGCTACAATACGTATAAAATGTTTCACTTTTAAATTCAACTGTACTAGTCTATTTCATAACATTCCTCTCTGCAAATCTTTACTACCACCAAACCAGCTGCAAAAGGCGTGTTGAGTTTCATCGAAAGCAATGGCTATGATTACATTTTAAAACGACAAAAATCAATTTATTTAATCAAAGTCTTTATCAAAATCAAGTCATATGGTGATTAAAAATTGCATAATGATGATCGTCTAGAACCCCTGTTTAATACCGTCAGTGCAAGAAACATATCAAGAAATTGACGTAGTTACTATACCATGATCTGTCATGGAGAAAACGACTCTCCCAATATTTTTGGGGACATAGGGTAGGGAAGCTAAGGTAGATAACGTGGGGGGCGAGCAGTTCAGTCTTAAGTTGAAACTTTCTCTTCTGCAGCGGAAGACCCGCCTTTTCTCTTCCTCGGAGTCAAATTCGCCGTCCTCTTTATTATCATTCAAAACTGAGTTCTTGAATCTCATCGATTAGTAAAAGAAAAGAGGATACAAAAACAAGAACGGTAGAATTAAGCAGCTCCCTGTCACTGTCCCTCTCCCTCTCTCTCTCTGTCTCTCTCTAGGTTTCCATCAAACGCAAAATTGAAACTTTTAAGAAGGTCTACGGCAACGGCGTCAGAGAGAGCAACAGCACGAGCGACGAGCACGACGGCGGGAAGGTCGGCGGGGAATCCGGCGGGCTGTCGAAGCTCTGCGCGAGAGGCCACTAGAGGCCCGCCGAGGACACCAAGCTCAAGGAGCTTGTCGCCTTCTACGGCCCCCACAACTGGAACCTCTTTGCAGAGAAGCTGGAGGGCAGATCAGGTGAACGCCAAGAAAAAAACATAAAAGTTTCCTACTTTTTCGTATATTAAATGGCGAAAAGATTGGATTTTCTTGGTGACGATGACGAAAAGACTGTGTCTTTTACTTTTGGGTCGTCGTCCTGGTCGTCGATGGTGGCATAGGGAAGAGCTGTAGCTTGAGGCGGTTCAACCAGCTGGACCCGAGGATCAACGGGAGGGCGTTCACGGTGGAGGAAGAGGTTCTACTTGATTCGGTGTTTGCTGAAGTTTCTTGTGGCATACTATAGAGCACAAACCGGAGAGTCGAACAGGTGTCTCGCTTGAAATTGAAATCGGCCACTTGTATCGATCCTTCTGGGGAGTAGTGTTGAAATTCGTTGAAAATCACTCACCTCATTTGGCCTTTTTAAAGATCTCGGTCGATTTATGCACGCGATCACTTGCGCATCTAGCTGCTAAGAACAATTTTAAGAGTGACATTGAAGCTGGCTGACGGTAAGTCGTTTGTCGAGAGCAGTGCTGGACTCGGAATTACATCGAACTCGCTGACAAGTCCCCCTTGCTTTCTTTAGGATCTGGGTTAATTCTGCACGTGAAGTTATTCGTTTAGCAGCATTATCCATGAAGTTATATTAATCCTGCTCGTGTTCTTGTCAGCACCGGATTTTTTACTTTTCCGCCAAAACAATTCTGAGGTTGGATGTTGCACTGGTATCCCTGTCTCTCTTCCATTCACTGTTAAGTTAGCAATCTGATATTTCTGATGGATACAATCAATTTGTGGATTCTTCATCGGCAAAGACAACTGTGGCCAAACTATTTATCTAAAGATGTCCAGAGTTTTTCATCTTTACTCGCTTCGTGACTTCTTGTATTGTTCATTTTGTTACCGAGCGGTTATCCTGCATCCTTGGTGCGTATGCTAGGACCTTTTGTTGCATACTTGAGCGTCGTTGCAGTAATGTTTTCATTTGTGTGTTCTGATATCGTTGATGTTGGGGAGAACTCGGGTACAACAATTTACCACGGCCAAACGCAATTCAGGATCAATTTCTCCCCCGAAGCAAAATCAACTAAGATTTCTTAACCCCCAGCAACAACCAGCAATGTATAGCCTCACAAAATGCAAATATAACGCCGAAATAATAAGTAGACAAAGCAAATAACAACACCAATGATTTAACGTGGAAAACCCGATGCGGGAAAAACCACGGACCGCCTAAAAACATCCACTAATCACCAAGAATAGCAGGATACACAAAGTATTCTTCTCTAGTCACAACTAGAGACTCAACATCAACATTACAATCATCATTTTCCCACCACACAGGTAGACAAACAAGTTTGAAGCAAGAAAACCTTAACCGCAACCGGAGAATTTGGAGACGGTTCTCGACGAACAAAAACCATCAACTCGTAGCCCTCGGTCTCTCGAACAACATACTGAAATTTGAGCCGATTCCGACAATATTTGGCCTTTGAATCAAAGCCGCAAAGTTGCAGCGCTCTTCTTCTCTTCTCTTTCTCCTTTGTGCAGTTTTTTTTTTTTTTCTCTCTCTCTGTTCGTCACTTTTCGGGCGCACACAGCACGTACGATAATTACCATTCTTTTTATTCTTTTTCTTTTCTTTTGTTCTTTTTTTTTAATGCTGGCTGGGCCCCACATGAAGGTGAACCCAGCCAACAAATCTCCCCCTCCACCTCATGTGGGAAGATTTGTCATGCCCGCTTTTCTTCTACAAGCATCAAGCTTCATCACGGGCAAGGCTTTGGTCATCATGTCAGACTTATTGTTGTCGGTATGAACTTTCTCAAGTAGGAAGAGCTTCTCTTCTAGCTTTTCTCGGATCCAATGATACTTCACATCAACATGCTTCGATCTTGAATGAAACACCGGATTCTTGCTAAGATGGATGGCACTCATGCTATCGCAATATAGAACAAACTTCTCTTGCTTCAAGCCCAACTCTTGTAGGAATTTTTGCATCCACAAAAGTTCTTTACCTCCTTCGGTAATAGCAATATACTCCGCTTCAGTTGTAGACAAAGCGGTACATTTTTGCAATCTCGATTGCCATGAAACAGCTCCCCCTGCAAAGATTATTATAAAACCCGATGTGGATTTTCGGGAATCAACATCACCGGCATAGTTCGCATCCGAAAAGCCACTCAACTCAGGCTTTGCATTTCCATAGCACAAGCAAAGTGTAGAAGTGCCTCTAAGATATCTCAAAATCCATTTAACAGCGGTCCAATGCTCCTTACCTAGATTAGAGAGAAATCTACTCACAACACCAACTGCATGAGCAATATCCGGTCTTGTACAAACCATGGCGTACATCAAACTACCCACGGCCGATGCATAATGAATTTTCATCATCTCAACCTTCTCTTTCTCACTTGAAGGACACTCATTATTACTCAACTTGAAATGGCCTGCAAGTGGTGTACTCACCGGTTTACATGTGCTCATGTTGAATCTTTCAAGCACCTTCTCAATATACTTCTCTTGAGATAACCACAGTTTCTTATTCTTCCTATCACGAGTAATTCTCATGCTTAAGATTTGCTTAGCCGGGCCTAGGTCTTTCATTACAAAAGCTTTACTCAACTCATTTTTCAAGCTCTTGATTTTCTTGGCATCATGCCCAACAATCAACATATCATCCACATAAAGTAGGAGAATAAGAAAATCATTATCTCGAGAATCTTTTCATAAAGACACAAGAATCGGAGTTTGTCTTACCGTATCCTTGTTCTTCCATGAATGACTCAAACTTCATATACCATTGCCTAGGCGCTTGCTTGAGACCATATAAGCTTTTCTTCAATCTACATACAAGATGCTCATTGCCTTCAACTTCAAAACCCTCTGGTTGCTCCATATATATCTCCTCTTCTAGGTCTCCATGAAGAAAAGCCGTCTTTACATCAAGTTGTTCAATTTCTAAATTCAAACTGGTAGCCAACCCAAGAACAACTCGAATAGAAGACATCTTTACAACCGGTGAAAAAATCTCTTCAAAGTCTATGCCCTTCTTTTGACGAAAGCCCTTCACAACAAGTCTAGCTTTGTATCGCGGTTGTAAACTATTTTCTTCCGTCTTCAACTTATACACCCACTTATTTGTGAGTGTTCTCTTACCCTGAGGCAACCTCACCAATTCAAATGTGTGGTTCTCATGCAAGGATTTAAGCTCATCTTGCATGGCATCATGCCACTCATTCTTTCGTTCACATGATATAGCCTCTTCATAAGTTTCTGGCTCCCCTGCATCAGTGAGTAACACATACTCATGCGGTAAATATTTTTGAGAAGGCCTACGCTCTCTTTCAGATCTTCTAACTTCAGGTAGGATAGATTGCTCTTGCTCAGCTATTTTACCTGTATCAGCTGAAGAATCAATATTATGTGAGGACTCACCATCTTCTTGACTTCCATGCACTTCTCCCCCATGATTTCTATCAACATTAGAAGGATTTGGGCTGAAACTAACTCGAACGTTGAGCTGTATTCTTTGGTCTCTCCACCTTGTCAATGTCTTCAATAGTTTGATACTCACAAAACACCACATCTCGGCTTCTAATGACTTTCTTTGCAACCTGGATCCCATAACCCGTAGCCAAACTCTTCATGTCCATAACCTAAGAAGATACACTGTTTAGACTTATCATCAAGCTTGGATATTTCATCTCTTAGAACATGCACAAAAGCTCGACAACCGAACACTTTTAGATGGCTGTAGGAAACATCTTTGCCACTCCAAACTCTTTGTGGAACATCCCCCTTTAGAGGAACCAATGGAGAAAGATTTATCAAGTCCACTGATGTTCTCATCGCTTCACCCCAAAATGACTTAGGCAACTTTGCATGAGAAAGCATACACCGAATCCGATCATTAATTGTCCGGTTCATTCTCTCTGCCACTCCATTATGCTGTGGTGTTTTTGGAACAGTCTTCTCAAGCTTGATACCATAATCCCTGCAATAGTGTTCAAATGGGCCTCTATATTCACCACCGTTGTCAGCCCGAACACATTTCAGTTTCTTCCCGGTTTCTCTTTCCACATTGACATGAAATTGCTTGAAGGCATCAAGTACCTGATCTTTAGATTTCAAAGCAATAACCCACACTTTTCTATAACAGTCATCAATAAATGTCACAAAGTATAATGCACCTCCAAGAGTTCTAGCATCCATGCAACAAACATCAGTGTGAACTAAATTAAGTACATTTGATTTCGTGTGTGGAGAGGAACTATGAAATGAGAATCTATGTTGCTTACCAGTCAGACAATGAGTGCATTCATTTAGATTTTTATCCTTCAAAGGTAAAAGGTTCTTTCTAGCAAGAGTTTCAAGTCATTTCTTGCTAAGATGATCCAGCCTCATATGCCATAAATCAACCAATGAATCCTCCACTGCATTTACCTCTTCTTTAATCAAGTCAGCTTGCATGGTGTAGAGAGAGTTTGTCTTCTTACCCTTTGCCACTACCATGGAACCTTTAGTCAACTTCCATTTGCCATCAAAGAATGAATTACAATAACCATCATCATCCAAGGCACCCGTAGAGATCAAGTGAAGTCGAATATCCGGAACATGTCTCACATTTTTCAAAAGCAAATTACATTCGACATCAGTTTTCAAATAAACATCTCCCATGCCAATAACCTTGGAAACATCACTATTTCCCATCCTTATGCAACCAAAGTCGCCGCAGCGATACGAAGCAAAGTAATCACGCCGTGAGGTGACATGAAAAGAAGCTGCGGAATCAACAACCCACATAGAGTCTTGGCATGTAAAATTCACATATCCGTCATCACATACAAACACAATATCGCCATTGGATGCAACCGCCGTTGTAGCTTATTTCTCTTCTTTCTTTTGATCTCCATTTCTATCATGGAATCTATCTCTCTTTGGCAACCAACACTCTTTTGCATAATGTCCCATTTTGCCGCAATTATAACACTTGACACTCCTCCTCGGTCTTGATTTCGACCTTCCTCTTGACTTGCCTCGGGTATCATTTCTTTGAAACCTTCTTGATTGACTTCTCCCCCTATTTTCTATAACAAGAGCATCCGATGTAGAAGCATAATTCAAGCCTTTCCTTCTTGTTTTTTGATTGAACAAGCTTTCTTTAACCATGCTCATAGAAAGCACACCAAAAGGAGCCGAGTTATTTAATGCCACAACTAAGGTGTCCCAACTATCAGGAAGAGTACCAAGTAATAAGCATGACTGCAATTCATCACCAAGATCAATCTCAAGATTTGTCAATTGATTTACAACATCTTGAAATTCACTCAAGTGTTCCGCCATGTTACTCCCCTCCTTGTATCTCAAATTTACAAGTCGCTTAACTAGAAGAGCTTTATTTTGTGGAGTTTTTCTCTCATAAAGATCTTGTAATTTCTTCCACAAAGTGTCCGCCCTCGTTTCTTGAGCAACATGATGAAACACACTATCATCAATCCATTGTCGGATAAACCCAACTGTTTTCTGATTCATTCTCTCCCATTCTTTATCTTCATTATCTCCTTTGGCTTTATCACCCTCAATAGGATCAAATAAGTCTTTGCAATATAACACATCTTCCATCCGAGGCTTCCAAATAGAATAATTCGAGGCATTTAACTTAAACATGGTGCTGCTGGTTTCTTCCATTTAACACTAAAATTCAACCGTGCTCGATACCACTTGTTGGGGAGAACTCGGGTACAACAATTCACCACGGCCAAACACAATTCATGATCAATTTCTCCCCCGAAGCAAAATCAACTAAGATTTCTTAACCCCCAGCAACAACTAGCAATGTATAGCCTCACAAAATGCAAATATAACGCCGAAATAATAAGTAGACAAAGCAAATAACAACACCAAGGATTTAACGTGGAAAACCCGATGCGGGAAAAACCATGGACCGCCCAAAAACATCCACTAATCACCAAGAATAGCAGGATACACAAAGTATTCTTCTCTAGTCACAACTAGAGACTCAACATCAACATTACAATCATCCTTTTCCCACCACACGGGTAGACAAACAAGTTTGAAGCAAAAAAAACCTTAACCGCAATAGGAGAATTTGGAGACGGTTCTCGACGAACAAAAACCATCAACTCGTAGCCCTCGGTCTCACGAACAACATACTGAAATTTGAGCCGATTCCGACAATATTTGGCATTTGAATCAAAGCCGCAAAGTTGCAGCGCTCTTCTTCTCTTCTCTTTCTCCTTTGTGCAGTTTTTTTTTTCTCTCTCTCTTCGTCACTTTTCGGGCGCACACATCACGTACAATAACTGCACTTCTTTTTATTCTTCTTCTTTTCTTTTGTTCTTTTTTTTTTTTTAATGCTGGCTGGGCCCCACATGAAGGTGGACCCAGCCAACAGTTGAACTGAAGGTCTGGCTATTGACAGTACATGTATTGCTTGCTTAAGACTCTCTCTGTTGTTGTTGGGGAAAGATGTCGTTATTTCTGCTTGCGCAGTGGTTTAGTGCTAAGTTTATGTGCCCGCGAACAACCTAACGTCCACTTGCACCACTCGGGGACATGATCTCGATTGAATTGCCTTTTGTGTCGCCTTTCTTCTCCCCATTTCTTTCCACCCTTCTCTCATGATATAAATTCAGAATCGTTTAACTGCCCCAGCACACGCATTGCGAAAACCAACCATGGCTACATGAAACGTAACACGAGTGAATTGGATAATAGCCTTGGATCCCAAAGGTCAAAATTGCAATGCAATCCTTAAAAAAGGGAAGGGAAAAAACAAAGGGTTAGGGCAGTGTAATGCTAAATTTAGGTTGGGCACGTCTCCTAAACGAGACGAGTGAAATGCAAGTCAACTTAAGAATTTCCCCCATATCGACCAAGTCATCGGAAGTTGCAATAAAGCTTAGGGAGAGAAAATTTAGATGTCATCGATGTCACATCAATCGATTGGTTTTCTTATGGATCATGAAAGGCGTGGAAAAAATAAAAAGAGTTTTTGTGCATCATTTTGTGAACTATTGTCCTAAGCAAGAAGGGACTTGGGTAATCCACTCCACTGTATCTAGGATGCAATCCATGTAAATTCCCAACAAACGCCAAATGAAAGATAAAATTTGGGATCGTGGCATCATCGATGGTCTTACAACTTGGTACTCGGGGGTCCGGGGGTTCTGAGATGACATCACATTGAAAATACGAGCCTGCAATTTCCTCTGTCATTACATGTTTTCTCGTTACCGGATTGGAGAAAAAAGCAGGACAAGTGAAAACAGGGGCGTGAGGTGAGGCGATGACTTAATCGCGAGCCACGTCCCAACAGGCGCTGCATCGCAGTGCCATTTTACGATAACGCCTAAGGGACACGTCGCATCAAAACGCTCCTACAAATCCCTCTCTGACAAGACGTTGGCGACAAGGTGCATTAAGACATCTTGGCTAAAATCACTTCGCTAATCCTTCTCAAGCGGACAGTAAACAGGGGAGAGGCCGGCGCCGGATTCATCTACTCTCTCTCTCTCTCTCTCTAGTGCTCCCTCCATCTTCATCCGTGCCCGACCCTGTTCTTCTTGCATCGAGCAGTTAACGTCGTACGGATCACGGGGAGGAGCGGAGGAGCGCTCGACCTTCGTGTCGACCATTTAGCAGCGCGCTGTGCTGTATCTATTCCGCGACGGATCAGTAGTGAACAGGGGAGCTGTTACTGAAGCAGGAGCGGGGCTTGTGATGATTACCGGATCTTTAAGTTCCCCCCCCAGCCTCCCCCCAACACGAGGCGATCTTCCCTGTTCTTTCATTCTGAATCATCTCCAGATCTGTTGTGTCCATAAATGGTTATCATGGCCCTTTCGTATTCCCTCGTCCTTCCTCCCCTATTTGCCCAAATGTCAGTGGCATTACCGCCCCGCCCCGCTCTGTGTGTATTTTTTTGGTTTCGCTGCTGTACGATCCCTCTGCTTCTTCTGCGCAAGAAGCTCTCTGTAGAGAGAGCCTAATCTAAGGTTGCGGACTTCAGACGGGGTTCCTACGGTCCGTAGGCTCTTGCAGTCTGCCCAAAGCTCTTACTTCATACTTAAAAGTTCAGAACCACCATCGCCCCTTTGGCCAACGAGAAAAATTACATTTGTAAACCCACGAAAAGACATCGACCATAAATTGACAAAATTATCACAAATAAGGGCAGACCCGTACCCTCAGATACAAGTAAACGGTTCCCGATTTATCCGGAACCTGAAATGGTTGAAATAAATTCTATAAGTTTTAGAATTTTAAATCTCCTTGCATATCCCCAAACCTATCATTTATTGTATCACATGTTTCAAAGTCAATTTTAAGAATTACGAAGTTCCACTTATATTCTTAACTGGACGGTTGCAAATTAAAAGTCTTAGTCATAAATATTGCTAGAACTAGAAGTTCGGACTTGTGATTTTAGATTACATATTCATTATTCGATGCTATAATATGTTGTGAGCGTGAAGACAAAGAACGAGAAAAACACAGACTTAGTTTTAGTTCTCAATTCCTAATTATTAAACCTACCCGTCAAAAAAAGTTTTTTCAATTTTTGGAACTTTAAACATACCTTAAATATATTAGGAGCGGTGGCGCCAGTCCAGTTCTAACTTTTATCTTCAACTCTCTTTCGATGAATACTTTCGAAATGCACGTATTAGTTGTATTAGAAAAAGGGTCCAATTAGATATATTGACTGGTTTTAACTTGATTTTCTCCATGGCTGAAGGTATTAGCTACTGTCATGCTACTCTGGCAAAAACTTACACCCGCTGTGCTAACAAAAAGAATCTGTTGGTGCAAGTTGTCATAGTCATCTGAATAGGGGGACCATAAACTCGAAGAATAGGGAGCAAGACCATAAAAGTCATTCGTTTGTCGGTGAAATGCTTGTTGAGCATTGTTTCATAAGTTCATTTCATTTTCAAAAACCGATCTATCTCGTCCCATTTTAGTTTTTTACTCATTGGAATTTCTCGAGAAAAAGTTAGAAATAGCTTCTAGCCTAGCCACAACTCATCTTAATCAACCCTCCTTATTTTTGTTTCGAATACAGATGGACAATTTTCAAGCTGCAAGATTTTTTAGGAAATAAAGACAACCAACAGATGCAAGCTTCATTGATGACTACAGGGAGTTCATGAACAAGACAGTCGTTTCCAAATTTACTCGGCCAAGGACACAGTGACCACCCTGAAATGAGGAACGTACGCAGCGTTCAATAGCGCATTTATGCTTTTTTTCGAGATAATAGTTATCTGTCTTTCAACGACTTCGAAGGGGCCTGCGGGTCTCCAAACGTTGGAGGGTTTTCCATTTACTTGCAATCCATTAAGGAACAGCGAACTATCTTAACGATGAGTGGATGGTTCGTACCCGCACAAACACGCTTCACGAGTTGGAAGCAGAGAATAGTCGACTGTTTATAGCATGTGTGTTTGTGTGTGTCCCATCGAGGTTTAAATGCTAGTTCAACTTCCAAAGTGAAATAAGTACTCTCTCTTTCTCCCCCCCCTGCTTTCCTCTATACATGCATGCATGAGGCGCAAAGACTCTGACTCTGCGGGTGAACTATCGCAGTTTCTAAGCTTTGTACAGGTACAGCTTGGAAGTTCCAGAAACGGAGAGAGGCTAGCTTCGTGATACAGAACAGTATTAGAAAACAAGACTTAAAAACCACATCTAAGAAGTGTAAGAAGATGCCCGGAAGGCCCACGTTTTTTCAACAGATTAATCCACTCGGTAAGGAGAGACAAGGACAGTCATCATTTCATGCTGGCTGATATTCCCCCAGGACTCAAATGAATGCATCGGACTAGCCTTCAAATTGCGCTCCATGTTATCACTAGTTGCTGTCCTGTGGTTGTTGAAGGCTACAGAGGGTGTGGCCCTATAACAACAAAGGGTGTACAGTGAATCAACTAATGTACAAACTATGCTTCCTGTTGCTTGTATGTTCCAAGGGGACAACCCCAACAGAATCTTGTGCAGGGGGAACCCTACATTTTATTTTGAGGGCCCATCTCTCTCCCCCTATGCCCTGTGAATGTGGTTCTTTGATTCCTTTCATCTAGTCTCATTTACCTTCATCTGTGTTAAGCCACATCCTTCCTCTTCTTGGAGAACCTGATCCATCTGTGAATGATTTCATCTGATTTATTTTCGACAAACCACATTTATATGTTTATTATGTGTTAAATATCTGAATGGTCTAGGTGCGGCCTCACCAACCTCTTTCTATGCTCACATCCAGGGAAATGCTGCTGAGCCAGAAAGGTTTCAGCATTCGGCCTCCATTTGATCCTTAATTGATTTGAGAGTCGTCCCTCAGCATCATCGAAAAGAGGCACGACCAAATTGAAATCGACGCTAGCCTCATAGATAACATTTTGAACCTTTGCAATTTGGCAAACAATTTATCTTGTAGAACTAATTTTATGGCACTAATAACAGCACAAAATGTCTCGAACGAACAATGCTCGTAATTCAACGTCTACAGAGCAAGAAAATAATTTTGTGGAGACACGAATTGGTTGATCCGAACACGTCAAGTGGGCATGTTGGGTGGGCGTGCAAGGATCACAAAAGAACATGATCTCCATCGCCCCACCGGACGCCAAAGGAGGGTCACTGATGCTAATCCGAGAAAACTGCTGTCTGCCTCTCGGTTTGGAGAATCAACAACTTTTCCAGCTCAAGTCTCACATCATGTGACAATGAATGTATCCCCTTAACTAAATGTCCGTACGTGGTCCTCCTCTAGTCCCAGCCCCATTTGGCTGGTAATGTGGAAATGGCCACGAGCATCTGTCTTCATGTACGAACAGCCTTTGAGAGAGACAGCTTCTCATCTTTAGAGCGCTGCAGCTCTATAGTCCGTACAGGGGATGAACTATACTGCTCCTCTGTATAGGAAAAGGAAATTAAAAGGAGAGGGTCCAGAGAATGGATATGGATAGAGAAATGCGTAATTAGTGAAAATGAAAAAAATTATTTTTGCTCAACTTGTATGGAAGAGAAGAAACTGAAGGCGATAAAAAGCCAAGGCTCCTCCTAGAAGATAATAAACGAAACAAAGTAAGGAAATGACTACATCGATGTTAGGTTATTATAGATGATGCGTCGTTGGTTTTGTGATCTCATTCTTGTGTGATACGTGATCTGCACAGCTTTTGTCGTTCTCTATCTCCGGCAAAGCATTGAAGCATATGAAATGAAGAGGCCATTGTCACTCTGGTAGGGTTTTGCTTCGAATGGCTAGGGCTTTCCATAAGATAGAACCTACAATAACATAAACATAAATTTTAGGAGAATTTTAGAAGAGGGAGAGTGAAATTCAAAGTCACACTGGAGAGTAAAGAAGATCTTTCAACCTTTTTTCAATTAATTAGGCAGGTCCCGAGACTTAATAATAAACTAATAAAAGGACAACTTGCAATTAGGATTTTGGGACTCATCGATATGTTCTTACTTTCAAGCATGTCTTACTTTTATCAAGCATAAGGAGATGCAAGGTAAATATGATTCAGAGCCAGGCTAAAAATTACGACAAATGAAGTTTCCATTTATTTAATCAGTCTAATAAAAGTAAACCATTTTTTCATTTGTCAACACGCGATCGATGCCATCGCGAGTTAATCGTCACCGGAAAGATCACCTTCGCGTTCACGAGTTCCAAAGTATCGGAACCATAATGTACCGCGAACCATAGAAAACCTACCCGCATGTCGTTTTCCCCCCTGGCTCACGAAAAATTTGCAGATTTTGTACCGAGTTCTGCACGGGAATGCCCTAGCCCCCGGTCTCCCGATATAGAAGCCAAGAACCCTGTTACCTAGATGGCTCTATCCATCCCATCACAGGTACGAAAATAGCAAAAAGGTTTTTCTTTACGGACCAATTTTTTTTTTCCTTTTAGCTCAAAGTTAGAAACATGTGAAAATCGCAGTGGCTACAGTCCAAAAAACTAGGGCTGTACGAAGGAGAAAACGAAATGAATAGCAACCGCACTTTACCCCCCCACTACTACAATAAAAACTCTCGCAAAACATTCAATTTTAAACCTAAGAAAGGTGGAGTGTCCCCTCCACTGTATGACCCTAACAAAACCCCCATGTCCTTTTTGGGGGTGAGGATGACCAGAGGGGGAGAGGCTCTTCTTCATTATTGTACTGGCTCTTCGGGTTTCAGTGCTTGGAAGGGAGTGCTCCCCCCATTGATTACTAAACCGAAAGCTCGATCGAGGGTTCGGTCTTTTGGCACTTCGGCAATTGGAGAAATCACTTGTTTGTAGCTTTCCCAGTTACTGTTTTCTCCGGGGAAAGTGTTGGGGGTGTGGTGGCAAGAAAGTGACCCAACGCTTGAGTTGGAGGAATACTACGCAGACTCGAAAATACACCTCAACTCATAGATAGGTCCGCCATAAATATACATACATACATACATACATACATACATATATATAATAGATGACAAAGCCCCGATGTAATAGATCTCGTGTGTAGAGAAAGCATGCTTGAAGTAGAATTCTCTAATATCATGTAAAAATGTTAAATCCAAAAGGATAAGTATGAAGTGTAGATCCTCGTATGCACATGTGACCCTCATAAGCTTCAAATCTAATCAACATTTTTGCTAAGTTGGGGATTATATTTATGACATCCTTAAGCCATTTGAAATGATGATTTTGTGGTTCAGATGTGATAATCTCCCATGTAATTAATATTGGATATTTCATCTAGTCACATCACAATAATTATTTCATTGTAATAATAATAAAAATCTTACGGATAGATTACAGGTTGTTTCACGAGTACTCGATAGTTGCATCTATGCACCCTTGCACTTGAATTACGAAGAAATTGCATCTAGTACTTATATCAAAACCAGTGCTTTATTATGGATTTAATGCCCTGTTGTTTTTTGAACTGTAATCGGGCATAGTTTATTAGAACAAGTATAGTCAAAAACTTTATGAGGACTATATACACAGTTGATGTGGACAAAAGAAGCCCTAGTCTCAAAGGTCTAAGAGAAGGGGTATCCTAAGTTTCTGTGAATAGTAGCATCTGCTGTACTTACAAAAGAAATCCCGTTAAAAGTAACCCATGAATGGAGAGAGAGATGGCTAGGGCTCCACTCGTGTGCAGAGGATTGCTTGCAGAGCACACGTGGTGAGGTGGGGGTACATTTCTACAGAGAATAAAACCAAAGGCAAATATATGTATTCAGCTTTTTGATCCGGGGTACGTGTGCGGAATACAGGTGACGTGGATCGTGCCGGATGAGAGCAACGTATCATGGTTTCGTTTTTGTTTTTCAATAAAGCAGCTGCTGTATTTCCAACTTTGTTCTCTTCCCTTCCAGCTTGTTGCATCTGGAACTTCATGGGATTCTGATATGATTCGAGGAGAATAATTAGGGGTTGGCGAACAAAAGTTTAAGCCCGGAAGATGCATGAGATCACAGCATCGAATACAGAACATGCAACCGAAGCATCGGTCCAATTTAAACTTGAGGAAATTAAAGCGACTCGAAAGGCAGGAACTTTTGAAACAAATGCAGGACTGTCAATTGAACTGAATGAATCCCTCTAAGCTAAAGATGATTTCCTTGCACATTTCCTTATAAGCTTATGATGAACTCCTCTGAGGATCAAGGAAAGCCTCCCAAATATTCAATTCGAACAAGCAAAACCATTGAAAACCAGGTGTGGAGATAAAGGGAAGAAAATCAAATGAAAAAGGAAATATTTGTGGTAGGGCAGAGTTAGGGCTTGGTTGGGCAGGTTTGCTAGTTGGAAACTCCATGAAGTGGGCAAGTACCTACAAAAATGGAGATAGGCAACATCTTGCAAAGCTTTACCTTTTCATGGCCTTTCTCTTTTCTTACTTTTGTTATGGTGGGTCATGCAGCTTGGTTTTGCTTCCCATTTATGGTTTCCCCCTGTGCCTCTCCAATGGTCACTCATTGACTCCAGTTCCTTTTATAGACATACACGGCTGGTTTTAAAAAAAAGGCGTAACAGTACCATTCTGATCAAATAAAAAAGTAACAAAACAAGGGTTTTAGTGAAGTTACTTACATTTCCTTATTTTGAAAAGTAATCAAAAAAGTCTTACAAGAGTTTCGATGAAGTTGTTTACGTTTTAGATGGAAAACATGACTTAAAGAATGAAATTTTAAGAAACTGCAACAGACATTGGTTGGTGGGTTTTAGCTAAAACCTAAAAGAATCGCATCTAGCGTTTGGAGCGAAGTTGTGGGGGGCACTTGAGAATGACATGAAACTGGCCTACAATAAGGAAAATCGATAAATCCGAAATGGAATTTGATACCATTAAGTAAAATCATGTATCCGTCGTGTATCAAGTTTGGGGGTACATTATTATTTCAATCAAATAAACTCCCATCGATACACACATCTGTATACAGTGCTTATCGACGATCACATGCTGCTAATAGAAATCTTTCGGGAGAAGAAACTTATGCACTCCTTTCATGAGAAGAACTAGTGCGTCAATGTTGTGACAAATAACGCCTCATATCTCATATCGTTTGGATGACTTCCACTTATTGGAATTTTTTTTCCTAATTTGTTGTTAATTTATATATATATATGTGCGCGCGTGTGTATGGACTTTCTTGGGAACTAAGTTGCCCCCACTCTTATGCTTCTAACTGTGAAGGCTTGAGTACGAGGAGGAGATCCATAAAATAGTATAGTGGTTTAAGAGAGACGAGGGTAATCTCAGTTCCATTAAAAATAAGAAACAAGAAATAAATCTATGGTTGGTATCTGAAAAATTACCATTAAATCAACTGCAGCCGAGGTCGTATGCAAAGCATTTTTTTCTCTATTGCCGATATATACGTGGGACAAATCCATTCCTTCATATAGGCCTTGACCATTATTTCGGAGGGACGCGAGTCAAGGGAAGTCAAAACTTCAAAACTCCGTCAAAGCGATGCTTCCAAAAACCCTACGGAAACGCAAAACATACAGTGGGAATTGACCCAAGAGCCGAAAGTGTTCTGGACACTGAGAAGTATGCTAAAAATTCGTTCTTTAACTGTTTGGTGTAACACTGGGGAGGGTGCAAAACACGAAGTCTCCTTTCCGCGCGGTGATTTTACTCGGATTAGTCGCGGCACAGTGCGAGTTATGCTCCCTGCTCACAAGTCATTTTCGCCATTTATTGCGGGGTTTTGGTGTGAACTCTTTTGAGGGGACAGCCTCATTTTCTGTAGGAAAAAGCATGGCATCGGTGTGTGCTTTGGTTCTAGAAAATCAAGTCTCGGTGTTACTTAATCCCGACTCAAGAACGAGAGCTTGCGTGTACGTCGTGATTTTGACATACGATGGTTTTTCGTATGTTGGCGAATACTAACGACCGTGTTCCTGTGAGTCACGCGGCTATTAATGTACATCGTAAGACTAAAGGAGTGGAGCTATTGCACAGACAAAACAGTAAAGGACGTCCATAGTCCGAACAGAAAGATATGTCTTCCATGGGTGGACTTTGCTTCAGTCATGCATCATCGCCCGCCAGAAAAAACCAAGAAAAAAATTAGGACCGAATACAGCTTGCAAGACCAAATCTTGCAAACGGCGTGAGATGGAGAAAGCAAGGTGGGATCGAGTGGGGAATTCACTCACTCCCGTGACGTGAATTTCATGTATACGGACATCGTTTTTGGAATGTCTTTCATCTGTTTAGGAAAGGAGGAACACGCAACGCAACCCGAAAGGAAAATTTCCGTTTGGTTGTTGGGTCAACTTCAGGTGGTTAACCGTGATGCTCAGGTTTAATTGAATCCGTGACAGCCACAGCCCCTAAGGTTAGAGCCCTAGCCCTTAATAGTTAAGCTTAGCTGGAGATTGAGAACGACCGACGCAGGGAAAAAAGAGTAATTGAGGAGGAGCTCCCATGATGATGGAAGGGGTTGGAGTCCCGAGAGCGTCTAGTGAATTAGGCCCTGGCAAGAAGTTTTCCACTGGTCTGCAATGAAAAGGAAAAAGGCTTGTCTCGGACCCGCACAAGCTCAACGCAGCATGTCACATTGGCGAGCCTTTCTTTGTCATTGCAGGGTGAGACAGCCAGGAACCCTTCAACCCCATCCTGGGTTTTTAGAGAGAGAGAGAGAGAGAGAGAGAGAGAGCATTCCAGAGTCACTTTTAAACGTGCAAGTGTGCAATCGACCCTAGCATTGAAACCACTCTAAATACCGTTGGATGGAATGTATTAGCGAATGGGGGATGTGCGGTGGTCAGAGATCAGTGTAAATGCGAAGAAAATGTGTGAAACTTGGTGTCTTTTGGCGAGACATCCTTAGTGCCTACACGTGCTTCGATGAATGCTCCACTCGATCCCATTAAGTTAAGTCTTAAAAAGGCAAATTAGTACTCGAGACGAATCTTATCAATTTGATTACACCACAACAACACTTTCCAATGCCGAGAAGGGTTTGCTCTTGATAAGATGGATATAGAAATTATGACTAGCACACTAATACCCTTGTCATGCGAGTAAGAATGTCCATGCAGCTGATATTATTAAAACTATCTGATCCAATTGTTCAAGAGGATTGAGTTGAACATCGCAATTCCTATCTCTTCGCAATAGGTCATCTTTCGATTGCACGTGGAGCCTTTGTGAACATAATGTATGAGAAACTAAATCTCTTAAGCCATAAATTTTGTTCACGCTCCTATATGTATAAATGTTTCACTTTCTAATTCAACCGCACTAGTCTATTTCATAACATTACCCTTTGCAAATCTTTACTGCCACAAATCCATCTGCAAAATGCGCTTGGAATTTCATATAAAGCAACGGATATGATTGCATTTAAAACGGCAGAAATCAATTTTTTTTTTTGTGATGAAGTCTAAGTTCTCATCAAAATCAAATTACATAGTGATAAAAAATTGTATGACAATGATCTTCTAGAACCCTGTTTAATACCATCAGTGCAAGAAACGTATCAAGAAATTGACATAGTTACCACACCATGATTGAAATTTGTCAGTCTGGTCATGGAGTAAACGACTCTCCCAATATTTTTGGGGACACAGGGGAGGGGGCTAAGCTAGTGAACGTGGGGCGAGGAGTTCAGTCAAAGTTAAACTCTCTCTTTAGTGGTGGAAGACCCACCTTTTCCCCTTCCTCGGAGTCAAATTCGTCGTCCTGTTTATTATCATTGAAAAACTAGTTCTTGAATTTTATCGAGTCATAAAAGAAAAAGAGGATGCAAGAACTGTAGAGTAGCAGCACTCTGTCACTGCCCCCTCTCTCTCTCTCTCTCTCTAGGTTTCCGTCAAATGCAAAATTGAAACACTTACGGTTTTTGCCATTTCGAGCGTCCTTCCCCCTCTGCCTCCAAAGCAGAACTCTCTCTCTCTCTACACTTCTTATTATCTACCGAGATGATGACTGAGTAATAGTCCCGAACCAGAGTCTCTCTGTCAGCAAGAACTAGCGAGAGAGAGAGAGAGAGAGAGAGAGAGAGAGGGGGGACAGGAATGGCGAACAAGGGCGTCTATTTATCGGAAGCCAACGGCCACACCGTCATCGCCAGCTGCCAGTATCCCTCGATCCCGTCTCCGTCCTCGTCGTCCTCGACCGGCATTGTGAACGCGGACATGGGCTCTCTCTCTCTCGCCGCAGCCACCGCCCGCCACGGCCTCGCCGATCTCCTGGGGGCGACCACGAGCGACCCCATTGATCACCGGAGCAGGAAGGCCCACGGCAACGGCGTCAGAGAGAGCAACAGCGCGAGCGACGAGCACGACGGCGGGAGGGTCGACGGGGAAGCCGGCGGCCAGTCGAAGCTCTGCGCGAGAGGCCACTGGAGGCCCGCCGAGGACACCAAGCTCAAGGAGCTCGTCGCCCTCTACGGTCCCCAGAACTGGAACCTCATCGCAGAGAAGCTGGAGGGCAGATCAGGTAAACGCCAGGAAAAAAAAACATAAAGTTTCCATTTTTTTTTTCGTATATTAAATAGCGAAAAGATTGGATTTTCTCGGTGACGATGACGAAAAGACTCTGTCTTTTACTTTCGGGTCGTTGTCTTGGTCGTCGATGGTGGCATAGGGAAGAGCTGTAGGTTGAGGTGGTTCAACCAGTTGGACCCGAGGATCAACCGGAGGGCGTTCACGGAGGAGGAAGAGGAGAGGCTGATGCAGGCGCACCGGGTGTACGGCAACAAGTGGGCGATGATAGCCCGGCTCTTCCCCGGGCGGACCGACAACGCCGTGAAGAACCACTGGCACGTAATCATGGCCCGCAAGTACCGGGAACAGTCCACCGCATACCGGCGGAGGAAGCTCAGCTTGTCCCGGTCGCCGTCGTCTGGCTGCGCCAGGCCGGACGAAACCCCCGCCGGCCATCGCAATCGGGACGACTACGACGACGCCCCTGCGAGGAGAGATTACCCCGCGTCGTTCGGTAATGTGGGGGTGTCACGCTGGGCAATCGGGACGACGGCATTCGATCATCATCATCATCATCAACATATTCTTGGGTTGAATAATGGGTTGAGCCCAACTAGCAATAATGGAGAAATACTGGCGGTTCAGAATGGATTTGGTTTTCTCGCTGGTGGGTCATTTGCTGTGATATTTGCAGTTTCGTTTGGTCTCCATTTTTCTTGGTTCGAGCCGTGCTTCTTTTTTCCCTCTATTTCTTGTTCGTGCTGAGTATATCTTGCGTGCATTTCTCTTCTGGTGGGCATGTCTTGTCTGTCTGATCATCTTCCATGTCCTCTTCTGTGTTAGAGCAGAAGATAGGACCGATGAAAATCTTAAGCATATAAGTCCGCAGATAGAGGGAAGGTCGAGACAAAGATTTTGTGCCGATTAGTAGTCTTTAAAATATAATGCCTGCTTCAAATTTGAAAAGGAGGAACGATCACGACTGGAGTAGAACTGAGCCACTGTTTTATAGGTCGGAACAGCAACCACGACGACACGACGGCGAGCTTGTTCCATCACCAAACGAAACCCTGCACGAACTCATACGGCGCTTGTCTCCACCCTCCCCGGTGGCCACCGCCGGCGACGACCCAGCCGTCGGACCAGGACCGCCGCGCGGTCAGGGACCCGTACGCTCAGTGCTGTTGCTCGGACACGATCGCGTTGACGACGGCCCATCAAGTTTCGCCTTCGCCGCCGCCGCCGCCCCGGGAATGCGAAGCTCCTCCGTCGCCGTCGCCGCCGCAGCCGCAGCCGCAGCCGCCGCCGTCGTCGCCACCATTCATTGATTTCCTCGGGGTCGGAGCCACGTGAGGTTTGGAGCTCAGAAAAGAGAGGAGCTTTTTTTCCTTCCCTTCCTTCCGAGATTGGCTGGTGGTCGGGCAATCGTCAGTGAGGACCTCAATGTGGATCTGCTCCTACATAATGGAGAGAGCCATTAGAGGTAATCTGAAAAGATTGTTTCTTGCTGGACGTGTCAGCAACCCAGGGAAAAAGCCAAATGGCACTCCCCCGCCCAGAAAAAAAAAGAAAAAGAAAAAAAAAATGGAAGAACGAAAAATGAAAATGGAAAACCGAAAAGACTTGGCCTTTTGTGTTTTCTTCTATGATTCGTGTCTCTAATCACTCCAACCTGAACTTTCTTTGTGTTCTGTTTCTCGGACAGGTAGGCCTTAAACTTATAATTTAACTGATTAATCTGATGGCGACGCGAAGATTACTGCTCGAATGGAGAACAGATCTAAGTATAGCTTGAGAGCTTATAAATAAAAATATATAAAAGTCATTAATATGCCATCACTGTTTTTTCAAAGTTACATTCAGGCGCGTGCAGAAGCTTGGGAAAGGTCTGAGCTTCTGTTTAAGTTCACATAACCAATATGTTTCTCTCGTGTCAATTCATAGTTGCAGCGTGCGCGAAATATTCGAGCGCATCTCGTCATTACCGTTGGGAACGATAGGCTTTGCTCCTCTTTTAGTCAGGTCACAAAGCTTAGGTAATCCAAGGTGAGGCTCAGCTAACGTTTCTCGTTTTTGGGCATTTAGATTTGGAGGATCAGCTTTTGCCTTTGGGCCAGCAAAGTTCCATTTCCTACGTAGGGGAGGCAAACTTCAAAGTTCTGGTCTAGTAATGATAACTCGCTTCTTCTTCTTCTTCTTCTGCCGCTGCTGCTGCCTGATGCCATCGCCAGAGGCGCATAAATCTACTCAGCTTTGATGTTTAATAAGGACCGGTATGTCCCAAAGCTGGTCAGTGGGGATGGTTCGAAATTCCTCAGGAATAATTTTTGTGGAGTCCAGATGCCCACCAAGAGGCAAGAGTTCTGTGAAAAGCTTCGTACACATGCCCTGGTCGCCTTTGCTCCTCTGAAACCCAACTATACCCGAATTGCCTCTGGCTTACGTGAGCGTGAGATCTTTTCAGTTCACGGATTGAACCAAATCGACCCTTAGTTTGTCCTATAAAGTTAAGCTATTTACAGAAATCAAGGGAACTATGCTTTTATAGCTTAGCATACGCATCAATATGTTATCAGCAAGCTACACCGTCATGCACCTTCAAGTGGCGTTCGTCTGACCGTCATGTGAGTTTGTCGCGACCTACCCTCGGAAAAGGGAATAGGTTTAAAGAGTATTGTTTAAAGGATAGACTTAAGGCTCATAATTAGGCAATGGCTCTCCCAAAGCCCATACCTCGTATGACATTATGGTGTTTTTAAGAATTTCGTAATAAGAAGTTGGCACTAACCTATTGGGATCGGTGAAGAACCAAGTGAGGTATGAGAGTATACCTCGCTTCCTACACAGCTAGAGAAATCGGGGTCAAGGACTTGATTATACTAACTAATTAGTTCCATTTTGATATCTAATTTTGTTCACATTTTGACAATTAGATAGTCTGGATTGATTTTTAAATTTATCCACTAATATATGATATGATTATGCGGGTACACAATTATTAAAGTAACAATCAGTAACCAAGAAAGTATTAAATAAATTACAAGGAAAAGCAATAATCTAACATTAAAAAAAAATAAAAAAATGACATTCCTAACTAGGTTAAAAGGAAATCACAATCAATATATTGAAAGTGCGCCATCATTTGATAATTTGTCTCAAAAGGGAAATATTAGAACCCTATTGCAAGGCCCTAAGATTTTGTTTAATTCTGAGCCCTATTTTTGTTGATGATTTTCCCACACTTTAAGAGAAAACTATTCAAAAAATATTTTTTTTAATTTTATAAAAAATAAAAAAATCGATTTTTTTTTTAAATATAAATTTTCTGCAATTTTTTATTCCGAAAATAGTAACTCGGGCAGGGCCCTCGGCCCGATTCACATGTGGGTCGGGTAAGGACTCATGGGTTTGGGTCATGAACACTAAAAGCCTAATTGAAGAAGTGGGCTCAGTGACTTAAACCCATTCGGAAAAGGGCCAAGATCAAGCCCAAATTTATCAAAGGAAAACACCTAAGCCCACTTACACTAAGATCACTTTAAAACAACTTCCAGAACATCCGAAATAAGCCCAGCTCCGAAATTAGCCCACTTACTTGACCTATCCACAAACTCCTTCTTAGACATGAAAATAACCTTAAACCCAATAAACTAACCTAAGCCCAACAACAAAATTCAGCCCGAACCAAACACAAAAATCCCCAACACAAGATATCACCAGTTATCGGCCCGCTGCCCTTCAACAACAATTCCCATCATCATTCGTTTCAAACGCACCCTCATTGGTCACGCCACCACTGCAAAGAGCCTTCACAGAATATACCAAAACACAAAACAAAAGGCAACCAAGAACTTGGGGAGAATCAAACTCGGTAGAAATGAAACTTGACTTGAAATATATCCCACGGACTTTAGAAGCCTTATACCGCCAAAAAAAGAAAAAGAAAAAGACACATCTTTGAATCATCAACATAAGTCGGAATCGACACATCTTTGAATCATCAGCATAAGTCGGAATTCAAGACTAGAACGAAAGGTTTTAGTTCGGGCATTCCTTCGAACACGTGGTGGACACGGATGGATAAGAAAACTTAGACCAATCTTCAGAACTCGAACTCACATTCGGACTCGAGAATATCGACAAACAAAGCTCGAAAACAATAGATACAGGCTGTTTGAAGACAAATCCAGGAATACTAGATATAGCAAGCCTCTCAATTTCATGGTCTAGCCAAAATTTGGTAAGGCAACGAAAGACTCGGAGGATGAGCGGGAGTCCCTACCTGGCTCGGGAACGGCGGCTAGATGATGAGCTGAGCTATGGCCAGTGGCCTTGGTGTCTCCGAGTCAAGATCCTCGGGGCTAGGGAAGTTCGGACCGAAAGGACACTTACCGGATATGTGGGTATCGGGAAAGCAAAGTCGGGACGACAAGGATAGCCGACCACCAATTCCAGTCGAAAGGGCCGGGCTTACGAGGGGAGGGAAAGGCTGGGCCGGGCTTGGAGGAGAAGAAGGAAAAGAAGGGGTCGGGGTCCGGGCCCAGGCCCACGCGGGGAAAGGAAGGAGAGGCGGGTTTCTTTTTTTTTTTTAAGTATCTATTTGAGAAAAAATTAGGTGTCAACAGAGTTCCGTCGACATTCGTAGTTAGTCCGAGGAGAAGATGAAGAAAAGCGATTGAAAGCGAAGCAATCCTTTTTTGTGCATGACAATAGGGAAAATATTCATGTATGCCATGTTGCCTGCTGCCCTCTGAGTTTCAAATTGAAATGGACTGGATACATAAAAGAACATGGGGTCTAGAATTCCGGCTCGAGCCCAGGAAAAATAGCCCGGAATCAAAGAGAAATGCCCAAATTGATGAATGTCTTCACGCAACGGAGCAGCAAAAATCTAGGAAACAGTCTTACAAGAGAAAGCATCGGCATAGCTCCTGACTATTTTTATCATACAAATTCGAAGTTTGGGTGGATTCGTGTCTACCTCTCACGTGCTCTCATGGAAGTTCATTGACCGGCACAGCGCTGCGGGATTCGCTTGCAGCAACAGAGTCCTCCTGTCATCGAAGCTGTTGCCTTTCACAATGGACTGAAAAGCCTGGGAGAGAAAACCGTCCGACTCCCCTGAATCAGAAGCTCCGTCCGGTGCTTCCCTTGCCCCGATAATCGATTGCCTGGTAGTTCCTCTGCAATCATAGACATTCCCATCTCGCGGATGCTTCCCTAGTATCGTCAAACTTGGAGGACTAGTGCTCGCGTTGCCGTGGCTAAGTGAGGAGGGCAAGGGACCAGGCAGTGCATAAGCCCAATAACATTGTGGCGCCTGGTAAAATGAAACAGGGAAGCCTGGAGTATATACAGCAGTTGGGGAGTTCCATTGAACAGAATCCAATGGATAGCCTCGATAATTGCAAGCTGCCGGTTCTGGTGCGCTACAGTTGCTTGCCTTCTCCGTTGAATTTGAAGCTGTCAAAGAAGATCCACACGAACGTTCGTCGCTGAAGTTATCTACCCCCCTACCAGAACATGGAATTGCTCGTCCAGGATCAAGAAATCCGTTTATAGTACTTGGCACTGGAGCTGCAGATTGACCCCAATTAGGAGAATCTGAACCGAACCTCAGGATGGTGGTTCCGGCGGTTTTCAAATCACCAGCACAATCAGCTCGAAGAGATTCAGGTACTCCCGTGTTGTGAAACATCGCCACCGTGGCTGCATAAGAGTTCTTGCTCTTGCGACGGCCAGCGCCAACAGGGATGTTCCTCATCGTTCCTCCGGCAGTCCAGTACCGTTGGCACTTTCTGCAGAGGTGCCTGGGCTGATTCAGGTTGTAGTTGTTGTAGTAACAGAACTTGGTATCCATGCTGTTGCATCGCGGGCACGGTAGTATCTTTTCAGGCTTCTTTAGAGTCGTTTCTCGTGAGATACTCGTTTCGCTCTCTTCTTTGTTCTGCGCAGAAGGGGGAGAAGTTTCTCTGCCCGTTTCATCTTTCTGGTTAATGATCGTTGATTCAGCAGAGTCTTTCGGGTTGTCCGCCGCCCAACACGATATGCCTTCTTCATATTTGTCATTCATCGGTTCTCTTTCTGATAATGCCTAGCAATTTTAAAAGAGGTATGGAGGATCAGAACTTAGTATGTTGTAGAAACAGGAAACATCTACTAGGAAAAGATAGATCCTTCTTTGAATAACACAAGACAAACAGACAGCATTTGCAGTTGAATAATACGCTCGTAGCATTTTAAACTGCGTTTCCTGATCATTTCACTGCGAGCAAATTCATTTTCAGTGTAAAATCCATGTCCAGTTCAACGAATTCAGCAGGTTTGATAAGAAGCAGAATTGAACAGAGAACAAAGTAAGATGAAGAACAGCAGTCCGAGGGATTGACATTCAATGGCAACCAACTCAATACTAGACAGTTGCTTTTGAAATGAAAGTAGTTTTGGTCGATTCATGGATTGTGAAGCCGCAACTTCATGAATTCAGGGGGAATCACCGAGTGCTCCGATCATGTTAAATGGGAAGCAGCCAAGAATTGGTGGCGAATGCCCAGATCTTTACAGCGATAGACCGACTAGGATAACAATAAGGATGCTTATCAATAACCAAGAAACCGAACGAACTACTACCACAAGAAAAGGGTTATTTCCGACCTCTATCTTGACCAATTGGTTCACGCACCGGAGCGAACTTATTACCGATCAATGGATCCCGACCAGTTCATACGCTGCGATCTTCATGAGATTGGACGCGCTCGATTCCATAAAAGAGATAAAAATGAATCGGAAACAGAGCTTACCCTCTAACGTTAGGACATACTAACCAACTAGAAGTTCAAGCATGCACCAATCCAGAAAGGCAGTATAGGAAAATTGAAGGCATAGGAAATATACGAGGATTGGAAAATCAAGTCCTTTCCTCGTTTCAAAAAGACCGACTATGAAGGAAAGCTAATTGAACTGTCAGTCACCAATACCTTGTCTCCTCGAGTCTCCCCTGCTTCTCTTCCACCTCTCTGTTCCTGCCATGCAGCATCAGCAGAGACAGAGCCACCGCGATCCCACGAGCCTGGACCTCCAGCTTCCGAAGCAAACTCTTTCCCACCCCCCCAGGACGGCTCATCGAGAACGCCTCGCTTCCCCCGGAGACCAATCGTCTGCCCAAACAGCTTTATCGCGGCATCTTTCATCTCCAACATTCTCCTCGTTGCCACAGCTCTGCTCTGTTTTTTCCTCTCTCTCGAGCAGTTCAAAAGGTCTCAGCAAAAGATTTGCCCACTGCCCGTCTCTCTGCTTTCTCTGTTTTCTCCACAGCGAAGTTAAGGGGGGGTCTTCTCTCTTTGTAGAAAAAGAGGCCCCTGCTGCGAGTGCAAGCTCGTGTGGGAAGATGCCACATCAGAAACGGGGGGAATTTTCTGAGCCACAAGTTCATGTGGCCTTTGAGATCTTTCATGCTGTTCGATTCCCCCACATCTCGCAAAAAGATAGTGCTCTTTTGTCCAACTTTTTCCCTTCCATGTCATCTCCCCCTCACCCCTCTTCCTCTTCCTCTCTCTCTCTCTCTCTCTTCCCCACTCCTTCCTCCTTTTGTCCCTTTCCGGAGCGCCTTTTCATCTGTTGACCGACTTCGTTTGCACGAGGGGCCCTTCCATTTTTACCTCTTCCATCTTTTGCTCCGTGCTTCGCTTGGGATGTGTGGTTCGATTGTCCGGAAATGCGACAGCCTCGAAGTTTGTTGCGAACGGAAACCATGTTTTCGAGAATGACGATGAAAACAGAAAGATCGCTCTGAATTGCGTTACAATGATTACTTGAGACATGGAAAAAAAGCAAGGATTTTTTGTTCTCCTTGGCTTAAAAGGTCATAGTTCGCAAGGATAAATTATTGTTTGGCCAAAAAAGAAACATGGGTATCTATCTATGCAACCACCTCTCGTGAAAACGTCATATTTAGGCAACTTTTTTTTTGGGGTCCAAATATGAAACTGACCGGATGGACTAATCAGACCTATGTCAAAATGGTACGATAGGTTCAACTTGATTTTATATGGACTTGGCGATTGTGATGAACTGAACATGTATCCTATGGTAAATTTGTACATATCGAAATACACACCATTATAATAACTTCGGTTATTTGTGGACGATGTCCTCATTTGTGATTATAACCTCCATTCTATCTCTTTTCTTTTTTCCCCAAATGATCTTTACGTCGTGTCCATCATTTAATTAGGATGAGGCATCTACCGGTTTCAATTGATTTAATTTGGTCCAAAGAAAGACATTCTCACCTTGTAATCATGCCATGCTATATTTAAGTTGAGAGAAAGTGACATATGCACCTATTCTAGTCTCACATGAACCGTCAAATCATTTAAAACCTACTTGGTTGGATGGATATGAACCGAGCTCATATCCATGTTCATATGATAACTTTTTCAAGTTTAGTCCTTTCTAAATGAATTTTCAAGTAACATAAATCCGTATACTCCTATTACACAATCATATTTGTTTTGTCTCTTTTTTTTTTTTTTTTCATTATCAAAAGGATATTCATATCATGTTTAGTTTATAAGTTACGTTACATCGTTGTCACGTAAAAAATGTAACGGATCGAAGAATTGAACACGAATGTTAAAAGTTCACAACACGATGAGGACCAAAACTTATAGACTAAACATATCGTGTTTAGTTTATAAGTTACATTAAATCGTTGTCACATAAAGAAAGTGACAAATCGAAGAATTAAACATGAATATTAAAAGTCCACAACACAATGAGGACCAAAACTTATAGACTAAATATATCATCACATCGTTGTCACGTAAATAATGTAACGGATCGAATAATTGAACATGAACATAAAAAGTCCACAACACGATGAGGACCGGAACTCGGAGAAAGCATAATTAGTGGCTGCAATCACTTGGGAAATCATGGGCAGGTAAATTCCATTTGCATAAAGAGGAAAAAGTTAGATGAAATCCGGTGGATGATTTGTCGGGGCGACAGCTAATGGCAAGTTGCCAGGTGGGCTCGGCCGGTGGGACCCTGGAGGGCTTCCTTCATTCTTCTTTCTAGCTAGTGGCGTGGAGGGCGTGCTCGCTCTGCTTTTCTAGTGAGGGATTTTGAGCACTTGCTTGAGTGACTGACACGTTTCGCCTCCTCCATGGGGGGGGGGAGAGAGAGAGAGAGATTTGTGATGATCTTCCAGCGCGGCTTTTACTCATTTACCCCCCGAAAAGAAGGCAAAAAGGTAAACGAAGAATGACGTGTACATTCGCGGTCGACATAGGATTTCGGTTGGTGGCAATCCCACGGCTCCATAGGCCCATCCATCATCGTCCGATGGGCCTAATGTTTTTAAAAGACCCTGGTTCTAACTTTACTTCTTATCTTTAATTTTAAGTTATTTTTTTCCCATAAAAAGCTCATAACTTTAACTCCAGTTCCAATCTATTCAATTTTTCTTTGCTTCATAAAAAATACCCACAAACTTTTACTTGAGGCCTAATTTTGCGTCCGTTAACCCTCTATGCAAAATTTATTTTGACAAACGAAAGATGGAAAATTTCCGAGTGTGAGCTATATGAGTGTCTCAATCCAAGTGTCTTGAGTGCATACTCTCTAATCACGAGAGATGAAAGACTCCCAAGCATGAGAGATAGAAGGGTGACCGCAAAATTGAAGATCCCTGAGCGAGATTGGAAGGAAGACTCTTTTAAGAGTAAAGACAATTGACGAAAACAAACCCTAATTGCTCTAGTTTTCACCAAATTTCAGATTGAAGAAGACATCGTTTGGGTCGATGTGGAAATTCATATCCAAAAGACGTCTTTTTGGATTTGAAATTTGAGAAAAAACGAGAGTAATGATGTGAGAATGCCACATTAATAAAGGCAATTTTGAATGGAGGAATAATGAAGATAGATAGAGGATTCAAGTAAAAGTTTTGTGGCATTTTATGTGATGAAACAAAAATTTAGGTAGAATTGGGACTTGACGTAAAGTTGGTGTTTTTATAAAATAAACGTTAAGGATAGAATTGAGAGTTGAACAAAAGTTGGCGTTCTTTAAAGAGACAAAAAAGAGAGTATAAAGTGGAATTGACCCAATTGAGACTGCAATTAATGTTGGGGTCTTTTGAGGGTATTAGACTGATCTTAGAGCACAACTTACTCATTCATCCCAAAAAAGGGCAAAAAGAAAAGACAATTGACATGTACATTTACGATTGAAGTATGATTCCGGTTATACCCGATTGCCGCCTTGGCAATCTGACAACTCGGTAGGCCCCTCCATCCATCAATGTCTGGCAGGCTTCTCCAAATTGCTCGTCGTATTACTTCGGTCGGGGCTCGGAAAGTCTAAATGGTACATCGGATTAGTTTGGACATACGGTCATTTTTAAAGGGTCGGGATCAGTTTGATTGGATCGGACGATGACATATCTATTCCAAGTAGTATTTATTGGACGAGTAGACTTTAGGGTCGGCCCCGAGAAATGAGCTTGAAAAAATTCGTGAGGCGTGGCCTTACGAAAGATCTGTTAGAAAGCATGGGTTTAGATGATAATAGAGCGAAAAACAACAATTCTCGATTCTCAACTTTTCTTTTGGTAGTGTCAAGCGGAAAGCGACATTAAGTGGAGCAACATTAAGCGACAAGCACATCACCGGAAGAGAAGGATGCTGTGAGGCTTTATGATATACAACATTATCTCGATCCATCTTTAACTTCGCTATCATCCAATTTCATGATAATCAGGTGCCTTTGAAATTCAAGCCTAATATCACTTGGATTCGGTTGTCGTGAATTTCGCCACTCATTTCAAAGAACGACAATCGTCAACGACGGCCCCTTTGAGAATTACATAGTAATTTAAGGATAGAGACATTTTGTCCTCATTGGTGCTCTCATACGGTGTTTCTACCGTCTTAACTGTTGATCCATATGAAAACGCGAGTCATGAAACCATATGAGCATACTTACTTCAGTGTGTTAAAAGTTACGAGTCCTTGCTGTAATTTTTAGCAAACTCCTTATATATAATTCATGTAGTTCCTTAGTACCTAAAATGTTAGCTTTTAAATAAATCAGGGAATTGTATAAGCAGTTTGGCCCAATACGGCCTTGTGGGGTTTGGAAATTTCTCCTATAAGTATAAATCCATCAAAGGCAGAAAAGAACTAAATCTTGAAAGTGAATGGCCCAATAGGGAAAGCCCTATTCCTGAATAAGAGCAAAATAGAGAGAGAGAAAAAAAGAGTGTCTCTTTTGATTTTTATGACAAAATCCACTTTAGTAGGTAAAAACGAAATCCGGCGAAACCCGAGCCATAACTCAAGCATTTAGCCCAAACATCATGCTCACATGATGATAATTTGGACGGAATGATACCTGTAAAATGCCTTTTAGATTTTATGTGAAGAGCAGCGTTAGATATATTAATATTATTTTTTAAGATTGGTTTATTACATGATGCGCCGGACTATGATTAGCCTTTTTAATAAGTATGCCATTTCGGAGAATTGATCACAATCCGACACATTGATGAACAATTTTTTTATTTTTCAATAGACTAAGGTTGAAATTTATCTTATTTGCGTGAAAAAGGTAAACAAACAGAAACAGACAATCATTGGAACATGACTCGAATCAGCATCTCCATCTATAAACGGTCTCTCTACTCCACATAAATTGTAAATTCCACTTTGGTTGACCAATATTTCACTAGTGTAGAGGGAGAGTCTTTCTTCATTTAATCTAGTTTTCACAAGGGATTTTTTTTCTTTTTTGGCTTTCCTGTCCTCCGCACTCTTTTGCTTTTGTCCTATTCTTTTCTCTTTTGCATATTGATTTCTCCTTTTTTTTTTCCACTAGCGCTTTTTTTTTTTTAATACTTACAAGTAATAAAAACAACACAAAATTGTTTAGCAACATTCTTGAAGAATCTTTGGCAAAATTGAAACTGGTCTGCTATATTGGTGATTTTTGGCGAAAATTGCCCTGAAATACTACATTAGACTTTCATGCAAAGATTGATGATTCAATCGATCTAATTTAAAAATTCAAAACTAAATTGACATCTTCATAATATACTAATGATCGATTGGGTAATTTTTCTTAAATTAATGTGACGAAAAGCTAATAATACTAGCATGTAACTAAATTTCATTGTACCGGCAAGACATATCATCCCCTGAAACTTTTCATGAATCAAAAAGCTTCGACAAACGTGAATAACGTGTGTAGTGGACTCAAATCAGAAATTTACGAAACCACCTTCGGATTAACCGAGGTTGGTTGTAAACCACTACTAAGCTTCCATTTCCTTTCTGCTTAGATTCTTCTCCAGGTGTCATATTTACTGAGGATTGATTGATTTTACTTCTGTCCATGTTGAGTGGACTCAATGATTTGATAACTTCTATCTGCTTTGAAGCGTGGGTGGCAAAGAAAATCATGGCGGTTGTTCCCCTTTGTTGGCTTGATGGGAAAGATGAAGAAAGGAAAAAAAGAAAAGAAAAGACAAGAAAAGAAAGGAAAATCGAAAAGAAAGAAAGAAAGCGATTTCTAAGAATCTGATTGCAATTATTATGCACATACCAACCGATTTCCTCAGATTCCAAATGCACAATCATCTTTCTGGCATCCAATAGAGCAGCAGATTTCTAAATATAATGAAAGGAATCTTATTAGTTTCGAGCGGAGATTTTGCTCAATTAATCTTAAATTTATTATATGAATATCAATTTAAACTTAAATTTTTTGATTTTACCAACTAAATCTTAAATTTTTGCACAAAATATTAAGACTTTTTCTGGTCGATTTTCCGCTGAAAACCACTGACGTGGAGGCGTGCTGATAGAGTTATAATGATTGGACAATTTCCCGACCTGAGTGGGTATCCGAGATATGTTGATGTTCAAAGGGAGAAAAAAAAGAAATTTCAGGGTGTAACATACGACGAACCAATTACATCGGCAAGGCAAATTTGGCCTAAATAATTGGAGGGGGAATATTTGTGCATGATACTATTTTGTCCCCATTCAGTGGGATCGTGGGGTCGGTGAGAAGGATGTTTCTCCCCTCAGTACAGACTCCAAAGACGTTGCACCATCACATGATGAAGCAGACAATGTGGCCATTTCTGATGATCTGACACTCGTTGGGGAATATTATTCGGTAAATCGCACCTCTCCCCGCAAAAAAAAAAAAAATCAAGAGTTTAATCCCCTCGAAGCTCTCCATGGACGATTTACTACAAACTAATCATGTCATTTTGGCACTGAGATTAAGGGCAAATATAATTTCGTGATATGATGTTATCATTAGGTTTTGTCATATTAGATGATGTTTATTTTTGTTAATCGAGTGATGTACTCGCGTCGTTTACGATAGCAAAAATTTCTTTTTCTAAGCAGGAATTGATGGCCTGAGGTGATTCGATGTTGTGATTGTTGTCATTACCGTTGAAACATCGTTTTCTTTCCGTTCAAAGGATTAGAAATTTGCACGTAGGGGATTGCGATGATACCAGAAAACCCTAGTCCCATGATTGGAAACCAATGACTCTCTCCACTTGCCACCCTCACCAAACTCCTCAAACGAGTTGCCTCTTGAATGACTCTCGATCTCTTAGATCAGAGATCGCCAACCACGGTCACCGGTGACCTCGAGCTTCACATTGTCGATGGTGTCGGGATAGTCAGTGCGCAAACGACGAGAGTATTTCCATCCCTACTTCTCGTGGGTACGCCATGTTCTTGCTTCTCTAACCCTAACACAGCAAACCCTCCAGGGCGACCCTGGCAAGCTTTCCTCACAGTGACATGAAGCTCACGTCACTATCGAGCGGCAGGCGTAAAATCACCCCGCGAAATCTTATATATATATATATATATCCATGTGTAAAAAGCACTAGGATTTCAATGATATTCTTTCTAGGGAGATGGTGACCGCTTCCCTTTCGTGTCTCGCTTTTGCCCTGATTCCCTGAGGCCACTATATTCTTCTCCATCTCCCTTCTTTTTCCTTGCCTTTGGACTTGTGCGTGGAGAGAGAATAATATGTGCAATCGATGAGGGGAGCAACTTTCCTTTTTTCTCTCTCTAGTTTTTAGATGACTTTTGATTCACCAGACCTTCTCCCAACCCACGAAAAAAATAAAAAATAAAATAAAATAAGAAGAGAGGGCAGTGACAGGGGGGGGGGCATTAGGGCATCATCCTAGAATCTACTTTACTCGTTATGGAATATATTAAAGCAAAGAAAAGAGAGAGCTTCAAGTACAGCCAGCAGCAGCCTGATGAAAAGAGAAATTGTGTGCTTCACTTGCGCCCCTTACCTTTTCCTGTTTTTTCAAAGTTTTAGGGGCCACAAGAGGAATGCATACTCGTCGACAATTTCTTATATTCCTTTCTTTGGAGTGAGGATTTCAGTTTGGCCAAAAGGGTGGTGAGGATTTTTATCACCTCGATCTTATGGAAGAAGAAATGGACCGCGGATATATGCAGGATATGCTTATCAGTTCCCGAAGGAGTTTTGTTCTCTAGGTCCTTTTCCCCTGTGGAAGGGTAAAATGAAGTAGAAAGAGGGAAAATTGTCCAAAAGATCCTAAATCTATTGTATGACAGACCAATTCAATCTTAAAACAATCGATTATGTTACTTTAGTCATAAACTTTTTGATAGGAAATTGCTGACATAGTGATCTATCAATTGTCAGGCCTCATTGATGATCGGCGGAGATCTCTAGCCACTGGCGAGAGCCTCGACGCCCTCACTTGAGCTGGGGCTGACGAAGGTAGTGACCTTTGTTGACCATTGTTGTAGCTTAGGATGGCTGATGGAGAGAAAAAACATAAAAGAAAAAGAAAAGGGAGAAAAGGAAAAAGAAGAAGAAAAATTTTAGAAAATTTAGAAAATTGTAAAAGTTGTCCATGTTAGCATTAGCTGTGTTGCGTCGAACTATTGTTGCTAATTAGATCGCCACATTAATGATTTTTGATCAAAATTAACTGGAATCATTAAATTGACAAATCATAAAAAACTTCATATCTAAATTGGTACATTTAAAAAGTTTAGAATTAAATTACTTCGATTAAAAGGTCCATGATTGTATTGGCCGTTGTACAATAGGTTTAGAATTTTCTGGACAATTTTTTTCAATAGAAAGAAAGTGAGAGGGCTATAAAGTCTAGAAGCTTGTTGCAAAAACCGGAACGCCAGGTGTCAGGGTAAGGAGTATTGAGTCACTAGAAGCTTGTTGCAGAAAGTTTCTAAAAAATTCGCCATTGAAGTCTAGAAGTCGACCACGGTGATATAAAGTCTAGATATCCATAGTCCAAAGCACCATCAACGAAAATGTCCCAAATGAATGAACTAATGAGGTATTCAAAGGGAGAAGAATATGATGGTAAGCGGAATGGATCATACCGTGTCATAATCTTGATATACAGAATGGTTGGTGAATAGGTGACCGCATGTCGGATGGACACTAACCAATGATACTTGCCTCGCGTAAGGAGGGCATGAACTAACGCCGCATGTTAAAATGACACAAGCCAACATCAACCCTGCTATAAAGGACCAGGGAATATGATCAAATTCCGTAGTCCTTCAAATAAAAGGACTAGGGAAAAGGACTAGGGAACAGGTCAAACCATCCCTAATGAGTCTTACCAAAGTTCACCAAATCAGAACTCTTTAAAATATCCTAATTGAACAGAAATAATCAAGATTGTGCCACCAATTCTAAGGGCTCCCTACATATAACAATGCTCTCTAGAACAAGGCTCCAATAAATACCTAGGCAAAAGATATTTGTCAGTAGATTCAGATAATTAGCGCAGAAAATTGTAATTTCTTTTTCATAAATATAAAATGATCAAATTATGCTCCTACACTGCTCATCCGTTTGTCTCAATTCTCTTTGTCATATATTGGGCAACAATATTCCTTTCTTACGAGGCCAACAACCTGATAGAATCCTAAAAGCTCATCAAATGGAAAGAAAATGTGGAGTAAGACCCATGTGGCTTTCGTATCGTGCCAAATCATTCATTTCGAGACTTAGACTAGACAGTGACTATGTTTATTACTGAATAACCCTATTTGGTCGGTTGAAGTTTTATCTGCTTGCATGCCCACTTCAATCTAATCCATATCGTATGAAAGACGACATTCAATCAAAATTATTTGCCTCTTCTCACTGATACAAAATACAGAAAACAAGAAGAGATTGTAATTATCTTTTCAATGGTGTGATATGATGGGACAATTTGTCCTAAATACAGATCTTAAATGGACTCCAACATCACCACATACTTGCAATCAACTTCAGAACAACACAGGATAAAGCTATGGAAACATACTAATGAATGTAGCAGACCGAGCGAATGAATGGCACTGAGAAGGCAGTGCTTTTGAGGGTGGGGGAGGGAGTGATCAATCATTGGATTTTGATTCCGGCGATCAACACGACAACAGCTATCGGCCGCAACCCAAAGAAAACCCTTAAAGATCGATCTGATCAATTTGACTTTGACACGATCATTTGCTGGCCAATGACATGTATTTATCTTCTTTTTCCGCCCCTTTTCCCTTGGGTGGAATTTTCTTTTGCTCGGCAGGATCCTCTCCTTGTTGTGGAATACAGGCTAAAAAAGCTCATGCACTCGCTCTTCCTCTTCCCCTTTGGAATATGTTTCTTTTTCATAATTCACCTCTTTGATTGCATTACTATATGACAGAGAAAGTGGAAAAGCCATAGAACTTGTGCCTTTTTGTCACTTCATGGAGTGGGGCTCCTTCCAGTCCCTAATCTAGTTTAGATTGTGAGATCATCCTCTGTGCATCTAATTTTTGAAACCATGCGGGAGTCATTAAGAACGTCGTCTCTTTTAGGAAAAGGATCAGCCAAATAATTTGAGATTTTGTAAATTTAATGCGTATATCTCAATGTAAAAAAGAAGAAGGATTTATCATATCGATTGAACTGCTTTATTCACTTGGCTCACCATCAAGCATTCGAATAGGGGCCGCTTTGATCATACTTCACTTTGTTGGAATACCTTACTTAGAAAAAACCACATTCACCAAATTTTAAGATAATTATCCAAAAAGTTTTAAATTTATTGTACGGAGGCGAATTCGGTTTTATACATTTTAGTTGTATAATTAAATCCTAAACATATTATATGACAGCCCATATAGTTATAAACGTTTTTATTGTACCAATTTAGTTCTAATTTTTTTGACAATTTACATTTTGTCATTTTAATTCTAAATTTTTTAACAATTTGCGAATGTGGTCCTTTTGAGTAATTTTGGCCCAAAAACGTCAAAGCTATATTAACAAATCATTAAAAGGTTTAGAATTAAATTGGCAAATCATGAAAATGTTTAGAACTAAATTGGCATAATTGAAAAGTTTATGATCGAATTGGCCGTCGTATAATAATTTTAAGACTGAATTGGCATAATAAAAATATTTAGGATTGAATTGAATAAGTTTATAATATTTTCTACAATTTTTGTACCAAATGTTCGATTCCTCTCTCCCTCTCCCTCCCTCCTTCCTTGGTAAGGTGACTCCCTCTCTCCCTCCCTCCCCTGGCAAGGTAGTTGACAATGTCCATTGAGGCTGATCATTCCATTTAGGGTCTACACACACATAAAAATAGTCGAGTCATTACAAATAGTATTACATCTTTTACTTGGACATTAGAGAAAGGACTGCTGGCATCATAGGTCCTTTTTGAGGCTCGACCCACGTACTTCGAGCCAGATTAATTTTCCGTTGACAAGTGTTCGACCATCGATAGCGGCATATCACAACGTTTAAATTCCTCCGGATCCCGGTTAGCGAACGTTATAAAATCGGTAGCAGTGCGTCAAGATGCTAAAAAAAAAGTACAACGAGTTCGTGGTTGGCAAATAGAATAACGCCATCGTTTGACAGGTTGTACGAAGGACCCGGCAGGGCCCTAGATTCTCTTCTCCGTGGATATTTCACCACAAGAAAGAAAGAAAAAGGAAAAAAAAAAAGAGAGACAGATGCTTGGCCTTCAATTATCTACGAAAAAGAAATATGAACTCGACCAGGTTATGAGGAACTCGAGTCCTCCCCCGCCCCCTCGGTATGATGATGATGATGATGATGATAACTGATTGAAGACGACTCCTTTTTCCACATTTTCGGAAGGACAAGAAAGGAAAAGAACATCTGGGGAGATAAGAGGGACGACCCGATTCTCTTCCCCTTTTTTTTGTGGTGTGAGTTCTTTGTCAACAAAGAAAACATTAGGTGAGGTAAGGTAAGGTGCCATCGTACAGAATAAAATGATTAAATAAACCTAAGTTGGATTCATTCAATCTTATCCTCCTTGCTAAGAACAAAGAGGAATCTGCCGACGTCACCGGTTGCTTCTGAGAACGATGGAACGGGTCCTCTTCACAAGACGGAAGCATTACACGAGAGCAAAGACCCGTTTTTCCTCTTTTGGTTCTTCAAATGATGCCTTTAATGACCCTCATGAGTATCTATCTTTAAGTATATGCAGAGATGTAGAATACGACCCGTTTGTCGAAAGGCGTATGTTTGATTTGTCAATGTAAATTGATACGCTAATTTAGCAAATTGATCTTATCATACCTTGCATTAATCCGTGAAGAAAAGGGAGAACAACACAGCATCACAGCATTCCCCTCTAGTTTTATTTTGATTGTTCTTGAACACTCAAGGCTTCTCAAGAATAAGGAAAGCTGTACTATATGCATTGAGCATGCATGGACTCTTGGTGGGCCAAGCCTCTCGTTCACAAGGGAATCAAGCAGAGAGGAGAGAGAGAAGAGAGAGAAGAGAGAGGTGGGAAAACAGCTAGACAGAAACAAACCACGTACTTTATTTTTTTAGGCCCTCTTTTCTATCCTTTTGAGACTCATCAAATTGATGCGTGTTGGCTTTCTTTAAATTTTAGCTGCACCAGAGATTCTCTCCATCCCACCCTCCCCTCTCCTCTTTCAAGTCAAAGAAGAAAGAAAGCAAGAAAAGAAAAGAAAATTCTCTAGAAAAGAAAAGTTGGTGTGGATTGAGAGAGATGGGAAAAGAAAAGGCGAGAGAGCCAGAGACCGAGTAAGCGAGGGCATATATTCCCCTACCCCAACATTGCCCCACTCGTGTTTCCGGATATGGAGTGAAGGAACATAGGACAGCCCAACAACTCCACAAATTTTATATAGAGAACCACAGACACCTCCCACCATAATCAAACCAAAGCCTAGGCAGCCAAGGAAAGAAGAAGGATCAGAGACCCAAAACACTCCTCCTAATCCTATATTTATGTTTCTGTCATCGCCCATCCTCTGTCTCTCACTCCCATCATCCTACAGACAACAGCTCAAATGGGTCTGCAAAATCATCAGAAGATGAATCTGGTGCTGTCCACTGACGCAAAGCCCAGGTTGAAGTGGACTCCCGAGCTTCATCATCGGTTTGTCGAGGCGGTCGTGCAGCTGGGCGGAGCAGACAGTTAAGTTTGTGTATTCCCGATTGTTTTTACATACGTTTTTGGGGTTCAGAAATGAAAGGTTTGATCATCGGTATGTTGAGTGCCGACTGATGTTCGTGATTTTATTTGGTGGACAGAGGCAACCCCGAAAAGTTTGATGAGAGCGATGGGCATTCCTGGGCTGACTTTGTACCACCTGAAGAGCCATTTACAGGCATTTCTCATGCTTCGAATAGCTACAGTTATCATTGTTACTGATACCAATTGGGAAAGCTAAATGAAAAGTTTGCTTCTTTTTTTTCCTGTAGAAGTACAGGCTTGGAAAAAGCCAACAGTCAGAGTCCTGCATTGACACGAAGCAAGAAGGCGAATTCTATGCAACAGGTTGAGCCACTAACTAATGATCCCACTCTTCAGGGCATATACTTAATTGATTTTATTGATGAACCTGTTTTGTTGCTTAATTGCAGAAAACAAAGAGGTTCAGAGTGCAGAAGAATATCAAAACACCGAAATAATCGATCCATCGACCTTCCAAATGAATGAGTAAGACTTACATTGATATATCACAGCTTATTAAATATTGATAGCGTGGTGATTGGAATGGTAATACAGAGGGATGTACTTACCCATCCTTTTCATGTACCAGAAGCTTGCAGATAGCTCAGGCTCTCCAAATGCAAATGGAAGTGCAGAGGAAACTTCATGAACAAATTGAGGTAAAACCAGTATGCGCATTTCTCATAAAAGTCTTAACTTGCTGCAGATGCCAATATAGTTCCACTTTCCTCTCAGGTGCAGAAGCATTTGCAGCTACGCATCGAGGCTCAGGGCAAGTATCTCCAATCTGTACTGAGAAAAGCTCAGGAAACATTAGCTCGGTACAATAATTCCCCGGTTGGCATCGAAGCTGCAAAAGCCGAACTGTCTCAATTAGTTTCGATGGTTAGCTCTGGTTGCCCCGGTTCTCCTTTCTCTGAACTGACGGAATTAGGAAGTTCAGACCTCAATGATGCAGCTAGGAAACAATTGAAAGGTATATGCTCAGTAGAAAGTTCGTTAACTTCTTCTGAGAGCTCGGGTCGAAATGAAGAGAAGCCAAAAGGCAATAAGCATGGCGAAATGCACAACTTTAGTCCCACTTCAATTGAGCTTCGGTTAAGTAACATACGGCCGGAAGAAGTACCTTCACAGAACAAATGCAACAAAACCACAGGGAGGAAGAGATGTGCCACCAGTGGCTCCGACGATATTAGTCTCATTGCAGAACAATCTAGCAAAAGTTCTCCAAGGACAAGTTGCAAGCTGAAAAAATGTGGACTCCCAGTGACACTCGACTTGAATAGCCAATATCAGGCCGACTTCGATCCAGGCCCGAAAAGCATAGACCTGAACTTTCAGGGAATCGAACAGGCAAATGGGCATTTCTAGTTATTTCGGAGGTCCTGGGACAAGACAGGATTGAGAGGCTTAAGGAGTGCAGCACTGTGCATTGAAATTCAATCTGAATGCTGATCTTTTCAGTTGTAGACTATGTATATTGGCATGTAAATGGACCCGCAAGAATTCCTCAAGGCACATTATATATATATATAAAGAAAAATCAATATATGTTGTGTGGAATCGTGTTTAATCTGGAGTCTCATATCATGGCCGATATATGCCATCGAATTCTCCGTTAAAAGTACATCATCCCATTTTAAAGCTAGTCTTAGCTAAATCCAGGCAAGTTGACTCCTGCACAAAAACACCATCATTGTGTCTTTGTCTTCAACACAAGTGAGGCAGGATTGTAACTTAAGCATGCAGATACATGAAAAGTGTAGCGACTAAAGAACAGAGAGTGGAGGAAACTCATCCTAGAAGCAAAATCATTAGTTCCCCAAAAAAAGAGAAGTGAATCATTGAACCAACCATGTGTACGCAGGCGATCTCAAAGCAAGGAGAATGCCATCAATTGCACCCGTAGCACTTAGATACTTGATTAAGAGGGAAACGGGCCGTTAGAACTAATAAATACATCACTTCTTCCTCCCTTCCGATCAGAGCAGGGGAAGGACCAAACATGGGGATTCTGCATAAAATTCATCCGCTTCCGATAGGATCGATCCTTTACTTCACATTTTATGTTCATTTCCTTGGACACTATCTCAAGGTATCGACTGCACCTCCTAGATCTTATCTTGTTACGGAATTAACTATGGTTGCATCGATTATGTTATCTTAGTAATTACTGCAAATTTAGATCGACATTGATCCACATTCTGATGTCATCCTCTGGTCATCTTGCTCCACCATTCTAGGAAACAGGCCACCTTACATGACTTCGGATCTCAAAGAAATCTCCGGCAAGTCTTTCGATTACATTGTCGTCGGGGGAGGAACTGCAGGATGTCCTCTAGCGGCAACTCTCTCTGAGAAATTCTCTGTACTGTTGGTCGAGCGTGGCGGGTCGCCTTATGAGAACCCCTTGGTCATGGATAGAAGAAACTATGGTTTCTCGCTGCTCAATACTGATGAGTATTCATCGGTGGCACAGAGCTTCATCTCCAGAGAAGGGGTTGCAAATCACAGAGGACGGGTTCTAGGAGGATCGTCCGCGATCAACGGCGGTTTCTACAGCAGAGCTAGCCCCGATTTTGTTAAAAGAGTCGGATGGGACGTAGAGCTGGTAGACGATGCATACAGATGGGTGGAGTCGAGAGTCGTTTTCCAGCCGCAGTTGACCCCGTGGCAGTTTGTTGCCGAGTTCGGATTCCTTGAAGCGGGAATTTTCCCGTATAACTTCTACACGCTGGAACATGTCGAAGGAACAAAGATTGGTGGAAGCGTGTTCGATAATTACGGAACCAGACATACATCGGCCGATCTCCTAGAGGCAGGGAACACGGAAAACTTGACCGTGCTCTTAAATTCAACCGTGAGGAATCTCCTCCTCAGCAATCACAGTAAGCCATTCAAACTTTGGAAGAACTCGATCAATGGCTTCATGAAGCTCACATACTCAACACTTCCATTTGCAATCTTTTCATTTTTTGCAGGTGATAGCAATGAGACGCGGGCTCATGGCATTTCGTTCATCAAGAGCGTTGGGAGCTTGGAAGAACCGTATGAGGCTTACCTCAATCGCGCAAACGATTCGACATTGTCTGGTGAAGTCATTTTAGCTGCAGGGTCACTAGGGAGTCCCCAAATCCTCTTACTCAGCGGAATCGGTCCTCCCGAGCTTCTTGAGAAGTTCAACATCTCGGTACTAAGTGGCCTCAGGGGAGTAGGACAAGGAATGCAAGACAATCCATGCGTCGCGCTTCTCGCCGACGCCAAACCACAGAATCGTCTACCCGAGCCACCCGTGGTGGCCGGCATAGCCCACGATCTCAAATTCATCATCGAAGCGGGAATCCTCCCCGTCGGTCTCAATGCGACCAGGATGCCGGTCGCGGTCAAGTACGCCTTCCCAGCATCAAGAGGCACTCTGGAACTGAACAGCACGGACCCGAGGCAGAACCCCGCGGTGACATTCAACTACCTGTCTGAGGAACAGGACATGAAGGCATGCATCGAGATGGCGCAGCTGCTCCAGAGCGTCGTCAGGTCTCCGGCCATCTCTGTTTTCCAGGGGGTCGAACACAAGGAGGACGAGCTGTCAGGAGAAGGAGAGCTCGCCAACTTCTGCAAGCAGAACGTGCGGACGTTCTACCACTACCACGGCGGTTGCGGGGTCGGGTCGGTGGTCGACGAGGACTACAGAGTCTACGGCGTGAAAGGATTGAGGGTGGTCGACGGGTCGACGTTCCTGGAATCGCCAGGGACGAATCCAATGGCTACGCTTATGATGCTAGGTAGATACCAGGGCATCAAGATCCTAAGGGAAAGAGGACAATTTGGTACCTCTCACACCCAAGATCATCGTCCCTAGCAAGCTCCACGCGCAATAAAACCATGTAAAGTCGACAACTTTATGAATCTTCCTTAATGCAAAATCTTGACCTGAAGGTGCATTGATCGCGTTTCCATCGATCTCTCTCTCAATTTTCGCTCTCACGTCGGATGAGGCGATTCGTATCGTATCATCGTCTCTTTCATTGTTTCGTTTTTGAATCGATCGCGTGACATCGGGTCTGGATTTGTTTCTAGGCAAGCGTCTGAATCTTTTCGAGAATAACTACCGGCACTACGATTACCATTGAAATAAATTAAAGTCGTATAGCGCTGTACAATCTACAAGAAAGAATCTTTGACCCAAATCCGCCGCTTATCGCGATCAGGATCGCCTCTAGAAATCTAAGAAGAAGGAGGAGGAACGCGATCGTCACTGTTGCCGCCACCGACGCCGAAAGCGAAGCTCACCCAGACTCCCCCTTCCCGCTTCCCGCCCGCCTCCCCTTCCTCGACCGGCATCTCGTACCTGCACACGGGGCACGTCCCGTGGAGCCCCAGCCACCGCTCGATGCAGCCCCCGTGGAACCTGTGCCCGCACGGCATCTCCCGCGCCGTCTCTCCGGCCGCGACGCCCTCCAGGCAGATGGCGCACTCGCACTCGCGGCCCTCCTCGACCTCCACGCTCGGCATGGCCTCGACGGACGCCCTCGACGCCGGCGGCCGCCCGGCCTTGGCGCCGCCCGCGGGGTCCGCGCCGGCCCCGACGACGACCAGGCTCTGGGCGAACGGGTTGATGAAGACGAGCCGCGACTGGGACCCGGCGCCGGCTTCGGCTTGGTCCGGCGGCGGCGCGGGGGTGGAGAAGCCGAGGAAGAAGGGGAGGACGAGGGTGAGGGAGGCGGCGTCGGGGGACGACTGGGGAGCTTCGGTGGCCATTGATGGCGAGCGAGAGGCTAGAGATAGAGAGAGAAAGGGAGTAGATTTTGGATTATGGTGGATGTGAGAGATCGCGCAACGGAGGGAGAGGTTATAATGGGGAAGGAGTTGAGACATGCTGGAAGCTTGTGGAAGGATCTCGAAGCTGCGCAGAACGTTGAAGATGGTGCAGAAGAAAGGAGAAGAAACGGGACGAAGGCGAAGCAGGGTCAGGGGCAAATTTCCCCCCCCTCGCGAGATATCTTCTTGGGTTGCGGATCGGCTGCGGACGAGAGTACGCGAAGGATTCGTGTGGGGCCGCTCTCCGCTTGTCTAGATGGGGGTTGCGGGTCTGGACCGGCCCCCCCCTCGCTGGATTGGGCCCTGATTTGGAGTCGTGGACGGCCCATCGAAGTTGGGTTCGTAGGAACTTTGATCCGCGTGTTTTCATGGTGGGGCTACTAATGAGGGTTTATTCCCTTGTTCTCTTTTAAGGTTCACCTTCGACAATTAAGAACCCGCATGATAAAATTTCTATTTTTCTATTTCTTTATTTTTCTATTTTTCAGAACAAGTTTGGAACAGAAATCCGTTTGGTAACGTAATTTGATTTTTCTATTTCTAGAATGGATTTATATTCCATAAATAGATTTGAAGAAGAAATCATAAGTTAAAATTTTTAATTTCTCAATTTCTGAAATAAAAATTGAGAAATCAATTTCTGGCCAGAAATCAATTTCTGTTCTAGAAATTTTGTCATGCGCACCCTAAATAAACTGAAATAGAAAAGAAAACTGTGGCTTAATTGACCTCTATAATTTATGATTGAGGTGATGGAATAGCACTTGATTGGTTAGGATATCCATACTTGGCTAAATCGTATGAACTACTCGGACTATGAGAGGACCGAGAAATTCCCATGGATGTCTATTTGGTGGCGTTTTAACCAATCTCTGAGATAAGGGAGGGAGGGGGTTTGGGAAGATGGCATGGGTTGCTACGGCGTTGATTTACTTTATTGTATTTTGTTAATTCCAAGCCAACCACAACACATGTAGAGTCGAATCAAAAGCACATAATCAGCAAACATTAGGAGTCATTTGGTTAGTTAAATTGAGTAGCTTTCCCTCGACTAAATGTCTAAAATTTTGACAAAATCCATCTAAGTATAAAGGAACACATATGGTTTTAATTTGGCTCACTCATACCTTAGAAGGGGTGAAAATTTTAACTCACTTCGAACATGGTCCAGTATTTTGGGAGTTTTCCAATGGAAATGAAGGTGTAACACATTCTCCTAGCATAGGAAGTTGCACTAATAATTTAGCCGTGTAATTAAACATAGCCCACTGTCTTATTATCTTTATCGTTCCTTGGGTACACAGAGCCAACATTGTTATCTCCTCAAAACTATATGAGGATCAACTTCATAACTTCTCATTGATTATAACCAAGATGCTTCATGTAACTGACACTACTCAAAATTTGTGAAATACACTTCTAGTGTAAACTATGAAATAAGGAACTTGGGGCATATGCTCTTTTTTCTTGAAAGTTTGAGGTGTGCAGTAAAAGTATACCCATAAACTTTGCTTATTGTATGTCAAATCATACTACAATTTTCTTAATATATTTCTTGGGACATATGCATGACACCTACAATCTTGCGATGCAAAATCTCAATATATAATAATTTCTTTGCACACCCAAATTGCTCATCTCAAAGTCAGCACTCAACGCCGCTACAGCACATAAACATTGGGCATACGACTAGCTACTATTAACAAGTCATCAACATATAACATTATGAGAAATCAAAGATCTATCCTCCGATTTCCTTAAGGTAAGCAAAGCTATTCACGTAACGTGTGTTGCTGTATTAGGCTCCCAGGGTCTAAGCAATAGCAAATGGTTTGCGAAGGACCGTGGTCCATCTCCTAGCGTTCGGTTTTCCTTTGCTTCAGATCTGAAAGTGAAGGCGAATATCCCTAAATCCATCTGTGAACCTGCTAAATTTTCATTCCTTCAAGCTTTCCGCATGGTATATTGAAATGCTCGAAACATTCACACTAGGGTTTGCTTAGAAGTTGCCCAAAGAGAGGGTGAGACGGCACTCACTTGGTTTCTCATTGGATACCAAACCATCCATCACATCTCCATCATCATCTAACAAGAATTTACCTGATCTCCCGCTGAGAATATCAACGCAAGAAGCATCCCCATGCTTCTTTTAGCCGTGGACTACTGAACGATCGAATGAAGCCAACAACGAATGACGTGAAAGTTGAGGAATAAGCTTAAAAACTAGAGGCGAGAAGGATCACGGAGACAGATGGCCGGCTAGGATTTAAAGGGTAGGTTGGGATTACCGTAGCTATCACTACATAGGGTAGGGTAGAGATGAGCTCTTTCTTAAAAGAGAGATCTAGATATCGACCAACTTAATAAATCCAAAACCTGAGGATTCCCACGAACTGTAACGAATATTCTTAGATCGGACGTGCATTATTTTATCTTGTGCGAAACGCCAAGCAACCCAGTTCCCTGCATAATTTAAGACTAACATGGAGCTGGGAACACGCGTGCCTTGTCCGATGGGCATGGATATCAACACATGAATGAACCTGAAGAACTATTCCTCCTCCAAAGAAAACTCGGCCACTGTCGTCTTTCGAATCGTTAAAAGTAAATTGAATTCATCTCAAAGATACGGCAGAATATTCATTTTTATCCATAAATTACAGCGGTTCGGCTTCAACACGAAAATACATCAAGCAGTTATTCCGAAAGAAAGGCAGATACAAGTCAGTCCGATGGATGGACAAAATTATTTGCTTTGGCTACAACTCAGTCCCTCAGTGCCCTGTTCAAAAGGACGGAAACTGGACCTGCGAAGCACACCTACCCCTGGGCAAAACGGGACATTCAATGAGCTCCGATCCCGAAGTGTCCACACAAACGAATATCTGATAAATCTGACTGTTGCCTGATGAATCCTTGTTGCATTCCAATCCAGGTTCGAATCCAGTGCCCTCCTTGATTGCTTCTTTCACGCTGTCTATGCTATAAAACTCGTTGTTTGGCTTGATTCCTGCACAAGAGGTTTCTCGTTAGTCACAGACTCGGTTACTTAGAAGGAATGTCTACGCAATTTCATAAACCTTACCAGCGTTTTTTAAATTTTGGAGTAGGTTCACTTTCTCTTTGAGCTTGAGGGCTGCTTCGAAATACTCGTGTTGGTCGAGTTCAGACTCGGAGCAAGTACCGTGCTTCTCCCATTCATGTGTCCAGAACTTGGTGTCGTCGCTGCTTGGGCATGTCAACGATGGCCAGTTCTTCTCCATGCTGCCAATCAGATCGGAAATCTGTGCCATTTTCCAAAGACAACATGAATTCATCAGACAAATTATCTACATCAGTACCCAAAATCAACATGTTCCTTGGCTGTATTTTCTTTTTTTTTTTTGGTAAAAGTATATTTTCTTTTTTCAATATATATGTCATGAAAGAAAATATTAAGATTTACTAAGACTGGCTTATGAAATTGGTTCTTTAAGAACTTAATTCCCATCATCGGTTAGGTTTAACATCTTTGTATGATTTTATGAGTTAGTGTTTAGAAAAGTAATTGATCAGATCCATTTCGATGAACTGAACTTTTCAACTCTAGTTCACCATGGTATTATGCGATGCGAGCGACTATAGAGTTTTATATAATCGAAGGTCAGCTTCTCAATGTCCTCCTTGTTCATTAAACTCAGCATATATCATTGCGTGCATCAAATATTCGTGAAAAAAGTAGCCTCAACTAGCAGTATCAAATGCCGGTCAAATAAGCAGGGAGAGACCTGCCGTTCATGACTTCATGTGGCACGGATGCACTCCAATCAGAGAATATCATGTTGTGTCAATTCCATACACTTCCGTGATCTATTGTGAAGATGAAACTCGCTAGAGCTAGCAACCATGTATGAATCTTCAACTTATCCTGACAAGTGTATAATAATAGATCTCGATGGACCAAATGACAAACGGATCGATCTCTGTTGATCAATCTATGAGCTGCATAGGCGTTGACCTTTCCATTCAATATCCAGAGTTATGTATTTTGGCGATTCCTAGTCCCGCGTGACCAGCGGACAACAACGATTGCTGATCACACTACTAAGAACATGGGCGTGAATCGAAACATCCAGCATAAAGTGGTTGAGTGTACGATCAAAATTTGTTAGGCTCGAGCTTTCCCCAATTAGTGTCTTTCGATTTGGTGGAACCTATTCTCTTTCTTGTTGCAAAGTACCATCAATTCTCTCATTTCATGATGCATATTTCATTTCTAGTTGCGCTGGAATTATCTTCACCATCTTTATGATATGCCCTCAACTCTAGAAACCTAAAATTATTGCCCTATTTTTTTTTGTCTCAAGCTAAAGTTTTGAGTTGAGGAAATTCTTCTTGCCAGATCCATTGAGATGGTTGACTAAATTCAAGTTCAAGAACTGTATATGCATCAAGTCATGGAACACAAGAAAAAAAGATAGTTACCTCAGATTTTTCGAAAGCATTATCATTGTTACAATTAGAAGGGTAGGTGCCATCGTTGTAGTTAGGCCACAGTCCATGGATGCTGAAATCTGCTGCCGGCTTTCCTGTTTTCGGGTAGCAGCACTTACGCTTTGTATCGCAGTACGACCCCGGCCACTGCATAAGATCATACAGAACATCAAACATCAACCCAAGAAAGAGAGAAAACGTGAAAAGAATCAAACGACACGAGAGACACAAAAAGTTGAGACTATCTTACTTGCTGAACGAAATAGAAAAAGTCGAAATCGTCCGCAGCACAAAGAACAGACAGACATTGTGTTGCCAAGACTGTTGCGATGATCGCAAATGAAAACTCGGCCTTCATCCTTCTCTCTCTCTCTCTCCCTCTCTCTCTCCTCTCTCTCCCCAAGGTTCTGTGAAAAGAAAATGAGCTCTTGAACTTATGAAATGATAGGTCTGTCTAAGGGTAAACAACTGTATATATAGGCAATAATGTAAGACCAAGAACAGGATATGCCGTAGGGTATATGCCTTTGCAACCCCATTTTTTAAATGTGATTTAGGCGCGTTTAATTGATTCCACACCTTGCTTGCGTCCCGGCTTGGAATTGCAGGTAGGGTTAGCTGATAAGCTGGAATCTAATTACGTGCTGCGTTCGAGGAAACCAAGTTCAGAAGTAATACTATTTATATAACTGTAATGATCGAGAAAACTGAGTTTTGAAGTTATAATATTTGGCCTATCATGTTTTTGCATAAGGATAGGTTCCCACTTAGATCGAGACACGAAGTTATTCACACATAGATAGAGACAAAGTCGAGCGCGTTGACGTGTACAGTTTAAATTAGCACGACTCATAAATTTTTTTTGAAATTTTTAATTGATTGCATTCTATTAGTTATCGACTTTGTTTTGAATTATTTACGAACACGTTTGATTTTTTTTATTATTTGCCAACTTTCCTCATTGCTAACGGTCTTTGTTTGCATTAGTTAGGACCGCCTTAAGTATACTAGCTCAACTACCAATATCAATTAGAGCGACTTCCTCCCTTTTATCCGATTAAGTTACCACTTAGTTTTGGGTTGTCAATTCTTATTAGTTTCCAACCAGGTTCATTTTTTCTTTTTATTTACCAACTTTTCTTATCTTTTACTAACTTGTACATACTTTTCTTAAGACGTCTTAAAGGAATGGAAACTTATATGAAATTCTTGACATTAATTTTAGTGATTTATAAAATTTTCTCCTGTTGAATCATCAACTAGTTACGATTTTTCAATATCCATTTTAGTTAGATACAAGGCTATTTGATTTTTTTCTTTTCCTTTAATTTATCAACTTTTCCGTCGGATTGCCTAATCGGGCAAAAAGTTGTTTTATATTTGCATCTTATGCGTGAGACATAATTAACAAGTCTCCCTTTCGTTTGCAAACCTTCCACGTCCGGCCAACTTTTCCTTGACCCAAAAGCGAGGCATCCGATCAGAATAATCGCATATTTTCACAATATCAAACAGCTAAGATAACATGCCATCATTTCACTGAAAATTGTCATTAGTTTGCTTCTCTGAGAAGTGGTATAAAACGTTCCATATAATTTCTCCGGATCCTATCTGAGTTTGATTGCATCTAAAGAATCGATGCTCATAAGATCACATTTTTGTTTCACGAAAAGTGAATGATTTGGAAAATATTTTTCTAATCACATGTATCATTTATAAAAATGGACAAATAAAAAATATTTACATTATCCATGAAAATATTTAGACATAAATTGTCATCGACATAAAAACTTTTTTCGTTGACTAATTATTTCGAGCAATACAAGCAACTATCTTTAGGAAAACTTTTTTTTGTCTTTTTGGCTGAACAAATGGATCCTGATTATGTTAATCACATTTAAGAAGACTTAATCATACGGTCATTGCATCAATCCACTTCACACATTTAAGAATCAAATAAACCACCGATTTCTTGCTGCATATTACTTCTAACAGCTATCCCAACATATCTAATTATTGTTCTTTAAATAATTAATTGCAGGATGAGAACAAAAATATGTGCTGCTCTCTATGATATAGAAGATATATATTTTAAGCTTAAAGTCCTTGACGAAAGTATTCCGAGGTGCATGTTTTCACATTTGGATATATAACCGTCATTGATATCATTATAGTCGTAGCTTAAAGGAGAGTGGGTGTAGCTTATAGCACGAAGTCTTTGCCTTAATCCCTTTGCCTCCTTATCCGTTGGTAGAATATAAGAAAATTTGGTCATTTGCAAACTGTCAAATAGAGCTGGTAATTTCATAAAAGTGAGGATAACTTACCGAGAAATGATGTGAAATCAAGTAATTGATAATCTTTTTATTGACAATTCTTTTTTGTACTTAAACTTCCTTTGTTTTGTGGAAATTTAATGATTTAGAAAATATTTTCCCAAAATGATCATTTGTATCATTTGAATAATATTAGTCAATGAAATATGCTTTTATAATCGACAACAAGTTATATTTAAATATTTTCGTGAGTGATGAAAATATTTCTCGTTCATTTATTTTTGTAAGTGATACAATTGACTTTTTTTTAGAAAAAAATTATTCGAATCATTCATTTTTCACGAAACGAATGTAAACTAATGATCCATTTATTTCATGAAAAATGAATGATTTGGAAATTATTTTCCTAAAAATGATTGCTTGAAATATTTAAATGATATAAAAAATACTTTCATTGTGACAACGATTTTATACTTGATTCATTTCATCGACGATGCAAATATCTATTGTTCATTTATTTTAGTAAGTGATAGAAACGATTATTCTTAAGAAAATATTTTTCTAATTATTCATTTTCCATGAAACAAACACACTTAATCACTTGTATTGCTTATATATATTTCCATCATCCGAAAAATATTTAAATTTAAATTGTTGTTGATTATGAAAATATTGATATTGACTATTTATTTCAAGGAATATAAGCAGCCATTTTTTTATTCTTGGCGAAACAAAGGAGGTCTAATTTGTAGGTAAACTTATTTTCTAAATTATTCATTTTTTTGTGAAGTAACGGGGGTTTAATTCGGAGGGGGGGGAGCCTATACGTGTTTGTGTTTGTTATGGTTACGTTGGACGGTCCTTAGATCAAAAGGAACCAATTGCGTACAAGCCAGACGGCCCCAGACCCTCTTTCGTTCACGAGACGCCACGTTTCTTTCCAGCTTTTTCGGTTCAACCGATGCTCAGATGACATATGGTCTACAGCAAGGAAAGCAACAAGGACATGGCCATTTGCTGAAGAGGCTACATTAGCCATGTTATTAAAGGCCTTCTTAGGCTCGCTTCTGCAGCTTGAGCTGTAACAGTGACAATACCATGTGAACGAACAGGATGGAGTCACATCATTCCAAAAAATTATGCGAATGAAGCGGAGAAACAGATGATTGTAACCCAATATAACACGATACGACACCGCATACAGTCATATATTTAAGTTCTAGAAAGAAGGGAACTCGATCTCCGAAGAGCATGCGCCCTTAGGAAACACGGGGCATTCGATTAGATTGGACCCAGAAGTGTCGACGCATAGGTAAATCTGGTAAATCTGGTAATTCCCAGATGAGTCCTTGTTGCACTCGATCCATGGAGTGTACCCTGCTGCTTCCGTGATCGCATCCTTTATGCTCTTTAAGCTGTATGAGCCTCCTGGTGTTATTCCTGCAATTTACACATCAAGGAGAGATCAAGCGACGAGTTGACGTCTTAGGAAGTAGGTCGCAGTGGTCATGTGAAAGCATAGACTCCGTCACTTATGGCATGTCAGTGTTAGAATAATCGGATCAAAGGAACTAGCTGTGTCGCACCAGACCCGACCAAAATCTAGAGGTCTAATCCGATGATACCCAGAAATGGAATTAGCACAGCAGAGGATTTTTTACGCAGACCACTATTGTTTAGGGTCAATTCGACCTCATCTCATGGCTTTTGATTCAAAAGTTTTTGGGTTGCTATGTAACAAAACATATGATTACCTGCGCTTTTCAGTGCTTGGAGGAGATTAGCCTTCTGTTTGAGGCTGAGAGCCGACTCGAAGTAGGCGTGTTGATCAAGGACAGACTCCGAGCAGGTACCGTGTTTCTCCCATTCGTGCGACCAGAACTGTTGACCATCGCCGCTTGGGCATGCCAGTGTTGGCCAGCTATTCTGCATGCTACTCTTCAGGTCTGATACCTATGCACAACAGGGCAAATGCGAAATCTCAGAGCTCTGTTAACAATCAATTAACAGCAGTACTTGCTGATTTGCTATCTGGAAAACCAAACCATTCACTTGATTGCTGGTGTAAAAAAGGAAGTTCGTTTTGGAATTTAGTAATGTATTGCTCTGGTTGTTGAACTACGTCACACCCGCCGCATGCCATACTTTCTCCTAACAAGCAGGACGGGTCACTGGGTATGTGTGGTTCTTTCCTTGCGTCAAATTCAGGGACAAAGGGTCGTAGATCATCAGGCAACCTTTTACTGCTAGGATGTCTTTACTTCTTTGTTCTTTCCCTGATAGAGTTGTAAAGAGTCGACACCCAAAAGGACAAAAAAGGAGCTACCACTTCACCAGAAGACAATTAAAAATACCATTGTTTTGTCCCGTTAAAAGCATTTTTTGTACGCCTTTTTTTGGGTTTTCATTGTGCATAGTTATCGTCATCTTGAAATAGCTAATACTAATACCGGAGTAAGTTCAGCCACGGCCCTTTTTGGGTCGTGTCAACTAATAAGTCCACCTCTCTTAGCAAATTTCACACATTCCAACTAAGTGTACGATGTTGTCTAGAACACTGGGCACGTACCTCAGACGGATTGAAGGGGCTGCTCGAATCGCAGTTGGAAGGGTACGAGCCATCATTGTAATTAGGCCAAAGCCCATGAATCCCGAAATCCGCCGCTGGCTTCCCAGTGGTTGGATAGCAGCAAGACTGCTGTGTGTCGCAGTATGACCCCGGCCACTATTCATCACAAGAAAACGTGGGTTACAGTCAGAATCATAAGCTTCTACGGGCATAAGTGTGACTATAGGATCTAAACAAATGTGAAATCAGTAGTCGAGACTCAAAGCTCACTTGTTGAACAAAGTAAAAGAAATCAAAGCTTTGCGATGCAACGAGGACCGCTAGGCACTGTAGTAACACGAGGCTGATCGCAATTGAACATTGAAACTTCGTCATCTCCGACACCTCTTTCTCTCTCTCTCTCTCTCAAAGAAGGTGCTTGATGATGATGAAATAGTGAGATTGCAATTAGGACATGAATGCCAGGAATGGAAGGGAGCTAGATTTTATAGACAAGATAAAGTTTCTGGTAGGAGCATCCGAAAGAGCATATGCTCTGATTTCTCGCCAGAAAAAAAAATTAAAATAGTCAAATCTCTCCGCCACATGATTGAGGCAACTCGTCGAGTGTGTAAAGGTGTCTCCATGCTTCTTACGATTTCGGCTCTTACCCCCATCATTTATCTATTCCAGTGTCATCAATGAAGAAGCAATCACCTATTGTTCATCAGCGGTACGATGGAGTGAACACGCCCGCAAAGGTCGGGAAATCTGGCCTCTGTTCACACGATTGACGCTACATCAATATGTTCATGTAATGTCGGAACAGGTGGCGGAAGCTCAGTGGAAGCAAAATAAAGCCTAATCCATGGTGCTCATAATGGCCATTTCGCAGCTTTCAGACTAGAGAGCTTCATCTGGGATCATCAACTCAGTGTCATCTTCATCAACGAATCTTGGACTCAACCCGTTGGCGTGTTATAGCAGCACGAAAGTCAAACTAGGCGCTGGCACAGAGCGCTGATCTGATTTATGTATTCCAGGCATCTTCATCGGCAGGCGAAACCCGTTCACACACGCCTGTGGTTGTTTCTACATTGCGAACCTGGCCGCTGAATTGGCTGATCTTCTTAACTTTCCACGGAAGTTGAAGTAGGCGCTGACAAATTGCAGAATAATCTTGATACTACCATGTGTCATGCGGTGTAGATTTTCAGTCGGTTTATATATAATCCAAAACAATTCCATATGAATGTAGCTCTGAAAATTGTAACTTCTCTAAACATTATTTTGCTCAAAAGTATTGCACAATAGACTTTCAGATTACAATTTAACAAGCACAATTTGCATTTTAAAAAATCCATTTAACTTAAAATTCTTTGATTTTTCCCATAAGCTTTCCCAAAAATCCAACCAAACGCACCCTTAATAGATCCAAAACTTGAAAATATCTATGAAACTGTAACAAATATTTTTTGAGCGACTTACTCACTTTTATCTTATAAAGTTCCCAATTAGTTTTAGGTTATCTTTTCTTGTTAGTTTCTGACTAGGTCATTTTTCTTTTGATTCCCAACTTTTTTTTCTATTGTTTACTAAATTTTACGTACTGCTCTTAAGATGTCTTAAATGAATGAAATTTTATATGAAATTCTTGACATTAATTTTAACGATATATCAATTTTTCTCCAATCAAGTTATCAACTAGTCATCATTTACCAATTTTCATTTTATATTTGCATCTTATGCGTGAGACCTAATAAAAAAGCCTCCCTTTCGTTTGCAAACCCTCCACGTCGGATCAACTCTCCCTTGACCCAAAAGCGGAGCATCCGATTAGAACAATCACATATTTTCGCAATATCAAACAGCTAAGATGCGATCATTTTACTGAAAATTGTTGTTAGTTTGCTTCTCTGAAAAGTGGCATAAAACGTTCCATATAATTTCTCCACATCTTATGTGAGTTTGATTGCATCTAAAGAATCGATGCTTTTGAGATCACATCATTTTTTTTTTTTTTTGCAGAAAACGAAGGATTAGGAAAATTTTCCTAATCATTGGTGTCGCTTATTAAAACGAAGGGATCAAATATTCACGAATATATTAAGACATAAATTGTTATCGATAATGAAAACTTTTTTCGTTTGACTAATTAGTTTGAGTGATACAAGTGACCATCTTCAAGAAAATAGTTTCAAATAATTCGTTTTTTCTTTGCAAAACAAACAGATCTTGATTAGGTTAATCGCATTTAAGAAGACCTAATCATACAGTCATCGTATCAATCGAACATGTACTTCACACATTTAAGAATCAAATAAAACCACCGATTTCTTGTTGCATGTTGCTTCCAACAGCTGTTCCAACATATCTAATTGTTCTTCTATAAAGACTTAATTGCGGGATGAGGACATGTGCTATCTCTATGAATTAGCAGACAAATATTTTGAGCACAAAGTCTGGGACGAAAGTATTCCTACGTGCATATTTTTCCATTGGATGCATAACCGTCATTGATTTCATTATAGTCATAGCTTAAAGGAGAGGGGCGTAGCCAATAGCACCAAGTCTTTGCCATAATCCCTTTGCCTCCTTATGCGTTGGTAAAATATAAATAAAAGTTGGTTAATTGCAAACTGTCAAATAGTAGTGGTAAATTCATAAAAGTGAGGATAGCTTACCGACAAATGATGTGAAATCAGGTAATTTCATAATCTTTTTACTGACAATTTTCATTTTTTATACTTAGGATCCGTTCGTTTCGCGGAAAATGAACCATTTCTGAAAAATATTTTCCCAGAAGTCATTTTCCAGGAAAATGACATTATTTTCTGGTGTTCGGCTAAAACTTGAAAATATTACGGAAAAATTTTTCCGGTGTTCAGTAAGGAAAATATTTTCCGCTCCCCAGATTGGCGAGCGTGAGCATCAAGCTCGAGGCTCGCTAGATTGATGAGCACGAGTTTGAGATCAATGAGCTTGAAGTTCACCTGGTTCGACGACTAGCCAAGAAAGAAGAATATGGGAAAAAGAAAAAGAAAAAAAGAAAAAATAAGAAAAAGGAAATTAAAATAATTCGAATAAAAAAAGAAAAGAAGAAGAAAAAATGGGAGGAGGAAGTAAGGATTTATAGAGATGTGAGATTAGAGAGGTCGAGTAAGGAAAATGTTTTCTACTTTTCAAATGTGGAAAACATTTTCCCTCACTTTAGGCTGCGCATGACAACGTTTCTTGGGGGGGGAAGAGTTTTTTTTCCGAAATAGTTCTTTTCTATTTCTGTTTTTAACAATTTCGAGAAAAAACCCGTTTGATAACGACACAAAATTTCTACTCTTGAAATAAAAAAGAATAGAAATGCGTTTGGTAACGCAACAATTTCTTTTTGTATTTATTCATTTTTTATTTTTGCTAACGGATGGCCGCCGCGCCGCCGCCCCCCCGCCGCCCGCGGCCGCCGCCGCCGCACGACCGCGATCGCCAACCGCCGCCGGAAGCCCATTGGCCGCCGACGACCGACGGCTACCGGCCGCCGATGCGCTCGGCGGCGGCGGTCGGCGGTGGCGGTCGGCGATCGCGGCGGCGGCGGCGGGGCGGCGGCGGCGGCGGCGGCGCGGCGGTTACGGGCGGCGGGCGGCGGCGACCGCGGCAGCGACGGCGGGCGGCGGTGATCAGGGCGGCGGCGGCGGCGACCGACGACCGTCGGCGGCGACCGGCGGCGGCGGCGGCCGGCGGCGGGCGGCGGTGGCTCCGGGCGGTTGACGGTGGCTGCGGCAAGAAAAGGAAATAAAAGAAAATTAAAAAAGAAAAGTAGCTCATTTCTAGAAATTGTTCTAGGAACAAGAAACAATTTTTTTACTTCTCAAAACTCTTCCCGGGAACAAAAAGTAGAGAAATTGTTCAGGGAACAAATGTTTTACCAAACAAAGTTTTTGTTCTTTTTTTGTTAGGGGAACAAAAGAATAGAAATTACGAGGAAGAGAAATGCTGTCATGCAGACACTTAGAAGACTTTTTTCCTTTGATGGAAAATGAATTCCTTTGATGGAAAACATTTTCCCTAAGGAATTCATTTTCCGGGAAACGAACGCCGGAAAATCCGGGAAAACGTTTTCCGAAAATTATTTTCCGTGAAACAAACGGAGCCTTAAGCTCTGTTTATTTCGTGAAAATTCAATGATTTGGAAAATTTCTTCGAATGATCGCTTGTATAGCTCAAAATAATATTACTTAATGAAATATGTTTCCATTATCGACAATAAGCTATATCTAAACTTTTTTATGGATGATGAAAATATTTTTTGTTAATCATTTTCATAAACAATACAAACAATCTTTTTTAGAAAAATTTATTCTAATCATTCATTTTCCGCGAAATGAACAAACCCTTACTAATGATTCTTTTTTTCAAATTGAGGATTAAATGTGAACTAAGGGTCTGTTCGTTTCACGAAAAATATATGATTTGAAAGTTATTTTCCTAAAAGTGATCGCTTGAAATGATTAATTGATAAAAAAAATTACTTTCATTATGACAACAATTTATATCTAAATCATTTTATTGACGATGAAAATATATATTGTTCATTTATTTTAAACGATTAAATCATTTATTTTCCATGAAACAAATACACCTAATCACTTGTATTGCTCATACATATTTTTATCGTCCACAAAAATATGTAGACATAAACTATTGTTGATAATAAAAATATTAAATATCGACTATTTATCTTGAGCAACACAAGCTGTTGATTTCTAAAAATTATTTCCTAAATAAATTATTTTTCGCAAAATATATGGAGCTTAATTTGCAGGTGGGGATCCTGTACGTGGCTGTGTTAGTTACGGTTACGGTGGACGGTCCTTAGATCAAAAGGAACCGATTGCATACAAGCCAGACCCTCTTGAGAAAGTTCACGAGACGCTACGTTTCTTTCCAGCTTTTCGGTTCAAGCAATGCTCAGATGACATAACGTCTGCTGCAAGGAAATCAGCGTAGACATGGCCATTTGCTGAAGAGGCTACATTAGCCATGTTATTAAAGGCCTTCTTAGGCTCGCTTCTGCAGCTTGAGCTATAACAGCGACAATGTCATGTGAATGAATCGGATGGAGTTGTGTGAATGAAGCAGGGAAACAGATGCTTATAGCCCGACACAACCCGACACCATGTACAGCCGCATATTTTAAGTTCTAGAAAGAAGGGAACTCAATCTCCTTAGAGCACGCGCCCTTAGGAAACACAGGGCATTTGATTAGATCGGACCCAGAAGTGTCGACGCACAGGTAAATCTGGTAAAGCTGGGAATTCCCAGACGAGTCCTTGTTGCACTGGATCCATGGAGTGTACCCTACTGCTTCTGTGATAGCGTCCTTTATGCTCTCTAAGCTGTATGAGCCTCCCGGTGTTATTCCTGCAATTTACACATCAAGGAGAGATCAAGCGACGAGTTGACACTTTAGGAAGTAGGTCGCAATGGTAATGCGAAAGCATCGACTCCGTCACTTATGGCATATTGGTGTTGGAAAAATCGGATCAGGAGGAACTACCCGTGTCATACCAGACCCATCGAAATCAAGAGGTCTGTTCCAGTGATACCCAGAGAAGCAATTAGTACAGCAAAGGGTTTTTACAGACCACTAATTTTTAGGGTCAATTCGACCTCATCTCATGGCTCTTAAATTCAGAAGTTTTTTGGGTTGCTATTTGACAAAACGTACGTATGATTACCTGAGCTTTTCAGTGCTTGGAGGAGGTTAGCCTTCTGTTTGAGGCTGAGAGCCAACTCGAAGTAAGCATGTTGATCAAGGACAGACTCCGAGCAGGTACCGTGTTTCTCCCATTCGTGCGACCAGAACTCCTGGCCGTCACCGCTTGGGCATGCCAGTGTTGGCCAGTTCTTCTGCATGCTACTTTTCAGGTCTGATACCTATACACAACAGAGCAAATGCGAAATCTCAGAGCTCTGTTAACAATCAATTAACAGCAATACTCGCTGATTTGCTATCTGGAAAACCAAACCATTCACTTGATTGCTGGGGTAAATACGGAAGTTTGTTTTGGAATTTTGTAATGTATTGCTTTGGTTGTTGAACTACGGCACACCCGTCCCATGCCATACTTTCTCCCAATGAGCAGAGCCGTCACTGGGAATGTGTGATCTTTCCTTGTGTCAAATTCATGGACAAAGAGTCCTAGATCGTCACACAACCGGTTTCTGCTAGTATGTCTTTTAACTTAGACTCTTCGTTCTTTCCCTGCTAGGGTTGTAAAGAGTCGATCCAAAAGGATAAAAAAGGAGCTACCACTTGAACAGAAGAGAATGAAAAAAACCATTTTTTTGTCCTGTTAACTGCATTTTTGTACGCCTTTTTTCGGGTTTTCATTGTGCATAGTCATCATCATCTTAAAATAGCTAATACTAATACCGGACTAAGTTCATCCACGGCCCTTATTGGGTTGCGTCAACAAATAACTCCACCCACCTGGCAAATTTCACACGTTCCAACAAGAAAACAATTAAGTGTACGATATCGTCAAGAACAATAGGCACGTACCTCAGATGGGTTGAAGGGACTGTTCGAATCGCAGTTGGAAGGGTACGAGCCATCATCGTAATTAGGCCAGAGTCCATGAATTCCGAAATCCGCAGCTGGCTTCCCAGTGGTCGGATAGCAGCAAGACCGCTCTGTGTCGCAGTACGACCCTGGCCACTATTCATCACCAGAAAATGTCGGTAACAGTCAGAATCATAAGCTTCTACAAGCACAAGTGCGGCTTTAGGATATAAGGAAAAATGTGAAACCTCGAGTCGAGACTTGAAACTCACCTGCTGGACGAAGTAAAAGAAATCAAAGCTTTGCGATGCAACGAGGACCGCTAGGCACTGTAGTAACAGGAGACTGATCACAATTGAACATTGAAACTTCATCATCTTGGACACCCCTCTCTCTCTCTCTCTCTCTCTCTCACTGGAGTCTCCAAGAGGGTGGTTGATGATGATGAAGCGTGATTGGAATTAGGAAATGAATGCCAGGAATGGCACGAAGCAAGATTTTATAGGCAAGACGGACGTTTTTGGTAGGAGTATCCCAATAAGCATATGCTCTGATTTCTTGCCAAACTTTTTTCATATATTAATGATGAAATCCACCCGGCATGATTAATGCATCCAGTCAAGCGTATAACGATCTCTCCATGATTCTTACGATGTCGGCTCTTGCCTCTTCGTTTATCTATTCCTATGTCATCAAGTGAAGAAGCATTCATTACTGTTCATCAACAATGATATGATGGAATGAACACGCCCCGCAAGGTTCGGAAATCTGGCCTCTGTTCACAGAATTGACACTACATAAATATATTCATTTAATGTCCGAAAACGTAGTAGAAATTCAGTGGAACCAAAACAGAGCCTAATCAATGGCGCTCATGATGGCCTTTTCGCAGCGTTCAGACTAGAGATCCATTTGGGTTCATCAGTCCACTGTCAGTTTCGTCAAGGAATCTTGGACCACACCCGTTGGTGTGATTAGCTCCATGAAAGTCAAATTAGGTGCTGACACGTAACGCTGATCTGATTTATGCATCCAAGCATTTTCTTCATAAGGGAAAACCCGTTCACACCCGCTTGTAGTAGCTGTTTCCACATTGCAAACCTGGCCACTGAATTAGCCAAACTCTCCACAGAAGTCGAATTAGGGGCCGACAAATGGCAGAAAATTTTTCATTTCACCAATAAGAGAAGCACGAAAACTCCCAACCACCGTGAGGCCAACCTGTTTTGTTTATTGTAGAAGTATTGTCTTTAGTAGGCAAAACCCTTTCACACCTGCTTGGAGTGGTTTTCCACATTGCAAACTTGGCCACCGGATTGGCTGGTCTTTTTTGACACTAACATGTCATTTGTACACACACCAGACCTGCCTCTAAACGACAATCGCATCTACTCACCTCCTTCAAGGAGAGGAGAGTTCTTGCAGTAGAGAGAGATGCTCCCGTTTGCCATGCGGCGAAAGACAAACTTGATTTGCTCCTCTGTATCCTGGTCCGCAAAAAAAAGAACGGTCATAAAGGCAAGCGCAGTGTAGCAGTCCGGGTGTCTGAGGCAGGCATGTACACCAGTATGCTCTTGCCTGCTTGGGAAATTTGCTTTTGTCAAGTGGTATATCACAAGGCACACACTTGAGTGACATTCATCAAACCTCCATTGGAGTAAAACTACCAGTAATCGCCACAAGAGCACTCGCCGTCTTTGAAATGATGGAACCGTTGAATGTCTCTAAGAATAATCTGCCTGCTAAAGATCAGAGAAACGAGTTTGGCAGCAGAGTGGCAGTCCCTGCACACTCGGAGATTCTTGACCACGCGTATTGTCATCCCTGGGGGAGTATTTAGAAGGCCAAAAGCGATGGCTAATTTCTCGCTGTGATATCTAAGGGCGATCTCTTTGTCCTTCTCATCCATGTTCGCGTGACAGACTAGAGAAGTATCAGGGACATACCCCACCAGCTTCAGCTCTTCAATTAACTGGTCGAGCGCGTGGCGCAGAGATGTTGAAACAGAACGAACTCCATCCCCTGAAAAGAATTCATGCACTACATTGTCCACCTCTATGGAGCTACAGCCAGGAACTTTAACTGCCCCTTGTTCGTTCATCATTTTCCTTAATAAATCGACCTCCTCCCATTTGCCAGCTCTAGCACACATGTTTGATAGAACCACATAGTCCCCACCATGGGTATCCTCTAGTTCGAAAATTCTCTGAATGACCTGCTTCGCCATGTCAATGTTATTGTGGTTGCTACAAGCAGACAGCAATGTTCGCCATAGTATTGGCGTGGGCTTGATCGGCAACTCATGTATGAAATTGTAAGCCTCATCTAATCGTCCTGCTCGTCCCAGCAAGTCCACCATGCATCCGAAATGCTTGATCCTGGGATCAATCCCGTATACATTCTTCATATCGTAGAAGAACCTATACCCTTCCTCAACCAATCCAGTGTGGCTGCAAGCATGCAACAGCCCCAGAAAAGTAATATCATCAGGCGATACTCGGGCCCTCACCATCTCTTCAAACATTGATATTGCTCTGGAGCCATGTCCATGCGATGCGTAGGCCACAATTATCGCTGACCAAGCCTGTGTATCTTTGATCTTCATGCTCTCGAACACGGATATTGCATCCTCTAAACTCCCGCACTTTGCAAACATATCTATCACCGCTGTGTTCACCTTCACGTACTCATCCAAACCGTGCCTCTTCACATACTCGTGAACCCATTTCCCGAGCTCTAATGATCCCAACAATGCACAAGATGAAAGAACGCTCAGGACGGTTACATCATCAGGCCTCAGATTGCTCGCTTGCATTTCTCGAAACAAGGCTAACGCCTCGTTGGGCCTGCTACTCCGAGCATTACCAGTTATAATCGAATTATACGTAACCACACAGGGATCAGATATCTTATCGAAGACCCTTCGAGCAGCATCCACGTCGCCACACTCGGTGTACATATTTATAAGAGTGGGCGGCACATAGACATTGTGGGTCAACCCGAGCTTGACGGCGAAACAATGCAACTGTTCTCCCTCCGCCAACGCCTTGGCGCCGGCACACGCCTTCAGGAGCGACGGGAAACTGTAACCATCGGGAAAGAGGCCGAGACTCAGGACCCGCACGAACAGCGCCACCGCCCGAAGCGGGTCGTCCACGCGGGAGTACCCGCGGAACATGGTGTTGAAGAGGGCGATGTCGGGGTGGGGAATTTCATCGAACAGCTTCTGGGCGTGGGCCATGGAAGCATCGTTCGGGCATCGGGTGCAGAAACTGACGAGCTTGTTGACCACGGAGGCGTCGTGCCGGAGATGGGTCTTCAAGGCGAAGGCCTGGATTTGCTTGAGCTGCTTCAAGGAGTTGCATTTGGGTAAGAGCGAGAGCGGGTGATGATGAGCTGAGAGTGCGGAGGCCGAGGTCGGGTCCTCTTTCGGTGGATGCGGCGTGCTCAACGGTGAAGGCGAAGCCGTCGCCATGATCGGAGCAGATGACGCCGGGGATTGTGGGTGGAAGACGAACGAGAAGCAGATGGATAGAGATTTTTCGGAAAAAAGATAGATCGGAGAAGAAGGGAAAAAAAGAGAGAGAAAGGTTGCTCTCGTTGAGAGTCGAACTCAAGACCTCCCGCTTACTAAACGGGTGCTCTAACCAACTGAGCTACGAGAGCTTGATGCGACCTTTTTCCCTCTTTTCCATTTTTATTTTTGAACAGTACCTTTTTCATATTTAATCGAGGCAATTAGTACTTTTTTCTAAGTTAGATATAAGGTAAGGTGATCGGTTTCAAGGTGAGAACCGAAAACTTCCTTTGCTTCCATGGACTCACTTGAGAATCGAATCCACTCTGAAATGTCTTCACTTAGGAAGAGGCATGAGAATTGAGAGCAAGCAACAAGGTCGGAGGCTAAGGGCAACCAAGAGTGAGAGTGATAGGGGGAGCAATGAAGCCTGGGGTGATCGAAAGTGAGAGCGGAAGAGGGATAAATGAGGCCGGAGGCCATTGAGAGCAAAAGTGAGAGGGAGACAAGGCCGTGGGATAAATGAATTGAGAAACCAAAAGGAAATTAGGGTTTTGATATGAAAAGTTAAAATATAAAAACAGAAAAAAAATTATATATATGTACCGGTCCTGTCTGGGTGGACAGTTCAACACTTGAAACCGGACTACTCACTAGTTTTAATAAATTAGAATCGTGAACCAAACTAACTCTCATGGGAATCATTGATTTTGGGCCAGTTCAGTCCGATTTTGGGCGGTACAAGCATTTCCTTATTTTTTTCCCACACCCTAAATATAGGGGCACACCTAAATGATTTGATACCGATGACTTTAGAAGTACTTAATCAACTTATATTAATTTCAAATAAAAAATGTCACTATTTTATAAAGAAAAGTTCTCGATTTTGTTGCCTTTAGCTTTCGATTCCCCATATGAGTTAAATCGTATCACTTTCTCAAATTGTCCATAATCTGTTTCAAAGAGGAATAAGTACTTTTGTTGCCTTTAGCTTTCGATTCCCCATATGAGTTAAATCGTATCACTTTCTCAAATTGTCCATAATCTGTTTCAAAGAGGAATAAGTACCCACAACACCGACGAAAAGCCCGACCAATATGATCCCAACTATAACTCCGATCTCTATCCTACTCTTCTTCAAGCTTTTGTCGATCTTGAGATAGCAGAAGCAAGGCAACAGTATGGACACCGTGACGCTCAGGAATGAACCTGTGAACGCCATCACGTAGCCAAAGAACGGGATCACCAGCGCCACGATGACCGTGCTGACGACGATGACCGTCCTGACCAGCATGCTGATGGGCTGGCTGTCGCGCAAGGGGCAGGTTTCCTCGAGCGCCGTCGCGATCGGGTTGATGATGACTGCGTACTTGGTGAGGGGATTGATCAGCGTAGTGTAGATGGCGATCTTGGAGCTCATCTTCCTGATGGGGAGATTCAGCGTCACTTGGGATTTCAGGTGCTCGCCGTACATCAGGTAGCCCAGGGCCGCCATCGACCCGTACGTGGCGGTGCTCGCCAGGAAACAAACCAGCAACACCTGCACTTGCGCATCAGGCAATGCGAAGGGAAGAGCATACTGGAAGCCTGAAATAAGCTTACATTTGTACCTTTGAGAATTGACTTCGATCTTTCATGGAGTTGCAGAGAGTGGGAAACACTGCATGGCCACAATAGCAAAACGCAAACAAGCTTATGGTAGTCGGTATTCCACTCCAATTCAGAAGCGTCCCTTCTCCGTCAAACCCCACACCATCAACCGCACCAACCCACAACACGCACAGGACCAATATAATCGAAGCCAAGACGCCTCCGACCGACAAATAGGCGAGAGCACCCAAGCTTCTCAGCCATGTCGTCGGCAGGACCACGAGGCTGGCCAGCAGAACAAACCCTTGCCTGCCCCCGATTTTCGAATGGCCCAACTTGAACTCTTGGTTAGGGAACAGCTTGTTGAGGTTGTCGCCTTCGAGTATGAGGAACTCGACCGCGACCAGATAGAGCTCGAGGTACATGAAGACGCATATTAGGGCCCTTCCTTTGTGCCCGAAGGCCAGTTCGCCGATGTCGGGGTAGGTCTTGATGAGGGGGCTTACGTCCATGCAACGTTGCAGGAGTAACCCCGTGTACCAACACAGGATTGCCACTAGGAAGAGAAACGTCAAGCTCAACCATCCCCCTTGAGACAGAGCAAAAGGAATCGACAGTATCCCAACACCTGAAAGTTGCGGTACCATTTATTCTGACTGAAGGCGAAAAGAACTAGGAATTGTCCTACATCTATAATTCACTCTAGGAAAGTCTTATTGCTTTTTTTTATATCTTTGACTAAACTTTTCATCAGAACATGTTGTACCAAATTAAGCATAGTTCTTAGGGAGGTCGTTTTTGGACAACCTCCGGTCGTCAAACGGGTGTCTGTGGTCCTATGGTGCGACCGATAAGCTTATAACATGTCGATCACCTAGCACTCGACATGTTATGCACGAGAGAGAGAGAGAGAGAGAGAGAGAGAGAGAGGGACCTGATAAGGCATTGAGGCCATTGAAACAGGTCCGGAGGAAGGTGGTTCCTTTGCCGTGCGGGAGCGGTGCTCTATCGAGTTGAGTCTGCATTTCCTCCCTTTTTTTCGGCCACTCTCTCAGGCTGTGTTGCACCCACTATTGGCAAAAAAAATGACCCTTATATAAGAAACTGGAAAGAGCCTTTTGCCTTTTTTTTTTCTCGCGATGTGGGGGACAATTCCACCTCTATTATTGCCTTAATACGACTCTCTATCTCGCGGGGAATGAGGGAGATAGTGAGGATGAGTAGATTGTCATTCGGGCTACCGGCAATTGGTAGAGGTTTTCTTGTCTCGTTTCCTTTTCTCCATCTGCATAATTTTTATTTTTATTTTTGTGGCAACAGAATTTTAGCTTATTCCCAAAAGTCGCTAACCTAACCCCACTCATAAGCTAGAATGATAGCGGAAAAACTATTTCAAAGGACGCTTTTACCGGGCATTTGGTGCATATAACATTCGTGGATGATTTGGCTTGTGATGCTTATAAGACATTCGATTAAATGAAAGACGCCTTTGACAAAGTTTCCACATTCAGAGATTTCCCCATAAAACTTAAAGTTCCGAATGATTTACACATGTAACTCTCAGGAAGTGGGCTATTTTCTTGGCTTCGGCAAGAAAACAATCGGCGCTCGAGCCCTTGTTTGTCGAGGACCATGCACCGAGTTTAGCATGTACTCGGTGCAAGTGAGCTCATTCATCTGCTCCATCAAATCATGCGAGTTTCACAGAAGGATCCACGATTTACAATGATCGAAATGGGATGGACTCGCATGCTCTGGACATGTGCACACATTGTTCAATACTTATATGTGGCTGCATAGCCATCCACGTGGATAAGCATATGAGGGTCTTGGGATTGTTCATACATCATGTGCATTTCTAAATTGGGGTTGATTTCTTCACTTCGCAATTTCTAGCTGTTGTGCCGCGGCCACGGTGAACGTCATTTAGTGGGAAACTAACTCGGTGGAACCGACCCGAAAAAAAAAAAAAAAAAAAAAAAAAACTCGGTGGAACACAATGTACTCGGAAGAGGTACTTTAACGTTTGTGATTTAAAATTATTTTGAGTGATTATGTAGCTCACAGGTGCTGACAGTGGGTACGTGACGAATACTCCATATTGGATTGTCCTTCAATTTCTCGACAATTTTATCTTTTCGGGGAAAATACTAATTATTTTGTCTAATTCATGCTTGCGTGTCCTTGGGTTATGCCAATCGATTTCTCGACCTTTAGAATTATTGAGGGTTTTTTAATTGCCCAAAAAGAGCTTTGAATATACAATAATTTTACGATCTTGATGGAGTTGGACGTGAATGATTTCATTTATATGCGGAAAATAGAATGAATGATAAGATAATATCTTGTTGGGTATAATTAGGCATTTATATTACGAATTGATAAGAGAGGTGATAGAAATAAATGCATTTTTTTATTAGCTTGATAAAAAAAAACAATAAATTAAAGAAAAGGACGGTACTTTGGTTATTAATTGAGAAAAAAAGGAATGTCTTAGCCAAAATATGGGTGGAAATAGTGACAAGAAAAAAATGATTTAGAAAACATTTTCCTGAAAAATGATTACTTAAATTGTTTACGAAAATGAATGAACCAAAAAACTTTTTTGTCGTTTATAAAAATATTTAGACATAAATTGTTGCCGATAGTAAAAACATTTTCCGTTGCTTGATTATTTCAAGCAATAAAAATGATTATATTTAGAAAAAAATATTTTTCATATCATTCATTTTTTGCGAAACAAATGGAGCTCTGCATTATGCATTATTCATTTTCTTTTCTTTTTTCTTTTGTGAAAATTATTTTAGGAAAAAAAAAACATAACTCAGTTTTCATTGCACAACAAGAAACGCACCTGTATTTGTAGACATGCAGATTACATACCCCTGCTCCACTAAAAATACATAATTATCCTTCCTTGGCTAAACATCCCAAAAACCCTAGCATCACACAATCCACGCACCCATTTCAACCCAACTTCAACTCCGCCCTCATCCGCCGCCCACCACTATCCCCGCCATCTTAGACAACATTCAATAAAAAAAACATCAACTTTAGGTTGATGGACAAATTTGACCAAAACCTTTTTTTCTTTTTTTTTTGTATTATAAAAAAGCACAAACTTTAAATTGAGAGACAAATTTGGCCTGAATTTTTTTCTTTTTTTTTGTCTTTTATAAAAGCTTCAACTTTATGTTAAGTGACAATTCTTGCCCCTTTTTTTTTGTCTCATAAAAAATCACAAACTTTCACTCCTATCCAAAATCTAACCCCCACCGTTAATTTTCTATATGAAGTTAACCTTATTTTAGGAGAAAAGGTTCTAGCCTCGAGGTTGGAAGATCTCATCCATGGTTTCTCTTGACAGACGGTGATCTACAGCTTCATATCACGATAAAACGATAAAGTCTAGCCATAGAAATTCAATCTGGAGATTTTTTTACTTGCTAGTAAAGTATAGGAGATGACACAGTTTCACTATTATTCTTTAATCTGTGGCTCAAACAAGAAAACAATGGATGGTGTTAGCCAGCAAGTGCACGTGAATTTATTGGTAAGGACAATCAATGAATCTAAGTTAAGGGATGCCGGATTTAGGATTTAAGTGAAAGTTGGTGATTTTTTTCGAAACAAATAAAAAAAAATTGGGCTAGAATTGTCATTCGACCTAATATTGATGCTTTTTTCAATGACAAAAAAAAGTTTGGATCAGATTTGTCACTTGATCTAAAGTTTGTACCTTTTTAAAGACAAAAAAAAAAAAAGTTTGGGCCAAATTTGTTTATCGACCTAAAGTTGGTGTTTTTATTTTGGAATTAACCCTCAAGCAACCTCGTCAATGCCGCCTATCGCCACTCGGCGCCGTCTCTCTCTCCTCTCTCTCTCCCCACGGCATCGCGACTGTCACAAAACCCTTTGTTAATTTGCACGGTTTGCATTCACTTAATCTGCATGAGCTACATCATGCGCCGTACGCTCTACATACTCGCGTATACGATAGTAGCTACTTTACTGCAGGTGGTTATTTCATAATCGGGCGTAGATAATTCAGCCCCGTTGCACCTTAGCAAACGTGTTCATATCCTACAAAGGTCAGAGAAAAGGTTATGAGAGGACCAATCATCTACGTTTGCTTGCTCCAAAGGAAAGGGTGCCAGTGCCTATACGGTCCACGGGGCTCATAAAGTAGGTCCGATGAAGTATTCGACATATCTCTTACACCGCCGCATGTAAGAAGAAACTTCAACACTTGAAAGCATGAAATTCGGGCATGTGTCGTTAGATATGTTGCGTACCGCCATGAAATTGGAGATTCCAATCAATTTTTATATTTCCCGGGTAGTTTTTGGATATACTTGAAACGATGTTCCCCTCTTGAAAGCTTGATGGTGCGCCACCCACTTTCTCGTGCATCTTGTGATGTATATAGTGGCTTTATCCATCTTTCTTTTATACTTTTATACTTTTCCTTTGAATGAGGGGAATGGACCAGTATTAATCTTTGACTTGATTGCACGTATAGGTATTCTTTCTTGGGATAATGACATATATGAATTCGTGCAATATGTAACGTGGTTCTCGAGTTTTGAATTTATTCAATGTCATTTCTAAAATTCTGGCAAATATTCAAACTAGCCCATAAATTATATGAAAATAACTAATGTTATCATTCTATTAATTTAGGAACAATATTGACATCTTCACATAGTTCAATAATTTGCTTGAACGTGTACAAAAAAATTCAGGGATCACATCAAATAAATTAAAAGTTCAAGAATCATATTATATATTGAATTATTTTGTGTTATTTTTCCCTTTTTTATTTTGTTGATTTCTCTAGAAAGAAAGTATTTTTCGAAGGTAGTTTTCCCCCTCCCTTTCACAATGGAGAAAATTGGAGTTTTGGCAATTTACATGCAAAGTTAATTTCGTAGATAATATAATATATGTTTGAGAAATCTGGAGGTACTCTTAAACTTTTTTATGCATTTGCTTTTAAAGACATTGCTACCCTACGAGTTATTAAAATTCAAGTTAGATACCAGAATATCCATTCTTTTTTAAAAAGCCTTTTCCAGCTGACGTGTACTTTATTAGATTCATGATCTTATGATAAAGAAATAGAATACCTGCATGAAGGAATCTTAGCCAAGCTTTATTGCCCATTCTCGTGGGCTCCTACCATATATTCCAACGTACCAAAGCTGTTGTTTCCATGCTCGCACTATACCAAAAGGCGATAGACATGCGAATAAAAAAGGTAAAGAGAATATTCTCTTCCTCATCTTGGCTCTGGATATATCATCAAATCAAACTTCTTTTCATTTTCAAGAATCGCACACGACGAACGCATGGTGATTTTATAGACAAAGAGAGGGCGGCTAAAGTAAATTACAAGAAATTTTTACTTTCACAAGGAGAAATTTTATTATTCATAACGCTAGTTTCTTGGGATAAACTCTAGCTCGTGTGAGACGAAAAAGACAAAAGGACCCAAAAGCATGATCTATTTATCTTTTTAGATCTTTCGGATTTGAAGTTAGATGTTACATGAAATTAATTCGAAATAATTAATTAGTGCCATCCAATAGTTCGCAACGATTGCAAGAATGATGCAATGCATTATATTTCTATGTTAGCCAGGAAAATTTTATCATAGGTGTTTCGCACATTTTTTTTCTTAGTAAAAATCATTCAACATTTGTATGAAAAGCAGCTATGAAGGTGCCTGACCTTAAGGAAAAAGAAGTGAAGGCTCATATGGTCATGGGAAAATGGATATATAGATTATTGGTAGTGGATGTTCACATCATCCCTCACTAGTTGTGGTGATTACCGTTTCATTTCACTGGTCTCTTCTAGAAGCACTGCTTAGGCCACAACCCGTCAATTGAAATACATCAATTTTTATATTTTTACATATCACGTTGTCAATTGACATGATGTGCAATAGTTACTATCGAGACATTATTTGTTGTAAGTGAGGCGCTATTTTTTATCCTGGAATAAAAGATATGAATAGCATTTTTGTTGCCTGAAATATAAATTAAGCATGAGAAAGAAAAGGTGGGACTGGAAAAAGGAATAATTTCATGGAATAGGTAATTAAGAAATATATGATGATAAGTGTCCGAGTTTATTTACATATTTGTCCTCCTCGAATGCACAAGAATGCCTAAGAGTGTGATGGAGGCTAGTTATATGAGTCATTTGAATTTCAATCTATTTTTGTTTTGCCCTTATTTTTTAACATAATATAAAGCAATAACAATATCACAACTTTAAGGAATATACATCATTTTTTTCTCTTCTCCGAATACTCTCAGTTGTTTAGGATCTAAGCAGATTCTTAAAAGGCTTAAGAAGGAAATAGGCGGGAGAACCGCCTAGGGGTGAGAGATCCCGTGCTATCCTTCGTATTCCCTTTCTGTCAAAAAAACAAAGATAGACAGGAAATTAGGAGGTCTCATGGTGGGAAATGTAGACTCCACGTCGAGGCATATTTGCATGCACTAGCTACCGCTGGATAGGCTGGTATAGTAGCCACTCATGCCTAGGGTGAGTGAGGGTGGGTGAAATACCTACGGTAGTGCTAGCACACCTTACGACAACTGCAAGGAACTGAGGGAACAGTGCTTTATTTTATAGATTCTATATCGATAGATAAACCTGTCAATTGATGATTTATTTTGTCTCTCACAAAGTTCGAAGACTTTCTATCCTACAACATCCTTCCCATCACGAGTGAGGTGTTGTCTTTACACGCAATCATCTCCCAATATCTTTGCACCATCTCTAGATGATATCCGTAAAGGTAAAAAAAAAAAAAAAAGAGTCGAATATTGAAGGATTTCTTGCAATTATATACTATATGGATTACTCACGATATAGTCATGACGCAACGTGTGGCTCGCACCATCTTTTTTAACATTAGCTCCCCGTAAATTCTACGAACGAGCATGTGGTTTCATCCTCGGAGTGCACCACTAGCCAATTTCCCTTTGACGGAAAAGCTAGAGCGCCTGCTTTTTTCTTTCTTTTTCTAACTTCTCTTTTAAGGCGATCAATGCCGTGCACACTTGGAATTGACCATGAATTCTCGACCCATCCAAAAAGCACATGCTCAAAAATCGCTGTCCACAGAATTTGATCACTGTCGATGTCGAAAAAGCATGTGTCCGATAGCAACGTTTATCGTGTGGAGATACTCCCCCGACAACTAGCATCTTGATGGAGCCACAACGACAGAGCGAAGCAATTATATTTCGATCCATATATTTTTATAACCGATGCAGGAGCTCCTGAGATCGCCGATACTGTCGGGTTGCCTTTCCTCTCCTTTCCCCATCCTTTTTCTCACCATACATCTGTATGGTCCTCAAGAACAAGTACGAAAGAAATTGGTGCTTGTCGACTTCAAAAAGCTGGATGATCGAATGAATTCTGGCATCCTCTGCTTACCTACCCACCAAAAAAATAAATAATAATAATATAAAAAAGAAAGAAAAAGAAACCACTGAGAAGCATCATCGATGGGATCATGCCAATGGTCTGTAGTAAGTGGCTTGACTCAGCATCATGTTATGTCCGAGGAGCTTTTCCATACAGCAGACAACGCGCACACACGACCGTCAAACTCTACCCCTCATCCAAAATAAGATCGCTCCTCGTGTCGTCAACGCCATGATTTGACTCATCACACGAGCGTTTCGATCCAGGATTTTTTTGTGATATCAAATTAGTTTAAATAAATGTGGGATAGGTGTATCACAATTCGGGAGTTGTTGTAACACCAAAATCAATTTGAGCGTAACCCATCCCATGGTGGGCGAGTTGGTTATGGCGCACACTGGCCACACGAAAGGTCAGGGTTCGATTCCCCAACTCATTATGTTGCGCAACTTAAGTGGGGTGCCATGGGCGGTGGGTTCCCGCGCTAGTGCTCCCCCGGGTTTACGTCGCCAGCTGCCAGCTGTACGGCGATTCCCGGGTTACCAAAAAAAAAAATCAATTTGAGCATAAATTTTAACCTAGAATTCAACTACGAAAATGTACATGAATAGCTTCAAAAATTTAACAATAAAACTATCCAAAAAATCATAAACTTATTGTGTTAGCAAAGGTACTTTTGAGTTCCAGAAAAGGCTTCATGCCTTGGAATCATGACAACATCTTGGGTATCATTATCTTGAAAACCCAAAGCCAGAGATAGAAAAGCTCAAGAGGCAAATCCAACTTCTCGAAGAAGGAAGGTTTAGACCTTTCGATCCACTAGCACATTCTGTCAGAACTGGGTATTTGCCTCCACCACCACAAACGTCTATTTTTGCTACAATTCCAGAAGATCCCTTCAGAAAAGAACCAGATATGGCAGAAATATGAAGCCACCTCAAAAACCTGTAGAAGGACAAAGGAAAAGAAAAAATGCCTACAGAATCAAGTTCGATTGTTATAAGAGAAATGGTAGATCGCATGATGTTATCCAATCCATTAGAATATTTTCTAAAGGAGTTTGGTACTCAGGAACCTGATCCTACTACTCAACAACCTAATCCTGTTATACTAGAAAAACAGATTATGTTCCCAGTCAAGCAAACTTCTCCTGATACTGAATCAAATTCAGTATCTCTTTCCTCCTCTTCATCCTTCTCAATTCCTACAGTTGATTCTCTCCCTATTGTGCAAGTAACTTCATCAATATTCATGGCTGATCCTCCAGATGATGAGATAGAATCAAACTATTCTGAGCTAGAAAATGTTCAGACAAGCAATTATGCACAGCATGTATCCATAGCATCAAAACAATTTTTCACCATCGATGATATTCTTTATCATAAATGGCCAGAAAGACTTGAGGAATTTCATACTTGGTTGAATACTCAGTCCATCACCAACCATGATATGAATGATGTCATTTACAACTTTGTCACGAGGTTCACAGCGGCCTCAAACTCGGTGGAAATCAATTTGAGAACAAGACCGATCCATTTCCTAATGTCACCTAACTTCGGCCATGCCATCACTCTCTTATATCATGTCTTTATGGGAAGACCCACTGATCTCATAAAGATAAAAAGAAGAGAATTTTTCGAAAGAAAATGCTGCTCCCTCCAGAAGAAGCATTTTGATAACCATTATCGAGTAATGCTTCAGCTTTTTTATCAGGTTGGCGCAGATCCAAATTTAAAGCATGTTTTCCTTATTTCCATCCCTAAAGAACTATCCAGATGGTTGAAAGATTTTTCTTCGGAAAAAAAAGGAGAATACAAGATATTCCCTTGAAAAAAATACAGCAAGAAGTTCATTTATGCCTCGAAGAATTATGCTTAAAACGCCAGATGGTTCGTACCTACATCACAGATGACAAGCGCCTTGAATCAGCTTGTTCCCGCCAGAAGTTAAAAATTAAATGCTCTAAGCAAGACTGTGATGGTACTTGTGGCAAGTTTTCCTGGAAAAAGAAACATTACAAGAAATTTTGGATAAAGAAATCCAGACATGGCTCCAAGCATTTCCGGAAAAAGAAAAAATGGCAATACCTACGCAAAAGGAAAGATCGCACGGGCCACAAAAAGTCAAATCGATGCTTCATATGCAATCAGAAAGGACATTTTGCAAAAAATTGTCCTCAAGCAAGAAAATGTCAGAATTGTCTAATTCATCACATTGAGAATGAAACAGGTATTTCTCTTGAAAATGATGACATTGAATCTTTATTCTCTGCTGATGAAGAACCATCTGAGCAAACTCTTTGTGTCATCCCCTTTTACCAAACTCCCAATAAGACTAAGTCAGATTCAGAATCTGAAGACATTTTTCATATATCCCTAGAACCAAGCCTTGACATATTTTCAAGTCAAACTCACTGTCCCCATTTCCCAGTGAAAATCATCACCTAGAAGTTTGCCAAACCAATCGTTGTTATTGCTCTCATTGATACTAGAGCAAGTTGTTCCATTCTAGACACTAAAGTCCTGCCTGGAAAATATTGGACTCCCTATGTCAGATATTTCAACTCTGTTTCTGGAGATACTTTCTCTACAAGTGTTAGGACCACTCCAGTAACTGTCCAGTTTTTTCCTCAGTGTTCCATAACCACAAAGATCTTTGGATCAAGTCTCCCCAATAAAGATCTAATAATTGGATGGGATATCATGACTCAAATCGCTCAACTTCGCATCATCCTTGGAAAATGTCTTAGATATAAAGATCAATTGTTTGAGTTTGTCAATATTCAGATACTCTTTTCCATTTAGATGAGTCTACTAGATCCAATCAAGCAAAAGTTGTTAGAATCTTGTTCAGAATCCCATTCGGAATTCGCTCAAAAGTGTTCCCATCCTTTATGGGAAAATCCAGAATTCTTTGTTCACCTTCCTTTAAAAAAGAATGAAGATATAAATCCAACCAAGGTGAGTCATATGGGAATGAAGCCAGAACATCTGGCTTTAGCTCAAAGGGAATGCTCAGAACTACTGCAACAGGGTCTTATTAAAATCTCCAATTCTCAATGGGCTTGCAAAGCCTTTTTATGTCAATAAGCGTGCTGAGCAAAACAGGGGGAAAATGAGATTGGTAATCAATTATCAACCTCTCAACCTTTTTCTCCAAGATGACAAATTCCCTCTACCATCTAGAGATTCTCTCTTTACTAGTCTAACCAAAGCCCATATCTACTCCAAATTCGACCTCAAAGCCGGATTTTGGCAACTAGGTATCCACCCTGAAGACATATCCAAAATAGAATTCTGTATCCCGAACCAACACTTCCAGTGGAAAGTTCTCCCTTTTGGCCTAAAGGTAGCACCATCCCTTTTCCAAAGGCCATGTGTCGTATTTTTCAACCAATCTTGTCAAGTACAGCCGTATACATTGACGACATTCTGCTCTACAGTCCTGATGAGTAGTCACACTGTCAACTCCTTGAGCAATTTGCAGAAATAGTGAAGAAACATGGTATCACGCTTTCTCAAAGAAAGATGAATATCGCCCAAACAAAAATCGAATTTATTAGTATGCACCTTAACAAAGGTACATATTATCCAGGGCCACATATCGCTCAAGAATACTGAAGTTTCCTGAAAGTAACTTCACAACAAAACAAGTCCAGCAATTTCTTAGGATAATCAATTATCTCAAGGATTTTATCCCAAACATTGCAAAGTTCCTGATTCCTTTGCAATCCATGCTAAAGAAGAATCCCCCACCTTGGGGAAAAACTCAGACTAAAGCAGTCGCTGAGCTTAAGGAGATTATGCAGAATCTCCCATCATTGCAAATACCATCAATAGGGAAAAGAATTCTTCAAACTGACGCTAGTGATGAATACTGGGCAGCTATCCTCTTTGAAGAAATTGATGGTAAGAGACACCTCTGTGCTCACAAAAGTGGAAAGTTTTCTCAAGCTGAAATACATTACCACTCCACTTTTAAAGAAATCTCGGCAGTAAAAAATGGAATAAAAAAAAGTTCGAGTTTCATCTCATCGGCCATCACTTCGGTAAAATTGACATGACATCTTTCCCTCGGATGACCAAGTTTAAACGTATGATTTCCAAATTCTCAACTACTTCGATTGGCTGAATGATTTTCAAAATACTCTTTTGAAACCAAACACATTCCTAGAAAGAAGAATGTGTTTTCTGACTTATTGTCAAGACCCAAAGCATCAGTCGAAATCAACATGCACATCAAAATGCCTACCTTCCATATGCTCAATCATGAAGTGAAATACAAGGTTGAGAAGATCAAAAATTTGTCAAGATGGAAATATCCCTAGGAGATTGTTCAACACATCCAGAATGACAATCTTGCTGAGAACCTGGAAAATCTCTTGTGGCAATGCCACACAGATTTGTTCAGATTCAATGGAGGTTCAATTCTTTATCCTTTCGGGTTAAATTTGAATGATCCATTCATCCATCCCCTTATCTGGAAGGAAGATGATTTCCCTAATCAACTCAAGATGTTATTATGGTACTTAACCAATAAGTACTTAATAGCTATTGAAATTCCAATCAGAAGATTCATTGCCAACCTCACCAGGATATTTTTACTCGGAAGAAATGTTGAGAAAGAAAGTGATAAGAATCTTTTAGACTTTCTCAATTGGTTCTATCATCCTACCCACTGGAAACATCTCTTGGAAAAGAACTGAGAACCATGACCCCAAATCCTAAAGTCCATACCATTATGTTTTTCCAACGTCCATGGCATTTTTTCACAAATAATGGCACCATCATCGATGCCCCACAGGAAATAGGAACCACATCATACAAACCCCACCTGAACAGCAGAGAAACTCGGATCCACAAATCTTATCCAAGATCCGTTAGATTTTGTGGACACGAGTATTGAGAACTTTAGAAAATATTATGCTAGGAAAACAAAACCATTCTTGAAAATGTTTGGAATAATGTACCCACTACGTGGGATCATTATGACCTAGCACCAGAAGCTAAGGAAGCACTCAGATAATATAGCCAAGTTGCATCGCCTCAAGATCATGAAATGATAGGAACATATGATATTATCCAATCCACTCAAGACCCCTATGCACGCTTTGGAGGTCCTCTATTTCTAGGATCCCTACGAATAAGGACCTTCGTCCTTATTCCAAAGCATGGACACATCCTTTTATGCATAGCCATCCAATTGGCCTCAGCCAAACATTCCTGCCGATACTCAAGAAGATGACAACACAAACTGGGCTAAAGAAGAAGCATCCCATTGGGCTCATGAAGAAGCATCCTCATCACAAAGGCTGAACCAAATCATTTCACCTGAAGACCTTGAAGCCCTTGAACAAAAATACGAGGCACATCTCCTAGAAGACAGCTCATATGACTCAGTCTGTAGCTACAATGCTCGTGACGGATGAGATCACTGAGTTCGTACAATTTCACTATAGCAAATCACTGTTCACTTTTACTGTAGCACTAGGCTAGGGAAAGTACTGTTCATAGTGTGCGAATAATTCCCTCCCGGAAGTTTCTGGTGCCTCTGTTTGTTTATGGACCCGTGAGCCTAGTCCTTGGGTGTCTTTGTGACCTCTTATCGTCTATAAAAGGCGAGGAGGGTGTAATATGTTGGGCAGAGTCCCCTGAAGTAAAGTGTGTGCTTTGAGAAACCTCTCATGGCTTTCTAAATCTCTCTTCTTCTCCAGCCTGGTAGGATCCTCCAAGAAATGCAGCTTGGGTAGGTTAGAAACATTTATATCCTGACATCTCTAGGTGTCTCTAGGCTATGAACTAAAGGGTTGAGTGGTTTTTTGCTAAAAGGTTATCCCTAAAGGGCTTGAATGGGAGTTGTTTGCCCACTGTGGGAAGGTATACTTGCAGAAAATTTTCTTGGTCCTCCATGGTTCTAAGTCTAGGTCCATTCATCATAAATCTTTTAATTTTGCCAATTGAATCCATCTGATTAATTTTGGATGAAATTCGATAATGTGGACGCTAGTCATTTTATGTGGCATGGTCAGTGTTGACATGGGCATTTTTAATAATATTTTGGATTTTTTTATGATTTTTTCTTTTTACTTTTCCTTTCCTTTTTTTTTTTTTTTTTTGGCTAGTTTTGGAGTTGAGGCCGATGAACCTTGTTGACTCCAAGGTCATGATGCCCTCGCTGACCAAAGTGAGGGCACAAGGGCTTGGTGGCCCTCATTAGCCCTAATGGAGGTTGTGGCTTTCGTCTAGAGCTAGTGAAGGTTAGCCGGCTTTTGCCTAAAGCTAGTGAGGGTTGCCAACTATAACTCCAAAAATCTGGAAAAAAAAAAAAAAAGGCAAAGAAAAGAGAAAAAAATCATAAAAATTTTAAAATATTATTAAAAAAAGTCAGCATTAGCAATTTTCAACTAAAATTGATCAGATGGACTCAACTGATAAAATATAAAAATGTTTAGAACTTAACTAACAAAAAGATCTCTGGTTCTTATTATAAGATTGGGATTGGATCCGCAGATGTTTGGTAAAAAAAAGAATCTTCTCCTTTGAGAATAATCCAAAATGAAAAGTGCTCAATTGGAACATGAAAACTTGAAAAACTTAGAACTAAGTTAACAAAAGTGCAATGGATAATGAACTTTTGGAACAATTTTCCCAGAATTTGATCATTCTGCCGCCGCTGGACCGCCGGTGCCAGAGACAAAATGGCTCGACCGAAGCGAAACTGTTGGACGGCCCACAACATGCCCACGAATGGGCCTAATCAGGTTGACCCAAAGGCCCATTCGAGGCCCAACGCCACCGGGCTCCGAGCCCACGCTCCACCTTAACCACGACGCCGTTTCGACTCGGACGTACGAAATCGAGTCGATCGGTGGGGAGGAAAAGGAAAAAGGAAAAATGAAAAAGCGGAGAGCAAAGAAAATGGCGATCCATTGTCGTTCGCGTCGCGAGGCGGAGGAGACGAGAGCCCGAGGGAGGAGACGACGGGCCGCAGACGACGGAGCCGACGGGGCCTCCGATGACCGCCGCCCCGGACCTCGCATGATCCGATCTCCCCCTCCTTCTCCGCCCCTTTCATGCGACGATCGAATGCCCGCAAAGCCGGGAGCAACAGGAAATCCTCCTCCGCCGCCGCCGCCGCCGCCGCCGACGACGACGACCGCCGCGACCGACGCCGCAGCAGCGCCAAGGGCGACGGCGACGACGGCCGCGACATGGATCCGATCAAGTCCCACCTCCGCCCCAGCTCCCGATCCACCAACCTCTTCTCCCGCAACCCTAAGCACCCTCCCAGATCGAATCTCTGCCTCCTCTCCTCGGCCCTGCTCGCGCTAACTCTCTTCCTCTGCTACGCGTTCCTCTCCCCTCGCGGCTTCTCGATCCTCGCGAGGAGTAAGTACGCGATCGTGATCGACGGCGGCAGCACGGGGACGCGGATACACGTCTTCAGCTATGTAATCAGGAGCGGGGGCAATGCGGACTTCGATTTCGGGGAAAACGGGCTGGCGTCGCTGCGGGTTAATCCGGGGTTGTCGGCGTACGCGGAGGATCCGGAGGAGGCGGGCGCCTCGCTGGCCGAGCTGCTTGGGTTCGCGAAGCGGAAGGTGCCGAGGGAATTCTGGGGAGAGACCGAGGTCCGGCTAATGGCGACGGCTGGGATGCGGATGCTCGAACGGCGCGTCCAGGATCAGATCCTCGACTCATGCCGGAAGGTTCTACGCGCGTCGGGATTCCAGTTCCAGGATGAGTGGGCTTCGGTTATTACAGGTCTGACTATGATCACTTGGTGATTTACTGAATGCATTAGAGAGTGGGTGTGAGTTTGATAGCTAGTTGAAAATGATGGGTCTTGATTAGTTTAATCCTGGGGAGTTCTGGAATTCGTCTTTCTTTTCCTGCGGAGCGCGGAGAAAGTCTAATGGACACGGGGAGGGAGCAGGCGAAGTTTTTTCTTTTGGCTTTGGTGCTTGTTTTGCAATTTAGAAGCTCATTTTTTGGGTTGCATCAGGTTCTGATGAAGGGGTGTACGCTTGGGTGGTTGCTAATTATGCACTCAATGCTCTTGGGGGTGATCCACGGCACACTACTGGCATTATTGAACTTGGTGGGGCTTCTGCTCAGGTGCAGTTTCATCTCCCTATGCTGATATCTTTTGATGCTTTTGGTATCCATGGTGCCCATTTTAAGTCAGATTGTTCAACTTTGTCTTTCAATATTTTCAAAGCTTAAAACAGCTTTTCTTTACTGATATTTAAAGTGTTCACTTTCTAATTGGTCCCTAAGCAATCTTAGTTTGAATTACCATACAAGTTTTTATATTGGTGCTTCATAGTTTTAACTACAATGTGTCATTTTTGTTGAAGATTTGGCATATTAGCTACCAAGGAATTCATTACCTATGCCCAAGCATAAAAAACAGGACTTTGATTTAGTGGTACATTCTACTTTCTGTTTCAGGTTACCTTTTCATCAAGTGCGCCACTACCTCCTGAATTTTCAAGAACTGTAAAATTTGGAAACATCACATACAACCTCTACAGCCACAGCTTTCTTCAATTCGGCCAGGTACTGTCTTCTTTTGCTTCATTCTCTATTGCTAATGTGGAGTGAATGAATATTTTTGTTTGCTAACCTTTTTGACACCATATTAAAAATAATCTTTTCTGTTCTTGATTTGATGAATCCATGTGCTTTGTTTGGTTTACAATTAGTAATTTGAATATCCCTGCTTCATCACTTATCTTGTTTCTTTGTTAACTGGTTGATGTTTTTATATCTCTGTTTTTTCCTTACTACTTTTGTGGCAAATAATTCATCGGAAAATACTCACAGTGAGATGTGAAGCTTAGTGATTATTTTCATAGGATGCATGTAGAAAAAATGATTTTTTTTTTCAAACCAAGTTATAAGCTATAATGTGGGTGGTCAAAACCAAGCTGTGACCAATTCAAATTGATAACTTTATCTTTTTCCTTTTCCTAAGATCATACTTGTGCAACTTGAAATGTCATGATCTCAATTTTTAAACCAGATGAGCCGACTTTTTGTAGAAGAGTCATTCGAGTGTTATTTATGAGGGTCAATAATGAGTTATATGATGCTGGTTCTATTAAGTTCTGATGTTGGCTTCTACATCTTGATTTTGTCAATTCTTACCACATTTGGACCTTTTATGGTTTATCTTGCTCCCTGATTTGACCCAACAATATGAAATAATAGCTTAAAACTAGGAGGCTGGCTATTTATGAAGAGGTGTGAGTTCATTTTTTGGAAGTCCCACTTGTGAAACATTTGGGTTTATGCATTACCATTACTTGAGCGTAAAGTGGGTTATAATGATGTCTCCTGTCAGCTTCTGGGAGTGCAGTAAAATTTCATCATTTTTTCCTTTCTCTCTGCTTCGTTCATCAGTTTTCTGAGTTGTTTCCCCTCCTAATGCAGAATGTTGCATTTGAGTCGTTGAAAGAACTGCTACTTTCTGAAGAAAAGAATTTGGGTGAGTTTGTCTAATTTACTTTCAGCTTATTATATATGATGCTCAAAGTTTATATTGCAGCTTGGTTTGTATTTGAACAAGCCACTTGCCATATTTTGTGATTTTCATCCAGACCCCAATGTAGTTCGTATGTTTCTATATACCCGTACATCCACGAACCTATGCATCATACGTGCCTATAACATAACATGTGGATGTGTGTCTATCTGTTGATATATATGTACATGTGCTCTAGTCTGTATAAAAACTTATTCAACATTCTTGCCCGTCCACTGGCATCAACATTTTTTGAAGCCTTTACCTATCAACCTTGTTTGCTGAGGGGAATCAAACAAATAGAAAGAGATAAATGGAAATTGAGTAGATTTAAAAGAATGGAACTGACATTTACTATTTAAAGATTTTCCTTTTTTTCAATATGAACATGTTATTAAATTTAATCAAGTTCGCAAGTTGCGTCAATCTTCTGACAATGGTCATTATTAAATATACGAGATTGTGGAGCAGGATATATTTCTGTGTTTCTACACTTCCTTACCATCTATATGTTGTGCAGCTGATGAATCTCATCAAATGGGGATGTTAGTTGATCCTTGCACTCCAAAAGGGTACTCTCATGCCGAGCAATTGAAGCTCACACCAGGTGCAGTGGATGAGAAAGAGAGACTCTTGTCCACTTTTGATTCTATGGGCAACTTCTCAGAGTGCAGATCTGCCGCCTTTAAACTATTACGAAAGGAAAAAGGTTGTCAACTCTCACTGACTAATGTTTGACACTATATTCTGGATATACCAGTCTTTGCTTGTTAGTTGTGATCCTCATCCTCTCTTTCTCTTGTGATGCAGATAAGTGTGCTTATCGGCAATGCTACATAGGATCAACTTTCACGCCCAAGCTTCAAGGGAGATTTCTTGCTACAGAAAATTTTTTCCATACGTCAAAGGTATGAGCTTTTCTATACGTGGACAGTGACACTGTTCTACAGTAAAAGGTCCTGCTAAAGGGATTTAATGCCATCTGTCAGCATCAAATCCTCTGTTTCGTTAATTTGTTTGAACTAAACGTTGGGGTGTCCTGGTTTATGTGCTGTTAACTTTCTTCTTTTCTCTGTGCTATTTTGCTTGCTTAGTTCTTTGGGTTGACACAAAAAGCAGTTCTTTCTGATTTGATGTTGGCCGGGGAACATTTTTGTGGAGAGGATTGGTCAATCTTGAAGAAGAGACATCATTTGCTCAATGAGGAAGACTTACTACGCTACTGCTTCTCTTCAGCCTATATTGTAGCCTTCCTTCATGATAGTCTTGGGATTGCTTTGAATGATGATAGGTAACTCCTCTGATGCCTTCACTAGAGGAATCTTCTACTGTTATTGGTCCGTTACTCTTCAAAATGATGAGATATTGCATTTTCCCTCCATAAAGCCTCCCTTTTATGTCTGTGCGCTTCAACATTAGAATAATTGTTATTTGTCCTTGGTTGGTGATCGAATGTGTTTTTTCTTAAACAGGATTGCATTTGCTAATCAGGTAGGGAGTGTCCCTCTGGACTGGGCCCTCGGAGCTTTCATCTTGCAGGCCACAGCTGCTGCGGATGTAGAGAAGCCCAGCTGGCCCTTCACCGTTCTCAATAATCACTCACCCATCCTACTCTCATTATTTGCTATTCTGATAATATCCATGTTCATCTCATGGATCATATCAAGGTGGAGGAAGCCTCAAGTAAAGATCATTTATGACTTAGAGAAGGGACGGTATACAGTGACTCGGGTGAACAGGAGTTGATTGTTTCCTTTGAGCAACTAACCATCTTCTGCATCTATACAGTCGGAAGAAATGAGCCATGACTCTGCAGCACCACGATTTTTAGCTATCTTACTTTCACATTTTTTAGCCTGGAGTGACTCTGAGGACTGAATGGGGGCTCTCAGATTGTATATAGTAGGATCCTTGCAGGGATTGTGCAATGACATCTTTAGGAGGTCGCGCATCCTACGTGTCCTATACCATTCTTTCTTTCCTTTTTTTTTTTGTCCTTCTTGGGTGCATACAGAAATTTTTAGAAAGCTCATTCCTAGTCACACCACCGAACATCATCCTTGGAATTAGTGCTTTGTTGTGAAGTATAATTTTCTGGGAACTTGGGCCGCCATATTATCAATGTACAACAAATTGTTCACTAACTTGAGCTTCCAAATTATGAACTGGATCTGGATGCAATTCTATCCTCTCTTTGGGGGGTATACTCATTCTGTGTCAATTTTAGCTGTTCTATTGGGAAGGAGAAAAGGTTGAAAAAGAAAATGGAATCCTTGGTTTTGTTGTGTCGATGTTCCACAGCGGTGACATTGTTAAAAATTTTGCAGTTACCTAAATAAGGTTACTGTCTGTAGAATTAATTACCAGTTATTTTCTCAAGTGCGAGATAATAAATGGAATGAAAGAGAAGGTTAAAGCTTTTACTTGCCTACCACACTTTCATGGAGATTCATATGTACGCAGCAATGTTAAATTAGAGCTAGGAAGCATCTTGCTGTCAAAAACTTTCATTAGAGCATTCCCTTTGCAACTACAGCTTTTCTTGGGTGGGAATATATGTATGTCCCTTTGAGCTTTAGGCCTCTGGAGGAACTTATTCCCCTTTAAATGCGGATTCGCCATATTCTCAAATTAAGAAGAACCAGGAAGGCCCCAGACAGAGTTTGATCAAAATGATGAGATTCCAGTTCCACCAGCCTCTTGGAGATTAGTTAAGTATACATACCCATAATGGCATCGCAAGTACCAAATGAATTAATTAATTCAAGAGATTAGTGAATCAATGTTGCTTGACCTGCAGATTAAGGAAAATTAAAACTAGGCACTCTCCTCTTGCGTCACCCAGCTTTGTTTTGTTAATTGAGTTGTGCAGAGTGCATATTAAAGCTTAAGATCGAACATTGCGTCAAGCATGACAACCTCGGCACCTGGATATAGCATTGGATCGGACGCAATCACAGAGACGGGCTCCCGAGTGTTTTCTTCTTGTGCAGCTCTGTTCAGCTGTCTAAATGCAGCAATAAATTTTAAATTTATTAGGATGTCTGGATACAGAGTCGGATAGCATAAAAGATTTCGAGAAAGAAAGAACCTGTCCTTATCAGAGGCGGCTCGGTCATACGGGCACCGGATCGGTCTTCGCGAGATTGTCGATGTGGGGGCTCATTCAGCGAAATGGCCTTAGTTTAATCGTTCTTCTTTTTTAAGAAAAAGCGGAGGAAAGCCAGAGCTTTAAGACCAACCTTGAGAATCTACAAAGTCCCAGCATCGCAGTTTCTCGCTTTATTTGTTTTCCCTCCTTGTGCTCATCGGAGTTGATGAAATTCCAAAGACAGCATGGACCCTTCTGAGATTCTGCCGATAGGTGACTGGATTTTAATATGTGGCATATACATGGTACGCAGCCGTACCAAAGTAAAAGTGAAAGGCGCGAGCTAGCAGTTATTTTTTACCTTGATTTGGCAGAGCTCGAGCTTGAATCCGTAACCGGTCTCGAGTTCATAAATTTGGATGGTCCCTTGCTGTGAGATCAGGCGACATATGATCTAACTAGGAATGTGGATTCTTCCGTAAACCTTGGCTAAATAAGCTTTATCCGATCATGTTCCACTTTAAATCGTGATTGCGCCGACCGTGACTCTAATAGTTTTAGCTTATAAATTGACACGTGGTGATTCTCAAACGTACTTATGTTCCTGAACCGTTATGCTTGTCCTCGCGCTCGCATCCTTTACAAGATTCTTCGGAAATGATTTTGAACTCGTGTCTGCATAGAGCGGAGGCAAGAATTAGGCATATTGCCCACCACCATTTTACTCGGTCGACAGAAAACAGAACAAGAATCAGCACACCCGCATCGTGTTCGAGCTGAGTCAGGCTTGTTCGGACCATGACTCGAGTTTTACCTTTTTTTCACCTCAATCTCAACCTACCATCTGTAAAACAAAGCTTAAAGAATATATTCTACAGAATGTTCCTAAGCATGTGATGTGCACATAGCATAACGGCATGAAAAAAAGAGAAGGAAAACCAGCACAAGAAACAATCACAGCGGATAAAGAGAGTTGGAATTGGCCGCTTTCTTATCTGAAAAACAGCATTGAATCAGAATACCGGGGGGGACACAGAGAGCAGAGAAAAGAAAAAGCATAAAGAAACACATTCAGCACAAGAAACCAGGACCCGATTCATCTCTTTATCTATTAATCTATCTTGGTTCCTAGAGAAAAGAGCTTGGAATTCTAAAGTGAGAATTAAATCCGGAGAAGCATAAAGGGAGTGTTTGTTTTCTTTAATGCGCTGTTCCATTTGTCCCCTTTTCTCCTCTCCTTCCATTTGATTCTTCATACAAATTCTGCTTGCTCATGTACCAGTCCATCCACTGGTTCTTGGATGGCCCATGTTAAACTGCCGTCTGCCGAGTCACTACTCTTCCATGTACTTAATAAACGAAAAAGCGCACCCGCCTTTACTTAGTAACAAAGGAACAATCAGTCACCAGAAAACAGACTTGATGCATTCCTTTCTCCCAATCTTACTTTATTCTTTGCAGCGGTTTAAGTATCCCGAAGGCGTGAAAAATCATGATGTGTAGGTATTAGAACCGATGGAGGTGCGTTCAGCGACATTCTCATGTTGATATAGCGGTCGATCAGTTTTAATGTAGCATAGGGAAGAAGATGGAAAGTCTAGGAAATTGGATCTGTTCCCTGGGTGAGGGCACATGTAAGCATTGCCTGCTGAATTGGCAATTTCTTAAAGACCAAAGACCATAAAGAGAACTTGGAAGTGATTGGCCATTTTCAAAGTTAGACAAGAAAAAGCAGGGAAAATGACAGATACGTTTGGGAACAAGAAGTTTGAAAAAAGATACTTGGCTTCTCAAGGACACTGTTCCACTTCCCCCTTTTTTGATTCATCCTTTGTCAGATTCTTCCATAAGACAGCCTTAACATGCCGAGATTACAATTCTAATGATGTTTTATTTTGAGGTGAATCTAAAATTCCCCACCAAACAATTGCTTCTGGGCCCCTCCCTTGTTGAATGCCTCAAAATTCCCTCCACAGAGAGATCCAACCAAGACTGATAAATAGCCGCATTGCTTCTACAGGAGTGGAACAACAAGAGAAGAGGCAGGACAAGCCGTCTCAAGGAAATCTCCATCTTTCCTCCGAGACAGGAAGCATCTTCTCTTTCTTCTCTTCCAGCCTTTTCTACTTCTCAAAACAATGAATGTTCTGGTACAGAGAACATTCATCTTTGTGATCCTTGTCGGTTCGTTAGCGGTTAACCTGAGTCGAGTCTCGGGCTTTACCAGCATAGAACTTCTCACGAGGAAGGCCGGAGAAGATCAGCACATAGCATCATCGAGTCGACGCCTGCTGAAGGACACCAGCACGGAATTAATGACCGGCAAGGCATCCACAGGCAAAGCTGCGAGCTTCGATCCTAACCAGTCGAGCAAAAGAAAAGTCCATGGAGGCTCAGATCCTATCCACAACAGGTCCTAGGTCATCCCAGTCCTCCTTCAAATAGAAGACGGGCCCAATTTGCTGGAAATGATAGACGAGCACGAGATGAGCCATTTCCGGGCTCCCAAATAGTTACACTAGAATTGGCTATGGCTAGTTCGTTTCGTTCTTTTGCGCTCTTCGTTCTTATTTTTTGGTCCTCGTTAAGTGTAGAGATTTGTATAGCAAAAAGCAATTAGTATAGGCGAGTTTGTTCGATCAGTTAAAAGGAGAGATCGGCAGATTGCCGTAAGTTTTGTGAGCTAGAAGTTTGGCTGTCCCTATTTTCCATACTCGATTCTGCGTGTTTTCGACACTGAAATGAAAGACATTCTTTTTTCTGCTTATCCAAATCTGTGGTCGTAAGTTCCCAGTGCCTGAGCATTCTTTCAGCTACATGTAGTAAACTGCCGCCTGCAATGAAGGCATGATGGCAACCTGACAAACTTGAGGACATTTCAGGATCCTATTTGCTTCTGCACCGTCTCATGCTGCGACATTCCTGACGCGACTCTCTATTCAACTGACGTTGCTCTGCATTCCACCATGTCACCGCAAACAGCAACAGTCCAGTGGAGTATTCGGATTCACAGAAAATAAAGATGACACTGAATCGAATAGGCGAAACTCATAGCTCTAGGAACTAGGAAGTGAATCTGAATTTACTGATTTACTACAGACAGACAGGGTCCGAATCTCGCCACCTTTCTCTAGTGCGGACATGAGCCGAGGAATTCGCCACCTTTCTCTAGTCGAGACATTGCTGTTACTTGTTAGTGTTGCATCAGATAGCAAAATGAGCTGCTGCCTGCTAGCGGTGAAGTCCTGGGAGACCGCAATTCAAAAATCAAAACTCGGACATTCACTCTTTCTGTTTTTGGATAAAATCTTAAAATCGATTATAGGACAAAGGCAACGCAGCTCGCTAAACTAGATAACTATCTTAATAAAGTGGTAAGTGTTTCTTCACCTCGAAGACCGCAATTCAAAATTCTGAGAATGCAAAAGCTTTTTTTTTTTTTGAAATATAACAGGATAAGTACATTCAAAGTCCTCAAATTTATAAAAAATAAATAAAATCCTAAAATCTATCAAATTAGTATAATTTGACTAATGAAAAATGCTTACATGACTTTTTATTATTTTTTTCTATTCTACATTACGATATCATGGACAAAACAATGTCATTTTAGTCTAAATTTGATTTTTTAATAAAAAATTTATTTAAGTCATATTTTTAAAAACAATGAAATTTTGAAAAAGAAAAAAAACATAAAAAGGGAAAGGCCGCCCTCGCCGCCCCACCCCTGCCGGGAAGGGGCGGCGATGGTGGGGGACGGCCGGGCAAAACGGGCGGGCTTGGGCCTCGCTTCTTCTTTAGACGGGCCTCATGACGTCAGCACTGAGGCCCAAATCAGCCCAGATGGGCTTTGACTCGCCAGTTCGGACTCGGACAACACGCGAAAGCGGTCAACGCGAGAAACAAGAGAGATCGATTCTCAACCGTCGGATCTAGGGTTTCTCAAGCCGTTCCCGTCCTCGTTCAGCACACGTATAAATAGCGGCGAACTTGCAGGACGCCTCTTCTCCTTCCTCTAGCCAGCCGCTTTCCTCTGTTAGAGAGAGAGAGAGAGAGAGGGCGCGCGCGCGCGGGGCACGGACAAGATGGTTCAGCGTCTCACGTACCGCAAGCGGCACAGCTATGCCACCAAGTCGAACCAGCACAGGGTCGTGAAGACTCCCGGTACGGAATCCGTTTTTCATCTCTCGTTTCGATCTCGTCGAATGTTGTCGAGGAGTTCGTTTGCGTGCGTTATGAGTCGATTTCGATGCGCCGTCGCTTGTCGGATGATTGCGCTGAGCTGATGAGCTGTTCGATTTTGGGAATTTGAAAGTGCAGGAGGGAAGCTGGTTTACCAGACCACCAAGAAGAGAGCGAGCGGCCCCAAATGCCCCGTCACCGGCAAGAGGATACAGGGGGTATGTATATGTCTGTTTGCCTCTCTCTCTCTCGCCTGAATTACGTTAGTCTCGATCGAGCCGTGTCGTGTACATCTTGACAAGTGATTTGATGCTGGTGTGAATAGTTACAAATGTAGTTGTTGATCGGATTTGTTGGGTGAATTTGCGAAATTTGTCCGAATGCTTGGTTGGCCTGCATTCTCATTGCCACAAAACTAGAGTGACGGCGAATTGGTGGTTAATGGTGGGGATCCTGTGCTTGAATGGCTATGTGAATTGCTGTGATTTTGGTAGCCATTCTAGTTTATCTGTTTTTCTGTGGTGGATGTGAGTAATCATGTGAATGATCTCCAAATATGAATTGTACGGAGCCAGAATCACGGCATTCCATGAAAGGTGACAGCTTCATGTGTGAGGGGGGGAGAGAGAGAGAGGCTTGCTTGTTGTTACAGTTGGTATACATAGCCTAGTGCGTTCCTTTTGACCAGACTCTCCACAGATGCCCAGAACTATTTGATTATTAACATGCAATCAAATCAGCATAAAGTGATCTTCTTTGGCCTTTCGTGTTGAAGTGTAAAAGATTAGCTGTGGGGCATATCGTTTTCTCACATCTGTTAGACTAGACAAAGAAAGATTCATAACTCCTAGCTATATCGTATCATCAAGACCTTGTTGCTTGACTGGGAAATGAATTGTGCGGGCAGTTTCTTTGGCAGTTATTTGGATTTATGCAAGTTGAGAATCATTGCATGGTGTGTGATGCCATCTGTCAATGTGGGACTTGAGACTCTTGATTGTGTTAGACTAGTTTCATCACCCAACTTTGCAGTGTGATGGGTAATATTTTACCTACTTTGTTAGTAATAAAGTCAAACTGTTTTTTTTTTTTAATTATTTTATAGGGTTTGAATTTTTGGAAAGTGTCAAAGAGATGAAAATATGTGGGTCATTGAATGTTGATGGTTTCATAGTGACTTGGAAACTGGAAAAGTTAGAACAAAAAAATTAGTTTGATTTGAAATTTCCTTATTTCTTGAACAACCAGACGGCAAGTCATTCTTTTAGAATGCTTTTGCTCTTTATACCAGCAAGTTTTTCTTCCTGTATATGCGTTTTGACATTCAAACTAGCAGAGGATAGGTTTTTAAAAATAATGTGAGGATGGTTTCATAAAATTTCAATCATATTGTCTAGCTTCATGTCACTGAATCATTTAAAGAAGTTAGAAGTGGAACTAAGAGAATGCTTTGAGTAAATTAAGGATGGTTGGTGAGGAATGGCAGACTAAATGAGGAGGAATCATTAAAAAAGGAAAAAAAATTGTGAATGGGTTATATCTGCTTCGGAAGAAATTTGATGAATGGATGGCGGGAGCTAATGACAATATGCAATAGAATAATAGAGGTAGAAGGAGTGCTGTGCTTCACATTCAGTGGTCATCTCAGTTGCTACTTAGATGTAGCCTATATGTACAATGTTAATAATGAGTTTCAGGTTTTAATTCATTGGTTAAAAAGCAGCATGCTGACTGCAACTGAACTATGTTATACTGTCTGCTTTTTCCAGTAGGTTTTGAACTTCTTCTGCTAACCACAATGTGCTATGTTGTAGATTCCTCACTTGAGGCCAGCAGAATACAAGAGATCAAGATTGTCTAGAAATCGCAGAACTGTAAACCGGGCATATGGTGGAGTCTTGTCTGGAGGAGCTGTTCGAGAGAGGTGCGCGACAGTTATTTCTTGAAATTTTGTTCCAGTGGTCAACATTGCAAGACAGTCTGTGATTTAATTAATCTGTATTGCTTTTGATAGGATCATCAGAGCCTTCTTAGTGGAAGAGCAGAAGATTGTGAAGAAGGTATTGAAGATTCAGAAGGCAAAGGACAAGCTTGCCTCAAAAAGCTGAGAGAATACAATAACCTGGGGCCACTTTGAGTTAGATCTGCGGAGAGTTTAATTTTGGCTTACATTTGATGATAGGGAGCCATAGAAAAGCAATGTGAGACCATTGGAGTTGATTTTGACGACCAATTCATCAAGCTGATGTTTTGTTTCTCTTTCCCTTTTAATTGCTTTTTTGGTGATACTGTAAAATCATGTACTATCTGCTTTCCTTTGATACCAGATTAGTTGGTTTTTAGCGTTTATACACGGTCCATTTCCATTGCTCTGGATCATTTTGCAAATGTTTTTTGAAGTCCTTTGCCTTCTATCATTCAGTTTGAGACGTTTGAGACGCGCAGTTCCTGTTATGGAACTGACAATACTCTAGAGAAGGAGCTCCAAATTTGCCGCCATTTCAAGAATTGATCATCTTGATCGCATGATGACCGACTGATTATAGACATCGCCCAGTATATTTTTCGGGAACGGATTTAGGGTGACTCAATCGAGTGATCGAGAGTAGCTTCGACCATCGCGAAAGGACCGGCTTTTTTCAACCTAGTGGTTAATGTTTTGTAACTTACGGTGGGCTCGGTGGCTTGATCCTTAGGCCGAAACATGCACATTAGAACTTAGTAATGGGCTTGGCTTAGCTTTAAGGTGGCCTGAATTTTTGTATACTGTCCTTGGCACATGCACGTCCTCGATGCTTGAATAGAAGATAGAAGTATCTAATGGTTGAAGGTTGCTTCATGATGTGGTCAAAGGTCATTATTAATGCAGATGATGAAGAAAAAGTTTTAAATTTATTACTTTTTGCCAATTTAGTTTTAAACTTTTTAATTTTGCAAATCGAATTTTAAATTTTTTACATTTTGCCAAATAAGTCCACCTAGCTAATTTTGACTGGAAATCACCAACATAGACGCCAGTTAGCTTACTTAACGCACTCAACACTAATGTGAACATTTTTTTAAAATATATCTTTTTCTTTTTTTTTTCTTTCTCTTTCTTTTTTCTCTTCCTTTCTTTCAATAGCCGATTAGCAGGCCACAATGACTGGTTAGACTTTGCCAGCCTCTAGTGAGGCTTGACCCTCGCTATTTGACAAGGGCGAGCCTCACCAAACCATTAGTGAGGCCAACCTCGTCAGCCATCACCTCTGGTTGGTTGCATTGCTAAGGACCATCAACCAGCTAGAGTAAGAAGGGGAAAAAAAAAAAAATGGGTGAGAAAAATTAAAAAAATTAAAATATTATTAAATATTATTCACGTTAATATCGACCGTGTCATGTAAGACGGTTAGCATTGGCCACGTTGACTCAATTGGTAAAAAAATTTTAAAAAATAAATTAAATTGGTAAAAAAATAATAGGTTTAGATCTTTTGGAAAATTTTCCTCACGATAGAGAAAAATAACATGGTCGAGCTTTTTGACTTAGCGGAGAATGTTAATACTCTATGCATTGGGAAACACAAGGACTGGCCAACTTCATATATGATTCGATGTTTGCCAAAACAGGATAATTTGCTAGGGAACTGAAAATGTATTTAGTTTGTAGGTTTTCATGTCGGGGACAAGTGAGTTCGGCCTGTTTTTAAATGGAGAGGTCAGCTTAGTTTAATCTGATATGCTAACGCCTACTTCAGGATTCGTTTGATCGCACCTATCACACCTGATCGAAACAAGAGAGAAAAGCACCCAAAAAAATCCTAAATCTGCTTGTGCTAATTCAGACCTAAACATTTCAATTGTCTAAATATTTTGATAATTTATTAATATAGTCCAACCAATCAATTTTAATGGATATCGCCGACATGGATATTAACTGTTTTACGTGGTACAATTTTTGCGCCCGTGAACTGCATTGAATTCCAGTGCATGCTTCCGAGATGCATGAAAGTAATTAAAAGTATTGCAAAAGGGGAGTAAAAAACTCGCAAGCAATGCTAGAGAGGGCACGAAAAGCATCTCAAGAAGGGCGAGAGATTTTATTAAATTTTCTTTTTTCCTAGGCAAGTGCCACATAGAACTGCCGATACTGACGTGGATGATTTTTAATAATATTTGAAAAAATTAAATTTTTTTGAACTTTTTCTGTTTTTTCCCTCCCTTTTTTTTTTGGCTTTTTCCTTGACCTTTTCCGGTGGCCGGCCACCGGCCATAGGCGATGGCTGGCCGGCTGGCCTCGCCTGCCATAGGCTAGGCGAGGGCACAAAGTTTGATTTTCGTTGCTGCAAAAGACTAGCATGAGAGTAGTAGGGCTGGGAGCGTTTGGGAGACGCTTTTTTTTTTGTCTCCAAGCTCCTTTTTGCCAATTTTGCCTATCCCCTAGCTCATATCATCTCATCCGTGCTTGGTGCTTGATGGTCTTAGGTATATTTAGGTACTAGAGGAAGAGAACTGCTCTCGGGCACTAGTCCCCTTGTTATATTTACCCAAAAGCTTTCATTCAAACTTCTAACACTAGTATAATCAAAATGACAAACTATGATTGAACTAGCGATGAGCCCATCCAAAGCACAACTTACATATCCCCTCCCCGCAAAAAATTTAGAAAAAAAAAAAAAACATGTTGTGGGACATACAGTCTGAGGCGTCGCTTGCTCTTACGGCGAAATACTTTCAGCTTTTTTTCACTTTTGTACAAGGGACGCACGTGAGCCGCACGTAACCCACACAGTTTGATCTTGGTTGCTGCAAAAGACTAGCATGAGAGTAGTAGGGATGTGAGCGTTTGGGAGACGCTTTTTTTTTTTTTTTGTCTCCAAGCTAATTTTTGCAAATTTTGCCTATCTCCTAGCTTATATCATCTCATCCGTGCTTGGTGCTTTATGGTCTTAGGTATATTTAGGTACTAGAGGAAGAGAACTACTCTCGGGCACTAGTCCCCTTGTTAAATTCACCCAAAAAATTTCATTCAAACTTCTAACACTAGTTTAATCAAAATGAGAAACTATGATTGAACTGGCGTTAAGCCCATCCAAAGCACAACTTACATATCCCCTCCTCGCAAAAAATTTAGAAAAAAAGAAAACATGTTGTGGGACACACAGTCTGAGGCGTCGCTTGCTCTTACGGCGAGATACTTTCAGCTTTTTTTCACTTTTGTACAAGGGACGCACAGAGCCGCACAGAACCCACACAATTTAATCTTGGTTGCTGCAAAAGACTAGCACGAGAGTTGTAGGACTGGGAGCGTTTGGAAGACGCTCTTTTTTTGTCTCCAAGCTCCTTTTTGCCAATTCTGCCTATCCCCTAGCTCATATCATCTCATCCGCGCTTGGTGCTTGATGGTCTAAGGTATATTTAGGTACTAGAGAAAGAGAACTGCTCTTGGGCACTAGTCCCCTTGTTAAATTCACCCAAAAAATTTAATTCAAACTTCTAACACTAGTATAATCAAAATGAGAAACTATGATTGAACTGGCGGTGAGCCCATCCAAAGCACAACTTACATATCCCCTCCTCTCAAAAAATTTAGAAAAAAAGAAAACATGTTGTGGGACACACAGTTTGAGGCGTCGCTTACTCTTACGGCGAGATACTTTCAGTTTTTTTTCACTTTTGTACAAGGGACGCACAGAGCCGCACAGAACCCACACAGTTTGATCTTGGTTGCTGCAAAAGACTAGTATGAGAGTTGTAGGGCTGGGAGCGTTTGGGAGACGCTTTTTTTTTTGTCTCCAAGCTTCTTTTTGCCAATTTTGCCTATCCCCTAGCTCATATCATCTCATCCGTGCTTGGTGCTTGATGGTCTTAGGTATATTTAGGTACTAAAGGAAGAGAACAGCTATCGGGCACCAGTCCCCTTGTTAAATTCACCCAAAAAATTTCATTCAAATTTCTAACACTAGTTTAATCAAAACGAGAAACTATCATTGAACTGGCGGTGAGCCCATCCAAAGCACAATTTACATATCCCCTCCCCGCAAAAAATTTAGAAAAAAAGAAAACATGTTGTGGCACACACAGTCTGAGGCGTCACTTGCTCTTACGGTGAGATACTTTCAGTTTTTTTTTACTTTTGTACAAGCGACGCATAGAGCCGCACATAACCCACACAGTTTCATGTTGGTTGCTGCAAAACACTAGCATGAGAGTAGTAGGACTGGGAGCGTTTGAGAGACGCTTTTTTTTTGTCTCCAAGGTCCTTTTTGCCAATTTTGCCTATCCCCTAGCTCATATCTCTCATCTGTGCTTGATGCTTGATGGTCTTAGGTATATTTAGGTACTAGAGGAAGAGAACTGCTCTCGAACACTAGTCCCCTTGTTAAATTCACCCAAAACATTTAATTCAAACTTCTAACACTAGTTTAATCAAAATGAAAAACTATCATTAAACTGGCGGTGAGCCGATCCAAAGCACAACTTACATATCCCCTCCCCGCAAAAAATTTAGAAAAAAAAAAAATGTTGTGAGACACACAGTCTGACGCGTCGCTTGCTCTTACGCCGAAATACTTTCAGCTTTTTTTCACTTTTGTATAAGGGACGCACAGAGCCACACTGAACCCACACGATCTTGGTTGCTGCAAAAAAATAGCATGAGAGTAGTAGGGATGGGAGCGTTTGGGAGAAGCTTTTTTTTTTGTCTCTCAGCTCATTTTTGCCAATTTTGCCTATCCCCTAGCTCATATCATCTCATCCGTGCTTGGTGCTTGATGGTCTTAGGTTTATTTAGGTACTAGAGGAAAAGAACTACTCTCGAGCACTAATCCCCTTGTTAAATTCACCCAAAAAATTTCATTCAAACTTCTAACACTAGTTTAATCAAAATGAGAAACTATGATTGAACTGGCGCTGAGCCCATCCAAAGCACAACTTACATATCCCCTCATCGCAAAACATTTAGAAAAAAAGAAAACATGTTGTGGGACACACAGTCTAAGGCGTCGCTTGCTCTTACGGCGAGATACTTTCAGCTTTTTTTTCACTTTTGTATAAGGGACACACAGAGCCTGCACAGAACCCCCACAGTTTGATCTTGGTTACTGCAAAAGACTAGCATGAGAGTTGTAGGGCTGGAAGTGTTTGGGAGACGCTTTTTTTTTTTTGTCTCCAAGCTCCTTTTTGCCAATTCTGCCTATCCCCTAGCTCATATCATCTCATCCGCGCTTGGTGCTTGATGATCTAAGGTATATTTAGGTACTAAAGGAAGAGAACAGCTCTCGGGCACTAGTCCCCTTGTTAAATTCACCCAAAAAATTTCATTCAAACTTCTAACACTAGTATAATCAAAATGAGAAACTATGATTGAACTGGCGGTGAGCCCATCCAAAGCACAACTTACATATCCCCTCCTCGCAAAAAAATTAGAAAAAAAGAAAACATGTTGTAGGACACACAGTCTGAGGCGTCGCTTACTCTTACGGCGAGATACTTTCAGCTTTTTTTTACTTTTGTACAAGGGACGCACAGAGCCGCACAGAACCCACACAGTTTGATCTTGGTTGCTGCAAAAGACTAGCATGAGAGTAGTAGGGCTGGGAGCGTTTGGGAGATGCTTTTTTCTTTGTCGCTTCTTTTTGACAATTTTGCCTATCCCCTAGCTCATATCATCTTATCCGTGCTTGGTGTTTGATGGTTTAGGTATATTTAGCTACTAGAGGAAGAGAACTGCTCTCAGGCACTAGTCCTCTTGTTAAATTCACCCAAAAAATTTCATTCAAATTTCTAACACTAATTTAACACTAATTTAATCAAAATGAGAAACTATCATTGAACTGGCGGTGAGCCCATCCAAAGCACAACTTACATATCCCCTCCCCGCAAAAAATTTAGAAAAAAAGAAAACATGTTGTGGCACACACAGTCTAAGGCGTCACTTGCTCTTACGGCGAGATACTTTCAGTTTTTTTTTACTTTTGTATAAGCGACGCACAGAGCCGCACATAACCCACACAGTTTCATGTTGGTTGCTGCAAAACACTAGCATGAGAGTAGTAGGACTGGGAGTGTTTGGGAGACGCTTTTTTTTTTATCTCCAATGTCATTTTTGCCAATTTTGCCTATCCCCTAGCTCATATTATCTCATCCGTGCTTGGTGCTTGATGGTTTTAGGTATATTTAGGTACTAGAGGAAGATAACTGCTATCGAACACTAGTCCGTTTGTTAAATTCACCCAAAACATTTAATTCAAACTTCTAACACTAGTTTAATCAAAATGAAAAACTATCATTGAACTGGCGGTGAACCCATCCAAAGCACAACTTACATATCCCCTCCCCGCAAAAAATTTAGAAAAAAAGAAAACATGTTGTGGGACACACAGTCTGAGGCGTCACTTGCTCTTACGGCGAGATACTTTTAGCTTTTTTTCACTTTTGTACAAGGGACGCACAGAGTCGCACAGAGCCCACATAGTTTGATCTTGGTTGCTACAAAAGACTAGCATGAGAGTAGTAGGGCTGGGAGCGTTTGGGAGACGCTATTTTTTTGTCTCCAAGCTTCTTTTTGCCAATTTTGCCTATCCTCTAGCTCATATCATCTCATCCTTGCTTGTTGCTTGATGGTCTTAGGTATATTTAGGTACTATGGGAAGAGAACTGCTCTCGGGCACTAGTCCCCTTGTTAAATTCACCCAAAACATTAAATTCAAACTTCTAACACTAATTTAATCAAAATGAGAAACTATCATTGAACTGGCGATAAGCCCATCCAAAGCACAACTTACATATCCCCTCCCCGCAGAAAATTTAGAGAAAAATAAAACATGTTGTGGGACACACAATCTGAGGTGTCGCTTTCTCTTACGGCGAGATACTTTCAGTTTTTTTTTACTTTTGTACAATGGACGCACAAAGGCCGCCTGTAACCCACACAGTTTGATCTTGGTTGCTGCAAAAGACTAGCATCAGAGTAGTAGGGCTGGGAGCGTTTGGGAGACGCTCTTTTTTTGTCTCCAAGCTCCTTTTTACCAATTTTGCCTATCCCCTAGCTCATATCATCTCATTCGTGCTTTGTGCGTGATGGTCTTAGGTATATTTAGGTACTAGAGGAAGAGAACTGCTCTCGGGCACTAGTCCCCTTGTTAAATTCACCCAAAAAATTTCATTCAAACTTCTAACACTAGTATAATCAAAATGAGAAACTTTGATTGAACTGGCGGTGAGCCCATCCTAAGCACAACTTACATATCCCCTTCCCGCAAAAAATTTAGAAAAAAAGAAAACATGTTGTGGCACACACAGTCTGAGGCGTCACTTGCTCTTACGACGAGATACTTTCAGTTTTTTTTTTTTTTTACTTTTGTACAAGCGACTCACAAAGCCGCACATACCCCACACAGTTTCATCTTTGTTGCTACAAAACACTAGCATGAGAGTAGTAGGACTGGGAGCGTTTCGGAGACTTTTTTTTTTGTCTCCAATGTCCTTTTTGCCAATTTTGCCTATCCCCTAGCTCATATCATCTCATCTGTGCTTGGTGCTTGATGGTCTTCGGTATATTTAGGTACTAGAGGAAGAGAACTGCTCTCGGGCACTAGTCCCCTTGTTAAATCCACCCAAAACATTTAATTCAAACTTCTAACACTAGTTTAATTAAAATGAGAAACTATCATTGAACTGGCAGTGAGCCCATCCAACGCACAACTTACATATCTCCTCCCCGCAAAAAATTTAGAAAAAAAGAAAACATGTTGTGGGACACACAGTCTGAGGCGTCGCTTGCTCTTATGGGGAGATACTTTCAGCTTTTTTTGACTTTTATACAAGGGACGCACAAAGCCGCACAGAACTCACACACTTTGATCTTGGTTGCTGCAAAACACTAGCATGAGAGTAGTAGGGCTGGGAGCGTTTGGGAGATGCTTTTTTTTTTTTTATCTCCAAGCTCCTTTTTGCTAATTTTGCCTATCCCCTAGCGCATATCATGTCATCCGTACTTGGGGCTTGATGGTCTTAGGTATATTTAGGTACTAGAGGAAGAGAACTGCTCTCGGGCACTAGTCCCCTTGTTAAATTCACCCAAAACATTAAATTCAAACTTCTAACACTAGTTTAATCAAAATGAGAAACTATCATTGAACTGGCGGTGAGTTTTTGGGTGAATTTAACAAGGGGACTTGTGCCCGAGAGCAATTCTCTTCCTCTAGTACCTAAATATACCTAAGACCATCAAGTATCAAGCACGGATGAGATGATATGAGCTATGGGATAGGCAAATTTGGCAAAAAGGAGCTTGGAGACAAAAAAAAAAAGCGTCTCCCAAACGCTCCCAGCCCTACTACTCTCATGCTAGTCTTTTGCAGCAACCAAGATCAAACTGTGTGTGTTCTGTGCGGTTCTTTGCGTCTCTTGTACAAAAGTAAAAAAAAAAATGAAAGTATCTCGCCATAAGAGCAAGCGACGCCTCAGACTGTGTGTCCCACAACATGTTTTCTATTTTTCTAAATTTTTTGCGGGGAGGGGATATGTAAGTTGTGCTTTGGATGGGCTCACCGCCAATTCAATGATAGTTTCTCATTTTGATTAAACTAGTGTTAGAAGTTTAAATTAATTTTTTTGGATGAATTTAACAAGGGGACTAGTGCCCGAGAGCAGTTCTCTTCCTCTAGTACCTAAATATACCTAAGACCATCAAGCACCAAGCACGGAATGAAATGATATGAGCTAGGGGATAGGCAAAATTGGCAAAAAGGAGCTTGGAGAGAAAAAAAAAAGCGTTGCCCAAACGCTCTCAGCCCTACTACTCTTATGCTAGTCTTTTGCAGCAACGAAGATCAAATGCATGGGTTCTGTGCGGCTCTGTGCGTCCCTTGTACAAAAGTCAAAAAAAGCTGAAAGTATATCACCGTAAGAGCAAGCGACACTTTAGACTGTGTGTCCCACAACATGTTTTCTTTTTTTCTAAATTTTTTGCGAGGAGGGGATATGTAAGTTGTGCTTTGGATGGGCTCACCGCCAGTTCAATCATAGTTTCTCATTTTGATTAAACTAGTGTTAGAAGTTTGAATGAAATTTTTTGGGTGACTTTAACAATGGGACTAGTGCCCGAAAGCAGTTCTCTTCCTCTAGTACCTAAATATACTTTAGACCATCAAGCACCGAGCGCGGATGAGATGATATGAGCTAGGGGATAGGCAGAATTGGCAAAAAGGAGCTTGAGACAAAAAAAAAAAAAAAAAAAAAAAAAGCGTCTCCCAAACGCTCTCAGCCCTACACTCTTGTTTTTTTTATTTTACAAACTTTTTATTTTTTTACTTTGTGGTCAACGATGGTCATGGCCCTTGCCCACAACTGGCAATGGCCTATGCAAGGGTTGTAACCCTTGCTAGCAGCCCATAAATAGCCAATCATAATTGAAAAAAAGAAGAAAAAAAATTAATAATAATAATAATAATAATAATAATAAATATTTTCAAATAGCAAATTTTATCCACGTTAACCACATAGAATGGCTGGCATTTATGTTAGTGATTTCCAGTCAAATTAGCCGAATGGACTACATTGGTAAATTGCTAAAAGTTTAAGGATTTAATTAGGACAATTAAAAGGTCTAAGGATGAATTGGCATGAGTACAATATGTTTAGGAATTTTTTTAGTACTTTTCTCAAAGCAAGAGGAGGAATTAAATGAATTGAGAACCCCACAAATAGAGATCTAGCAATTAGCATATGGGGTATGGACCTGCTGGTTGTATCTCCCCCGTATGTTTCAAAGTTAGGATCTACGAAGCAAATAATCACCGAGTTAAGCGATTGTCAGGCTTCTGGCTTTACCATGAATCTTTGAAACACAAAGAAGGAAAAACACAGAATAGAGCATTTGTAAGAGAGGTCTATCTTCACATTCAGAACTCGGAATGTATACGTGCTTTGACCTCTGGACAAGAAAGATGCTAAATATTATATTGAGAGCCACTTGCAAAATTAGTATGCTAAGTTAAATGGCAGATTGTTATTATATAAAACCCAATTATTTTGGAGTCTCTTTACACTATGTCACATCACATAACATGTCTTTTTTATATAATCTTTTAACATAACCATATTATTCTTTAATGATTTAGGAGTATAAGCTTCTCTAAAAAACAAACAACATAAAAAATCGGGGAAAATAATCGAACAGAGAATGTAATCCTTTCTTCTATACATACAGTACAATCTAAGGGACTTGAGTTTTGAGGCTGTGTTTGTGGCGTGTATCCTGTAGCATGTCTCCTCTTTAGACAATCGCAAGATAAAATAGAAGATCTAGACAACATGTGCCAAACTTTCCAAAACATCAGTCCATATATATCTCCAGTCATCAGCTACATTTGGGAAGATCCAGCCAAAGAAAAACAAACGAAATGCAAATAAATAAAAGCTTCGAAAGAAACAGTGAGCATGGGTTCAACCCCTGTCACTGATTTAGAAAAAGAAGAAGCATTTTTCATCTAAGAAAAATTCTCTACAAATAAACAAATGATTTCCCTTCTCTCTAAACAAAGAAAATAAATGAAAACCACCTAACTCTCTCCTAGAGAACCACGATAATGTACGTGAGTCGGGGACTACAACCTTGGAAGTCATCGACCCATTTTCGAGCTATTCTCGTATCACTTTTCGATGTGTAATTAGGTGAAGCACTTGGTGGTGGGATAATAATACGTTGACAAATCACTCATTGCATCCCACCCCAAGTTTGACTTCCATGCATCGCCCACGTTCAAATAATTGTCCGAACCGTAGGGAGAACCGCCGAACCGGACCGCCTCCCACGGCTCGTCACGGCTAGGGTTCCTCGGCAACAAGGAAGACGCTTCTTCTTCTCCGTTGCCGCCCACAACCGCACCGTTCACTTGCATTTCGAGCGGTAGAGTCAGTAGCGGGAAACCGTCATTGAACTGTTCTTGATGGTCATTAAAGTCGCACTCGAAGCTCCTCCCGACGTCTCCGAACATAGAGGACGACATGTGCTGAAGAATGGAGGAGACGTCCGAGGCGGTTGTCTCTTGGAGAGGCGGGAAGAGGAAGTGATTAGGGTTCAGGTCGAGGTTCGACGAAATGATGGCGAAGTCTAGATTAGTCCATGGAACCGGGGACGATGAGTCGAAAACAGGAGTGATGTTGTGAGGGGGAATGTGAACGGAGGAGCTAGTTTTGGTTGGGGATGGTGAGAAGGAAGGAGTGTCTGGGCTTAGTTGAGAGTGAAAGAGTGAGTTTGCAGTCTCTGAGACAGTGGTTTCAGATGGTAACATGGTGGAGACGTAAGAGTGAGCAAGAGATCTATGGGAGGTCGAGTTCGTTTTCTTGAAAATCCTACATATTGCCCACGAGTCCTGCAAGAGCATCGAGAATAATGGACTTGATCAGCTCACGAGTTCGGTTAAATCAAGAATAAACTGCTAAAACTGCTTTGCGAAAAACTTATGAAATCCTAAAGAAAAAGGAAAAGTCTTTCTATACATGCAAGTGAAACTTGTTGAGCGGGCATCTTACATGGGCAGGAATATTTTGGGAAGACAAGTCGGTGAGAGAAGGGAGGCGAAACTCGTGCATCATCCAGTCGGTCTTCACGCCCTTGGCAGCTCTACCTTGGTAGAAGACCAGGGACTTCTTCAGCCCTATGCACTTGGACCCATCCGACGAGTAGATCGGGCGGTCGGTCCCGGTGGCTTTCCAAAAACCAGCCCCGGTTACCCGGTTCGGCCTCGCGCTGTTCCGGTATTTCCGGTCCCTCGGGCAGTAGAAGTACCACTCTTTCTCTCCGGTAGTCGCCAACTCTTCATGCCCCAAAAATAAAATAAAATTAGAAGCTTGAATCTCATTATTCATAAAAAAAACCTAGCTAACTCTTGTCGAAGTGAAGTTTATATGATATTACTGCAAAAGAAAAATGAATCGGTGTCGATTAATGGGTTTTTAAGCCAACTTACTGGGGAGATCCCATGGATCATATTTGTAAATGTCGAGTTGCCGAATGAGCTCAATGCTAAGAGGTCGCTGTTGGATCTTCCTCTTGAGGTAAAACCCTACAAGCTCTTCGTCTGTTGGATGAAACCTAAACCCTGGAAGCATCACCTCATCCATTGATTTCTCACAATCAACACTCTCTTCCATCAAAGGACTTATGCACTCTCCTTTACTTGAAGCACGCACACACACAGAAATTAAAGATGTACTGTCTTTCACTTCTAACCCTTGATCTAAAACCCTAGCTAGAGTAAAAAGAGAGAGAGAGGGAGAGAGAGACTGTGAAGTCTGAGGAGGAGAGACAAGTGTGGTTAATATAAGTGAAGAAGCGCTTGAGTTAATTGGAAGGAGATTATATGCTACCTGAGGAGGGGTCTGCCTCCGAAGGATCAGCCGTCTTTTCTGGTGGACTTTTAATTAGGACTAAGCAGCTGACTTCAGACCAACCAAAAGAAAAAGGAACAACTACCGATGACAACCCAAGAACTTGGTAAAATGAAATAGTTGAATAATTGAAAATGAGACTAATACGCATTAAATGCTAACTCTTGATTTACAAATATAACTACCTAATCTCTCAAATCAATAATGGATAAAGTTTCTATGTATTAATTTTATATTGATGGTATATGCTATAATTACTCACAGATTCCTTCTACGTTCAATTAAATTCCCGCTTCAAAGAAATTGTTAGCCACTTATAAAGCAACGCATTACTCAATCACTAATGAACAGTGAAAAATAACACATACAACTAGATAAATAAACAGTGCGACATTTTGAGAACATCTAAATTTTTTTGACTTTTACCTCTTTCATTTTTTTTCTTCCTCTTCTAGAGTGAAACCACATTTTGGGTTTTGTTGAAATACATTAGCTCCAAGTTTAGGAATCTCGAGAACCACCAAATCAACAGTGTATGGGGATTAGGCCCCATTCTTTATTTTACCCACATTTTTCTCATATCTATCTCATGACAGTCTTCTCTCTATCTATCCACCGCGAATCAAGACGAGATGGGAATTGTAAATGCGAGTGTCCTTCTGGTTTGAATTGTTATTTGGAAAGTGGTGGACCAAGGTCCAACTTCCAACGCAATGGGAGCTTAGAAAACTAGGGTCTGTCTGAGTTTTAGTACCTATATTTTATGAAACTCAGTTCTCAGAATCCGAAAATCCCGTTTCTATTCCATTCTCCCGAGCTTCTATTCCCGCTGTTGCTTGTCAGATTGAGATGAGCCTTTTCAGTTTTCTCATTATAAATCTGAAGATACCGCCATAGAGAGAGAGAGAGAGAGAGACCTGCGATGTGAATTTATGGGTCAAAATGGGACCATTTCATGATATCCTTAAATTAATCAAACCATGTTTAGGGCATCCGTTTGACCTTAGGAAGAAGCCACGATGCTCGTCTATACTCTCTTGCCAAGACAAACAGTTGGAGACGGTAGCAGATAGGTTTGGCTTTGGAGTCCCTTCTCGACTCAGGAAAAACAGCTGGAAACGCAGTATCTTTTTTTTTGCCTGAAAATGGCGTTTGCAAGGTTTCCTTTTTGGCTACTGCATACCAAATAAACTGATGAATCGTTTCATGTTTTCACCTTTGTGCGTAGAAGTAGGAAATATACAAAAGAATATGACCGTTTATAATTAACTTCTATGTAAGTACACTAAACTTTGTATCTCTCCTTTGTTGAACGGTTACATCTAAATGGATGCGAACCATCCTATATCTCGTCAGTACTCTCCATTGGTGTCTTTGAGTATCACATATTGATTTACAGAAATTAGGCTATATTAATGATTGAGATTTATCGAGACGTCGAGAGGACACTGAATCGGATATAGGATTTTCCTTCCATCTAAATAAAAAAGCTTATAACCAAGACAATTCATTGTGGGGCCACGAAGTTCTACGCTTGTTACTTGACGCACTAGACTTATACGATCTGCCTCTTAATCCAAAAGGGTCAAAATCTAGACAGCCCACACTAGTCCTATTTGAGATCTTTGAAGTACAAACTTTCATGGGAGGGGAGATAAACTTACCCTCTAGTCACAGCTTAGAGTCCGCCAAGCTACAGAATATAAAGGGTGCAAAATATAGGTTTTGGGAAATCTCAAGATGCAAAGCGTGAGATTTAAATTAAGAGAACGCAAAATCTAATGGGGAGAAGTGCGAGGATGGATTTTTAATTTTTCCAAGACTATTGTTAGGAAGTTACGAGAATCTCAATCGTAGGCAATGCTAGAAGATTCATATAAAATAGTTCTAAAATGGCCGAAAATGTACTTAGCTTTGAACTGTGTATGTGTGTGAGTGTGTGTACATACATACATACGTACATACATACATATACATTGTACGGTATGTAAAGTCTATTTTCTATCACTTACATAGAGAACCAAAAATATGTTAAAAAATATATAGCTTAATCTGTTGCTGATCGTAATTTTCTAGCCGTGGCTTCTACAAAGATAATAATATGTAGAAGATCTCCTGGTACAATGAATGTCACTTCAGTCATGATCATAATATGTACAAGAGCAAATCCGGATATTATGAAATGACTTCTTTTTTGGAATAATTGGATCGTTATGCTTATTGTCTCTCCGTTTGCTTCTTTGTAAAACCCTTCCCACTTCCCCAGCTTATCCTGCTGAAACGCAACCTGAATGCCCAGGTTTCAAACCCACTTCGTCTTTTCTTCTGTTCTCCACATCACTTCTCCTTTCCCGAAAAGGAGAAAATGAATTTCCACATATAATAAAGAGACTTTTAACTGGGTCATGCATGGGATTCCTCGGCTCGAAGGGGCCATGAGAGTGATAACTGGTGTGCACATTACAAGGCCGAGACGGATTTTGAAGTTTGAATTCTCCTCGTAAGTCTTTCAACTTGCAGAGACTTCAATGGCGTAGTTAGGCGCAAAACCTTTTGCATTTAGACCGCCGAGTTACGTCAAACTGGTTTAGAAAGCAAAAGTCAGTACCGTTTGCAATTAATGGGGTGTTTCACTGAGTCAAATGCCACGCTTGGGACTCCAAATTCAGTGAAACTCCCCAAATCTAGCCCCTCGGTTCGATCCCTTTCTGTCTGTTTGTTGACCTAGGGTTTGCTTCCCCAAGCGTGCAACACATATTTAATTCACTGTGCATTTTTTTAAAAGAGATTGAGGTAGTGTCAAAGTACTAGTCTTCAAACACCAGCTCCCATGCCTCTTTCTACGTAAACATTAATCCCGTCATGGAGAAAAGTCACCAAAACCAGAGAGTTTCGCCTACGAATAATGAATCTTTTATCTCACTAAACTATGCATTATTAATTAATGTGAATGAAAAAGTCCACTGAGCGGTCAGTGTGAAGTTAGGTCCGTCCAGAAGATGATGAAGAGGATTATACGCCAGCAAAACTATTCGCTAAGCACTAAGCAGTGTTCAAGTTAAGTTTTTTTTTTTTTTTTTTTTTTTTACTCGTGTTCAAGTTAAGTTGGGCTAGCTGTAAACTGTCAGTAAAACTTTAAAAAAAAAAAAAAAAAAAAGCTTTTTTGCGTGTAATGTGTTTAGATGACGGTTTTTTGTGCAATGAAATCGTTTGTGAAATGGATAATGATTCATAGGCTTCAACTCCACGTATGTTATTAGTCTCAAAGTATCATCCGTCCGGAAGACTATTCAACTACTGGGAGTAAATAGGTTAAGATTTGTTTGTAATATGCAATAAATAACAAATTTGTTCCGCTTACAAGTTTACCGATGAAAAACTCTTCAAAATGTGGATCAATATGGACTTAAGCAAGTCCTTAAAAGGCTCAAGGGAGAAGAATGGCAGGAGAACCCCGGGATTCCCCAATGTCAACTCTCATATTTCTTTCTATTTTGAGACAAAATATATAAGGTGAGACTTGGGGAGTAGGAGGTGCAAGCACCAACACATTAAATTATGGAATGCATCATGGCTAGGCTCTAGGGTACCAAGCTATCGTGGGAGGCCCCTATCGAAGCTTTGGCTCCTGTTGTGTCAGCTTGTGCTTCACACAAGTCTATCAACCAACTTGTTGACACAGGGATTGGCAGACTTGTACATTAACAAAGGATGTGAAGGGTCTCTTGTTGATTTTTGGATAGGATATACGAATTGACGAGAAAATAACTAATACTGAGATTGCAGACGATGACAGTCAATCATTTAAAAGAATACTGAAATGTAAAGATATCAAGAAGAAATCCGAATAACTGGTGTCCGTTGATTGATTGTCGGTCCCTACTACAAACTATTCTTCGACTATTTCTATTATTACTGACAATTAACAACTTTTTAACAAAAGTAAATACATTCTACGTAGCAACATGTGTTGACAAGCAGTTGCTAAGCAAAACCCACTACTTAGACAGCCATTACTTCTCCGCTCTTTCGTGTCCAACATTAACAGTTACTTTCGTAGTTCATAGCTGCACTTTCTGATAGCTACAACGGCCTATGATTTTTCAACCTTCATCATTAGTGGCCTCCGTGACCTACGACTCTACCACAACCCGGTCATGTCGGTCTTACTTCTCCATAGCCATATCGATTTACCCGAGCAAATTGCGCCCTAAATTATCGGGCCCATTACTTAGGCAGTTACCTAGGATTCAGTTCATCGTGATTCGTATTAGTCGTGCCCCCTTATCGATCAAACCGAGCTTCATTCATTAACACTCGTGTCTCACAACTTAAGTAGTTTATCTTTGTTTTTGCTGTCGGTAATTAGTTAATCGTCTTGTTGACTGGCTATATTAACCGACTAAGAGCTCCCAACACTTAGTGAATTTTACTTCTGCCATGTTTTGATTAGCCTCTCTTAGTTCGAGTCGTCGGTCAGGAATTCGAGCATTTTTTTGGTATAAACAAAACTATTCATGAGGACTTCTTTTGGCCGAATAAGAGTCTACATTATTGCCTAAAATAAAGGTGCTAATGTTGGATGATTATATTGTTTGTTTTCCCCAAAAACAGTTGTTTTGTGCAATTAGATCTCTAATAAAGTTGATAAGTGATTAAAAAAACTGTCAGTAAAAGAAAATTGACAATTAGTTGATATCCCTTAATTTGTTTTAACTCATCGATATCCTTATGGAACCGTCATCTCTTTTTAACAGTTTGCAAATTACCCAAGTTTGTATATTTTATCAACATTTATTTGTCTTTCTTGCTAATGCATTAATTTACCAACTCTCATGAAAATTGAAATGGTCAACTAGTATGGGAGTGCCACATAATCTTTTCAACATAATATAGGTCATCAAAAGGATCTCTGAGACCGACCAAAATACAGAAAAAAAAAAAAAAAAAAGTTCAGTTTTTTTTAATAAAATATTTAAGTAGGATCGGAAATTTGATTCAAATTGAATATGGCACCTAGATCAATAGCACTAAGTCAAGTTTGAATAGGCTCGTGTACAGAACGTCTCAAAAAAATAATTGGAATGAACAACCCAGTGATTTCTCTGTCATCTATAGCTCTCTCGCTAGTGTGCTAAGAAGCTATTGGAATGTGAAGACACCATCAACATAGTGGCCTGGGACATCAAGTGAAGAGCTCCAATGTGCTTTCCTATGTTAATAGATTCTCATAATCCTAAAGAATCCCATCCACTCTTGAGATTCATATTTATCGATAAAGAGCTCTACCTATGTATTGTCTTACCTTCCAGTCTCGTATTATAATTCAATGCGTAATGGTCCTAGTCTGACTGAAGTGCTGCTTACCCTGCTGCGATCAAATGAGAATGGATAAGAGACTCGTGGGCGATTGATTGCCGCATGAGACACTTTTGTCATCACGATTGATGGGTGGCTCGACGATTTCTGAGTGGGAGGGGGAGGTTTATGGTGACAACAACTGGAGATCCCTTGTTATTTTAGTTTAAGCCTGGCAAACGACTAGCTACCCAACAGAGGTCTTAAGGCTTTACAGGAAGAAATGCTCTCTCCCAAGAAGTATTCTTTGATAATGATTTCCGGGGCATCTAGGGTTGTAAATTTTCTAAATGATTTTGTTATGGGTACCTAGCAAATTGTGGAATTACAAGTGTTCGAGTTTATCGTTTTGTGTTGTTCAGGATGTTAGAATATCGAGATATTAAATCATGTTTTCAAATAACAGTTCAAATTTTTTAAAAAGTTTATGATTAATTTCACAAAATTTTACGTAGTATCAAAATATGAGGTCCTCTATTTGCCTCTCTAATTACATATTCATTCTAAGGAGTACTAGAAATATTTATACATTAAATCACATTTTCATTTAATAACTTAATAATAATTTATTTTTAATAACTAAATATTATATTTTTAATAACTAAATAAAAAATTACTAACTTTAGTAGATGGCGAAAGCAGGGAGTGTCTAAATATGTACGACATAGTCCGAATTTATAGGCAAGGCAAGCAGGCATTGCCTTGCCTATAAATTCGGACTATGTCGTACATATTTAGACATTTTTAGTACGGTGCACTCATTAACAAAGTGGAAAAGAGAGAGCTTTTCATGAAACGTGAGATAAGAAAAAAAAAGGGAAAGAAGCTTCTTCTTTTTTTTAAGAGAATAATGACAGCAAAATTAAGCATTTCCTTTATTTAAACTGCATGTATTTACTTAAACTAAAAATACTTATATGTATAGCTATCTATTGACAAGTACACATGTATTTAGGAGTGTCAACAGAGTAGGTCAAGTCGAGTCATCATAATACTTGACCTGGCTTAAACCAAACACGTGAAATTTATGTCCCTTGGTACCTAAACCCCAAAAGATAAAAAATGGTTCGGTCCAGCTCAGCTTGGATTTTTGCTTCTCCTTGCGCTCAGCCATAACCCCTCTCTGATCTTCTTCTCCGCTCTTCCACTAATTACAACTTCTCCATAACGAGCTCCACAAAAAATTTCTGTCAAGCTCCAATGTAGACTAGAAGTAAAAGGGATATTAGTTGTTTTAAATTTACACCAATTTACATCAAAGCATATTCAAGTAAATAAGCTCAATGCCATGGCTCCGTTGATGTCCTTCCATGGCCGCCGACTCCTCTGCCCTACATCTCCACCGTCCGTTGTGTAAGTGAGCCAGAGAAGCACGCCAGCAGTGCAGCGATATCTCAGTGAGTGCGTCAAGTGGAGTAGTGTCGGTGGAGAAGTCAGAGGCAGAGTAGTTGGATCTGGATGGGCTCATATCTGAAGGAGGCTTTCCCCAGCTCTGGGAGTGAGTTTCGGTTCTAGTCGAGTAACCGAACCGAACCGAATCAAAACCTTTACAATAACCCTAATTTTTCTTTTCCTTTTATCCGAATTGAAACAGACCCGAACCGAAAATATCCGAAACTTTCTATTGGGTCAGTTCAGGCTGGGCCGGTTCAGGCTTTTTTGTCAGCCGGACATCTACCTACCCAAGACCTATGTTTACACCATGCTTGAGAAAATGTGGGGCTGAAGAAATCAAACGCCAATCTTTCGCTTGGGCCTCAGATGCGGGCTTTAGCAATACATGTGTATTCTTTCACGGACCGAAGCCCAGCACGGCCCACTGAAACCCAAGATTATCCGCTTCCATCTTAGATCTAACTACAGCTTTATGTCGCCCTTATCCATCTCATTTTTCTTTTTTTATTTGTATTTTTTGCTTTTTTGCCCTTGAAAAAGGAAAAACCGACACACTTTTTTGTACTTAGCAGGTTAAGGAAACGTTGATTTCCCCACTACTCTCTAATGGGAATCACACAATGGTAGATTGATCCAATATAAACCACTGGTAAAATGTTCGCCATTAGGAACAAATCTGACTAACAGGCAGCCCCTACATATAAACGATGTACTCATAACCTGAGGTTTGAAGGTTTGTTCGAGAATCATGTGTCGGCAATTGTTCTAAAAGAATTCGCTTAGCACACTCATCAAAGAATGATTAGATTTTCAAGACATTTTTCATCCATATCACAGGCGTCTTGTAGATAAAGTATCTTACTTGATTCGATTACGATAATAATGTCATAAATATGCCTTGCAATAAAAAACTTTTTCGATTAGTTAGGTCATGAGGAGGATGCACATTTCTTTGATTATTCAACTAAGAAGTCTCTCCAAGTTCCAACACGCAGTGCAATTCACACTGCTAGGTATGGATTTCGTCGCTCCCTAGATTCACGGGCATAACGAGTGGGTCCGAATTTGGGGATTTAAAAAAAAAAAAAAATTATCATCCACTTCCCTAAATTCTGCCACGCGTTATGATGACTTTCCCCCCTTAATTATAGGGTCTATTTCGATATTTATGAGGACCAGGTTGTAATTATAATGCGTGAAATTAATGTTTGAAATTGACACCAGATATTTTATACAAGCGCTCTTGGCTCGCTACTTTTGGGTCGTCTCGTCATCGTCTACGGTAAGATGTAGGTTGTTTGGACATGCCTCAACCTTATCAAATGGGGCAATTCGGATAAGGAGTGAAATCGAAAAAAAAAAAAAAAAAGATAAAGAAAAGAGAAAAATGGGGAGATCTGATAGGGCCGTCCAAACATTATTTTACTAACGTGTTTGTCTTTTGGAAAGTAACTTTAACACGTGAACTTATCCGTGATTTCTTAGTATGCCAATCATTTCTCTAGTCTTAATTTCCCTTCAGCTATACCTCCTATCGATGGATCGCAAATCATGGTCATCATGGTCGTCACTCATCACGAAACTTTAAATAAAAATCCAAGCAATGACTATATTTATGATTCACCAATAAATACAAAACTAATAAATGTGAATAATGATTATATTTATGCATCACACAACACCTGCAAAATGAGTTCATCTTTCATCTATCATTTCTCTTATCTTATCGGCTTCATAAGCCCAAGAGACGAAAACAACGTCTACTCATGCACAACTTTAAATAAAAATGAATGTGAACAGCGACTATAATTGTGATCCACTAATAAAAAAAATAAGTAATAAATGTGAGCGATAACTATATTTGTACATGCACATCATTCGTGCAAAATGAGTTCATCTTTCTTCTATCATTTCTCTTATCCTATTAGGTTCATAAACCTAACAAATGAAAACGGCATCTATCGCAATGCGTGTCAATTTCTTTAATTTTCAAGCCAACGTAATCTTCTCCCCCATATAGGTCCTCAAAATGGGACCGGAGCCCAATTGTCTTATATGTACATTCTATTCAGGGAGGACCACCTACACCCTTAAGAGAATCTTACCAAAGAGTGAGAAAATAAGAAAGGTCTAACGTCTTAGAAAACATTCAACTTTAGCTTTTAGTATAATTTTACATTTTGTCTAGTAGAAAATTCCAACTTTAGGTCTAATCTTAATTCTACTCTAAAATTTTTTGATCCCATATAAAACCCCCAACTTTACTCTATCTTAGACTTTTTTTGTTCCATGAAATCCCCCAACTTTAGGTCCTTTTTCTAGCTGTACCCTAAAATCTTTACAAATTCGTAAAAAACCACAAACTTTACTTGAGTCACAAATCCCCATTAACCTCCATTCAAAATTTATAGTTAACAACCAAGAAATGAAAAACTCCAAACAGCTCTTCGACCGCAAGAGAAAGCATGAGAGATTGATGAGCACAAAATCACTAAAGGCAATTTTGACGGAGGGTTAATAGAAGGCGGATTTTGGACTAAAGTAGAAGTCAGTGATCTTTTATGAGGCCAAAAAATTGTTTATAATACAATTGGCAATTGATATAGAGTTGAGAATTTTTTTGTCTGACAAAATAAGCTTAGGGTAGAATTTATAAGTAGGTTTTCTTGGGACAGAAAAAAAAAATTAGGGTAGAATTAGAAAAGGACCTAAAATTGAAGTTTTTTTATGAGATAAAAGGGTAAAATTGGCATAAGAGGAAAAGTCAAATAAAGAAAAAGCCAATTATCAGAAAGTGCGTACGAAGATGGGCACAGACATCATATTTAAACGGCGGTGCCGATCTGAACTCCGTCCGTGGGGAGCACCGAGCACATGACCTCTGGTCCTGGTCCGAAAGCCGACATCGTTCAGACGCTTCGAATGGTCAGCCTCACGTACGCTTACGCGGCATCTGACCGATTCTTTTCTTCAAAAGCGCGTGGGCCCCACCACCTCCCCTCCATCCATCCATTCCCCCCACGATTCGATTCAACAAAACGACTCCGATATACTGAGATCTCCACCCCCGGGTCGTGTCGGTCCGCGATCACCCGCCTCGCGACGCGTGGCGACCCGAGAACCCTTCGATAAGGACCGCCCCTCCATCGACGGTGGATCCGTGGTCTCGACGCGTTTGGAATCCTGATTCGGCGTAGAGATTTGTCGTCCGCATCTGCCCATCATCGTTGGTGCATGGCCAACGGTTTGATCAAGTGGCGGTCCAGTTTTCCGCCATGATTCATCTACCGATCTCGACCCTTTTGACCTGATATTTTTTAATTCCGCCGTCGTGATTGATCCGATATACTTTGGAAAAATCACGCCATGTCTTAATCCACGATAGTGATTAAAATATAATCACCTCTGTCATTTGAAATCGACATTGAAATTGTCAATGAAATTTCGCTAAATCCAAACCGTGAGGTGTTCAACTTCTGCATGACATTGGCATTATCGTCAGATTTTGACAGTTAAAAAATCTGCCAAGTGCCAATAATTGTAGCTAGGGGGTTCCGATGTTCCAAGCCTAGGTGCCCTTTTTTTTCTAGTTTTATTTTTTGTCTAGCTAATCATATAAATTTACCTCACTCACTATTAAATGCAACGGTGTGATCTAAAACCAGGATATTTTTACCTACATGAATTGATTTTTTTATTCTCGAAAACTGCAATTGATAACTATCGGAACATCCGCAAATAAAGACTTATTCGACTATTGTTAGATACGTGGCAATAATATACACATAAATGGAAAAACAAAGATTCGCTCATGATTATAATCTTTGTTGTTCCTCTGTTAAATTACTCATGATAATCATATAAGCTTTTTGTATACTGACATTTGTGATATCTCATTGACAAGTGCTCTTGAGGTATTTATTAAGCATATTTAACATGTATATATCATACCCGAAAAACCAATGCATTGAAAAGTTAGTCTTTTCTTATTTGGTAACTTTTTGAATAAATGTATAACTAGGCTCTAAAGGCCAAAGACAAAAAAAAGTGGGAAAGAAGGATCCTTTAGAATTCACTATTAGGGTCATGTTCCTACTATGTGATGTTTGAATTGGATCATAATCATTCCGTACCACCTATAACCTAAAGGTTCAACATTAACATACGTAACTCCACCAAAATGCTAGCCACAAGCTGAGTCATAGCCAGTGGTGTAATCAAAGAGATGAGAGAAGAGAATGAGTGATGATTGGGAGTGATTGATTACAGTGAATGAAGTCGTATCAAATTAGCACTTTAAGCTTTGTTCCAAATTGGACATCTGTCTTAGAGTCTTATATTTGGTGTTTATGATTTTAGTTATATTGAGTTGTTTCTGAATTTGTAGGAGATATATTTTCTCTCCATACTTTTTCTTTTTTCTTCTTTATTTTTTTTTTAAAGGATTTTTGGGGCTAGCTATAAGCTGTAATGTTGTCTTTTTGAACCTTTCGGTTGTAGCCATGACTTGAAAAGAGGTGGATATGGCTTGAAACTGTGTTGATTGCCAAAAAAACCATTATCTATAATATTCATTGCCTTTGTCTTTTATTTTCCTAAATAGTTTCTTTGTCTCTTTGGCAAAAAACCTAGCCATGAACTTAAAAGAAGCCTTAAGTCGAGATAGTTCGCATCTACTGCTTTATATGGATGTGAACATGAGTTTACTTTGATCAAAATGCAACTGGCCGATACTCAACAAATGTAATGTATTTTATAAATGCGAATTGTTCAAAGATTGTTCATTAATGTGATTAACTATCATTGCATCCTCATGACAGCTAGAAAAAAAAAAAAAAAAAGCGAATGAACTTTGAACTTTATGCTGTGTTCTAATTGGGCATTTGTTTGATTTGGTATTGGACCTATAACAAAATGGAAACAAATGAAAACTTGTAAGAGAGAAAAAAAAAATTCATGTTTCAAAGTGAATATATTGAAATTGAGGTTATTCTAAAAACGTTTGATGTTGAAGGGGGTATCCAAAAGATTATTTGAAAGGAACAGAAAAGATTATTACGATGCGTAATCATAAAATTCGATGAGAATCTATTAATTTGAAAAAGATATATAGTTTTGGATGATTTTGTGAATATCAAACCTGCAAATTTGTACTTGCCTAATGTTATTGTTTTTAAAATATCCAAATTTAAATCCGTAGTTCACCAAACGATAGATTTGATAAGATTTGAGGATATCCGACTTTAAATTCGTAATTTACCGGACAATAGATTGGATATGATATGAGGATATCCGACTTTAAATCCGTAATTCACAAAACAATTGATGAGATATGAAGAAATACATGAATTTCTTATCATATCCTATCCAATTTAGAAATCTGGACGATCAAACGTAGCCTTATATTAACTCGTTTGAATTGATATTTGCTTTGACTATTTTGATACCAAATATCACATTCTCATTTTTTTATTTTTTTTTTGGTATTGGAGAACCGCCGCCAGCCGACAACCGTGATGTAAACCCCAAGGTGACGCTAGCGCAAGACCCACCACCATGGCGTCACGCTTAAGAATTCCTAACGACAATGCTCGGATTCGAACTTCTCCCCTTCGTGAGGGGGAAAGAGCTCTAAGGCGGTGGTACGTTCTCATTCTTTTTTTATACAAAAGCACTTTTCGAAAAGTTACAATAAGCTTAACATTAGAGCGTCAGTTCCAAATGATGAATTATGTTAAAACTCCTATGAAGTAATTCAAGTTTCTCATATATAGTTCATAAGTGATCATCTCTATATTTCAGTGCATAGTTCAGTTTCTCATATAACCATCCCTCATAAGCAACTCAACTTAGTCTCATCCTTAGCCATGGCTAGGCACATGCAAGATGCACCATTGAGAAGCTCGGCACGAATCGAATTTTCTACCCGGTAAAAAAAAGAAAAGAAAAAGGTGACCGTCCTCGTCCTAAAACGACCACCGCCTTTGCTCACTTTTCTTCTTCTATGGTTATCGCGAGCGTTCGGCGACCATGCACAGCTAGTCTTTAATTTCGTCGGACCGCCGTAATCATACGACATGATCATTCCGTCGGGGCCTGCCCCTCCTATTCCTTATTATGGTATTCCGTCTACTACCCGTTGCCAAACCATCAATGGCTAAAGGCACTGTCCCGGTGTCCCTCCCACATTGCGCCAATTAAAGACGGGCGGGCCCACCTCTTTCCCAGATTTCCTCACTTCCCCTGTTTTGCTCTGATCTAAACTACGACATTTTTACGTCCTTAATTTTCTTCCCACTTTGTCGTTTCATTTTATACGACATTATTAATGCCATTCGAGACCCGACCAGATCTCTTTCTCTCTCTCCTCTTCGGAAGATACGACGAACTCGCCAAGTTTACATACGAACGCGAACACCACATCTCCTTCTCTCCCCCTCTCGCTGCGCTCCGATTTCGTTCATCGAACGAGCGGGACCGAGCTACTCCTCCCCCCGTGCTCAGCTCCTGATTGCTTCCCGAGGTCAAGTCTTTGAATTGATCTCCGCCTGTCGGGCCGTCATCATTTCTCTGGTGCCCCCCGAGCAGCCGGCGGAGTAAAGATCGAGTCTTCCTTCGAGATCCTGGACCAGCGCTCGCGGGTCTTCATGCAATAGGTGAGAGATCTGATGGGTCCGCGCCTTTTTGGCTTTTCGCGGCCTCCGATTTGAGGTCTTGAGTTTTAGGAGGTTGCTGCCTTGGTCAGCTCGACGGGTTCCCTCCTCTTCGTTTTGCATATTGTTGGAGTTGTCGGCCGGCTAAGGAACCGGGGAACTGGGTTTTCTTTGTCAACTTCAGTTTTTTCTTCCTTATATCTTGCTGGAGTTCACTGGATGCGAGTGGGTGTCTTGATCTATCGAATCGATGAAGGATCCCGATTTCGGAAAATGATTTCTTAATTTTGTCGGGACTTAAGCAGAAAGAATAGTTCATAGATGGAACTTAGATTTGGAGTTTCAGGAGCTGTGTGCATCGGACACGGACACAGGCGAATGCTAATGCGAAAACTACGTTAACCTGTCGCTTGGGAATCCGTGTTATTTAATATGTTTCCCTAGGTAGCCGTGTGTTTGATTTTTCCTGGTGTATAACTTGCGTTATACATCAGAGCCATTGCCGTACTGGTTGCGTACTATTCAATTTTCTAGCTCATGATGATCAGTTTTTAGTATTTAGAATTCTTTCTCTTTTTCTCAAACATCAATATAACCTGGCATGTATGCTCATCTGTTGGATTTGACTACTCACCACCTTTTCTGTTGAATATGCGTCGTTTTTGGGCTTTAAAAGTATGCGAAGGGAATTGTTTTAGAGAAAGAAGCAAACCCCGACATCTATTAATGACAATTATCTCATTTTCTTACTGAATTTCTCTAATTCGAAAAGTAATGCTGCTTTCATTGTTGGTCTGGATTCTGGAAAGCCTTGCAGTTCTAGCAGTTTGTTGATATACAAGCCATGCAAGTGATTACTAATGTAAATGGTGAATTTGCCTCATTTAAATTGAGAAAGAAACATACTCGTTGCTCTTAATTGCTGAATCCAGTACTGAGGTTTTTGTTCTCCTTTTCTAATTTGTGCACGTGTATTTTGGACATTTGGCTTTCTTTCAGATTCTCAATGGCAAGACCAAATTCAGCTGATGGTAGGACTAGGACCTCCATACAAATACTTATTGTGGCTGGTTTGTGCCTTTTCTTCTATGCGCTCGGTGCCTGGCAACGGAGTGGTTTTGGCAAGGGAGATAGTATAGCTTTGGCAATCACAAACAGTGGCGCAGACTGTGATGTAGCTTCTAATTTGAATTTTGAAACTCATCATGGTGGTGAATCTGAGACTTCTGGTGAATCTGAAAAAGCCAAGGTTTTTGAGCCATGCAATTCTCACTTCACTGATTACACACCTTGCCAAGATCAAAAACGTGCCATGACCTTTCCAAGGGAGAATATGAACTACCGGGAGAGACATTGTCCTCCTGAGGGTGAGAAGCTGCACTGTCTTATCCCAGCACCCAAAGGTTATGTAACTCCATTCCCCTGGCCAAAGAGTCGGGACTATGTGCCCTATGCAAATGCACCATACAAAGCTTTGACTGTTGAGAAAGCTATTCAGAACTGGATTCAGTATGAGGGCAGCGTATTTAGGTTCCCTGGTGGTGGGACACAATTTCCTCAAGGAGCAGATAAGTACATAGATCAACTTGCTTCTGTGATACCAATTGACAATGGAACAGTCAGGACTGCACTTGATACGGGTTGTGGGGTATGTGAAATAGCTTAAATATTCTCCCCTGCTTCATTTTGTAATTTTATTTCTGCTGCCATTGTAGCTTCATCCTTTTCTTTCCAATTTTATCAATTCTGTTGTTAGTCTTCACATTGCTTATGGCATGTCCTTAATTTCTTAGGTCGCAAGCTGGGGTGCATACCTCTGGAGTAGGAAGGTCATTGCCATGTCTTTCGCGCCTAGAGATTCACATGAAGCGCAGGTTCAGTTTGCACTTGAACGTGGTGTACCTGCTGTCATTGGTGTCCTTGGTACCATAAAGATGCCATATCCTTCAAGGTCCTTTGATATGGCTCACTGCTCTCGGTGCCTAATTCCATGGGGGTCCAATGGTAAGATCTTCGAAAGCCACTCGGGCCTTGTATTTTTGGCTTTGGAATTTTTTAGATAGTGATGGTCTAACAAGTGATGTTTCTGCTGTTCTTTTTCTTCTCTCTCTCTCTCTCTCTCTGTAGATGGAATGTACCTTAAGGAAGTTGATCGAGTTTTGAGACCTGGTGGTTACTGGATTCTTTCAGGTCCTCCAATCAACTGGAGGACCAATTATAAAGCATGGCAACGCCCAAAAGAGGAACTTCAGGAGGAACAGAGGAAGATTGAGGAGGTTGCCAGCCTCCTGTGCTGGGAGAAGAAATATGAAAAAGGCGAAATAGCCATTTGGCAGAAGAGAATAAATGCTGAATCATGCCGTGCTAGGCAAGATGACTCTCGAGCTACTTTCTGCAAGTCTGCAGAAGATAATGATGTGTGGTATGTCCCTAAACGTGGCACTTTAATATTGTCTTCTTATCACATTATTATAGCTGGATGGAATATAAGGATAGTGGAATGCTGATATGGATATAAAAGTGAGGTCATAGACTGAAGTCAAATGGTAACCCATAAGGTCAGCTTGATGAAAGGGCTGCAATTCTCTGGCTTGGCAGTGTAATTGTACAATTTTGGCTTTAACTTCCCTTCTGGCACGTGCAGGGGACCTGCTTCAGGCTGACTGGTCCCCTCACTTTGCAGCCATTTGTGGCTCATGGCTTGGATAGGCATTCATGTGTGCACTCTTAAGTAAGCTGAAAGCAGTATTGGACAGTGAGTGACATTTCTTAAGATTGCCCATTATGATCTTTTTAAATTGCTGAGGGGTTTCAGTTGGGTAAATTTTTAATGAAATATATCTGTGCTTGTTCTCCAGCTTACTGGCTTCATTAAGCGGACAGTTAGTTGTATATGTATGAACACTCCAGCAAGTCTGGTGTAAACTTTGTGAGCCTGGTTAAAAGACCATATATATTGAAGCTCAATCTTCTTTCACTCCCTTATGAGCCTTTTGCCTTCTGTGGTTTTTAGGTACAAGAAAATGGAGGCATGTGTAACTCCATATCCCGATGTTAACGATTCAGAAGAAGTTGCTGGAGGAGAACTCAAGCCATTTCCACAGAGGTTATATGCTGTCCCTCCGAGAATTGTCAGCGGATCTATTTCTGGAGTTTCTGTTGAGACGTACCAGGAAGACAGCAATAAGTGGAAGAGGCATGTCAATGCCTACAAGAAAATGAATAAGCTTCTTGACACTGGAAGGTATCGCAACATTATGGATATGAATGCCAGGTTGGGAGGCTTTGCTGCAGCTATTGAGTCTCCTAAATTGTGGACAATGAATGTTGTGCCCACAATAGCCGACAAGAGCACTCTTGGTGTCATCTATGAGCGAGGATTGATCGGCATCTATCATGACTGGTAAAGCATAAGAGATCTCTCCCCTGTTTGGTCATGCCTCTTTTCTGCAGATATTTATAGCATATCTCTTCTAGCAGTCACAGATTTCATTGATCTGTCTGGAAATTAATGACCACAGCAATTTCCAATGTCCTTGTCCAACTGTTCAGCGTTCTTGATAATGTAATACTGACATCAGAAGTAACTTATGGAAGGCAATCCAGGTTTTTGGTGTAGCCGAAGTTGCTCTTGTTAGCACTACATGTGTTTGATGTAGTTTTTCCCGCAATGTTACAACACGATCTACTTTATAATAGTTCAGGATGTGATTATTAAGCTATATGGTTGGCCATGTCACGGGATTCTCTTCAATGTCAGGAAGTGTGCTTAGTACATGCCTTGGTCTAAATCCTTAAAGTTCTTAATGTTGAGTAGTGCACTTGACTATACGCATATCACCTGTTTATTCATTTTTACTCTGTTTCTCTGTTTTATATATCCTTGTTAGCAGTCACTGAAGATTGCTAGGTATGTCAATTCAGGTGTGAAGGATTCTCCACATATCCAAGGACATACGACCTTATCCATGCCAATGGAGTTTTCAGTCTGTACAACGATAAGTAAGTAGTATTACTTGAGCTATTACTTTTCTGCTTCTTGCTTAATCCAAATCTTGCGACGGAGGCACTTTGACATTTCTTAGCCCATGAACCCTGAAACTTTTACAATATACAAATTTTGACATGTAGATTAACATGTTTGTTTTTAAAATTTAGACAACATTTTAAATATTAGCGAGGAAGCAAAAGGCAAATTTTTTGCTTTTGCTTTCCTCTACTATTTCTTCCACCTTAGATGGGGCATATTTATTGGTCTGCAGGTGTGACGCAGAGGACATTCTCCTTGAGATGGATCGAATTCTGCGTCCAGAAGGTGCGGTAATAATCCGTGATGAGGTTGATGTGCTGATTAAAGTGAAGAAGATAGTAGGAGGGATGAGGTGGGACACTAAAATGGTGGACCATGAAGATGGTCCGCTTGTCCCAGAAAAGATTTTGGTTGCCGTTAAGCAGTACTGGGTCACTGGAGGGAACTCAACATCTTCACACTAAGTGGGTCGGTGGAAAGTCTGGTTCACATATGAGCTTGCAAAGCATTAATCTTATGATTGGCAAATTTTGATGGTATGTCCGGCCTGATGGGTGCACGGAATGGGAAGCATCAACTCAATATCTGCTGCACGGTACTTTTACCTAGTATTTAACTATTGTGTAAGACTATGATCATGTTTGTTTTATCAATCATTAAATTTTTGACCGTCCGGTGTGCATAATTGTAACACAGGAAAACAAATGCAACTACTGCCTTCTTTGTATTATTAAGATCTTGTTACTGAGCGGTCATCTTTCTTTATGGTAATTTGCCGTAGACAGAGATTCCTTTTGTCTGATAATAATGTCGAGGAGTTCGAGTGATGATCAAATTAGATTTGAAAGATGCAGAAATCTCAAAGCGGTCCTACGTAAGTTATAGTTTCAACCAAAAACGATCCATGCAATGTTCATTCTTTCACACGAAGATACTTAACATTTAAGGACTTCTTTTGGGGGGAAAAGTTGCGAGTGAATTAGTTGATTACTCCAAGCAGACGTACGATGAATACTAAATAGTTTACAGATGTGGTTTTGGCTTCAACCGAGTGAAGACGAAACAGAGACTGTTGGCTTATCTTATTTCTGAACCTCTTATAAACTAATGAAACGAAAGATAAAAATAATCTTGAGTAGCTGGTTCTGTGGTTTAATATTTCTTTCTTCATGTTCTTCCCTACTCAACACCCATGAGATGAGAACTTCCTCATGCCCACATTAGGGCACAATTCTGCTGAGCATCCTGCAGTACGTAGGCCCGAGAGATCAGTAGGCAAATAGTAATCCGTCCTCTTCTGTCTCGCTTCTTCGGCCATTTCTCGTGCTGGTGGCAAGGACGATGTCAAGTCTCCCCCCCTCCCCATGGCCATATCCGAAGGAGGGGCATGTTATCTCCGTACCGTTCACTAGTCTTGGTCAAGTGTCATATCAGTGTTTGCTCCTGTAGCATCCGTGGAGTGGGTTCTTTTGCTGAGTGATTGGACAGTGGAGTTTGGACTTTCCATGGACACAATAACTCGGACATGATAGGTGAGCCTAGTGGCGACTAACGTGTGGACTGCAATGTCCAAGGACTGATTCATTCTTTGCCTCTGGATTTGTGACCACCCAGTGTAACTTCTGGTTTGGGCTGCGAGTTCCGGCTTGATGTACGGTGCCCAGCACTGGACCAACGGTACGGTTACTTAGTTTGACCAATGCACATGTCGTGTTACCTACACCTGGGCAACATTCGGTCCTTGTTCTTATCGAATTGCGGTAAATATTGCAGTTCAGTATAGTTTCCATCTATGCCCATCGGCCGAATCCTGGGTTCTTTGTTACTTATGGTCAAGAAAATGATCCTAATCTCAGTTGAAATTTCTAGAAGCCATGAATTCTCTCACTTCTTGTTTAGCATACTAGTGGTGAAGCTTCGGATAAGTATCTCATTCTCGTTCCGCTCTTTTTGCCGCACGAATTTCAATCCTACTTTTTCATATGTCGAATTTAATGATCATTTTTTTCTTATTTCATCGTCCAATATGATCTTGTACCTTCGTGCTTTTCAGGTATAATGTATCAAATGCTAACAAGAGAGTGACACTTAATTGCATAATTATTCTACAATTGTTGAACATCACACACAGATTTCACCAATAAGAGTCTTGGTTGTTATTGCGCGGAAAAAGAGCCCTCTTCATCCATCACAGCTCCATGAAATCGATTTCGGATGGTGAGAGTTGAGTGAGTCCACAAAGAGTAGAATGTCATTGACCATTCCTCCAATTGAACCTGCAAGAATATATAACTTTAGTGGTCCTGACGTTTCTTCCCGTTAATATCAATGTCACTTGCAATCTGATTCTTTTTCATTATCTAGGATGTGAGTTGTATAGGTCCTACCTTCAATCATGAATTTTTGTGAAGCAGAAACCTACTTTAATAATTTCTTTAATAAGTCAAGCTAACATTAGAGCCTCCTCAAGTAAATAGTTTCTCGTTTCCTCTATATATTTGGCTTCTAGCTGCTGAGCCACTAATTATATTGTACAAGGCTCTTCCATTGTTAAGATTCTTTCCGGGGGACCTCCCAAGCTGTTCCTATTCAAGGATTTCTCATGGCCCTTTGAATAACATCAATCCTGTCGATTCCGCATTTTCTAGAGCCCTCAAATCTGTCCTTTGCAACTTTTTGTTCTCTTCTATCATCCTTTTCCTCTTGTAGTTTTCCACTTTGAAAGTCATTTTCTCTTCTCTTTTGCTATATGCTTTTGCGCGGAACTCCTTTCCCCAACAGGAGCTGAATGGCTATGATTACCTTGACACCATCTTTCAACCCCAATCACCCACAACCATATTCCCTGGAAGACAGCACCGGCAACAACAACAACAACAACAACAACATCCGCGATGCGTCTTTTTCTTCGTATCTGAACAACACAGAGGAGTGTTTCATCCACAAGCTAGCTCAGAGCAGTGGTCAAAGCCTCAATTTCAAGAAGTTCCATCAGGAGGAGCAGCTTTATAAGGAGGAGGATGGAGAAATTGGAGTGTTTGGAGCTGAAAAGTACTTCAATGGAGGGAGCGATCAGGAGGAGTGTCCAAGAATTTCCAAAATGGGTCCAGGGCAATCCCAGTCCCATTCACAATATGGCAAGAAGGAAGATCCGCAACCTCATGTCACAACACAGCCGGTTAAACCGAAATCCCAATCCGCCACTCCGAGCGTCCGTTCGAATCGAGCTGGAACAGCCAGAGCGGATTGCTTCAGAGCTTCCTGAGGAATCCTTCGCAGCGCAGGACCAACAAGACAAGCAATGGGAAGAGATTCTTAGCTTCTCTTGGATGCAAATGCTCCTGCTCCGGTAAGAGCTCAGTTGACGTCGATGACCATGTTGGTGAGATCAGTTTCGGCACGAACACTACTTCCAGTGCACTCCAAGCCAAGCCGAGCAAGAAAATGCCAATCTTGGATCCCTGGATGACTGAAGAGATGCGAAAGAAAGAAAACCCGTTCACTCCAAGCTCTCTCAAGCAAGTACCCGTGGATCTGCCGGTTATAAAGACCCATTTCCTGGAGGAGGAAGAACTGCCCAAGAAGTCACTGGAGGTTTTCGGGTCCCCGGTGTACGATAAAAGAAAGAACTCATTCTCCTTAGAGAAGAGGCTCACAATGTTGTCGTGGGATGGCACTAATGCCATTCCAAGGAAGGAGGGACTTTCTGAAGTTTCCGCAAGCTCCAATGGAGTCGGAACCTACAACGGCGCGGACTGTGATAGTGATGCTAGTTCGGACTTGTTCGAGATAGAGAGCCTGACCGGGAAAGTGAATTCGTACCTCACCAGGCAGGCCTCTGATGCAACAAACTCAGATTGCATAAACTGCACAACACGGTACGCACCGAGTGAAGCGAGCATTGAATGGAGCGTCGTCACCGCGAGTGCCGCGGATGTCTCGGTCATGTCTGATTATTCAGAAGCCCCCATTACTAGCCCCGCGAGGACTGCTTTAACTGCCAACAAGGCTGGCAGGGGCAGATCCGATGCGCCCGGGTGGCGGCGTTCTAGTACTCTTCTGGGGTGTAAGAGTCAGAAAGCCGTACAAGTAGCCGAAGATGCTTACAGGACTAGCGACAGGTCACCGCGTGTCTGCCGCAATTCCGACGAGTCCGCTCAGGCAGTGAAGTTCCGGGCTGAGTCGAGGCTCATGGGGATCGAGCCCAAGAACGGACAACACGCGGACACTGCCGCATGCTTGGTTCCTAGCTCGCACGTCCCGAACGGCCCGAAGCTCTTATACATTCAGTGATCGGGGGGGGGGCATCAGCAATGTCGCGAGTTTCTTCATTTTGCGATGGAATAGTAGTTGAATTCGAGTCACATGTAATTTGGGTCAATGTTCTAAAGTAATCATAGTAACTGGGCATATTCCATTTACACGCAATAGTTTTTCTCTAGCAGCAGATCTGAAACTTCAGATGATCGATCACGTTGCTATGTCACGTTCGAAGTTCCCCCACTTGCGAAAAAAAAAACTATATTCAGGAATGATTGCAGCAATCTTCCATCATGCAGCGGCATGATACGAAAGAGTGGCGCTTCGCTGCAATGCTAATGCCATCGACATGAGGATGATGAATCATGTGGACGACAACTACTCGGTACGTATTTCCTGGCTCATCGATTGGTGTCCGCATCGGCTCGAGTCATGTGTTCCCGAATGTGGATTGGTGGGTTTGCTTTGCTTCAGTTTCACAGCTGTTGCAGCAAGAGCCTTTCAGAGGGAGGAATGTCATCTACAATGACACACACCATCCCCCTGGATCGGTGCGGCGCGTGCGACCTCATAGGGCGAGGCTGCAGGGGGACAGGAGTCGTGCTTTTCAATCAATTCCGCAACCACCTCATAAATGTTGTGGACCAAGCTCTTATTTCCACCTCTTTCACATCATTTGTCCACTCAAGTTTCGATATTTTCCTCCCCCTCTACGGTTTGGTGCAAGAGAAAATGAAGCAGAGTTCCATCACTCTCTCTTTCCGAGTATTGATCTGTGCTGAGTTCACCCGATCCCATGTTCAGAAGAGAGATCCTCGTGTGTGGATCTTCTGTTTTTAAGCATGTTTCACTTTCAAGAAGCTGCAATGGCTCGTATTAAAAGAAAGACGGATAAATTTTCAGTAATTTTTATCGACTCATGTTGGTATTCAAGTTAACTTTTTCCGACAGGCCAATCGATAGGAATAGTTGTGAATCGGAGTAGTTTCCCGTCACATCATTATCTCTAATAAATGTCCAGACACACCTAAACGATATAAATGTCTCGATACATCTTCACTTTCATGAACTATGCACGATTTTCACGGGTAGAAATCTCACCTCCTTAAATAGCCTCTTTTGGAATCCTCAGAAAAAAAGGAAAATAAAAGAAAGAGGAAGACAACGCTAAACAAAAGCAGCCATGTGAAGATGGGGTCAAGAAGCTGTACCAAAAAAACGGAAAGGGCAGGAGGTAGATGACCCCATAAATTCGACAAAGAGCATATTATCAAAATGTCTCTCAACGCTTAGCCGAACAAAAAGGTTTTGAAGCAACACGAAATTGTGCGACGCTTTAACAGATACCGAGACCCCAACGGTTCCTGGTGGACACAAGGCGAATTAGCCGTTTCGCTCGCGCATCATAAGGAATTCGAACAACTTTGCAGGTAAAAACAAAGCTTCAATGTTGCAAAATAATCAATAACCTTAGGGCAAGATGCTTCCAGCTATACGTCAAACCTTTAAATGAAGGGAATTTCAGAGGGGGAAAAGAGGGAAGGGTTTGATTAGTTTAAAGAGACAAATGGTCCCAACTTGTATTCTATCACTCTCTAGGACCAATTGGACCAAGAATGTGTCGTGATTCATCACAACCCAAATGAACGAGACTTGATCATCCTCATTTGACATTTGACATTTGACATTCTTCTGATCCCTCCTCTCTCAGCATTAATGTGATGGAAAGCACGTCTTCCTTTTAGGGGCCACCTGATGGAAAGCTAGACTTTGATATCTTTTATTGTAGATTTTAAATGAAGCTTATCTCAAACCACTATGTTGGCATGACCACTGTAGTTCCCAAGACATTTCATGCTTGAACAGATCATTATATCTTGGCATTTCTAGTCATTTTAAAGGCATTTCGAGATGAAATTGGACTTTAAATGTTGATTCCATTGGGAAAAATGAAGGGTTTATTTTGGCCATTGAAAGGAGGGACAAAGAAGATTATTAACATGCTCAGTCTCTCGGAGAAACTACTTAGCATTATAAGAAGATGATTTTCTCCTAACGAAGTTGCGGGCACGTCGACTACAAGGCATTTGTGGTGACTCCAAAGCACACAATGTTGGTTCTTTATATTTCATCTCTATGAACAATGATCATAAAAAGAGGCAACTTATCAAAACATCATAAACCTATTATATTTGTGTCAATTCAATTATAAACCTTTCAATTTAACTAACTTAATCCTAAACCTTTTGACGATTTACCAATTTAATTATTCCATCCAATTTTGGTCAGAAAACATTGACGTGGCGATCCAGTCAGTATTGGCTGTTCTATATGGCATGGCTGCATGATCAACACTGATATATAAAATTTTTGCAATTTTAAATTCTCTTTTTCTTCTTTTCTTTTTCTATTTTTTTTCAACTCTTGGCCAACCAGGTCACTAGCCATAGGAGGGCTGTGACACCCTCACCTAAACTAGTTGAGGGTTGCCTGCCCTCACTGGCTAATGTCTAGGTGAGGGCCATGACCTTTGGCCCTCGTTTGTGACTAGCGAGGCTTGGCCAATGACCCTTACCTAGCTTGGAATAAATAAAAAAAGAGGAAAAGAAATTGTTAATGTTAGCTTAGGCCATACCGCATAGGACAACTATTGTTCCCATCATGGATTTCCAATTAAAATTAGTAGGATGGATTCAATTGGTAGAACGTGAAAAGATCTAGAATCCAATTAACAAAATTAAAAAAATTAGGACTAAATTAACAAAGGTACAATAACTTTATCACTTTTTGGATGATTTTCCCCTCCTAACTTATAGTGACATTGATGGTTAAAGAAGTGATACAGGTCTTGAGGAACTTTGGGCACAAGTCCGCTTGGTACTTAGAAGAATGGATTTCGCCTCGCCAATAAAAGAGCTGAGAAAAGTGGGCCAAAGTGATACCAACTCTTCTAGCCAGCACTCCCTCACTCTGATTACATCAACAAGACAGCGTTTCTCGTGTTCCACGCCGCAGGGTGTTCAATAGAAATTATCATCATTTCCAGATGGCGATCAAACTATCCTCTGTGTAGCCATGTTCATTCGTTGAAGGATGAGGGAGATTGGAAGTCCTTGTGTGAGACCATGGACCACAGAAATGACTCGCGGGTTATGATCCACAGATTCAATGGGGAAATGGGTATGTCGGTCTCTAGCAGCAAGATGAATGAGCCATTATTATCCTCTAACTGATGTTAAAGGCACCACCTCTTAGGGACCAAAGCCATAATGATCTTCAGATTGATGGGAGCGTGCAACAAATCCCTCGTTATGAGCTCGAATGGACAGCCGGATTGGGCAATTGGTAGAAATCTATTTGCGATGGCGAGAGATGGGTGAAAGGAACCAAGAAAACGAGAGCTAAAAACCGATACAAGATCTTCCAGGAAACAGTTGAGTCCCTACTGATCGATCACAACATGGACGTCCCGACAAGCAATTCAAGTCTTGAAAGTCACATTTCCGTCCTGCTGCTTATCAGCAGGAAGATGCATGTGTCATAACAGAGACTCCAAATAAATATAAAAAAGGAAAAAAAGCTAATAAAGCAACTCCCGAGACTTTCATCTGATTAAAGGATGATAATTCGTGTGGCCGACATTCCACGGATCAGACATGATCGTCCACTATGATACGATGATATGACCGTAGATATCAAGATCTTACAGGAGATCACATGCTGACGAGTGTATTGGATAGGGGCGTCAAATTTCCTCTTGAATTAAGTTGAACATTACTCTCTTAAGACTTCGATGTCATCCAGTTTAACGATGCTCAGCCCAAGATGAATGAATCTGTGAAATCCCAATGGCAGACGAGAAGTTTGTCCAATACTCAGGTCTATATGATCTCCTATTGCTATATAGAAGCAATATACTCAAAATTCATCTAGCACCGAGCATTGGTCACCCGGGAAAATAGAAGGGTGCCTGTCTGAGCAAGCTAAATATCATTGCTGCATATTTTTACAGCGCATATCAAGCTACACTATAACGTAGAGAGCATAAATGAACCTAAAGAACGACCTTCACGATCACCATCAAGTTCCTCGCTGGGAAAACAAAACAAAATTATGAGGACTTCTTGACAGCAGCTTGCGAGATACACCCAGCTACTTGGTTGGTTCAGCGGTCGATTCCTCTGTTCCACCACCATGAACAAGCTGTTACACAACAAGAGGACAATTAAATCTAACAGGGCATGGTTTGGCCACAAATGGGAAGGGAAAGGGCGATAGATGGTTACGCACCAAAGAGCCAATCCGCTCGTATGCTTCCATTACTTTAGGATCTTCCTCATCTTCATAACCTACTTGAAGTATCCTTGGCCCGTTGAGAGACCACAAGGCTCTCCTCCCCGCTTCCTATTGGATTCATCAGAAAACATGGAATTTGCCGATTTCAATCGCCAATCTATATCATAGTCATGCTGTACTATTGAAGCAAGAGATGCTGCAAATACTAGGAGACAGCAAAAATGGTCACTTTCCTAGAACAGTCGGTGGATTAAATTGCAAACTTTTGGAGTCAACTACAAAGGAAAGGCTTGGGCCACAACAGTTTATTTCATTAAATAGGATAGTCAGATAAGGCCCTAACCTCTTTCACTGATAAGCACAAGATAGCCTACAAAACCCACATGTTCACTTGGTCATATTAATTCAGGACGTGCTGCATCGTCTACCCACAAGGTGTGCTCATATTTTTCTCTTTCTAACGCACAGACAGTGCCCATGCGCTAGGAGAAGTAACAGATGGACAGGACAAACTCACAGCCAAGAATTGAGTGACAGTAACATCTTGAAACAAGTAACCTCCGTCTACTTTGGCTCAACATCCTGAATAGGTGATATTTCCTTATTTTGAGGTCACCTCAATTTTCTAAAGAAATCTACAAGCAAAAGACTGAAATCTCTAAGAGACAAGTATATCCATCTTTCTACTGAGAAACCAACAGTTCAGCAATTGATATATCAACAGAACCTCATTAAAAAGTTCAGCAATCGTTATTTCCATGGCATATGCAACAGAGCTTACTTAGTAGTCTAAACTATCAGACCTGTAATGCGATTAAATAGATTGCCTCAAGTGCTTGGATCCGAATTGCAGGATCATCAACTGGTTCCCGGTCAATTGACAATGCAGTCCCAAGCTCAGGAGGCATCTTTGCTGTATCTTGCTCAGCATAGATCTGTCCAAAAATCAAGCCAATGTACTTTAAATTAAAGAATGCAGGATAAAGAAAAGGAATTGGAATTAGAAACGAGCTCCAAAACTGTTACTGAAATTGTAACCTAAGGATACGATGGGACAACTGTACATGCAAAAGCTTTAGCAGAGTACATCAGGTGAGAATTCATAAGTATCTCAAACGTACTACTGAGGATTTCATCAAACCAATTCGAAAGAGTTCTTTCAAACGGATTTGCTGCGTGAAATGCTGATTTATGGTGATTTACGTTAAACTTGATATAGTTGCTGACTTGAAACAACACGAAACAGAAAAAAACTTTACACTTCTTTAAAAGCACAAGTTAGAGAAGAAGACTCAGAAAGTAATACCTTATGTCCAGCAACAGGCAGAAGAAGAGCAGGCCAAAGAAACTCGGATACTAAAAGCAAATTCTGCAGTTGATTCTCAGCTTCAAAACAGCAGTTGCGAATAGTTCCACATACCTGCACAAAGGAATTTATGAGATTCAAGCTAATACAGAACAGTGGCTAGTGGACAGTCACAAAAAGAGGCTTATTCAGGCTTGCCACAAGCAATCATCCATGCGAATCTTAACTGAGCTTCCACATACTATACCATCATCGGAAACTAACCCTTGCCCACTACTTTTGTTGTTTCTCATGCAACCAAATAAAACCAAGGAAACTGCACACTTAACAAAAATTTTGTCATGCATCCAGGGATAGCTGCTGAATAGGTTTGGGCCGACAGATGCAAAAAAATTTACCCTGTCTAGTCCAATCTAATTCGGGCAATAAATCTAGGGAAAAAATCAGAACTCTAGAAAAAAATGATGCCTGAAGTTACCCACATATATTGATTTTTTAACATGTTTTGAAATAAAAATACAAACACTTAATTAAATTACTCAAATATCCCAAACATTTTACATCTTCAGTAAGAGAACAAGATTATAATAATAATGTCACTACTATATAAAGAGGTTCAGGTACATGTCGTTCAGATATAAACTCGTACCAAGCACCATGCACTCCTTGCAACTGTCCCCAGCCTGACTCAAAACTCCAGTAGTACCTTTCAAGTTATGATCCAGTCAGTGGAGACCTAATAAAGCCAACCCGTTGCCGTCGCAATTTCTCTTTGGATATCGATACCGCCTTTTTATGGGTCACAACAATGTTTAAGTAACTTGTCTATGTATTTGAGGAACAAGCTTTCAGCAACCTAGTTTTTCTTATTTTTTTCCCTCCTACTTTTTGTGACTTATTTTGGCCAAACAACAATCTAGTTTCGAGCAGAGAACAGTAGCTCTTGGTGAATACAAAATACTAATGTCATGAAGGCAACATACTTAGTATCATTAAGGCATGTATGAACTACGATATGATTATATAAATCAGTTGCCCATGGAAACTTCGTTAAAGGTTTGAACAAAGCGAGTACCCCAATTTCAGATGATTCTGTAAGTCAATATTTGTCCAATTTTATATGATGCAAGTTAGCACACATGACATTCTTTTGGGTGCTTTCAAATCACAAAAGTATTTACTGAAATACCATCTCCAAATGTTTAAAATCAATTTCATATGGCTATGTCAAAACATACCCCCTTTTTCCGCAAAGGACTACTTGAATCAAATTGGCGGATGATCTGCTTAAGAAGACCTCGTTTGGGGTCCAGTAGAATCTTCCTCCCTGCTTCGTTCTTTGAAATGTTTACCAGGATTGAACCCACATGCTCAAATGAATCATCTAGTAAAATGGAAAAGGGCCAATTCAACAATTGATGAAAAGCAGAAGACAAGCATATATGAGGAAGTACTAGCAAAAATTATCTCATGCAGAGAAATATTCACATTTAAGAAATTGGCACGATGATTAAAATCAAATTTCTCGCCCACTGGACATGGAGAGTATACCAGCTGCGGTCTGCCCATTTTATCTTCCAGGAAAACACCAATTCTTAGTCTTGAAAACCCATGCTCTCACATGCCCATGCCAACAATTCATTTTTCTCTTTATACACATTTAATCTTTCTCATAGGGGAGGATCTTAACTATGAACAAAATACATGTGTAGGCCTATCCCCACAGCAGGCATAAAAAATAAGGATACAGACATAAGGCCAAATAAGGTCCATTGTGGCTCAACAGGGATAACTGGGTTGCGTAAATGCCTCATTTGCAAATGTGTAAACAGATTTCCATGGAATGGAAACACACCGCCTGATTCATTGGAGGATCTACAAAATGACCTCACAAGCTTCATCACATATAATCCTTGCACCTTCTCTTCTCCTGTCTAGCAAGCAGCAAATCCCATATATAACTATCTTAGAGTGATAGATCTTAGATGAAAGACATGAATATGCTGAAAAGAAAGGCAAGACGGAAAGCATACAAATGTTCTACATTTTAAGCACGACACTTGTGACTGAATGATGAGCTGGATAAAAATACCTGGAGCAATGATGCAATACCAGCATCTGACTGTGTAAGATTGACCAGAAGCATAACAAGTAGTCTAGTGATTGATGTATCTGGTTTGTACAACAAATCCATGGCTGTTTTGACCATTCCTATCGTGACCATCTTGGATGCCATGTTAGAATTCTGTGAAAGATTTACAAGAGCTTCTGCCGCTGGTTGAGACACCTCCTGATAAATAGACATAGCCATTGTCAAAAAAGTTATTACTCACGAATGTTGTATAGGCAATCTGCTTTGCAATGGCTAATGTAAACAGACTTGTCCTTTTGCTTCAACAAATTCAAAGGCACGTATAGTACTTATGTTTGGCATTGAGAAAACCACATGATTAAGAGTCTATATTGTGTTACCTCAATACAACAATAATGGAGATGATCTTATAGGATGGAATGTTAAAACAGGAATGTATAGAAGCCAATAGTAACTGTTCCAATATAACTATTCAAGGCCATCAATTAAAAAATTGTTGGCAGACTTCTGTTATATTGAGGCATCTTTCTTATACATACATAGAAATCTCATCATGGAGTAAATTAGTGAAGAATCACCTTATTTTCACTCAAAAGCCGAGCCAATGACGGTAGTAAAATCTTTGCAAACGTGGTGAGAGACTGCAACCCATCCTCACTTCCAGTTAATCCACTGACAATGTCCACCGCCGCCTTCTTCACCTAATATGGAACCACAAGTCCAGACTAGAATTACAATAGCCCAGTACCAGAACTCCAAATAAAAGGTTGAGGAAAGAGAGCATGTTTGATCTATTATGTAAGAAAATACATGTAGCCAAGCTCACTTAATAATAGTGCACTTGAGCATTCTCATAATGGTATTATCCATCTGTGCCATTCAAGTTTGAGATTAGCTGATGCCATCATCACTATTTTTATAAGCATAAAACTCAGCTCAAATTTGCCGTGACGCTACCCTGGGAAATATGCCATCATGTTATAAAGAAGACAGAATGAGAAACACGGTTGTTCCATCTCTCTCTCTCTCTCTCAAAATTTGATCTTCATTCCTCTTCTTATGCCTAAAGTGCAACGCTTTCGAGTCTTTCACTAATTGCTATGCAAAAAATTATTGAATCGGACAACGTAACCCAAACGAAACGATATTGAATTGAACTTCCTTCCGCTTCTTTCCGAAAGATTCATGGGGGCAGAAAACGAAGGGCGAAAGGGAGCTTACGGGGGGAGAAGGCGAAGACAAGAAGCCCACTAATTCTTCCATCTCAGTCGCCATTGGCGTCGTACGTCGGCGTGTTTGAGCGAGCGGTTACTTCGAGTTCAGAGCTGTGGCCGAAACGAATCGAAAAGGGAGAATTGCAGAAACCCAAAACCCTCAAACCGCCGCCGTCCGCCGCTCGTCGGCCGCTTTCCGATCAATCCCTTCCCCCTCGCCGCTCCCCCACTTTGCTTCTCCGTCTTTTCGCGAACAATCTCACACCAGCGTACACAATTACGAGTGTGTATATATCTAAGTGTGTGTATTTTCTGTCTTTTTCGACTCGTATCACTTTCATATAAGTTAGCTAAATTTCGTCCTTGGATTATTCAATTTAACAAATTTTGCAATGTTACTCAACTTTAAAATGGCTTAGAGATTTTGCACAAGTCCGATTAATTTTTTTAAGAGAAAATTCCAAATAAGTGTCTAAAGTGTTCTCGTTATCTCTAATAAGGGTCCGAAGTGCTCTCGTTTTTTCTAATAAGAGCTTAAAATGAATTTTGTTTCAAATAAAAGCCTAAAGTGTATCAAATTATCTCAAATAAAAGCTTAAAATAGCCAAATCATATCAAATAAGAGCCTTTAGTTGGCCCATAACTATTCTGGCCATTGAAAAAAGGGTATTTTGGTCAAAAAACTTATGACTATATTTTTATTTTTATCTTCCTTTTTTCTTTCTTTTTCTTCCCCTTTTCTTTTCTTGTTTTTTTTTCATTTTTCCTCTTCCCTCCCTTAGCCAATTGCCCTGGGTCGCCCACCTTTTTTTTTTTTTTTTTTTTTTTTTTTTTTTTTTCTGGTCGGTCTTATTCTAATCCTACTATAACACTCACTCTTAGACTTTTACTCTACCTCCTTACAGGGTATGGAAGTCGAAACCTACTCCTGAAATGAAACCGTTCCCACCCCAATCCTCCCTGAGGAGGTGGGGATTTGAATCCCCCACCTCCTCCTTCCAAGTTGGAAGGGTGGCCACTAGGGCGAAAGGTCACCCACCTTGAGCAAGGTAATACTAGTGGTTAAGCAAGGGTTGCCCTCACTAAATCTAGCAATAAATGCCCTCGCCTAACATCGGGGGAGGGGGGTTGGGACGGCCCTCGCCAACCCTCACCTGAGTTAGTAAGGGCCAAGGTTGCCCTCGTCCAATGCTGGCTAGGGCTATCCTTGCTTGAGTCTGGTGACCTTTGGCATGGTTGGCAAAGGGAATGAGGAGATGGAAATATGAAAAATAAATATAATATAAAATTAAGTTAAAAGATGAAAATACCCTTTGATCTAAAAGGTAAGGCCCACTTTTAAAGTTGATATGGCTATTTTAAGTTTTATTTTAAAAAAGTTTCATTTCAGATCTTTATTTGAGATGATTTGGCCACTCCATGCCTATATTTGAAAAATATCTACTTCAAGCCATTATTTAAGAAAACAAATGCACTTTAGGCCAATATTTAAGAAAATAAATGCACTTCAAACTCTTATTTGAAATTTTATCTTTTGCCAATAATTGCTAATATCACAGTTAACAATTCTAGGTTTGTATGGTAACTATTTGAAACATGCTCATTGGAACATATTCTTCATTTTTTTTGGAATATGTAACCTAATCTACATACCTTATAATATATTTTAGGATCTACCCAAGTTCCATCTCTATTATTAATTGAAAAATTAAATAAAGCATTACTTTTAATGACTACCGGTTGTTATTATAATCTACTGACCATAATTTATATTTAGACTTAGAAAAAATATGAAACATGAACAAAGTAAAAGTTTCAGTCATAAAACAAAAGTTTAAATTATTTGTTATGGATTATACACTCATCGTCATGTAAAACAAGAAAAGTTCCATTACATCAATATAAAACTTGGAATATACCCATCAAAATAGTTCTCCAATTTTTGAAACCTAAAATCTACCTAAAGCCACGCTCACCCATAGCCTACCACGTTGATTATTCTCTAGATGCCAAATCATTATGGCTTGGGCACTATAAACGTGATACAATTCTACCAAACTCGACGACTTCTGCTTACGACTGCACCAAATTAAACCGAATGAGAAGGGAGAAATAAATCGAATTTAAAAGTATCGTCTCGCAATTTGCGCGCCCCATGTCCCATACGAAAATGAATTGAAAATTTCCAGCATAGTCACACCTCGCACGTCCTGATATATAATAATTCCGATGCAAAGACGGGTCCGCGGTTGTCGTTCAACAACCGTTCGGCGCGACCGTTGCCACGTCAGCGGCCAAATGTGGGTCAGGAGCGCGCCTCAGCCGCCAAATTCTAGTAACTAACAACGGCAACGAGAAGGCGGTCCGTCGTTTTTATTTTTATTTTCCCACCCGCATTTCGGTTTGCTGACGTGGCGTTCGGCCCGCACCAAAAAAAAAAACACCGTCCATGCAAAAAGATTCATTCCCTCCTCATCGCGCGAGAGAGAGACAGAGAGAGAGAGAGAGAGACGAGCACGTCGGAGCAAATTCGTCAAACTCTCTCTTTCCCCATCGAAGGGACGGGAAGCCGCGCCGGGTTTGCCGCCGCCTCCGCCGCCGCCGCTCGATCGAATCGCCTTGCCGCCGTCCTCCTCCTCCTCCTCCCCGCTCCCGCCTGAGATCCCCGGAAACGATCCCGGAATCGTCGAAAGCCGCGGCTCCGGGGGGGTGGATTCGCGCGAGGCCGCCGGTGAATTCGGGCGGCATTGTCCGAGAGAACCGATCGCCGTCGTCGCCTCGGTCGTGCGCGTGGCGGTCTCCCGTCGATCGGTTTCGTTCCCGTAGCCGGGTGAAGAATCTCCGGTTTCGGCGAATCGGTCGGGATTGGCCTGGAGCTGCTCCGGAGCTCGGAATCGGGTCTGTAGGTCCTTGCTCCGTCGCTTTTTTGCGAGACGCTGGTGAGGAATCTCCGAGGCTTATGGCTTAGGCAGGGCTCCTCGAGCTGCATTTTGGTTTTTGGACCTCATCGGCGGCCGTTGATCGGAAGGAAACGTTCCGGAATTGGAAAGTTTAGCGACGGCTTGGAGTCAGGAGTGATTGTGGATGGGTTGGAGTTGGAAATCGCCTCCCGAATTTGAATATTGCGCTGGTTCGTTGTCAAATGGGTGTTTGGTGTGCGTTCGGGCATCGGATGACATTGAAACTTGAATGGCTGATCCTCAGAAAAGTGGTCTCACTACGGAGAGGGATATCGAGCAGGTTTTCCCCTTACTTCTTGTTTAAAGCTCGGATTTGTTTTGTCTTCCGACTGATAGAGAAATTACGCTTTAACAAATTGCTGTGATAAATCGTGTATGCTGGCTTATGATGTTGATAGAGTGTCCATGTCTTGTGCGGTAGTTGAACCTCTCTGTCCCATGATTTGGTCCGTAACTTTAGAATCTTATTGTACATTTCTTTAGTGCAAAGAAGCTGTTAATGATTAATTACATGAGTACTTCGCTTGGATTACTCAAAAACTGCATCATAACATCCCATAGCGTTTAAAAACATTCAATTACTTGATATGTAGATTTTTACCCAGAGAGGGGAAGTGCTGTGGAGTGACCTTTGGAGACTAGGGGAAACTGCATGCGGTATTACTAGCATGAAAGGCTTCATTCTTCGCTCCTTTGTCAATCATGCACTGATCAGTTGTTCTTATTATCAAGTCCCATCACCTTGAAGTAAAAATTTTTTCATCTTTTTGAAACAGCTTGGTTTCTATGAAGCTTTCCATTGGAAGCCATTTTCTTGTTTAAAATTTTCTCAATGTTTTCCTGCGAACAGCATCTGTATCCACCATTGAATTTTTTAAAAGGCGTTAATGCTTTGTAAACTAGTCGTTCAGTGGAGAACCATCGTCAACGTCAAGAGTTCCAGAGGTGGCTGACAGTTTTTGGTTTCAGTGTTGATATCTTGCTTTATCTATGAGAGGATGTATTTTCTTACACTACACAGTCAGGACAATGCTTATTTAAGAAGCTTTCAGAATTTCATATCTGTAGCTACAATTTCTGGGTATTCAAATCAAAATTTTGATGGCAGGCAATTACAGCACTAAAAAAAGGCGCTTACTTATTGAAGTATGGTCGCAGAGGGAAGCCAAAGTTCTGCCCCTTCCACCTTGCCAGTGTAAGTCCCGCGATGCTAGTTAAGTGTTTGAAAGCCTGTTAGAGAAAAGATCATAAAACTAGTCTCTACAAATTATAAGATGCACAGTAGAAGCAGTTTGAGATCACCCAGTACCTAAGTTACATGGGTTATCCATGTGCCTCATGGGATCATCAGATTTTGTGATTTAGACTCGTGATTAATGTTAGTGTAGTTGTTTAATCAGCTAGAACTCAATGTACTCTGATTTAAGAGTAAACTGAAGCATTCCTTCCCAATAAACGCCAAAAGCCCAAAGGAAGCTGTCGATAGAAAAGGTTCCCATGGTTATCCGTATCAATTTTCTCCCTGAACCATGCTGTTATTGGTCTCTCCACCTGCAACTTTCTTTATGAACTTCTTTAAGTTCCTCTCTTGACTACTTGATTTGCTTTCTCTGTCAGGATGAGTCTACATTGATATGGTACTCTGGCAAAGAACCAAAACAGGTTAAACTAAATCAAGTCTCAAAAATTATACCTGGACAGCGTACGGTAAGTTATAGATTAGTCTCGCTTTATGTGATGGCACCTCTGGTTTTAGAAAATGTACTTGTCAAACGTTTACTTGTAAGTCTCTGGACAACTATAGTTGAGGTTGCAACACTATCTCCCCCGGAGGCATCACTTCCTCCCCTGCACTTAACAATTTTCAGCAAAATCAAGCATGGTCACAATTTTGTTTCTAATAAAATTTTGATTCGTACTTCTACATTGTAGTTATATTTCGTGTTCTCCATTCTCTTGGAAGATTACAGATATATTGTAGAGGTCACTGATCCCCTGGTTCCAATTTCTTATCAAAATGGCTTTTTGTTCAGGCAATATTTCAGCGGTATCCACGACCTGAGAAGGAGTATCAGTCATTTTCCCTTATCTGCAGTGATAGATCCTTGGACTTGGTAAGTTTGTCTTTAACGTCCCTATCTTGGCCACCTAGTGAAGGGGAAAAAATAAATCACATCTTGTATCTGGTGGAGTACTTGTCACAATCTATAGGCTTTTCCTTATGGATATTTGTCATGAGGCCATTGTATTCATGAACAGATATGTAAAGACAAGGATGAAGCTGAAGTTTGGCTTGTTGGTCTCAAAGCATTGATCACACGGGGCAATTTCCGCAAGTGGAGGAGCGATACAATCAGTGAAACTGCATCTGCAGAAAGTCCGATTGCACAGAGAAATTCACCATCCATTACACTATTAGTCAGTAGCTATGTCTTTCTCTTCTCCATGATTCCTAAAATTATTGGGATTACACAACGCTTTTTTAACCATTCATGACCACAGGATCCCGGACATATCTACGGCATTCAGCCTCCTCTTGAAAGTACTTCACAAACCAGGTTAGGAAAGGTATTCTCGGACATAATATCCTATACTGCTGCAGACACGTGTTACAATCGAAACGAACCCATTGCCAATTCTCTTAACTCAGTGTTGCCGGGGGGAGGAGAAAACTGGAATGGTCGAAATTCTGGTGCTGAGACATTTCGTATTAGTTTATCAAGTGCCGTTAGTTCTTCTAGCCAAGGTTCTTGTCGTGAAGATTTTGAATCCCTGGGTGATGCTTTCATTTGGGGAGAGGGAATTGGCGGCGGAATTCTGGGTGGTGGTCAGCAGAGATTTGGGAGTCCATACAATACAAAAACGGATGCTTTTCTGCCAAAGGCTTTGGAATCAACGGTGGTTCTTGATGTTCTCAATATCGCTTGTGGTTACAGGCATGCTGTGCTTGTTACCAGGCAAGGGGAAATCTTCAGCTGGGGGGAGGAGTTGGGAGGTAGGCTTGGGCATGGCATAGAATCAGATATATCCCACCCCAAGCTTATTGACTCCCTCAGTGGCATGACCATTGAGTCAGTAGCATGTGGTGAGTATCACACATGCGCAGCCACTCTTTCTGGAGATCTTTATACATGGGGTGATGGAGCTCATAATGTGGGTTTGCTTGGGCATGGAAGTGAAGCCAGTCACTGGATTCCAAGGAGAGTGGGAGGTGATTTGGACGGTCTTCATGTTACCTGCATTGCTTGTGGACCTTGGCATACAGCTGTTGTGACATCTACTGGGCAATTGTTTACTTTTGGAGATGGATCTTTTGGTGCTTTAGGACATGGTGATCGTAGCAGAGTAAGCATTCCTCGGGAAGTGGAAGCTTTGCGAGGATTACGCACAACAAGAGTTGCCTGTGGTGTTTGGCACACTGCGGCTGTGGTTGAAGTAACGACTGAATGTGCTTCTTTGGATGCTTCCACCAGTCCTGCATCTGGTAGACTATTCACGTGGGGCGATGGAGATAAACACCGGCTCGGGCATGGTGATCAAGAGACCAGACTAATTCCCAAGTGTGTTGCAGCATTGTCAGGTGAAACTATTTGCAGAGTAGCCTGTGGGCATAGTTTAACCGTGGCCCTTACAGCCTCAGGACAAGTTTTTACTATGGGAAGTACTGCCTATGGCCAGCTTGGGAATCCTTTGGCTGATGGAAAGGCTCCAACTTGTGTTGAGGGGAAACTTGCTGATTGTTTTGTGGAGGAAATCGCATGTGGAACTTATCATGTGGCAGCATTAACTTCCAAAGGAGAGGTTTATACCTGGGGAAAGGGTTCAAATGGGCAGTTAGGTCATGGAGAATATGACAACAGAAGTACACCTACACTTGTTGGTTTTTTGAAAGACAAGCAAGTGAAGAGTGTAGTATGTGGTTCTAACTTCACGGCTGTCATATGTCTGCATAAATGGGTATCCAGCATTGACCATTCCATGTGTTCAGGATGTCACAATCCATTTGGTTTCAGGAGAAAACGCCACAATTGTTACAACTGCGGTCTAGTTTTTTGCAAAGCGTGCAGTAGCAGAAGAAGCCTGAAAGCTTCTTTGGCTCCAAACCTGAACAAGCCATATCGTGTGTGTGATGAATGTTATGTTAAACTAAAGACGACCACTGAATCTGGTCCCGTTTTGCGCATACCTAAGGCTAGGACTGATACTTTACGGCTGAAAAATAATGAGGTGGGAGAAAAGGACAGTTCGTGTTCCACATCAGAGGGGAATCTATGCAGGCTTTTGTCTGCAGACTCTCTTAGTTTGGCTGAAAGCAGGCATTCCATACATGATGCAAAAGTAGGATCACGTGGTAGCCGCGTGTTTCCACTTCTTAACAGAAACTTTCAACCTGGAGGCCTTAATACAACAAAAGAACCTATCCTTGTGGGAGCTCCCACAAAAATGTTTTCATTTTCTGTACCTGGTTCCAGAATGCCTTCTCGATCAGCATCTCCTCTTTCAAGGAAATCTAGTCCACCTCGGAGCTCTGAAGTAACTACTGATGACTCAAAGCACAGCAGTGACAGTCAAAGCCAAGAAATTATCAATTTACGAGCACAGGTATCTCTTGAACTTGTGCATCATTATAAGAATAATACTACTGTGTGCTGGTGTTTAAGTCTCGAAACCTTTTCATTTATGTGTGGCATTTGCATCAGAAACAATTGTTGCAATTTGATGAAGATTCTTCTTTTTTCTGCAAGATTGAGCTTCAATCATTTGATGACCATAAATTGTAGTTATATCACCTATACAGTACCAATGACCTCCCTGTAATTACGTTTCATTTTCAAAGGGATATGCCTGCCGAGGGTGCAAAGTATTGGAATAATGATATAAAAGGGCAGTTTCCAGGTTACAACTGACATGAGATTAGTTAAAATATCTTCCTGAAGTTACTAATAAGAATTGGTAAGAGCTCTGTCCCAATGGAGAAATTGGCGTGTAGATTGATTGTGGATGTAGTCTAGAGGCAAGAGGCGCCCATAAGTTTTATAACGAGGATTGTGGTGGGGGTGAGGGTAGAGAGACAATTGTGGGGTTGACAATATTCAGAAGTTCTTGCTGGGATTAGAGGAGTATACAACGAGATAGATAAGAATGAGGAAAAAAATTGAAAATAACAGATTGGAAAATCATGAACTTCTTGTCTGAAATGAACAGGTATAATCCAATGATCAATGTCTGCAAAATCTTATGCTTATTACACAACTGCAAACTCTCTTTTTCCCCCTCTGCACAATACTTTCTAGTTTGTCAGCATCATAGTTTCCATGAATGTCATTGTTCTTTAAATCTACTGCTCATATTTTTCGATGCAATAAATGTAGTTACTTGAAATGGAGCTCTAGAAAGTTATAGTATTTTACTCTGAAAAATGTTTTCTGTAATAAGTTGATTGCCAAAAAATTATTTGAACTAATCGAATTGATTATCAAGAAAGTAGGTAAAAAGTTCCACGAACATCTGATTGGTTATGCCCTGTTAATGTGGGTTTATTTTCTGCACATAAAGAAGATATTTTGTACTTAGACTATGGACAGATTAGCCTATGGAAAGACAAATTTTCATAGGTGGTACTAGATGCATGACAGGTATTCTCTTTAAGGCTGTAAGGCTGGTTGTAGATTAGGAAACGAATTACCTGTTCGAGAGAAGACATCCTTCATTGTTTTTTAGGATCAGTAGAAATATTTCATTAAGGGGCAACAAGGGGATGTCAACCCCTGTACGAAATCATTTACAAGCAAAGCATTACATTCTATGGGCCAGAATGTGAAAATCCGAGAATCTAAACTTATGACAAAATGGCTCTGAGGAATCGAACACTCCGATTCCTCTCTCTTGAAATTAGCCGAAAAAGTTGCTCGTGGGATCAGTTGAATCATCTTTCTCCTATTCGCAAGAATGATGCCCACCCTTGCTCTTAGCTCTCTCCACCACCTCCGTGCTCACCATTGAATACCTATGGCTGAGAGGACCAGATTCCAAATCCTCCTGGACAAAAACAGTTAGAGCTGTAGATGCTTGACAGATTCATCTGCTGCCTGTTTGCAAAGGAAGCACCACTTCGCCCACTCATTTTTGTACAAATTGTCCAAATTTAGGATGCTTCCCCAGGAAGCTTCCCAAGCAAAAAACAGAAATTATGGTTGATTTTCCAGATTTCCAAATCAATTTTCTGGAGAACTAATAATTACGTTTTTCTTCCATCAAAGTGGAAAAGATATCCTGCATTGAATACCTGTGGAACTAAAGAAAAATCCCCAACATAAATACAGACTCGATGTGATGCATAGAGAGCCTTTTTTAATGCCATTTATATGTGCATTGGACACTCCCCAGAAAGATGCTTCAGCTCTTGTCTCATGCATATGGAATCCTATTAACCACCAACCCTCACCACTAGTTTCTTGTCAGGGAGATAAAACAAGCTAGAGATCACATACAGGCTTTTATGTTGTTGACATGTTATCAGTACGAACTGAGAGATTATTTCCTGTTTCCATCTTGACAATATACTTCAGGAAATCTCTGTGAGCCTACAAGGAGTCTAGAAAGAGGAGATGCACAAAGGGCAGACTTCACTTGGATTGTTGAGTTCCAAGAGTTTACTTGCCTCTTAGAAATCAAAAGCCAGTGATGGGATACTCTAGTACTACCATTAATCAGCTTAGAGATCTCGGAATCATGTAGCAGTGAAGGACAATTCTGTTCTATGACCAATTCAATAATTTATAATTGTATAAATGTACTTTTACATATAAGATTTTCAGGACCCATTGCTACAGTGAGTTTACTCAGTCACTTTCTTTGACTATTCACTTATTTAAAGAACAATGAAAGGTGCAAGCCAAGATCAGCATGTCAGTGGTATCTATCCACCACTGGTTAGGACCAATACATAAGACATAACCTATTTAATGTGTAGCCAGAAATTGTTGTTTTCTGAATCAGTTGCATTACATGTCAATTCATCTGAAGTAAATCTTGAAGGGAAGAACAAGGGGTGGTACAAGCGCTAGCCTTGACTGTCAGCATTTTAAAAGGAATAGCCTTGGTCTTTGTTATGATTATCCACTGTCTTCGGGATCATCTGCCATGCTTACTGAGTCTTGACATGAAGTCATCATGCTATGTACAAAGCTGTAAAAGGAGTTTATTTAGGCATATGAAACCTCCAGGAGTATCCTACTTTTTAATCACTATCTGTCACAACCACAGCAATTTTGTGGAGAAATTCCAAGGCAACATCAATTTATAGATTATTCTTCATTGTAATTACAAGTGAACCAATTTTGCTTCTTTTCCTGACTCTTTTTCTTAGTGTTATTTTTTAAGTGATGGATATTCATTCGAAATACTTTGGAATATTTTGCAGGTGGAAGACCTCACTTCCAAATCTCGTAATCTTCAAAGTGAACTAGAGAAAACATCAAAGCAGCTGAAGCAGGTCACTGCAATAGCAGAAGATGAAGCTCAGAGGTGCAAATCTGCTAAAGAAGTTATAAAGTCTCTAACCACCCAGGTTTGTTGGCTGGTCAAATCTCTCTCTCTCTCTCTCTCTCTCTCTCTCTCTCTGTGGATCTGTTAAGTACCTTCATCTCCTTCAAACTATTTGGATGAGCATCTTGCTCTAACAATACTCTTCAGGATTATTTTCTATATTTATATAAAGCCTTAATTTGGGTGAATAGGGGTCAATGCCTTAATCTGACAGTATGGCAATAAGGATTAAACATTTGGGGGTCGTCATATATATGGCCATCACTTCACCATAAGCATGGTCATTTAAGTGTTCTTTCGTGAGAAATTGAATCTATGCAGCAGTTTCCATCTTTGACATGGTGGCCATTCAGTGTCATGTATATGATGTAAACTGTAAAGCCAAGTGAAATTGCAAGAAAGCTGAGAATCCAAACTTAAAATCTTCCAAAAGTTTATCACTATTCGACTCTCTCTCTCTCTCTCTCTCTCTCTCTCTCTCTCTGTAGCTTGCCTGCTTGCTCACAAACACATACCATGCACACTCTCGGTTAGGCTAGTAGGTTGCTGGAATTCAATACTCAAATATAGCCTTTACTAACCATAATTGTGCAAATTGCAATTATCTTGCAGTTGAAAGAAATGGCTGAAAGACTTCCAGTCGGACAGAGAGCCCAAAGTTCTGGTTCTGTCGTCAGAGAATTGTCCGGTGATCCAAACTTGATCCATAATGAGAATCAGTCAGCAAAATCTAATTTCCTAGAAAACGAGTCCCATTTTAAGTCTGTAAACACAACTCTGCTCAATGGAATGAAGCAGCAACCTGAGAAGGCAGAATGGGTGGTGCAGGATGAACCAGGTGTCTATATATCATTAGCCTCGTTACCCAGGGGAGGTAATGAGCTCAGACGTATACGTTTCAGGTATCAGCACCTTGCCATTCTTTGTCCTGGTAGCATAATTAGATAAGAGATGAATTTTGAGTCGGACCAATGTTAATATATAGATAATTATTATATATTGGGCAAAAATGGGTGTGAGGTTCATTTACACTGCATGAAAGAACCCAACTTAAAGCTGCTAGAAAGAATAACCCGAGTTCACATTGTGATGATGTGCTGGAGGCCAAGTTAAGTTCATTGCACACCAGTTTCCAGCCCAGCCTATGAACAAAATTAGATTGTGGATAGAATGTGAAATCTCAATGATCATTCTGTAAACGAGTTTTCAGAAAGCCAACTTTTATGCTATGCTTTTCTCTGGATCTTTCTTCCTCTAGCTTGAAGCATAAACCAGCCACTGCCTGCATCCCACATTCTTGGTATTAGATTATCCATTACCTTTTTCTGCTCCGATTCCCTTCCAAATTGGTCTTCAAATTCTGAACTTCAGGAAACTGTTTAACTTGGATGGATGTCCAAATCTTGGAGCACTAACTAATTAAGTCATGCACGTTTGGACATCTTTTTCTGATACGGCATTCTTTCTCCGACAGCCGGAAACAATTTACGGAGGAACAAGCAGAGAAATGGTGGGCTGCTAATGCAGCAATGGTTCTCGAGCGACATAATATACAGAGTACATAGATTGTTCTAGCTCCCACTGTGGTTTTGCCAATAGTAAACCAAAGCTTCTTGACAGAAGTATCCAGGGCCCTCCTCCTCTCTGCTGGAATCTGTATATTTTTTTTCTTTTTCGTGATTCAGTGGAATTTTATTCGAGGATGGGTAGATGGTGACAGGTAGATTGCAGCATGAAAATGTAGAGAGAGAATCAATAGACGGAAAGATCCTCAATGAGGGATGTTTCTTTTCAAATTTGAGCTGCTGTAATTTTCTCCATATAGTCAATAGATTTTAATCTTTCTCAATCTTATCAAGCATATCAGTTTTTTCCACTCAGATCTGCCCAGAGGACAGTCCCTTTTCTTTCCAATACAGCAAGTTTTCCCCACGTTAAAGCTTCTATCCCATTTTGTTCTAATCTTGATGAAGGAGCAGCCTTAACGGATAGTTGCTTTCAATTCTGGGTCAAATGGCATTTTCTCAGAATGCTCATCGACGTCCTCCTACTCCAAGCGTATTGTTAAATGCTACGGCTTGGATGAATCAAAGAAGAGCATGAATACTCGTTACAGTAATAGAAACAAAGTCATTTTAGAGAGCTCAGTATAAACACCGGTGTCATAAGACAGAACTCCAGAAGAAAAAATGATTTCTTACGATCCTCTTTCTCAAGGATGCAAACAACTGTCTTGGCACCAATTCTTTCGATAGAATAACCATGTGTTTCTCAGTCATACTTCCTTCTTGAATTTGCTCCAAGCCTCGGATTATTGTTGATGTCCTTTCCGCAGTATATAAACCTGGCCCTCCTGAAGATTCTGTTAAGGAATTTCAAAGTTGAAAATGTGAAATAATTGTTGATCAAGAGGTTCGTCAGGGGTTGAAGATGGCAGAAGATGTAAAACTAGCCCCCGTGCTTCCAGGGCTCCAATTTGGTAGGCATTTCTTCAACCAATGTAATTCATTAAGGCAATCACCCTGTTTTGGCAAAAGTTGAACCCATTCTCCTCGGGCTCTGAAGAAATTTTCCCAGTTAATCTGCCTGGAAGAAAAGCTCTTGTTGCACTTAAATTTCTCCAAGCAATCACACCCCAATATTGCTACGTCCAGCTTCCTTCACGGTTTCCTCCTGCCCTTTCAGCTCCTCTGTGGTGGCGATCTTCGGCAACCTTCCTGCAGCAGCATAAGTACTTGACAGAAGGATTGCATCTGCAGGGTGCTGTGTATATGTCTCACTGAGTGTTCGCTTCACATCTTCCCCCAACTCAACATTCCCATACACTCTGCAAGCACCCAGTAGGGCACGCCATGCAGTGGCGTCCGCCTTAACTGGCAAGTTTTTGATGAGATCATGTGCTTCCTTCAGCATTCCTGCTCGTCCCAGGACATCAACAATGCAGCCGTAATGTTCGATCTTCGGCAAAAAACCATACTCCCACACCATTTTGTGGAAGCAGTTCATAGCCTCCATCACAAACCCGCCATGGCTGCAAGCACTTAAAACTGCCAAGAAAGTGACTTCATTTGGTTTATGTCCCTCTTTCTCCATCTGATGGAACAGCCTGAGGGATTCAGCTGCCTGCCCATGATTACCTAGAGCTGAAATTATAGCAGTCCAGGATTTCACATCCTTGTCTCTCATCCGATTAAAAATGCCAGCAGCTTTCTCCAAAAGGCCACATTTAGCATACATGTCCACCAAAGCTGTTCCTATGACTGCATCTGTGCATAGTTCTTCCTCATCAATAGATTCACAAATGTACTTCCCAATGCTTGAAGCAGTTGAGGCATTGCAAGCAGAGAACAACCCCGCCAATGTTGATGAATTTGGTACCACATTTTCAAGCTTCATTAAGTTCAACAACTCTACCAATTCTTCTACTAGACCATACCTAGCATACCGCTGTATCAAACAGTTCCACATGGCAGCGTCCTTTCGATCCATTTCATTGAAGATTTTACGTCCAGCATGGATATTCCCGACTTTTGCATATGTATCGACCAAAGCAGTGGCAACATTCAGTTTCAAGGAGAAGCCATTTTTAACACAATGCCCATGGATTGTCTCGACTCCAAGGAGATTCCCAACATCACCGCTGGCATTCAAAACGTTCAGCACTGTGGTGGCACTTCCTCTCAAACCACTCCATGTCATTCGCCGGAACAATTCAATCACCAAACTCGGTTGAAATGCCGTAATATAGCCACCCATTAACGTGTTCCAGGAAACCAAGTCATTTTCTTGAGGGAATTCATCGAACAACTGGCGTGCATCACCGATTCTGCTGCAAACGCCATAAAAATGCAAGAGGCTGTTCTTCACCTCGACAAAAGATCCGTGCCCAGACCTAAGGACGATCCCGTGAACCCCTCGGCCGAACCCAAGAGCCTGCACTCGCGAACAAGCTTTGAGGGTAGTTACGAAAGAGAACCGATCGAGTAAAATCCCCTGCGTCCTCAAGTCATTGAACATGGCCAAAGCACGTTGTGGGTCGTCGCCAATGGAGTAACCCTGATGATGGTATCGAACATGAAGAGGTTCGGGGATTGGAGGAGTTGAAAATGGAGGCCGCATATCCCGTGTGCGCGATGGAAGACGCGAGGAGCTTGCTCAAGCTGAAACGGTCTCTGTCGAGGCCGGTTTTGACCATATAGCCATGGATTTGAGAGATCTCAGAAAGGGTATTGCAAGATTTAAGCAGAGAAACGAGCGAATGATCCGAGCTGAAGACGGAGCTCAATCGTCTAGCGTTAATCATAAATGGGCGAAAGTTTGGGTCTTTGCCTCAGTCGAGTGGTGTTAGCCAATGAAGATCATGAACCAGCTTCAAGACAGAGGCACCAAAAGCGAAAAGCTGTTGGAATAAGCTTTGAGATGGATCGTTTATATAAGATCGCGCGTGGCAAAATACTCATAGCAGACAAAGTTTGAATCTTTAATGAAAGAATCTTAACAGGTCGAAATTGAAAAGCTGGGATGGAAAATGGATACTGGAGAGTAGGGATTGGTCTCCCGACTTCTAATCTTCTTCTATGGATGATGAATCATTTCAAGTTCTTGACAGAATTCGAGGTTCTGACTTTGAAGAACAGTTATTAGAAACAGAACCCAAGTTTGGACCTTGAACTTTGAGAATCATTTCAAGTTGTCGACAGAACCCAGAGTTTGAACTTTGAGGAACAGTTCTAGGAAACCGTTGTCGGCGTTAAAGCCTAGACTCGACTAGGTTATTTTGTTTCATAATAGTAGGTTCAGGTCGTTGGCGTGACTAGTGACATGGAACATCGTCGCTCCAGGAATTAATCTTATGATACAATCTGCCTTTAGGTGCTTAATCCACCACATATCAATGCATAAGCATGTCCCAAAATCGGATTCAGTTGGGGTCTATACTCCGCCCTAGAAACATCCACGGCTCATGATGAAACACCGCAGATTGTTTATGCTAATATTTTGTGTCGGTCTGGCACTGAGCCAATAGGACTCCTTTTAAGTTTCGTGACTCCTGAGAACTGATTAGTGTCCTATCTCACTTCTAGGCCTCTTGGGCCAAGCGCTTAATCAACTGCACAAATCCACAAGAGCAGGGAAATTCAAGTCTTTACAACTCAGGTGGGTGGCAAGTCGTTCAAGCCGGGCATCAAATCAGACATTCACACCTCGAGTGCAACCTCGAGCAACAGAATTGTCGCACAAAACAGCCAAAAATGAAATATAACAGACCAGTTGAAAGTGTGAATCTTAAATATAGGAAAACTATATATACAATGATTCTTCCAAAGGTCAGTGACATTGAATCCTCACCATCATTGTCATACATTGAGGAACCAAAATTTTTCTAGAGCGCCAAACCAGATGCTACAAATGGTACCCCCAACAACAAAAGGACAGCCGATTGCATAAACCTATAAATCTACCTTCCTTTCAAGAAATTCTTGACAGGGTGGTCAATTCGTGCCTTCTCCTCCCTGAAAGGTTGAGTTGATGCATCTGCAAGGCTTGGTAATCTTGGTGCGCTCCCCTTACCTTTCTGGGCATTAGGTCCCACCACCTCTATCATATACTTCCACCCATCAATTGGTCTTCGCCGGCTAAATATGTGGCTCTTTATGAAACTGGCTATCTGCACAACAATTTCAACCCCGTGTGAAAAGAAACTGAAAATGAGGAGCAAGAGTGAACTTTGAGGAAGAAGAGGTGGGGAGGGAGCCATAATGTTATGATTATTTATGTCAGAGGAAATACAATGCAGTCAACATATTAACAAGGGGAAGTAGCCCATGTCCTGCACAGACTGCTCGATGACTGGAGATCTTTCATTTGGGGGGGAAATGTACATGCTTCCTGCAATATTAGGCCTAAGAAATGACAGAAATTATGAGATGAGATCCTGATTTGGTAGGATCTTTAGACAGTATCAGGTCTTAGTCCAAAAGTAATGGGATGGGTATGATATGTCTCGACACAAATCTTTAAGGTCATCACATATATAAATTACAACAAACCATGGTGCAGAATGTGAAATGCGAAAGAATGGTAGATGGCATTTGGAATTACTGCATGATTATGCAACTGGTCTCTATAGTATTATTTTTCCTACAGGATTTGTACTTTAAAGGCAGATGCTTCCATATTAACATGCAATATTGACAGGTTTCAAACTTGAATTGACAGTTATATGACACTGACACACGGACAAACCTGAAATTTGCTGTATGCAATACGGCGCTCAAATTCTTGGAGTAGAATATCTTCCTCCCTCTGTGACATTTCCCACACATTTTCATCTTGAGACTTGGATGTTGTTTCCCAACCATCAGGCTTATTTTTAAACTCAGAAGATCCCGATAAGTTTGTTGAATTCCAATCAGAACTAGGAGAGTCAAAAATCCTGCAATTCATTTTAGGTGCACAAAAGGTAGTTAAGTGTGTATCTCTGGGAATTCACATCTCACTGCAGGGCTTCCAAGTACCAGAGTAAAATTGCGAGATGGCAACTATCAAAACACAGTAATTCACTTTCCCTTGGCATGATCATAACAGACTGAAGTCATGATAGTCTTTTCGTCCAGGACAAAAACCTCAAATCATCTTCATGCAGAAAGAAACAAATTAAAACGTGGAGAAAGAACTAAACAATATAATACTAGAGAATTGTGGCAGTTCTCTAGTATTATATTGTTTAGTTCTCTAGCATTATATTCTTTATTGCCAGGATAATCGGTGGAAAAGACATCATTTGGTAAAGCAAACTGTCAGTTCCCAAGAGCAAATGGAAGGACAAGGGGTTCATAGTTTGATAAACAGGCATCAATCTTTTGACAGAATGCAATCTAATAAGCAAGAGGTTATCTTCCTAGTGATAAGTTTTATAGTTTATGCTCTATAAAACTTCAGGATTTTATATGCTAGGATTCAGCATGAAGTACAGTGAATATGATCCTCGCCATTTCTTTATACTTTCTATAGCAGCTACATGATTGATCAGATAATTACCGACATGGACCAAAAATCACAGCAAAGGCCAGAGAAGACCTCACATCAAGGTATAAATAAAACAATATATCTTTCGTTCACAGCCATAAAACCATAAAAGGTTCAGTAAATGTAAGCCTCAAATCAATTTCACCAGATAATCTGAATCGGCTTTCATGCATATTGTTCTTTGAAAAGTGGCAACTCAAAAGCAGGAGTTACAAACTGGGACAAAAGATGATCCTCCTATTTGGAAAAAGTCAAGATCTCTTAGACAACAGTCGTGAAAAACATCTAATAAAAGAACCCCATCCCAGATACATCAACCATATTTTCAAAACATTAAACTTACCAAAGATGCGATGCTAACATCCCTGAAGCCAATATACCAAAAGTAAAACATAAATCTATCAGAAACAGATGCAACCCTTGAGCGGACAAGACACAGGGCTAGTGCTAGAGGGTTTACACGCCATCCAAAAACCAGGTTTCAAAACTTAATCCCATGGCCTTTGAGCATCCTCGTGGACTTGAGAGACATTCGCCTACTTGTCACATTAGCAGCTGGATTCTCAGAGATGACAGGATACCACGTTGATTTTCACTAACAAGGACATATGCAGAGAATGCTTATATCCAATTGAAGTACAAATGAAAACCGCAAAAGAGAGAGCCGCTTCCTCCCAAAACGTCATTTTCCTCGGCCATCTCTTGAGCTAATTCCAAGCTACCTCAAATCCGAAAGTTCTTAGGAATAAACTAAAGGCAGCCTCTAACATAGCCTCCATCGCTTGTGCCAGCAAATTCATACATTTTCAACTATTAACAAGTCAATGCAACTCGTTAAAGATCCCCTCGCACTTCAATGAACCAATCATACCAAAAGCACGATCCAATGCACCACAAGCCAACACAGATAAGAGAGAGACAAATCAGAGACCGAATGAAAACTTGAAAAAGAGCTGAGAACATACTCGGAAGCGGTATGAAGCAATCTCTCGATGTCATCTCCAGCACCGAGCTTGGCCTCCTCCTGCTTCTCGATCTCCTTCGTCCACAGCCCCGCGTGGATCCTCTGCTTCTTCAACCTATAATCCTTCTTAATATTCTCCAAGCTGTACAGCGAAGAATCCGCGCTCCCCCCCTCGCTCCTCTGCTTCTCCCGCTGCCTCAGCTCCTTGCCCTTCGACACCTTGCTCCTCTCGCCCCAGTTCTCGTTCATGTCCTCCACGAACGCCTTCGTCTCGGCGTCCGCGTCCGACGGCAGGACGACGGCCGGGGAAGGGTCCGACGACGGGAAGTTCACGTCGCTCTCCCACGGCGCTCGGTTCCCGGACGACAGGTCGTCCGGCAACCACGCCGTCTCCCACGCGTCGTTCCATTCGTCGCCGCCGCGGCCGCCGTTCTTGGTGGAGAGCCCTCTGGCGGCGGCGGAAATGGAGCCGAGGGCCGACCGGAGGGCGAGGAATTGAGCAGGACTCGGCGATCCGAGCGTCGGTTTCGCTAGTCGTTGAAGAGCGTGCATGCTTAGGTTTTAGCAGAGCCTTTAGAAGGGTTTAGCAGGCGAAGGGACGAGACGAGGGCGGAGGAAGACGATGATGGAGAAGACGGAAGCATTCTCACAGAAGTGTCGGCCCGGCCCATCCCGGTCCGTTTCGGGCCCATATTCGTAGCCCAACTCTTTTCTTTTCTTTTCGATGATCCGAAGGTACGGCATGAAAACCCGATCGCTTGAAAGCCTCATATAAGCCCATAAATCGGCTAAATCCGGACCTTTGGTTTGTACACATATAGTAATGATCTAGAGCCTAGAGGAGTGCTGCTAGTGGGAGTTCAAACGAGCTTTTTTTGGCGTACAACATTTCCTAAACTTCCTGATTTCTATTTCTAGCTTAACCGTGTTATTTTTCTATCCAGGTCCTGACCAGGTTTAGTGGCGCGTGACATCTTTTTTTGTGGCCATGCCGAGCCACTGTGTCGCCAAGTCCTCAACATGTCGTCACGCTGCCCACAAACCATGGCCGTCTAGCTGCGAGCCTAGCTTGTCATCTCTCTCCCTCATGCAACTCACGACCTCCACAATGAAGGTGGCAAAAATGAAGGTGGCAAACTTCGCGCAACCACAAACGACCTCAAATCCAAGGTCGCACGGTCGGCTTCTCAGGAAAGGTTGTTTTCATTGAGAAACCTAGTCATCCTATTTGGAGAATCTTTCTCCGTGTGGTAATAACAATCTCGAGTCTCCCGTGATTAAAGTAAGCGATGCTAAAGCCTTGCCGACTCAGTTTATATACATCCTTCACTTCATAAAGCCTTTAAAATCTACAAGTTGTCGACCGACTTTTAAGGCTCAAAAAGAGAAAAGAACGTTATCCACAGAAGTCGCAAAGCAAGGCCACGGTAAGGCCTACGCACGCCTACCTCATGCACATAAGAAAATTTGAGAAGCATCAGCACTAAGCTCTTTTCAAAAAGAGAGCGCAAACATCATTTTCGATAGGGAAGAGGCATCGAGAAGATCGTAAAGTTGACGGAGCAACCGCTGACGACACTGGTTTGGATTGACGGACGGACTAGGGTTTCTTTCACGTGGATGAGTTACGGACAGCGGCGGAGGAAATGGCCAGAAAGAAACGGAGAATGTTAGATCGCGGTCGCAGTCGAGCCAGGCTGGTCACAAGTCACGAGACACGAGGAAGGGGAAGAAGATAAGCCCCACGCTTACTTGATCGTGCAAAGGGCCGCCGTACACGTACTCTTTGTCCCTTCATTCGAGAAAAGGGATAATGATGTCGACCTCGAACCCCACGCATTTCTCTTCTTCGCATGGGGGGAGCAAAACGAGGGACAGCTCCATCAGACGGTGGAGAATGCTCCTTCGCCCGGCGGCTGACGTTTAGATTGGTTTACCCGCCGACCGACGGACGACGTCCGCGACCACTGAGACCGAATGCTCCGTGCACCGGAGACCCTATCCATCGATGTTTCGTGAGCCACTGGAGTTCGCAAGATGCTCTCTTGCCCATTCCCTATGAAGCGACAGTTGTTGCCCTCGTGTACTCCACATGTTTTAAACTTCGGCTGGTATCGAAAACTAAATGGAACTGATCGTTTTGTTTCGATAGTTACAATGAAAGAAAAATCATCTGTCTTCCTTCTATCTTCATAATCTAAAAAGCTACAGGTGAACATCCCGCGAATTTACTAAAGAAGAGAGTATGAATGAGTGGAAAAAGCGTATCGCTCGAAAACCCTTCTCCATTTCCAGCTTCTTTTTTCTTGTTTTTACCCTATTTCATCTTACAGTCCTCCTCCTATTCTCTCTTCGGAACCCCTAAACTGTCTGTTTCTTCTCTTTTACTAACGTTGAAGTCTAAATCAACCTCTAATTAACCCGACGCTCTCACGGGGCATTAAGCTCGGTCTGCAGAAGAGCGCAATGATTAGTAGCCTCGTCCTCCAGCTCCCACACCAACCCCTCGCACAGATCGATCGACCCTTGGCCTTCACCAACGCTGCCGCGCAGCCCATCGTCACCTCCTTCGATGCCAACGCCGCGTCCAACCTCGCTGCTCTCTCTGCTGGGCAGGCCGAGCTCGTCGTCGGAGGCCTCCAGCAAGCGCCTCATCACCCTCTCCCTCTCGTCACCTCCTTCGCCTCCACCTTCCCCCGCAGGCGAAGAAGGGGCTTCTTCGGCGGAGGCAGTCAAAGGGTCGGAGGAGCCAGAGGCGAGTTCTCGCTGGAGGCTCGTGATGAGGGACGACAGGTCTTGGCCCGCCACGTCTTCCTCTTCCTCGAGGAGGGAGAGAATGTCCCTGTACGACTTTTGCCGCTTCTCCTCCTCTTCTTCATTGGGTGTCGCCTCTCTCCGGCGCTTCAGGGGCGACGTTTCCGCCATCGGAGACGGCTCCTTCTTCTTTTTCCTTTTGAGCCCTTTCTATGGACGAGCGAGAGAGGATGGGAGAGAGAGATAAGGCGGTGAGAGTACATACCAGGAGAGGGAGGAGGGCAGCAAGTGAAGACATTTATATAGAGGAGGAGGAGGAGGCAAAGAATATTTAATTAAATTTCGACCAGGAAAAAAAATATTTGGTTCAAAACTTAATATAGAGAAAATGACACAAATAAAAATAGTTATTGAACTTTAATCAAATATGCAATGTAATTCTTGGACTTTTATTTTGTTCAATACAGTCCATAAATTTTAGGGAAAATCCCAACAGGGACCCAAAGTGCATACTTTTTCTCAAAAGAGGACCTAAAATGAGTCATGCTCAAATAAGGACCCTAAAAATCTGGCCATTTAGTCTCAAAGAATGACTTATCTTGCTGGTCGGTGAATAGATGCATCTCCAATGCATATTTAAGTAACTGATGGGGTATTTTTGTCCAAAAAAATTATTTTTTATTTCTGGTTTCTTCTATTCTTTTTCTTTTTTGAGGGGTCTATGGTTACAGTGTTCATCATCTTTTTCTTCCCCTCTTCGTATTCTCCTTACCCAGACCAAGAAGATCGGACTTAGGAAGGGCCGGCGAGGGCTGAATGCCCATTGCCGGTAGTGAGCGAGGGCCGCTGAGCCCTTGCCAAATCTAGTGAGGGTGGCCTCGGCCGCAATCTAGTGCAAACCCGTATAGCATCATCCCACCGTTGTTCTGCTCCAACTATGCCACTGCACATACAGTACACCGAATGAGAGATGGTATCGAAGTGAGGTTTGAGCTTCAATGATGGATTTCATGTGTATGGATATGTGTGGATATGGATTGACCTAGTGCTTGTCGGATTTGGAATGAGCTAGAATCCGAGAAGGTGGAGACTGGGATGAGGAGATCCGAGTTGGTGTCATTGTGCGAGTCGTCGTGTTCCACGGTTTCGGGTTTCGGGCGGTTCGAACCAGAAGCAGAATCAAAAGTCACTAGCATGTGCCATTTAGTGGCCAAAGAGGCAATCCCTTGAGCTCTGTGGGTGATTCTTGCAGCCCCCAACAAGCACAAGAACAGACACTCAGCTCAACAACCGAACACACTTGCAACAAATGCATCAGGAAAATCAAACGAAGATGACAAACATATTCCGAGGAACGTAATTGAATTCGTTAAATTCACTCACTACAAGATCTCCGGAATCGAAGAAATTCTTCTCGTCTTTGATGCTAGGACGATAAGCAGTGTTGCAAAGCGGCTCACTTGTCATCGTCGGAGGCAACCGATGATGAAGAAACGGTGCGGTGGCTAGTTGCGGACGGCCGCCGAGCTCTCTTCTCCGTCTCGAACTCGCCCAAACCGAGCGTGCCGAGCGCAAATTTCCGTGCTTTCGGACCGGAAGAGGTGCTCAAGAAGGTGGGCACTTCGTTTTCCTTCCCTTTGATTTGTGTCATTACCGTCTCGAGTTAATAGTTCGGGTTTCGCGCGTTTTGGATATAATGGTGTGTATGCTCGGTCGGTGTTTGTTGGTATTCCTAAGTGAAGGCAGCAAATGGGTGCCTTTCGAAATGCATAATTGCAGCGTGTCGTTTCATGGGGGAAATCAAAGGAGACGTGCCCTGAGGAAGACGATGAGCAAGACAACCAAAAATGAAAAAAAAAAAAAAAATTGGACGAAAATACCCTAATTAGGCTACCGGAAAATGCATTGAGATGTAACTATTTACTAGCCGGCAACTAAGGTCCTTCTTTGACACTAAATAATCATTTTGGGTCCTTATTTGAGACAAATTTCACTTTAGGTCTTTTTTTGAGAAAATGAGGGTACTCTAGGTCTCTATTTGAGATTTTCCCTAAATTTTAGCCCAATTTGTAATATAATCTCTGAATTTTAAATTTGTTTTATGTAGTCCTGAATCTTGACGAACATATTCAATTTAGTCAATAAATTATGTTCAATATTATTCTTTGATCTTAAAATAATAAAATAATTATATTTACTATTTTCATATAGTTCAAGAACTATATTGAACATAAACAAAAAATTTAAGGATTATATTAAATAAATTAAAAATTCAATGATCATATTACACATCGGGCTAAAATTTAAGAATCATTTGTGTCATCATCATTTAAATATAAATTAAATGTTTTGGAGACTTTGTATTTAGCTTCATTTCACACCCCCGCTCTTGCCAAAAGAGGAGCTTAAAATCCATTTGGAAGTATTAACGGTGTCCTTGATTCGGATCCATTGTCATTTTCCAGTTGCTTCTAATTATTCTTGTCCGAGTAAAGCTAAATCGCAAGAATGATTTTTGTTCCTCCATTTTTAACCATTTGGTACCACCAAGCCGTCATTAAACTTTAAAAAAACTTAATTAAGAGGGCCGAGAAAAGAGGAGCCCCTGTCCCTCTTTAGTAAGCCCACTCTGCATTTTTCCTCTGGGCCCAAGCCCATTTAGAGGGTTACTGTTCAGGAGTTCTGCTGCCTGTCCAGAATAAGTAAACGAGAAAACCCTAGCTACGGTTCTTTCCTGAATCCCTCTCCCCTCGCCGCGAAGCGGAAGAAGAAAGAAGAAGAAGAAGAAGAAGCGCCTCCTCAGCAGGCGGCGAGTCGCAGCGGAAGCCGTCCTCCACAAGCTTGTCGCCATGGGTCGCATGCACAGTCACGGGTACGTTCCTGGATTCTCCATCGTTTCTCCGATCATCTGATCGGATGAGCAAGTGGCCGATTCGTCATAGCTCGTGCGTGTGATTTTTTTGCAGTAAGGGCATCTCGGCCTCGGCGCTTCCGTACAAGAGGACTCCTCCGAGCTGGCTCAAGATCTCCTCTCAGGACGTGAGTCGAATCTCTCTTCATCTGTGTGAGTGAGTTGGAGATTTCGTGTGAGGCGGGCGTGTGTCGTGGGACTGATGATTCGACTCGATTACTGCTGTAGGTCGAGGAGAACATCTGCAAGTTCGCGAAGAAAGGCCTGACGCCGTCGCAGATTGGTGTCATTCTTCGTGACTCCCACGGGATTGCCCAGGTGAAGAGCGTCACCGGGAGCAAGATTCTGCGTATCCTCAAGGCTCATGGTATGTATTACTTTCCATATTCATTGTATTGTATTTATGAAGTGGATTTGCAAGTTAACATAGAAAATGGATTTCAGATGTACGGAGGTGATGTAGTACTTAAGTTGTAAGCTTGATGACTTTGGCGGCTGTAACCCGTTAAGCACGGCTTTAAGAGGATATAAGTTAGATTTTGGATTGGAGCTTGTTATGTTATTGTAGTCCTCAAATCATCCTGAAAACTGTTCAATCGGATTAAAAATGTCGTTTTTGGAATCCGGTGCATGTTTCTGTCCTGCGTAAAATTTGGGTATCAATTGTTTGGGAAGGCATGGGCTGCAACTGCTTCTAACTAAACAGCACAAGTTGTTTGGCACACTGGTTCAATTCTCCGATTTGGATAGCTGGAAAGACTCCTCTTTTCTGATGATTTGGTTTTGCTTTTCCAACAGGTCTTGCACCCGAAATTCCTGAGGATCTCTACCACCTCATCAAGAAGGCAGTGTCCATCAGGAAGCACTTGGAGAGGAATAGGAAGGACAAAGATTCCAAGTTTAGGCTCATTCTTGTCGAAAGCAGGATCCATAGGCTTGCACGCTACTACAAGAAGACCAAGAAGCTTCCCCCTGTCTGGAAATAGTAAGCTCTCTTGCTGATGTTTGTTGAAATCTTTATGTTGCACAGTAGTAAGCACAATATCAAGTTCTGTTCTGCGTATTTAATGATTCTCTAATTTGTCACCATCTAGCAACTTCAACTGAAACTATGGGAATTAGTCTTCAGTAGTTTTTGACCTGCACATGGGCAGGGGAGTCCAAAAGACAACTCCCTTGCTAGACCAATCGACTCTTTCTTCCCTAATATGAATCTAAGGCCTTACTACCTGACTTGGAGTGGTAGCTCGACCTATGAGTCTGTTACAGATGTCTGAGTCTTCCATGACTCATGATTGTAAATATAATAGATAAACCAAAATGGTCTGCAGCTTAGCAGTGGTTAACTTATCTTGACATCGAAATTTTAAGTTTTGGATGTCAGAACAGAGTCATAACGTACTATTGTCTCATGCCTGGTTACTCTTTTTGGTATAGATATACTTTCCTGCTGGTCTTGGTGTTTTCCTGTTTCTAGTTGTCTCCTGTTAAGGGCAGATTGGTTGAAAATATCCTTCAAACTTCATCTTTTGTCTAGTAATGTGCATTCTCCAGTATCCTGTCTTCTATAGATTTATTAAATTTTATGATTTTATTTATCCCTTGTTTTTTGTCTGTGTTGCAGCGAGTCTACAACTGCTAGCACTCTTGTGGCTTAAGCAGCATTTTGGATCATAAACCAGTTTTGATGTAGCATTTGATTGCTGGTGGTCATTGATGCTCTCTCACTCACTATTGCTCTTGAGAATTTCATGTAGTTTGGATGAAAGTATATTTTTTATTGTACTCTAGGTGAGGATAGAGAGATGAGATTTGTTGTGTTTGGACTATCATTTTCATTTATTGATTTTGAAGTTGACCTATGTAGCGTCGTCTTGGTGCTAATGGTTCAATTTGGAAATAGCTTACTTCCAATTGCTCCACAAGTTGGAGCTCTCCTCTCGGTTCATTTGAAAAAAAAGATGAGGATATCCTCTTTTGAGGACATCATAGTTTAGTGGTAATTCAATGACAATCTCATGCTGGGGACCGATTACAAATTACCAGCCAAACACGATAAGGAGCAAGATGCTGTCGATGATAGCGTATGATGTTGGTTGATGCAAAGTAACACAACTGCTTTCCATCTTTTTCCTTTGTTGGATTGAGGACGTCTTGTTCCGAATGTGGCTTCTCTAGTTCGTGATTCGTAGTTGAATGTATGCTTGAGAGAGTCAATCTGAGGCAGGTCTGAAATGGTCTTCTCGCGGTTGTAAGTTCTCTAACTGCTGAAGTTGGGTGAATTTAGGTTTAGGTACGGTGTTGTCACTCGAGCTGTAGAAGCAGCAAATCTGACAGATTTATTATCAAATTCTTGACCAGGAAAATGTTTGTTTGAAAGCAAGAACGATAGGGCTGATAGACTCAATCGGCTTTATTTGGTATTTGAAACATTTTCCTTAATTTCCTTGACAGCAACTAAAGGTTTAGTCCTCGCACTCTTTTAAATGTTCCACTTGGCTTGCGGCTTCGAGGTGCCAAGTCCCCGCATAAAACAGGAGTGAGGTCCGACATCGTGGATTTGCAGTCATCTAGCTTGAAAAGGAGGCACTATTCTGTCTCAACTGCTAAAGGTGAAAATGGTGCTGCTGAATAAGTACGTGATGAGATGAAAATGCAAGTATACCGACCCATAATTCAAGGATGCCCACGGAGTCAATCAAAGAGCGGTACCTCTTCACGACAGAATTTGCAGAACTGTTAGTTGCCTGATTTAAAACCCTGACTAATGCAGCCGGTACCTGGAAACAAAAAACGCCAAATGGCTTTTAGAGGAGAGGAAGAACAGGGAATTCGATAAGAAAGATGATGAATCGGAGTTATTTGGTGTTGTCAAGTTCTTTCGATTCCTCTTGTCAGAGTTAGCTATCGGGGGAATGAGCTGGCGTAACTTTATTATGAGTGAGATTATAGTTAATAATTAGAACACCCTTTGGTAACAGGTTGTAACTAATTCAATTAACAGATGATACAAGATGAATGCTTGCGCCTAAGCCTGTATTTTTCGGTCTCAAAAGAGTCAAAAATTTGACTAAGTTGTGCCTGATCTGTGTTTAACACGGTATACTTATATAATGATACCTCAAAACTAGCAGAATCTTGAGGCAAAAGTTGGTTCCTTGATAATTTTGCATGCTGGTAAGCGAACAATCCCTCTTATTTCCAACGCCAATGTATACGTAAGAAAGAATGCGATCAATGAATACTCACTTTGAAATGTTCTATACGCTTGATAGCATCGTTAGGGAACCCTATGAGCAATTCAACTTCTCAAACCTATCAAATTTCTCCCAGCGCTCGATTGTGAGATCCATTTCACCATGCATCACAGCAAAGTAAGTAAATTAGGTACATTCAAACCAAACCCACAACTGACTATACAACTCTGAGGACATGAGTAAACTTTACAAACCTGATCTTATCCCTTGCTTCCGCTTGTTGCTGATTAAGCACCGCGAGTTCTTCCTCAGGAGCCTACAGAAAATATTAACATCAAAGTCAATAATCTTTTGATTGATTAGCAGGTCAATGACGAGCAAGAGTAGCAGTCATAGATCAATTGACATACCTGCATTCGGAAGGCAGTTGGATCGTCACCAATGAATTTTGTCATAATAAAATGAAGGAGAATCAATTCGATTCTTCTGATTATTCTTGTCCGAGTAAGCTAATCACAAGAACGATTTTATCCTCCATTTTAAACATCATAAAAGTCGAAAAACTTAATTAAGAGAGCCGAGGAAAAGAGGAGTGCCTATCCCTCTTAAGCCCATTCTGCATTTTCTTCTGGGCCCAAGCCCATTAGAGGGCTTCTGTAAGGAGTTCTAATACAAAACCCTAGATACTCGCCTGGATCCCCTCCCCGTCGTCGGAAGAAGAAGAAGAAGAAGAAGAAGAAGAAGCACCTCCTCAGCAGGCGGCGAGTCGCAGCGGAAGCCGTCCTCCACAAGCTCGTCGCCATGGGTCGCATGCACAGTCGCGGGTACGTTCCTGCTTTCCATCGTTTCTCCGATTGTCTGTTCGGATGAGCAAGTGGCCGATTCGTCATAGCTCGTGCGTGTGAATTTTTTTTTTTTTTTTTTTTTTTGCAGTAAGGGCATCTCAGCCTCGGCGCTTCCTTACAAGAGGACTCCTCCGAGCTGGCTCAAGATCTCCTCTCAGGACGTGAGTGGAATCTCTCTTCATTTGGTTTTCGGTTTCGTGTGAGGCGGGCGTATCTCGTGGGATTGATTCGATTCGATTCGATTCGATTGCTGCTGTAGGTGGAGGAGAACATCTGCAAGTTCGCGAAGAAAGGCTTGACGCCGTCGCAGATTGGCGTCATTCTTCGTGACTCTCACGGGATTGCCCAGGTGAGGAGCGTCACCGGTAGCAAGATCTTGCGTATCCTCAAGGCTCACGGTACGTTTTACTTTCCATTTTCATTGTGTTCATTGTATATGAATTTGCCATGTAGTTTTTAAATTTGTAAACTTGATGGCTTTGGCGGCTGAAACCAGTTAAATTACTGCTTTAAGAGGAGATTAGTTAGTTTTTTGGAGCTTGTTATGTTGTTGCGGTCCCGAAATCATCCTGAAAACTGTTGGATCGGATTGAAAAGAAGTCATTTCTGGAATCCAATGCGTGTTTTTGTCTTGCGGAAAAGTCGGTATAGATTGTTGGAGAAAGCATCGGCTGCTGCTGCTTCTAACTAAACAGCACGAGTTGTTTGGCACAGGAAAGTCTCCGCTTTTTCTGATGATTTTTCGGTTTTGCTTTTCCAACAGCCCTTGCGCCCGAGATTCCTGAGGATCTCTACCACCTCATCAAGAAGGCAGTGTCCATCAGGAAGCATTTGGAGAGGAACAGGAAGGACAAAGATTCCAAGTTTAGGCTCATTCTTGTCGAGAGCAGGATCCATAGGCTCGCGCGCTACTACAAGAAGACCAAGAAGCTCCCTCCTGTCTGGAAATAGTAAGCTCTCTTGCTGATGTTTGGCTCTTTTTGTTGAAACCTTTATGTTGCATGATAGTAAGCATAATATATCAAGTTCTGTTCTGTGTATTTAATGATTCTTTGTCACCACCTAGCAACTCTGACTGAAACAATGGGAGTTAGTCTTCAGTAGTTTTTGACCTGCATGTAGGCACGGGAGTCGAAATGACAACTCCCTTGCTAGACCAATTGACTCTTTTTTCCCTAATGTGAATCTAAGGCCTTGATAGCTTCGTGGCTTGGAGTGCCAGCTTGCCCTATTAGTCTGTTACAGATGTCTGAGTGGTCCATGGCTCATGGTTGGAAATAGAATAGATAAACCAAAATGGTCTGCAACTTAACGGTGGTTAATTTATCTTGCCATTGAACTTTTAAGCTCTAGATGTCACCATGTCGGAACAGAGTCATTACCGACTATTCTTTCATGCCTGGTTACTCTTTTTAGTATGGATATACTTTCCTGCTGGTCTTGGTGTTTTCCAGTTTCTAGTTATCTCTCGTTAAGGGCGGATTGGTTGAAAATTTCTTTCAGACTTCATCTTTTGTCTTGTGCATTCTTCATTATCCTGTCTTCTATAAGTTTATATGATTTTAATTATCCCTTGGTTTATGTCTGTGTTGCAGCGAGTCTACAACTGCTAGCACTCTTGTGGCTTAGGCTGCATCGTGGACCATGAACCAGTTTTGATGTAGCTTTTGATTGCTGATGGTCATTGATGCTCTCTGTCACTCACTCGCTCTTGCTCTTGAGAATTTCATTTAGTTTGGATGAAAGTATATTTGTTATTGTACTTTGGGTGAGGATAGAGAGATGAGTTATGTTATCTTTTTGACTATCATCTTCATTTTTATCGATTTTGAAGTTGACCTGTAGCGTCGTCTCGGTGGTATTGGTTTAATTTGGATATAGCTTACTTCCAACTGCTCCACAAGTTTGAGCTCTCCTCTTGGTTCATTTGAAAAAAAAGATTATGTTTAGTGGTAATTCAATGATGATCTCATGCTGGATCTCATGCTGGGGACTAATTACAAATTATCTGCCGAACAAAATAAGGAATGAGATGCCATCGATGATCATGTATTCTGTTGGCTAATGCAATGTAATGTAACACAACTGCTTTCCATCTCTTTCCTTCGTTGGATTTGATGGTAGTTAGTGTCATAGCAGCATCTGAGACAGGATTAAACAGCTTTATTTGGTCTGCTTCTTTAGTTTGTGATTTATAGTTGAATGCATGCTTGAGAGAATCAAAGTCGAGGCAGATCCGAAATGGTCTTCTAGCGGTTGTAAGTTCTAACTGCTGAAGTTGGGTGAATTTAGGTTTAGGTGCGGTGTGGTCACTCGAGCTGTAGAAGAAGCAAATCAAACACCTCCATTATCAAATCCTTGACCAGGAAAATGTTTTCATTGAACCCAAGAACGACAAGGCCGATAGATAATCGGCTTTATTAAGCATTTGGAACCTTTTCCTTTATTTCCTTGCGAGAACACCGAAGGTTCAGTTGTCAACAAGCCATCAAAGTAGGGGTGAGATCCAACATCTTCCAGACAAGGCCTCAAATCGACCATGCATGGTTTTAGCAGTCATCTAGCTTGAAAAGATGTCCCTAATCTATCTGGAGTGCCGGAAGTGCTTAAGGTGAAAATGGTCAGTATGTGTCGAGGAAAATGCAAGTGCACAGACGGATTCAATATTAAAGAACGCCCGTGGAATCAATCGAAGAGCAACTCCTCTTCAGGGTAAAATAAGTAGAATTGCTAGTTGCCCTGCTCGAACCCCTTACTAATGTAACTGGTACATGGAAACAAAAAACACCAAAATGGTTTTTATTCCAAGGAAATCAATAAAAAATTGGTATCACTGGTGAATGCCTGCGCTGAGGTCTCTATTTTGATTCTCAGAGTTAAAAAATTCGACTTAGTTGTGCCTGATCAGTGTTTAGCATTGTGTACTCGATTTATGATACCTCAAAACGGGCAGCTTCTTGAAGATGAAGTTGGTTCTTGGACAATTTTGCTTGCTGTCATTTCCAAGTCTAGTACATATGTAAGAACGAGTGCGACTAGTGAAAAAACTCACTTTCAGATTCAGATGTCCTATACGCCTGATAGCATCATTAAGTAACTTCATGTGCACTTCAGCTTGGAACCAAATCTAATTTCTCCGGCTCTGGATTGTAAGATCTATATCACCATGCATCTCAGCAAATTGGATTAGGTACATTCGATCAATTCATCCAAACCACATCTGACTATACAACTTTGAGGACATGAGTGCACTTTATAAACTTGATCTTATCCTGTGCTTCAACTTGTTGCTGATTAATGCAAATCGCGAAGCTAATATGTGGCTCTTGAAGAGAGAACTTTTACTTGCCTCTTGGTTTTCGACCAACTTGCGATTCAAGATAAATATCGTGAGGACAAATCAAATTTAGATTGATCATACAAGGAAGATAAGAGATCAAACATACTCTCCTCGTGATACATCAGGCAGGTTGAGATATCGTAGCAAGACATCCCGACACTACGAGAAACATGTTTCGATATATTGTGAGTCTGTGACAAAGAAGGAAGTTAAGGATGATAAGAGAAGAATTCTCCAAAAGAAGGAACTTTATATTAATCGACCTGCTGCTGCTGGTGAAACTAATCAGTCGACAATTCGGAGAAAATATTATCAAACCGACATTCGTGCCACACAACTTTGATAACTCAGCGGCGTTCTGGACAAGTCCATCCTTGCACTTTCTATAGGTTACTAGCCGTCCGGTAGGATTATCGATTTTCTGCACCGCCAACTTATAGCGGCCCATGGGCGACACGAATAGGAGACCGAGGAATGCGAATCAATGAGGAAAAAGATTTGGCTGTGGCTAAGTAAGAGTTCAGTGGAGGGATTATATAAGCGGACAGATGAGACAATGCATTAACTCTCCAGGGCATGCAGAGTGAGAGTCATGCATTAACTCGGAAGGAAATTGAGGGCATCCGTTCATTGCATGATTAATTGCCAAAAACTGAACCTCAAAGCATTAGTTAACACCATAGCATCTTGCTCACGGTACGGTACAGACCCCAAATGGCATGGTACCCAACACTGAGCTGTTCGAAAGGCAAACATTTAAGTGATCGAAGACAAACCCACTAAAAACCATTCTTCAGCGCTTCATACATCAAAATCGATAGTGATCATCAAAACGCCAAACCCACTCGTCTATTGGTCAATTTGAAAAATGTCAATCAGTGGATTTAGCATTGTGAGTTTTTTTGGCCGACGATAAAAGATAATTTGAATTTCCACGGAGGAAGAGCGTGTGGCAAAGTGCAGTCAACAAGCCTTCCATACTGGTGCAGTTGAGCCTTACGTGGTTTGCAGTATGTGGGAAGTTGCCAAATAATTTTCATAATATAAATATAAAAAACATGGGGAAAGCGTCCGTCGGGGGATGTAGCTCAGATGGTAGAGCGCTCGCTTAGCATGCGAGAGGTACGGGGATCGATACCCCGCATCTCCATTTCGTTTTCTCTTTTTACTTTCTTTTGCCTTGGCCAATTGCAATACCAAACTAATTGGATCCAGAATATCGAGGTGGAGTATTAAGCGGGTCATTAAAGATGCATAGAGGGGATGTAGCTCAGATGGTAGAGCGCTCGCTTAGCATGCGAGAGGTACGGGGATCGATACCCCGCATCTCCATCCTGTGATATGCTTCTTGTTTTATCTTTCTATTTGCTTTTGCATTGGCCAACTGCAATACCAATATCTTTAGATGCAGAAAATCAACCTGGAGGAGCAAGCAGGTCAGTTAAAGACTCATTGTTGGGTCGTTGGGTGGCCCGAATTCGGTTGAGTTAGTGCCTCACTATCCGTTCATTGCTGCTTTTACTTTTTCACGACCCGCTTCCGTCTGGACTTGCACTCACTCTTCTGGTAGGTTTGAACTTGCACTTAGGCACCGAGGTTTTCAGCAAATGAACTCCCTTGGATTTTAGTTAGTATTAGACTCTGTCACTTTCCTTTCCATTATATGAACCTATGAACCTAAAAAAGGTCGATGCTTTTGTAAGTAGGCCTGCTAGCTTTGCGGTACAATACTATTTTATGCCGCTGGTAGATTCTCAATGTTGCAAAAACTTAGGCATTGCAGAAGTTTTAGTTCCAAGACTCGTGGTTTGCATTTTAGTGTCTACTTGAATGGGCTGCAACTTAAGAGATAATATTTTCTTGATGTTGAAGGATGTTTTGATTCCGTCCGTCGTGACGGGACAGTTCATAATGTTGGATTGAATGACTCTGCACGTAGGGTGGTAGGGTTGTAGTGTTTCATGGCAGGTCACTCATACCCTTCAGTCGTTATCGTTTCCCTCTTGCAGCAGACTGGTTGGAATTTTCTGTCAAGTCTGCCTTGTAATGCATATGCTGTTATCCTGTCAATTATTCATGATGCTGCGTTTCTTTAGCTGATGCACATCTTGCTCCATATCTTTGTCACGACGAGTCTTCCACCGCTAACTCTCTTGGGGCTTAAGCTGGGTATGGACCCTAGATCAGTTTTGATGTAGTTCTTGATCAGTGTTTGTCATCGATCCTATCTCTCTCCATGAGATTTTCCATTAGTCTGGATCAAAGAATTTTCTTTTATTGTACTCAGAGATGGGATAGACAGATGAGTTGATTACGTTTTGACTATAATTTACACTTACAGATTTTCAGGTTAACCATGTACTATCGGCGACAGTCTCTTAATTTGTAAGTAGTATTTTTTTGGTAAGGGTCGTGTAAGTACTTTATGTCTGAGTGCTCTGCAATTCTGAACCCTCCTCATGGTTCATGAAAAACAAAATGGGGGAGGATATTCTTTTTCTGCTGAGGGTGTATTGGTTTAGGGGATGATGAAACAATGACCTTGGCATTGCCTCGACTGGTTAAAGTCAGCCTCGGGGAATTTATCAAAACAGCAATGGAATCATCAATTTGTGGTGATTCACAGTCACGAACAGGATGCTGCCAATTATTATGGACATTCTCGATAGGAGTTGTTATGGCGGCATTTGAGTCAAGGAACTGGGAGAACTGATTCACCTTTTGACTATGGAGGGCAAGAAAATTTGAGGGTACAGAACCTTGCTTTTTTCCAAGATACTCGAGGGGCTTAAAGTAATGCTTATGATAATCAGAGTTTGATCTGTTGGGGGAACAATACACGTAATGTTCTATCCGAACATGTTCTATCCCATCATTTGCAGTTTCCGGCGAAGGAGACAAGGGCGAGGCACCGAACATGTTCTATCCTCAACCTCCATCCGTCATTAGTAATCTCAATCCGCTTTTCCTATTCACTAGTACACTGCGCGCTACAACTAGCAGCCCCTTTACTAGTCAGGGAAAAAGCTAGCGCGCTAGCTAGCTACAACTAGGTATAACCCCTACTTTATTGTATTGTTGGGATATTTGAAGAAACCTGCTGAAAAACCGAAGCGCGCTAACGCGCAAGGGCTGAAAAGCCAGCAACTTGTTAGGAGTAGGTTTTGGCTTGCCCCTTTCCACTTATTAGGGGGATAGGTTTGGAACCCTATACAAGGTGCTCTAGGGCAGAGCCCCTATCTCTAAAGGGGCTTATGCACTCCACTCGTTACCACTAAACGACGAAGCCAGGAGCGGAAGGAGGGACTTGAACCCTCAACCTCAGCTCTACCATTAAGCTACTGCTGAGCATTTCACGTATCACTTTGTATGGACAACTTATGTTTTTCCATCAGATCACACTCTTGCCCTTCGATCGAGCTAGGGGCACAAGTAGGTAGGCAGGGGGATAGGGTAGGGGCTGTTTAATCATGCTATTTGGAGATTCTTTCTCCACATGGCAATAATGGTACCTCAAGACTTCTAAGTGTTACGGTGCAGAAGCTTGTACAATTTTGTAATTTGGTGAGTGAGTAATTTAGTTGGTACTGTGAAATTTTGTGAAATTACTGTTAACTTTTTTAAAGGATTAACCTTTTAAATAAAAACGTGATTTATTATTTAAATATTCTAAAACTCACCGTCATTATGTAAAATTTTATAAAATCATTACTAATTGTTGTAAAAGTTTGAACTTTTGGATGAAGGTATGATTTATTATTTAAATATTTTAACATGTGCAAGTATAAGCGCATGGACTTGGAGCAACAATAGGACGAGGACTTTCGGAGATTGAAGATAGAGGAAGACAAGTAGAATCAAATAAGATAGGAAGAGTATTATGTTTTGAAGGCTGTACGAGGGACTTAGTTTTTCTTGTACGTGGGCGTGACCTTCAAGTGAAGTGGAGTTGGCTATTTATAGCCCTCTTTCACGGCCATACTCTTGTACGAGAAGTAAAGATACAAGCAATGTTACTCGTCCTCCTTTTCAACCTTTACTCTTTGAATTTAATCTACGCTCTAGACAACTACAATGTGAACACTTTCACCTCATCTCTAATTCTACCAACTTCTCATATTCTCTATTAGCCATACAATACAACTATCACTTGTACACCACCATCTATAACTGCCACTTATTTCTCTAGAACCTAATTGATATATAGATTTTCCTAAACAAAAATTGATCAGGATTTTAACATTCCTCCTTGATCAATTTTTGTGACACTCCAAGCATGTTTCTTAGCACCTCAAACTTGATTAGTGGTAGTGTTTTAGTGAACATGGGTGAAACTTCATCATCCGTCTTGCAATATTTTAGCTCAATCTCTCCATTACTTTTGCACTTCTCGAATCAAATTGATATCAACATTTTTAGTTCTTCCATGAAAAAATTAGATTTCTCGAAATAGCGATCACGGACTTGTTATCACAAAAATCGGTTTTGGTTCCGTCTATACTTCTCTCGAGCCATAGTGCTTGACTGGTGGTCATGTTAGGCCCATGGGAATATTCTGAAGCTCAGTGTGAATGTATAGGCGGTAGTGCTCTTCATATCATCAACTTAACTTGCCCCATCACTTTTGATGTGACCAATGAGTTTAGACATTGCACTTGGGCAACTCCAAGTTTCTTGTAATTAGCTTAAAATTCCCTCAGCGGCTTCAAAGAGAATCTGACTCAGACTTTGCATGAATTATGATAGTAGACTTGTCATACATGATATTTGGTCGTGTATCTATAAGATATAGTACACTAACGATCAGGCTATAAATAACCAACCCCTCTTCATTGAAGGTCACGTCCAAGCACGTGAAAACTAAGTCCCTTATACAGTCTTCTTATGATAATACTGTTCTTAGAATTTGAAGTCGAACCGTACCTTTTTCCGATCCTTGGAATCTTTCTCGTTGTATTTCCCAAACCCTGTTCGCAGTCTTCGCTCCAATTACTAAGTGCTTGTTAAATAACGCATAGCGCCCTTGCATTCTTCTGCAGTTGTTCCTTTGGGACAGTCACTTACACCTTCTTACGGAGGCGCATAACCCTTTCTTATGACGTTCCATAAATCTTGGGATATCAGTAGCCATTCTAATGCTCCAATAATCATAGTCATTCCCATTGAAAATAGGACTGGGAAATGAGGATGAGGTAGTTTCAGCCATGAATGTGGTGTTGAAAAATTTGGATGGGTGATTTTCGTAGAGGAAAATTAGGACAAACGCCCAAGATCAACCGGACGAGGCTCTAATACCACTGTTAAGATACGGAAGCTTGGGCAATTTTGAAAGTGAGTGGGTGAGTAATTCAGTTGGCGCAAGTATAGGTACGTGGACTTGGAGCAACAATAGGACGACGACTTTTGGGGATGGATGATAGAGGAAGACAAGTAGGGAGCAAAGAAAGGAAGAGTAACAAGGGACTAAGTTTTTCTTGTGCTTGGACGTGACCTTCAAGTGAAGAAGGGTTGGCTTTTTAGTGCCCTCTCTCTCCGCCATACTCTTTGTATAAGAGGTATAGATACATGCTACGTGCCTTCCTTTTCAACCTATACTCTTTGACTTTCATCTATGCTCTAGACAACTTCAACTTCAACATGGACTTTAATCCATCTCTGATTCTACCAATTTCTCATACTTTCTATTAGCCAAACACTACGACTCTCCCTTGTACACCACAATCCATAACTGCCACCTATTTCTCTAGAACCTAGTTAATGTCTAGATTTTCCTAGACAAAAATTGATCAGGATTCTAACGCTATGATTAAAGTCGGTGATGCTAAAGTCATTCCACGTCAGTTTACATATATCCTCCACTTCATAAAGCTTTTAAAGGATTACACGTTCTGGAGCAACTTCTAAGGCTCAAAAGAGAAAAGAACGTTATCCATAGGAATCATAGGAATCGTAAAGCAAGACCCATCCATGGTAACGCCTACCTACGCCTACTTGATGCACATAAGAAATTTGATAAACATCAACGCTAAGCTCTTTTTAAAAGAGTGCAGAGATCATTTTCCGATCAAGAAGAGGTATCGAGAAGATCACAAGGTCGACGGAGCAACTGCCGGCGACACTGGTTTGGATTGAGTCACGGACGGTGGAGTAAATGGCCGGAAAGAAACGGAGAACGTTAGAAGCAGTCCCAGTCGAGACACGAGGAATATTACCCCTCACGTGTTCTCGATCCTAAAAAGCGCCGTCGTACACGTGCTCTCGTCCCTTTTATTTGCGTTTGGTTTTGGGATGTGATGTTGACCCCGATCCTCACCCGTTTCTCTTCTTCGGATGGGGCCAAGCACAACGGGTGGACATCTCTATCAGACCGTGGAGAATGCACCTTCACCCGACGGCCGACATGCGGATTGGTTTATCCGACGATGGGTGATGTCCGCGGGTACCCCACACGAGCGCAGAAGCGCCTATCAAGATGTTGTGTTTTCTATTATGGGGATGGACCATAAGATGCGCTCTTCACATTCCCTACGAAGTCGTAGTTATTACGCTACAATCGTATGGTGTACTCCACATGTTTCGAACCTCGGTTGGCATCGAAACTAAATGGAACTGACCCTTTTGTTGCGATACTTTAAATTGAAATTAATCAAGGGCATCAAGCGGGAAAGACATGAGCGAGAAAAAGAATGAAAATCATCTGTCTACCTTCATCTTTGTAATCTAAAAAGCTACAGGTGAACATGTGGCGAATTCACAAAAGAAGAGAGAGGATAAAAAAGAGTGAAGGGAAAGTGAATCACTCGAATACCATTCTCCATTTCCAACTTTTTTTTTCGTCCTTTTATCTTATCTTACAGTCCTTCTCGTTTTTTCTCTTTGGAACCCCTGAACCGTCCGTTTCTTTACTTTCACTAACGCTAAAGTCTAAATCAACCACTAGTTAACCCACCACTCCAATGGGGAATTGGGCTCGGACTGCAGAAGAGCGCAATGATTAGTAGCCTCGTCCTCGGGCTCCCACACCAACCCCTCCCACAGATCGATCGACCCTTGGCCTCCACCAACGCTACCGCACAGCCCATCGTCGCCTTCTTCGGTGCCAACGCCGTCTCCAACCTCGCTGCTAGCTCTGCTGGGCAGGCCGAGCTCGTCGTCGGAGGCCTCGAGCAAGCGCCTCATCACCCTCTCCCTCTCGTCTCCTCCTTCGCCTCCACCTTCGCCCGCAGGCGAAGCAGACGAAGCCGACGAGGAAGTGGCTTCCGGGCCGGCTTCCTCGGCGGAGGCAGCCAAAGGGTCGGAGGAGACGGAGGCGAGCTCTTGCTGGAGGCTCGTGATGATGGATGACAGGTCCTGGCCGGGCACGTCTTCCTCTTCCTCGAGGAGGGAGAGAATGTCCCTGTACGACTTCTGCCGCTTCTCCTCCTCTTCTTCATCGGGGGTCGCCTCTCTCTGGCGCTTCAGTGGCGACGTTTCCGCCATTGGAGAAGGCTCCTTCTTCCTTTTTCCGTTGAGCTTTTTTCTGTGGACGAGCGAGAGAGGATAATAGGGAGAGAGATAAGGTGGTGAAAGTGCATGTCAGGGCCGGGGTGAAAGACAGTTATATAGACGAGGAACGGGAGGAGGAGGGTCGGTCAAAATTGAGGGAAAAGAGGAGGCAAAGAGTATTTAATTTAATTTCGACCAGTAAAGAAAGAGAACATTTAGTTCAATTTAATATAAATTTAGTGCAGGGGTGGTGGAAAAGAAAAAGGCAAAAGCGAAGGAGCAAAAGGTGCAGTGCTCGAAATCTCATTGGTCGAGTCACGCCATGCGTTGGTCTGCACCGTTGGATACGAAATCTTCCGGAGATTTGAGAAATCGACGGCTACCGATCGATGAAGATGGTGCCGAGATGGTGCCACGGAAGGAAGGAAGATATCTGATGCTTGGGAGATGTCGACAAAGTAGATATAAATATAAAGAAATAATTTAGATTTCTAACGCATGACACAGGCTATACGTTAAGAATAAGAACCCTTCTTCCTTTGGTGTTTAACAATAAAGAAATCTTAAATAGTTACATAATTATGTTGGATATATTCAAAGTAGTCATTATAGTCGGCTCATTAAAATGACAAATTGTAAATAGCATATCCGAGCCTGTCAAAACGCGATGTTACGTGACTAGATACATTGATCCTATATAACAAACTTAGCATACATGGCATCATTCGAATTGAATATAGTGAATAAGAAAGGGATAATGACAAATTGTGAATAAAATATGTGAGCCCGTCAAAACACGATGTCCTGTGACTGGATACATTGATCTTGTATAAGAAACTTAGCATACATGGCATCATTCAAATTGAATATAGCGAATAAGAAAGGGACAAAAGATTAGCTTACAGGAGATGATACCGATGAATCTATCAGAACTATTTGTTTAACAGTGCCCAATAAGAATTGTTCGACATTATACATCATTTAGACATATAAAAAAGAAATTTTAACCTAATGTTATTTATTTATTTAGAGTGTGTTTGGTTCGCATAAAATGACAGTGATGTAAAGAATATTTTTTTTTAAAAACGATCATTTATATTGGGGATCGGTATAGTTCTAAGATATAATTTGGAACTAAAGAATCGGACTGGTGGAAACTTATCCGATTCCATGTTCCAAAATATGTAGGGTAGATTTTAGGTTCCAAAATTAATGAACTTATTTCAATAGGTGATAGATGGAACTTGGAACCTAGAACTCTAAACAAATTTTTGTGTCTTTCTTGGACTATTTCTTCATGCGATCCTATTCTATGGCGTCCCATGATGTGTGTATAATGTGAAACCACTAACCTAAGCTTCAACTTTATGATTGTGAATTTTACTTTGTTAATGTTTTATATTTGTCATGTATTTAAATATAAGTTGGATTGCGGGAATAAGTAGTGATCCTTAAATATAATAATTAATAAGATGAACCTAAGTAGACTATGATAACCCATGCTATGATAGATTCAAGATTTTAGAGCATGCATGGAGGTTTTAAGTTCCAGAAAATGATAAATCCATTTCAATTGGTAGGTTTCACATTCGAAATGGAACCTAGAACCGCTCACCCTAGTTTATACCGTTAAAAAAAAAATCAATGAATACAAAATATTTCCATTTTTTACAAAAAAGTTTAATTATTATTGATAATAAGAAAAAATTTTAGTTGATTAATTATTTCAAAAGATACAAGTAATTTTTTTTTGAAGAAAACACTTTCAGATTATTCATTTTTTATTTTTGTAAAATAAAGGGAGTTTTAGTCGTAACCGAGCGCAAGGAATCCGACATCTTTGAATGGCGGTTTGCACCGAAGATAAAAAGGGTTTCCAAATCTCCAAGGCAACTTGATTCCTTGTCCACTCCATGCGTTTATCCTGGTGATGTGAAAGGGCTCGAGGCAAAAGGGGAGTACATGAAAAGACTTGAACCGACGACTTTGGATAAGAATCGACATTTGATGTTCGAATCTCCAACGAGGATAACTAGTATGATCATGAGGAATTTCGACCCTTTTTCACATAACTAATCTACTTTAATAAATAATCTACTGTGAGACGACAGTCGCAATTTTTATAAGGTATTTTCTTTTTGCATTTGCACCAGTTTTCAGAAAAAGATGTTTCGTGTATCTTTGAGGTGCTGCAATTTTGAAACAGGTGCTTCTTTTACCAATGATTGTTCCATAGCCAAAACTATGGAGTGGCCAACCATTCCCTTCTGAGGCTTTAATAATTACCAACAAACGATTACATTGTTGTTAATTAAATTGTAAGATTTTTTAATTATTGATAAGATTTACTAGTAACTAGATTGATAGTTAAAATAAGTTAGTTACTAATGGTTATCATGCACATTAAATTAATTAGTTAATTTATCGAATCATGTATATTTATATTTGTGCATAATATTGGTTATTTCTTAATGGAATTCAATATTGATTTGTTCCTAATGATATTATGGACACCGATTTATAACAACATTTAATGTTTTTAATAAGTTTTCCATAAATTTTTGTGTTTGAGAGTTATCCAGTGTAAAGTAATTTGATTAACTTAAATTTCTTGAAATTTCCATTTCATTCCATTCTTACAATCGAAAATTTGTTCCGCTGCATTTTGTTACTTGAATCAAATTAAAGAATCGAGACTCGCATTCCATTCTATTCCATTCCGTTCTGTCATATCAAACGTAACTTTAATAGTTTGGCGAGAGAAAGGCCGAGAATAAGTAACCACCTTGGCAATCTTTGTGAGTTTTATCACAATGATTACACTTGTTATTATGGAACATTTGAATCGAGTTATAATATTCCCCCCACTGTGCAAGGGCTTGTTACTTAGCACCGCAAAAGCTTTTGAAGTCCGGAAGTCCATACACCCGATATGAAAAATCGTGCACTACTGCCATAAGCAAGTTCGAATTCTTAACATCTTTGATTGAATTATTGATCTCGTACTGCTAGGGCTACGCCATCGATGGGAGCTGTGTGTAGATGTCGAAGAAGTCATGTATAAGAAAAAGTGGTCTGACTATATAAAGTTAGATTTTGAATTTAGTGTCCACCACCCAAATTATCCTATATACCCTTGACGTATGATATTCTCTTAACGATTAAGGGTAGGGTAAAATCGTAACTTAATAGACAAAATGGGGGGCAATATGTGCACTACCTAGGGTTACTCCATCGATGGGAGCTATGTGTAGATGTTGAAGAAGTCATATAAACCAAAGTGGTTTATCTAACTATATAAAGTCAGATTTTGAACTTAGTGTCCACCACCCGAATTATCCTATATACCCTTGACATAATATTTTCTCTTAATGATTAAGGCTAGGTTAACTTGTAACTTAACAGACAAGATGGGGGGCACTAATTGCGCCACCATCATTGAAAATGGAGATAAAATAAGAGAAAGTGATGGGGCGGCAACACTTATTAACGTGGAAGAGAATATTATTGATGGGAACTTACGAGTAATTACCCATTAAAAATAAAAATAAGACTTTTAAACCTCGTTGAAAAGGAAAGTTCCTAAAAGGTAAGCTCGTTTTCCTCTAGCAGGAAATGAAGTCGATTCTTTTTTTCTTTTTCTTTTTTTGCGAGAGCTTATTCATTTATCTTTGAAGGACACCATAGGATAAACCATCTTACAAAGGATTAGATTCGAAAAAAGAGTATGTCATTATTGTCGGGCGACAAACGGAGTGGAGTCAGATAATGGTACAGGTTGAAATGCATGCAAGCCATGTTCGAGATTGGTCGGCTCATCAATAATCTCTCGGAAGGAAATGTTCGAGAGAATTTATTAAGAAAAGAAAGAAAATCCAACATGAGCTCCTCGAACAAAGGAAAAAATCTTCCATCGATAGGCTAATTAAGCGTGTCATATATTATAATTTACAGGGAAGTGATTATGTTATGATTTCCATTTTTTTCCACTTTGCTAGGTGCTCTCGAGATTGACCAAAGGACTACGCTGACCGAGTATTTGACTTTTCCTGCCATTAATTTTATTTTCTTAATTTCGCTGAAGACCGTTTTAAGTGATTGAACTCCCTAGGAACTGCGTCATTAGGGCAACAGCCCACGCCCATTGAACCCCACAAAGCTAGACTAACGAAAAGAACAGAAAAATTTTAAAAATATTTCACACTTATTAACCATACCTAATAAAGAAATATATACATTTTCGATGCACTTATTTGGCACAACAATGAGAAAAATAATGTTCTGAGGAAGACAAATTCTCTGTATTTGGATGCTTAAGAAGTATCCTCAAGACAATCGATCATTTTAAAACACATTTTTGCACCTCAAACTTTGGCTGTACATACCACTTCATACTGCACCTCTACTAAGGTTTCTTAATTTACAAAATTGTCATTATCTTTAAGAGAATATCACTATGTGAATCCCAAATTTCTCAACCTACTCAAAATCAATGGACGCAACTCAAACCTTAATCAGTCACGGCAAGTTAGACGCTGGCCACTGTGACCATTTGACATTCCTTTGAGGTCATAACATCATTAGTGATGGATTGAGGTCGCTGAGGCCATGGCCAACCTCAACAAGGGCATGATGCCATGGCTGAACTCGGATCAAGGCCGATGAGATGCAGCAATGCGCCATCTTTTATGGTGGTCCCTTGTGCCGGCGGTGGGTCCATCCCCCACAGGGAGCGCAAACCGGACGCGGTGGCCACGGGTAATGGTAGTGGTGGCGGGTTTGTGAGAGTTCATATAATTGTAACGATGAGGTAATCTTTTCGGTTGGTGATTTTATATAGAAGTATGAAAGTAGAGCATTTTTATAAATAGAGTCATATAAGTGGTATTTCGGTGAAAATTTATGTGCATTTCTGATGTGTTGCCTAAAAAAGTATTGGCTTTCTCGCAAACGACTCACTGATTTTTTTTATTTTTGGCCTTTTGTTATTTTACTTGATTAAAGATATCTTCTCGGTCCGATAAGTGCTTCCCGAATCCTGATCGTATCTAAAGAAAATATTTATGAAATAGCATAGAATAGCTTCTCAACGAACTGTCTAGTGCGAGCATCATAAGGGAAAGTTTTCCACTGATGGAATAAACAATAGTATATGACTTTGATTATAGCATATTCGGCATTGATTCAAGGATCTAGTCACATGCAATGTCAAGGAATATGTGCCCAAGACCATTAACCGTATAATTTACTATTGGATTCATGATCTAAGTGGCTTGTGACTTATACCAATCGTCGTGCAAAAGGAACCCATATTAAGCCTCATTCCAAGACGCATTAATCATAGATTAACCGATATTAGGGTTTCCACTGGCATCATAACCAAAGTAACGGCATATGAATAAAAGAATTGCCAAATGTGAGGATGGAGCTGTTTGTGGAGTGTCGAGCCACGGGAAAATCACAAAAAAAGAAGAAGTTATAAACTTATTGCACTTGTGCTAAATCAGTCCAAAACCTTTCAATTTTACCATGTTAGTTTTAACCTTTTAACAGTTTATCAATATTGTTCATCAATCCAATTTTGGCAAAAAATTAATGACATGGAAGCTAGTAATCCTACATGGCACGAATGATGCCAATGTGGAAAATTTCTGATTTTTATTTTTTTATTTTTTTAATTGTTAATGGTTACCGGTCCCTAGCCAAGGCCTAGCGACCCTCACCGGCCACTAGGTGAAGGCCAACTCTTAACATTAAAATAAAGAAAATAAAAGAATTGAAAAATTAAAAAATTTCGAAAATTTCCACATTAGCGTTGTCATGCCATGTAGGATAACCAATGTCCATGACATCAATTTCCATCTAAAAGTGGTTGAATGGACTACATTGGCAATTTGTTAAAAGGATTAGAATTAAATTGATTAAATTAAAAAGTTGAAAATTGAATTAGCATCAGTACGATATGTTTATGACTGAATTTTCAGATCCTCAACCTCAAATGCAAAATTTTTTACTTTTCATTTTTCATTTGGAGAAAGTTGGCATTTAAACAAGAGTTGAGTTGAGTGTAGAACAAGTTGAAGAAATTGCACAAAGTTCACCTTTCTTTTATCGTGATGATATTGGCAAGATGTTCATTGGTCAACGCTATTTTCAAAAGTAATCCCTCATAAGCAAATGCCCAAGTTTGGACTCGAAGAGTAGTGACCCACTTGAATTTCAAGTTCTTGTAAAAATGGATGATAAAAGGTTTTGAGCGAACAATCAGAGTTTCGATTTTTTTTCCTTTTTTCGAATTCTTCGAGCTTTTTTTCGCTTTAAGCAAAAACAATATCTTGTATGGGGGAATATCTAACTATGGAGGCAACTTCGCCCCCACCTTATCAGCTAGGGCTTTACTTGTAATGTGCTCCCTCTTATATTTTATGTATCAAATGCATTAAGGACATTTAGATAGAACAAATCAATCTCCGATAAGATTCTTGGAGATATAAAAGGTAAAAGGTCGATTAAAATACACATTATCTCAAATCTTGCTGGCTGCTCGCTCTCTTTTTCCAATCCTGATATATCGAAGCATGTCAATCAAGTCTGAAATGCATTGTCTTGTCAGATGGACTTCGCAGGCCAGGATTGTCACCTAAAAGGAACAAGGAGCGAAAAAACAAACGAAAAAGAGAGCGGGGACATTTCTATCATGGGCTGCCCACTCCACGGCTGGTGGGGAAGCATCGCTTTTATGCTCCATCATCAAGCTGAAGAAAGCAATGGCGAGTTTCACATCGGACAGCAGAATCCCAAGCAGAATTCATAAATCAAGAAAAAGGGTCAGGTGCCGGACACAGTCCTGCCATTTGGACTCGAAAAGAAGCAGGACAGGCAGACAGACAGAGACAGGGATGGGAATGAGGTTAGTGGGTGACTAGGAGAGATTTCGCAGGTAAGATATCACTTCAGAACCAACTACGATGACACGGGGGTCGGAGAAAAAGGGAGCCAAAAGGGATGGCGAAGCTTCACGTGGCGAGAATAAGCAAGCAGTGGAGGCCACGTTCGATCACTGACAATTTCTGGTAACAACACTGTTTGCCTGTTCCTCCTTGATTTGAGAGAGAGAGAGAGGGGAGGGAGGGAGAGAGAATTTGCGATCTTCTTTTCTGGCAACCAAGTGGATATTGGGCCCGAAGGACACGAGGAGGAAAAAATAAATGACAAGTGGATCAAATTTAGGAAAAGATACGCCTGTCAGTTTCTTGTTGGCTGGCTAACTTTTTTCGGCAACCGAGTGGATATTGGGCCCAAAAAACACATCACACCAAAAAAAAATAAAAAATGCCAACTTTAAAAAAATTATCATTTGGCAAAGCGAAAGAAAACAAAAAATAAAACATAGGTTTTACCGAATCAAACATCAGCGAACAAGTTTCCTCACAACAGTACGACAGATGTCATGTCGTACCAAAGTGTAGTACCAAAGCATAGACTCTCGTGTAAACTTTTAGTGTTGATTTACCTAATCAATGAAATTCATCTAATTTTTAAGTGGAACTTTGACGAGATGCAACGATTACAAACAAGTTAGGACTCTCGCAACAAAACTCATGGAAGACACGGTCACTCGACACTAAGTAAAATGATAACTTAGTTATTGTTAACCGATCAACCTGATATTTGACCATCCAATTTTTAAAGCATTATTTAGATAAGACTTACCCTAAATAGACCATGGCGAAATGTAAACATTGCAACAACATAATCCTCTCCAAATGTGTAAGACACTTGTAGCCAAGCTATCAAATGCGGTTTTGCTATCAAAGTGATGAACCCTTTTTTTTTTTTTGATGATTGTGGATTCACCTGAACCCCCTTTCGCTTACACTATTTGGGATCACAAAGCCCTTCAGCACCCGATAGCATCTTTGGACCGACGACTATACCTCGAAGGGACCCTACCACCATGGCCCCCCACTTAAGACGTGTTAGCAATGCGGGAGTTCGAACCTGCGACCTTGGCGATGAGGAGCAGGCTGTTCTACCAACACAAGTGTCCACCGGTGGGTACAAACTTAGTATCCATAAGCATGAAATACAGCGTCGTTTTGGCTTCGCGTGGTTCAGTTCAACCTATGTACAAACGTTGACCAGGAGCAATTTATTCGAGCCAACGAAACATTCTTGATCGTACTTTAGAATGAGTTCGCTCGTGAGTTTCCAACTCGACATCTAGGCATCGGATTGTCAACTTTTTACCTACGTAACTTCATCATGATGGGAATCTAGTCTTTTCGAATTACGAACTCTTCTTGTCTTAGGTGCGATAAAGTTTTGTTTCCCCGTATCTGTCAAGTTAGGTTCCTCTGTCTCGCATGATAAGGTGAAGAGGAGCTCCATTACCCTCTCGGTGCTTAGATCTTTCTCTAAAACGAAACCTATCGAAGAACACAAAACCATTTGGAACCCCACTATTCGAGAGCCCTTCCATACGGGGCTCCGGGATCGCTAGCTCTGGCCAACTGAATCGGATCGATGTCATGAATAACCGAGCATCCCATCTAAGTCGCTTAAAAGGGATTGGCTCTGCTTCGGGGCAGATGTGGAATTTTCAGGGAATGTACCAACTCTGCACCGAAGCGACTTCAAGCCCATCATTCGTTACAGCTTTTACCTGGTTAAGAAAACCCATAAAAGCGCAGCCGAAAGGGCCCATGACCGGCCCCAGAAAACAAAAGGATCAGCTCAGACAGGACCGCGGGTTGAAGAGCTGAACCCATTCTGGTCAATTGAAGTCGAAGCCAGCCTATGAGAACTTCCAGTTTCAAGATTGAATTTGATCATTTGAAGAAAACAAACGAGAAGATAAAGGATTAGATCCGGACGACTGGCTTTGAATATCAGATAAAAGAGAAGAAAATGCAGGCATCGCCCCGAGTGGAGCAATTGGTACTATGTATTATTTGACTCCATCGATGTGAGAGACCATTCCCTGAAATACTGCACGTCACTGCAAAGGGAGGAGGCACTAGGCACCACCTCCAAATTTGCAAAAGCATTGTGATTAAAAAAGCCTGTGAAAGACAATCAAGACCCCTTGTTAAGAGAACATCTATAAAATCAAGAAAAACCAGAAACTCCTAGCTTCTTCTCTCCCAATCCAGACTGAAAGAAGGGGATAGTGCCGCCACAAGCAACTCTTGCAACGAACCTTATACCCTTGCTCAACTCATCGTGTAAGGAAGCGCTACAGGGCGTGGCATAGGACTATCCGGCGACTCAGCATCCCATGACAGCACAATTATAGACAAAGTTACTTGATCGCTTCCTGGCAAGCAAGTTCCACCTTGGAGGGCCTTCACTTGGAACCCAAGAGTTGAGCTCGATGAAATTTTGAGGTCCGCCAATGACAATGAGGCTGTTTCCACAAGCTCGGAAAGCAAGGCCCCATCCATATGTTGAGGCTGCGCTTTCAGGAAGTCTACCCACCGGAAACCACATCCGCCGCACCTTATCGTACTTTCTCACTTCCATGTTTGCATAATCAGCGGAATACAGTTCATTGTTCACAACCGCGACCAAAGGAGGTGCTTCGGCTGTAGCAGGTATGTCAGTCTCTCTTCCGGGGGACATATCAGGGATTTCGGTCCATCGTCCCGTCCTTAAATCATATTCCTCCCCACATGTGAGAACCTTCCCTTCACTACCACCAATCCCACCAATTACGTAGAACTTGCCATCCATAAACACTCCAGAACACTTCTTCCTTGCTTTGTGCATGCTTGGAAGGGGATGCCAATTATGAGTTTCGGAGTTGTACATCTCCGCAGAGCTCAGTATGTTATTATCAGGATCCTGCCCACCAGCTACGATTGCTATCTCTCCGAGACTGGCAGATCCAAACAGGCATCTCGGAGCATTCATCCTGCCTCCAGAGGACCAAGAATTTGTTAGAATGCTATATCTGTATATCCTGTACGTAGTAAATACAAGAAGCTCAGTGCCCACTGCCAAGGACTCTTTGTCAGAGAAAATGCATAATTCGTCTGACATCATTCTCGGAAGGTGCATCCATCGACTACGAATTGGGTCGAAAGCATCCCATTCAAGCAAGTTGCAAGAAAAATAAATCCAGTGCTCGACAATACCATTCTGTCTCCTCATTTTATAGAGCTCACCGGTTTTAATCAATGATTGAAAACTCTTATTCAATGAGGCAATGGAACCATAATCAGATCTTGCGCAACGAATAAGACAGTTAATTGACATATCCCTGCCAATGGAGTTGATAAGGGAATTTGAATGTGAAGAATCCCCAGCATGACGTTGATTATCAGATTCTTCACACAAAAAAGCCTGATGTACACTGCCTTCCTCTCGTCTGAGATCTTCTTTTGTATCATAATATAGGACACCCTCTTCCACATTACCAGTGTTGAAAACACTCCTATCATCGGACTGTCCATCTTCTTGTCTGCAATCTTCTTTCATATCATCATACAGGAGACCCTCTTCAACATCAACAATGTCGGAAACACTCCTACCACCAGACTTTCCTTCTTCTTGTCCGCGATCTCCTTCTGTATCATCATATGGGAGATCCTTTCCATGCCAATCCCAAGAAGTTTCGTCTGGCGTATCGAACCGCTTGAAACTTCGCTGATAATCCTCCATGTCAGCATCGCGCCGGCGCTTGCCGCAGCCCCCGGCGCGGCCGCCGCCGCAGATTTCCACCTCGAGCCTACAAGTCTGGCGAGACCAGTTGGTCTCCGGCTGGCAGGAGCTCGAGAACATCCTCGGAACCAGACAGGAACGCCCCTCCAACATGTCTCCTTGTATCTATCAACAAGCAGGGTAACCGAAGTCACTCACAGAACCCAAGTCAATCCAAAGGCTACTCTATCCGTTACAGTCGCAACCAGCAAGCGAAAAAAAAAACGACCCGACCCTGCGCAGACTCCGAATTAACTCGACAGTCAACTCTACCTTCGAGGCAGGAGAAACCGCAAATGTCCTCGAAACAGCGAGCATTCAAGCATCGATTTCTCGTCCATCTACCTCAAATTAACTCCCGAAAAAACCGCCCTTTTAATTAAGAAATCAATCGATTCATCGCCCCCGAACCAAACAAGTAACCGATTCGAACTAAAACAAACCGCAAACAAAACCCAAAAAAAAAAGAACGGTGCAAAAAAAATTCACCAAGCATCGATACCAAAACACCACCGCAAAACTAGAAAAAGCCCTCGCCGCAGTCGCCGCTCGGCAGAACAGTAATCCGAGCCGAGAAATCAAGCGCGCGACCGGGAGATCCAGCCGATTCGATCGAACCCGCCCGCAACCGCGAATCGGAGATCCGACGGCCGAGCACGGCGGCTCCCGGAAGCACGAGAGGGAGAGTGGGAGGGAGAAGACGAAGACGGGAGAGACGGAGGAGGGATCGACAAGGAGAGACTCGGCGGCTTACTGATTGGTTGCGGGAGAGATGAAGGGAGGGGCTTGATTGGATCGCCTTCAACCCTCCTAACCCTCCTCCTCCTCCTCCTCCTCCAGCTATCTCTCCTTCTTCCCCTCTTCGCTGCGCAGCTTCTGTTCTTCGCGTTCTCTCTCTCTCTCTACTTTCTCTTTCTAGTCGTCCTCTAGATTTTCTCTGCAAATCAGAGCAGCTTCAGATGCGGCCGTGGAGCTCCGGATTTTGCCCAAAGACGGAAAAATATGATTTAAAAGAAAAGGGAAAAGAAAAAAAAAAAGGATATCGAGCTTTCTGTTTTATTTACACGTCGACAGGTGTATCGATTCATTGTTATTAGCGAGATGGATTGCCCCCCTCCACTTTCGCCTAATTGCGTTTTACCCCCTTCGAGGCGGCCGAGTTCAGTCCTTCGCCTGAGAAGAAATAGAGAAAAACGGGGTCTGATCCATAAATAAATCAAAATTGAGAGAGCAAGACGAGTCAAGGTTAAATTAGAGTGGCGATATCTTTAATTTCGGTAGTGAAAAACTTACATAAATGTACATTCTAACTTTGTCGTCGTTGAAATTTATCTATATTTAATTGCATCACACATCCTGCATTTTTTTTGCACGTTAACCTAATTACAAACATATAATTTGACTCAATTGACTTTAAAAATAAAAAAATTGATATGATTTTTAAAATGGAAATTAGGTTAGATTACAGAGCAAAGCCAACCCCTCATCGAGTCTATCGTTTCTTCACTTTGCAATCTTTTATCCCGTTATTATTATATGGTATTAGCCTCTCGATTTCGAAGCTACCCACCATCAAAATATCATATTATTACTAGCAACTTGATCAAAATATCCTTTCGATATCATAAGATTACTTGTCTAAAGGTTTAGAAAATCAACAGTAAACCAACGTGGTATTATATCGACATTGCCAACTAGCTCGAGAATTAAAAAAGAAAAAAAAAAAAAAAAAAGGAAGACCGGTCGGACCGAAAGTAACCTCAAGTCAAATCAAAGGATCCACTAATAGCACTTCTCTTTACGAGGAAAATGATCTCTCCTCCCTTCTCTCTCTCTCTATCTCTAAAAGATAACGAGCTTTTTCCATAATTAATGTCTTATAGTTGTCACATGACTCGTGATTTGGCCCTTTCTTTACCTCCATCAAGAAGTACTTAGACCATAAGAAACCTTAATTCTTTTTCGAAAAAGAAAAAAGGAACACTTTTACGTGAACGGTCCACTATTTATCCGAAGGTTTTAACCACCCATTTTTTTTCGAATAATTATTGGATCGACGGTGGACTAAGCGGCTCGTTAAAATTATATATTATCCACGGTCGACGAAAGTCATAATATTTTTTTTTTTTTTTCTGTTGGGTCAGAATGAAAGTCATAATTTAGTCGGCGTTTTCTAAATGTCCTGAAAGCGGGGCCCCGCGAAGGAAAAGATAAGAGAGCGCCGCGTTTCTAACGATGCCCTCCACCACTCCCAGCTAAGCACGCGACCCCACTTTTTAATCAGAGTGCGCAATCGACCGATTTTAATTTTTAATTAAATCTCCTCGGTGGACCTCCAATGAGGTTTTGGCATACCGTCGATCCTGACCATGTCTAGTTTACATTTAAAAAAAAAAGACTAAAAAAAAAATTAGAATCAACGAGTCTCTTCAGACTCAGGTCTTGCATCATTCTGCAATTACTAATCATAAAAAAAAAAAAAAAAAAAAAGCTACTTGGGGGGTTCGCACGTGGCCATCCTTCCAAACATGAAAAGGGGAGGTGAGGTTCAAATCCCCATCTTCTCGGGGGATGGAGGTAAGGATGCGTAAGTTTGAGAGTGGGTTTACTCCCACGATTAGTTTGCGAGTCAAGGAAAAGTATAGAGTAGGAATAGAAGAGACCGAAAAAAAAAAAAATCATAAAAAAAAATGAGAATAATACTACAAAAAAACCTTCAATTACGATATAGATGTTCCGATTATTATTATTATTATTATTATTATTATTATTATTATTATTATTATTATTTTGTGTTGCAAAAGAATCTAAACTTACCTATTATGATATGAGTATCCTAAACTTCTTTTGGTGTCATAAAAAATATAAAGTTTGAAGTATTTTTATCACAGTGGACATAATTTTGGGTTTTTTTTTTAACTTTGTAGTGACATTTCTTGAAAAGTATAATGTTTTGGCTGAGCTCTCTTATTTAATACCTATAAATTTTTACCCTACGTCATGGCAATTAAATGAATTTGCTACAGTTTTGATGTTTTCATTTTGGTTTACTTTTTTTTAGAATGTAGGAGGATTCGCTTTGAATTATATTTTTCTTTTTTAGTTTTTCAATTTTCGTTTTCAACTCTTTTTAGATTCGCTTTGAATTATATTTTTCTTCTTTAGTTTTACAATTTTTGTTTCCAACTCTTTTCTTTTTTTAGCTATCTCCGTGGTCCAAAGAAGGCTATATGGGGGAAAAAGCGACTGTTAAGCACGCATGACCATTTTGTAAAATAATTTTTCCATATTTCATACAAGCATTAGATTCGTATCAGAAAATAAAGAATAGAAGCCAATTTTTTTTAACACTGCGACTTAAATAATTTTTCAAATTTTTTTTTCCAAACAATTTCCACGATTACTTTTTTTTAAGTGTATTAATTCTGCAAAATGCACGAGCTTTCGTCATAGGTTAACATAAAATCAAAGTGGCAAAAAGGAGACTTCCATTTTTTTTAATGACGGTTGTACTTATATTCTGAAATAGAACAGTTCGACATCGATTTTCATCGCGAAATTCCACTGTACTTGTCCATTAAGAATCGAGTTCTTTTTTTTTTTTTTTTTTTGGTTTTTTGTATTAAACTAATCGAGCGTCCTCACATGATTCATGTAATATTCCTCCTCAAAGAACGAGTCAACGCCCCCTCCAATGGTGCGAGCCCACGTGGCGATCGCTCGTGTAAAGACGTGTCGTCATGTGGAGCGTTATTGGACGGCGCAAAAGGTGTTGAAAAGAAAAATGGCGGAATTCGCAACTAGTGCACCGCACCCACTCGGCATTTCTCTTTTGGCACGATACGATTAGAATAATCTCTACAATTAAAAAAAAAAAAAGCAAAAAAGAATAAAGAATTATTTTTAAAGCTGATAATTGAAGGGAGATTCGACTCTAAAACTGACGGGTAGATGAATATTACGGCTCCATTTATTTTATAAAAAATGAATTGAAAATTGATCGTCTCTATCATTAAGATAATTGGTTAATGAAAAATTTTCATTACTTTTATAGATAATAAAAATATTTTTCGTTCGTTCAATTTTTATAAACAATATAGAAATAATTATTTATTCATTTTTCAGCAAAACAAATGGAGTCAATGTTTATAAATACATCTGAACTCGGTAGACAAGGCGATGCGCCATGTTTACTGCTCTAAAACCCCTCGTATTTCTATCTTTTTTTTTTTAATTTTCCAAAAAGGAAAGGGTTTATTTAATAACTGCCTGAGAAGGGACGGAGAATAAGAGTACAATTGAAAGTGCAACTTTATAGGGATGCTGATTCTCCACCAAAATTAAAAAAAATAATAATAAAAAATATGGGGGTGGGGGGTGATAATCAAGTGTTTTTTTGGAGAATCGAAAGCAAAGCTGGAGACATCACTGGCCCACATATTGAGCGAAAGCTCTCGACTCCAGAAAAAAAGAAAAGAGGGTCTGACCAAAATAAAAATAAAAATAAAAAGTATTAAGAAAAGGAGAGTAGGAAAAGGACAGAGAAGAGCAAATGATTTCAATTAATACTAATAAAATTATTGAAATGATAGTTTTGCACTAGTGGTTTTCCAAATCTGCGCGCTGAGGGGAGGAGGATTGGCAGGTTTCAACCTCGCACCCATGTGACATGTCCGATCATGCGTGTGGGGTCGGCTATATTTAATCGAATAAAATATTTAAAAAGTTATGGACTTTCATTCCCAAATAAATCTTTCTTTCTTTTTTATTTAATTCCGAAAATACGTCGCTCCATCGGCTATTTTACTAAATTGGGCTCGCCATTGCCGTGCCACTTTTGGAAATTGGGTTAGTAATCGCTCGGCAGCCGAGTTGGCCAATCCACCGAGCCATGCCAGCCCGTGCGTGGCCCTAGCCAGCCGTGTCTCGAGCCCGGTATCTTCAAGAATTACATTAATTTTTAATAGAAAAACTCAGAAAAAAATTGATTCTCAAGTATTAAAAGTAGATATGTTAAATGGGTGATCGGGTCGAGTTTAGGTGGGGTCATAAATGATCCAACCCAAATCAATCCATTTAACCGGTCTATAATCCATTTATCATAGTGCAAAATTCTTGACCTATCCTAACCTTATCCATACTCGACCCATTTAATTAAGCTTAAGAAAGCTTATTTCTTATGATTTTTTTTCAAAAAAAATTGTATTGCTAAAATTCTTTTATGCAATACAAATTTAATGGACAATTTTATAATTTTTTACTTTTTTAAATCGATTTTTTGATTATTTTTATTTTTTAAGAATATAAATTTTCTCTATTCTTTTTCTTTTTCTTCTTTTTCAGCGGGCGGCGATCGACCACAGGTGAGCCTCTAACTTACCAGGCTTGCTTGACACTAGCAAGCTCAAGCCTCGCCGGCTATCATCATGCCAGCCACCAACTAAGGAAGGAGGAAAAAGAGAGAAAAAAAAGTAAAGAAAAAAGAATAAGAAAATATAATTTAAATATAATAATAATTATAAATTTCAATATTTATAAAAATATATATATTGTTATAAAGTTAAAGAGGGAGAGAGAGATTGTGAGGCTTTAGTTGAAAATGAGTTCTAAATCCAACCCATTTAAAATTCATTTATCTTAAATCTTTAATTTTTAAACCCATTTATCTAGTTTCTTTAAAAAATAAGTGACTTATATATGACCAATTTATGTTTTAAATGGCTTATATATGGGTCTAAGACCTATATTGCCATCTCTAATTAAAAGCAGTGCAGATTAATCTTTTTATTTTCAAAATATGAAAAGAAGCAAAAATTTTAAGATTAATGCCATAAAAAATTCTAAACCAATATATCCGTAACAAATTTACTTAAAACTAATTTTTTGATCATAAAAGCTCCAAATTGGTACACCTTTAAACAAATTTATCCTCTACTAATTTTTTTAAAATTTTACCATTAAGTTGTTAAGTTAGATGACATATGATAGTTAATCGGTGTATCGGTTTGTGATTTTATTTTCTATTTGTCACACTTGTAACAATTTCTTGGTTTTTTATGGTATCACTTCAATTTACGGAGAATATATTTGTCACAAAAGTAACTTTTTTTGGGATTAGTTTTGATATGGACATCGAGTCATATAAAGAAGGTGGTGCTAGGGACCCATTGTCTATTCCTATTAGTTCAATTACTCGAGCGTGGGCAAGCAATTCATACAAGCTGTTTACAAATCTTGGCGTGATATTTGGCGTTGAGATGACCTTAGATCAAATCTTGAAGAATTTTGGAAAATTTGCGCAATTTGATTTGGTCACCAAATATTTGACCAAGTAAAAAAAAATCATTTTATTGTTTAGATATTTTCTTGAATATGATCCATTAGATTTCTATGGCTGGTTTTAGGGTTTGTGTGGCAACTAGAAGGCCTATATTAAGGACTGACCGACTTTCTTTGGGAAACATATATATTTTATTTTTGAGGAAAATAATTGAAATGTTATCTTATACTATTATTTTGAGGAGTTGAACTTATCAAGATTTTGTTGTGACGGTCGATTCGATTTATCAAGCAAGATAGCGAATTCTTTCACTCGTGGCGTCTATAACGTTGGTTGGTTGACACACATTCATCAATATGTCACGTGCCAATCACAGGTTTGATTGAAGGTCGATGTTCGCAATCAGCACCATCCGGACCTTTGTAAAATGATATTTCCACGACAATTCACATCAAGTTTGGTATAAATTTATCACATCCGTATCATTTTGGGGGTTTTTTTTTATAGTTATTTGTAGTAAATTTGTCATAAGAATATAATTTTTCTTAATCAAAAAATTAATTTTGAGTAAATTTATCACATATATATTAATTTGAGATTTTTCGTAGTCTTAACCCTAAATCTTAAAATGAAAGAAAAAATTACACGTACAAGTGCCTTAATAGCGAAGAATTACGCCGCGAGAATGCCCGATCAATTCAGTACTGTTTTCCCGAAAAACCTAAAAATACGAGAATTATATTCCAAGTTCGAGTGAGTGGCGCATTGACAAGAGTGGCCACAGCGTTTACCATCATCACTTTTGACCGTCAACCGGGCTTTGAAGTTGGAGCCCGAAATGTTAGGCCCGATCCAGTACTCTTAAAGCCCGGCCCGTTGCAGACCTCCTCGGCGTCTCAATTCGGTCCAGGCAACCCGGCGATCTCGTCGTCGTCGTCGGCTCGCGGAACCAGACGGAGCAGCGAGCATGAGGCCTTTCAATGGCGGATCCTCCATCGCATTTCTCGTCCTGGCGATCGCCGCCGGCGCGCTCGCCGAGTCGCAAGGGCCCCAACTCGGATCGGCTCGCGTCGTTTTCCAGGTTTCTCGCTCCCCGTTCCTCGATCGATTCGCGGGATGTCCGGGCAAGTTTTTCGGTTCCGGAATTGACGGTGACCGCTTTCGTCTGTCCGCCTGTAGACTAATTACGGGGACATCGAGTTCGGGTTCTTTCCGGGCGTCGCTCCGAGGACGGTGGATCACATCTTCAAGCTCGTCCGCCTCGGGGGCTATAACACCAATCACTTCTTCCGGGTATGCTCACCGAGAGCTCGCAGCCTGCGACCCTTTCTTTTGTTTTTTTTTGGTTGGGATGTCTTGGGCTCGATGCAGTTCGCGGTACTGATGAAGATGATGCGCGTGATGGAAATGAAATAGGTGGATAAAGGTTTTGTTGCCCAAGTGGCTGATGTTGCCAACGGGAGAACCGCGCCCATGAATGATGAACAGAGAACGGAAGCCGAGAAAACTATCGTCGGGGAGTTCAGTGATGTCAAGCATGTCAGGGGCATTCTTTCCATGGGGAGGTAAAAGAAAAATGTTTGCTTTTTGATGGGTACGGGACACTTTACTCTCCAATGAGGATTACAGTCAAATGACTCGCTATTGCTTAAGAAATTCTTCAACGTGGGACTTGTGTGCTGTAACAGTGCAGTAAAATTGAGTTCTCTGATTAAGTTTTTCTGCTGTGGTAGCTATAGACTCAGGGAATGTGCTTTTGCGAAGTGTTTATGGTTCTTGGTACATCAGCATTCTGGGTTTCAACGGGGGTTGCTGCTATATGATTTTGAGATCGCCCAGTGGATGTTGAACTCCACCGATACGAGACATTTCATGCTTCGACGTATTCTGTTTCTGTAGAAACTGATAAAGTCCCTTGAAGGTGTAGAGTGGTGGACATACATTTAACTAAGAGTAATATATGACTAGGTTTTGTGAAGCTTAAAGTATAATTTGCTGAACATATGAGATCCTCCAAATCAAATGATATAGATGAAATCTCTGATTGCTGTATTCAACCCGATAAATTTATCAATTGAATATGTCTAAGAACAAAAAGGCGTCAGATTGAGCTGTTTGAGCATGTCATTTTTCCTTGGATATTTTGTATTGGCCAAGAACTCAGGATGAGGGTCTTAAGAAGTTCAGATGGTTTAGAAAAGAGCTAATTATCTAAGAGGTGAGATTTAGATTAACAAGGATCTTGGAGAATCGAGAGGTCAGATATCTAAAGACATGGATTTGTCTTCTCTACAATGGACAATCTAATTGCTGGATCGCATCAACGTTCATTGTTTGCTCCCATGAATCTTTTGCTCGCAGGGTGAATTACAAGAAGTTTGGGAGAAACTTAGGTTGACCCTGACTAATTCTTGTTGAGGTTGATAGTTTTCTTCTCTTGGTTATGTCCGTATTTTGATGCATGAACTGTCCTAGCGACAAATTCTGACATTTTCTTTTAGTTATCTTCTGGGGGTTACGTTCAACTTAAAACCTTATGAAAACTTCCTCTCTTAACTCATATTAAAGTCCACATTTTTGGGGCGGAACTTTCTTGGTACTTTTACGGATTATTTTTGTTTAATGTTTAAAACACAGGAAACTTGATAAACTTGTATCAAAGGTTGTTAAGTCAAATTTGTTTGTAGATATGACGATCCAAACAGCGCACAATCCTCTTTCTCAATACTTCTCGGAGACGCTCCGCATCTTGATGGCAAGGTATGCCAATGCTAGTTCAAATGATTAGCCTTATTGCATGAGAATTTTTGCAAATTGACTAAGGATCATTTCTGTTATGCTGGTGTGGATGAACTTCAGTATGCTATATTTGGTAGAGTTACCAAAGGTGACGAGACATTGAAAAAGCTTGAGCAGCTACCTACTCGCCGTGAAGGGATGTTTGTAATGGTATCTTCCTACTCTTCTTGCCTACTATTCAATAATAAACTTTGTATTACTAATTGAGAGGTCATATTCCATACGATGAATATGTTGGAACAGGACACTAGGAAATGTCCTGAAGATGTAATGGAACTTATGGCCGTAAAAAGCACATACTCAATTACTGGGCACATCCATTTCAACACTCCTTCCCTTGCATAGTCTCTTTCACTGTTACAATTGCAATAGGGCATGTTAATCTAGGGCCAAATAATTTCTTAGAGTGCATTTGTTTGCAAACAGTGTATCACACCATAACGATTCTGTTCTTAGAGACATTTAACAGCTTTTTAGCATAATACGTGTGGTAATCTCATGATAGAACTGGGCCTCTATCAACTGTCACATGCATATATGAATCATAGCTAGAGCATTTTGTGCACCACTATTTTCAAATTCTATCTTTATGCCTCCAATATAAATTTTTGGTAAAGTAGTGAACATCATTTCATAGATGAATTTTGGTATTATACTTCTTTACTGGAACCTTATGTAATTGTCAATTTATTCTCTTGGTATTATGATGCCCCCTAGAGATACATAGTAATTGCTCTCTATAATATAATTGTTGTCAAGCTGTCTCTGATGTTCTTATCGTTTTCCTTTTCCAGCCAACTGAACGCATCACAATTCTATCATCATATTATTATGGTAAGAGCAATAAATTTGTGACTGTTTGCTTAATTTTGCTAATTATGAATACTCCCTGCTTTTACATCACTCACTTTCATTAAGGTTCACTTATCTTTGTATAGGAAGAAAGATGAGTGATATGCTATTGAGTTTTGGTTGCAGAAAGAGCCATATGGCTTTGCGTTTGTGCAAACATGTATTCAGGTGGCATTCTCTGCATATGACACCATCATAACAATTGGAGGTGGTTTGCTTGTGGCAATTTGTGATTTTCATGGTCAATGTGTACCTGCTACCTATGTATGCAGAGATTGTTTTTTTGGCTCTCGCCTTTACATTCTCATGGTAGAACTTTCATTTGGGCCTTGGTCTATGCTAGGTGGAGTGGTTATTTTATTTCTTTTGATTTGCTGGGTTTGATCTCAGTCCCAACTAAACTTTGTCCTGCTATTTCTGCTCACGTGGGGATAGCTATCACTTGATCTGGGTAGCATCACTTCTACCATCTTTACTCTTACATATGCCTTTGAATGGTCTTAGAATTTTATTTCTTGATGCTCCTTCAGTGTGTAGCCCTTGCAATTTCTGTGAACAAATTATATATGTACAGTTTATTTGTTTTTTTTTTTTTTTTTTTTTTTTTTTGGATTTAAGTAAAACTTATTCTTTTGCTTTCCTGCCAAAACTAAAAATATTATCCAATTTTTTTAAAAAAATATGAAAAAAATATATGGGAATATAAGTGTCAACATTTGTATGGTGTGACAGTTTAGGGTTAATAAAGGTCAAAGTATGTCTGCTGCAAGATTTAAATTATGCAACAATCGAAAAGCAAAACTCTATCCAGACACACTTTATATCATCATAGCTATTCTCCTCCCCTTTAAGGCCTTTTATAGCCAGTATGCCAAGATAACCACAATGTCCGGTTATGTGCTCATTAGTCTTCCATTTAGGTGCTTCTAATGTATGAAAGAGAAGGTGGCATTATCTCAACCACCTAAATAGCACTTCGCACATAAGAGCAAGCAAATGATCTTTGCGTTTTATTAGCAATGGTTTATCAGTGAAGTTTGCTATCTGTTAGAATAAGTATTTCAGATCAATGTCAGAAGCTCACTGGTTTTGCTGGTAATCGCTACAACCATAAGACGCTCAACAGTTTTGATTGACCAGGCTAATAGACTCTGTGCTTATTTTGCCATTCAGATACTGGGGCTGAGAGTTGTGAAGAGGAGAATTCAACTTTGAGGCGCAGGCTTGCTGCTTCAGCTGTTGAGGTAGAGAGACAGGTAAACAAAAGTCTAAATGCAGCTTCCACGACATTTTTGTTTGATCTTTGCGGTAATGTGGACCCTGTGTTTCATTTTCCAGAGGATGAAATGCTTCCCATGATGCTTTCTAGATCATTGGAAGGAAGTGGTCTGATTTCCTTATCATTCATCCATTGTGCTTTGATGCATCCTCAGTGTACTGCTTTTAGCTATGTATAGATCAAGTCAACTCATTGAAGATATGAGGAAGGAAGATTCAACTGTTCCATTGATTCTGTAAGTTTAACAAAAAGCATGAAGATGAAGGTTACTTTGTGAGAACATTCTTGTCCACTAAGCTGATATTGTTAGTGGATTTACTTGAGAGGTGAGAAATGAAAGATCAAGTTGGGAACTCAAGCCATTTATCCACATATATATATTTTGTTCCTGAATGCTGTTTATTCAGCCACTATGAAGCATTGTTATAATGCTTGAGTGTTTTGTTTGGTATTGTTTCTTTAGAAGAAATCTATAGCAAATTTTTAATGGAAAGTCTCAGTTTCCATCTCCTCGATGATTGATGAATGGATTTACTTGGGAAGAGCAAGGTAAACTGATCACGTGCAGTATGTTCCATGTCCTTTCTCTGGTCTGAACACTCTCTTTGTGGTGGCAACAATGATATGAAGTCGTCGTTAGGAAAGCAAAACAAACATCGATTATATAAGAGATGTACAATAAAGCTAAGGATTTTGTAAAACCAAGCTATTGTTGTTCTGACATATCTGTTCTCTCCTTAATATGGTTATGCACTTGAGATTTTCTAGTATTCACATAATGCTTTATCACAAGCTCGGAACTGGAGGACTTCGTCAGAGAATGAAAAAACACAAAAAGACAAGAAACTACAGCGAAAGATGCTTCAGCATCACATGCTGCCTTTAATCTTTCATGACCAATGCCTGTGTTACTCAGAGACACACCCTAATCAGCAAGGGCTTCAAGAGGCATATCCATTGTCAGCTTTTCAAGAACATGACAAGTGAGATGTGTGCTGCCTGTTGTCAGGGAAACCTCACTTGTGTGTTGCCTGTTGTTAGGGGAACCGGCGTGAGGATTTCGTGCACAAGGTTGTTCATTCAACCTCGTAACAGGCCAAACTACTGGCAAGAGCACGGACGATTATAAGGCTATGCAAAAATCTAAGTTTTGCATCACAGTATCCACTTTTTCCTGGGGTGGAAGTTAGCAGGCTGAGTAGGGTACCCGGTTAATGTTTGAGGCTCTTGAGCCTTTTCTCAAGGGGGCCGTGGCTGTACTTGTGGCCGGCTTTTATGACAAGGCAAGGACAACCCACTGCGGTCGATGTGGATTCGACATGGGCATCTTGTATATGTGTGTGCAGTTTTGATTCCCTATCATATGAGACTGTGTATATACATGTTAAACCTACCCCAAGAGCGTTCTCCCATTCTCACCGTGTGTGGATTTAATCGGCTTGGGCATGCACTTAGAAGGGGTGAGCACGGTCCTAGTCCAACCTAGAACTGGACTGGACCAGCCGGTTCCCATTTCCCAAAATTGGGGAACGGCGATTTAGTTTTAAGTTCTGTACAAGGAACTGGACTGGCTGAATTGCCCGGATTGGATTGGTATGCCTTAATTTTCTTTTTCTTTTTATATTTTCTAAAGTAAAGCTGAAGCTGCATCGGTGGTGCGGTCAAAAGAAAACCCCAGCAAGGTGCCTTCAAGTCAAAGGGAAGCTCATAGTCCATGTAATTGTCATATGCTCCATGTGATATGGATAAGGAGATTCATGTGATATTCATCTCGATTGAGAGGAACAAAAGGGCATAAGGGACGGATTTGTTGGGACATATGGGCCTTTTTGGACCTTGTCATAGAAAACATAAAAGTAACACGAAGAGACCCTAAGGAATGTATGAGATTCTATTCCAACATCGCTAGGTTGATTGGGTTAAATTGACTTAAGCCAAAGAAAAACAAGAAAGAAGACACTATCTGTTCTTGGGTGGACAAGTTTAGTTTCTAGTTCCACAAACTGAAAACCAATCCTATCTAGTCCGGTTCTTGATTGCGGGCTGTGTTCTACAGTGGAAACCGACACATCTTGAAAATGATTACTCCTAATGCTTGGATAAAATTCGTCATGCCATCAACTATGAATAAACCTAGCATCAATAGGGTAAACGACAGATCCCGCAAGTGTCTCATCGCTGAATTGGATTGGGATAATGACTAATCTACCGACTTCTACCATGCTGCCACAGGACTTCAAGGTTATGTCCAAAACGAGGCATCAAGTGGGGGTCATCAAATTCAATTCCAAAACCCCACATGCTGTCGGATGCTTGTAGAAATCAATGCTTCGCTCGAAGCCTCGCGTGGTTGTACTCAAATAAGAACAAAACATGTACGCAAGCTGATTTTGGGGTGGGGGTGTTCCCATGTTCATCCAAAGAGTCAACTGTAGCATCAACAGGGACGAGAACCGACTGACGAAACCGAACGCATTGTCCTTATACATGTATTCACTTTTGAACCAAAGTACATCTTCCTGTTGTTAATTCCAGCTTAGAGGATTAGCGTTCTTTCATTTTTGGTCACACAGGCGCATGGGCTAACCTATCTGTTGGTTTGTCGTTGCCAACGGCTGCTCAGAAACTTCAAGATATGGTGGTTGCCGAAAAGATTCGAGATGATGTGGCTCTTCTTGTCTACATTGAAGCAAATTTACTCGAATGGATTCCCAAAGAGCCAGGTCTCTGCTAAGAACGAACGATGTTCTCCTGTTAGTGTGGTGAAAATAAGCCATTCGCTGTGGGACACGAGTTAAAGTTGGATATCGTTTGACCATGTCACCCATGATATCTACCAAATGATTCTATAAAGGTCATCTTTATTAATGTACATTGCGGTTAGGATCTAGGCCGCGGTGAATCCCACTAGGCCACGGGACTTCGGTGTCGGGTTCGGGAAGGCATCTTAAGACTCTCGCATGGGTTGAAACTACGATAGCATCTCATTGTTTGGTCGTTTTCAACCGACCTTCTTTAGATTTGAATGTCACCTCAAGACCACGCTTACAAAATCTTTCTTCTCATCATTGGTCACGACCCTGTTCCCAATTCACGAGCCTTGTTTTTAAGTTCTCCCCGTTTGGTTATGTAGCCAGGGAAAATGACTTTTCGGCGAGGTTAAGGACAAATCTCGAACAAAATCTTGGACAAGATCTGGAACTTGTTCGCTCGAGGCAAGGATCGAGAGAGGCTCTTGTTGGGTTTACGCGTCTTTGTTTCCATGTTCAAGAAATAACATGAGTTGACAGTCGAAATCGATTGAGGGAAAAGAGCGTGACCGATTTGAACTTTCAAATCGAGCTCCGATTTCACGTATAAATGGCAATTTATCGACATTGCTCCTGAAAAATAAAATCAGTAAATTAGAAACTCTTCCATGACATTTATAGGTCAGAAACGTGTGGTCCAGAGAGACCTATGGTACTCTCTGTGCATGCATTAAAAGAGCTTGTTGGGGTCACGACGGGGGGTCGTGCCTTACTCCCTCCGCGTATTTAACCTACGAAACGTGTCCTTAACCTACGCAGCTTCTGGAATTCATTCCTTTTACTCAGTAAGTCTCTGTAAATTTCTTTGCTCGAATTCCTCGTCTTCAATCTTCGGTTAACCTTGAAAAAGAATTCTCTCTTCGACTGATGGACCGGGAGCTTGAAGACTACCCAACAGATTTCAATGTCTAATCGTTAGGTTAGGAAGCATCGACACTCTTTGGGAGTTTTTGTATCGTGTCTGACACGTGATCAGCAAGTGTTGGAAAATCAAACGCGCGGTCAATAGAGGTCGGAGAATCAAACACGTGTTCAACTCTCCCGACACCCAAATAAAAAAAATAAAATATAATAACAATAATAAAGAAGGAAAGAAGAAAAATCTAGTCTTCTATTATTTTCTAACTCTCACTTTTTGTGATGATTTATCATCAATATACATTTAACACACAACGTGTCCCAACGTGTTTGAATTATCTTCTTTTTTAAAAATAACGTGTTAGTATGTTGTGCCTTGTTGTGTGTCGCATGTTGGTGTCGGTATTGATGCTACTTAGTCTTTAGGACAGTTTGAAGATGAGCCACATATAGGGATTTTAGGTGAAAGAAGTTCTACATTGGGGATGTGGTACAACGTGGAGTAGTAAATACCTCGTAATCAACTTCTAACTCATCATCTTAAGTTTTTAAGTGAACATTTAATTGCATCTATTAATAGGCTTAGACTTGGATTCCCTTTCGGTGATCTTTTTTTTGGTAAAGCCCTTTCGATGATCTTCTCATGTAAAGGTATTGAATTTTTGCTATGTCAACCCAACAAGTGGTATTAGAGTCAATAGCAAATTATAACGGGGGTTGGTGATTGGTGAATGGCTCAAGGAAGGAATCTCATGTGAGAATCCATAATCGAGGTGGTAGATGATTTCCTCCTTCTGGCCACACTTGGCTTTTGGCCAAGGCGATTGACATAAAATCCGAAGCACGGATGTCGTTCCTTTTCTCAACGTCTCTACCAAACTAGGCCGGGCAAAGATGGAGATTTCAAACATATTTCTCGATACTTATCCTCACATATTAGCTTAAGCCCTACACAGAAATATAGTCTATCATGTTGACGTGATCATAGGACAGTGCAAACGATCAATTAACAATAGCAGACATGCTCATCAACATGTGAAATACCAACAAGAGAGAATGCTCGGTGTAGAACTCCCGACCAATTCATCGATGCTACATTAAATGACAGTTTGTCCAAAAGCTGAAGTGGTTGGGGAATGCAAATACACATGTCCCACAAGAATCTTGCGCAACGACTGGGAAAGCTTCCGTGCGCTCTTAGCCTCTTACTTCCTGTCCCCTCGTGTGAGGAAATATGATTGAATGTTTGGGAAATTATTCAAAAAGTCCTAAACCTATTATACTATAGTCAATTTAATTTTAAACTTTTTGTCAACTAAATTTATAAGGTTCAGCTTGGGCACGTTTAATCCTCTTTTCCAGTTCTAGGAGTCTAAAAAGGTTGAATTCTAATAGTTACTCCAAAAGTACAAATATTGACTTTTTAAAAGTGTAAAACCTACTATCGCATAGAACTCGATTTCTTTCTACAACAACCCACTATAAACTAACTATTTGCGGTACCACAAACGGTAGTTCCCACATCTTTTACACATGGTACATAAGATACTCTTCCTACATTATAAATCACCTTTAAGTGTAAATAAAAGTCCCCTGGCACAGTTTGCCTCTCACTAGATCAATCCCTTGACTCTAAGTACAACCACTTCTCTCGTGTGTTTATAAATGGGTTTGTCACTTTCATAAAGGAAGAATTGTCCGACCAGTTTTAAATTTTTGTATGGATGTCAAATCAATCCTAAAATCAATTGAGTCATAATTTTTTATGTGAAATTTCAATCCCTTGGGCCAATTTCAAGTTTAAATAGAGACGGACTCAAAAACCCCTTTAGAATGTGCAATTTCTCTTCTTGTTGCCCTCTTTGACTCTACAAGTTTTGGCTTAGTTTTCTACAACTTTTTGGCTACGTTTTCTACAACTTAAAGATCCAAATGTACACAACCTTTTCTCAATCTGGGTTGTCACCAAAATTTTCTTTTGATGGCAAATAATCTTTTATTAATGGCAGGTTTGTTCACCTTATCTCACCAGTCTCTTTCTCTTGAGCCAATTGGTCCGTGTTTTTAACATATACAATCGTGGAATCTCATCCTTTAATGCTATATATAGAGAGAGAGAGAGAGATTACTCCGCGATCAAATCTGGCTGTTTTGCAGAACCTAACATGTTGGTTCTACATCCCTTTTTTCACCAACTTCTAGACATAGTGAAATTTTCTTGAAGTGCTTGCAGAATCAGAACGAACCCTCTGCACGGTTTAAATGCACGAGCAGAAATTTTTAAATGCACAGCAGAAATTTTGCAATCATCAAAATGCTCTAGCACATCTTCCAAAAGATAAAAAAAATATACATATTTTTACTTATAGAGATCACACACCAAAATGCACAGATTTTCTCTCTCTCTCTCTCTCCCCATCGCGCATGACTTTCATTTCTTAGCGCGAATGCGACTACTCATTGTAAGGTTGCCTACTCATTGCCAGATTTTCAGAAACACGTGTTTATTCAATCACTCTTGTTTCTTTCTTTGCTTGTACTGTAGATTAAAGACTACCATCCAATCTTTTTCCTGTTACTATTGTCCATACGTTTGCCTAATCAATCAATGCCCCGGGTCTCAAAAGAAAGTGAATATGCCTTCATGATTTTAATACAGAGAAGCTAGATTTATTACACGAAATTTTTTCAAAAAATCATAAATCTATTACGCTTTTACCAATTTATTTCTAAACCTTTCAATTTTATAAATTGAGTCTTAAACATTTTCATATTTTACCAATTGAGTCAATTTGACCAATTTTGATCAGAATTCGTTGACGTGGATGTTAATCATATCATGTGACACGGCCAGTACTGACATGAACATTTTAAAATAATTTTTTTCTTTTTTTATTTCCCTATTCTTTGCTGCTTTTTTTTTTTTTTTTTGGGAGAGGGTTGCTGGCCGGCTTGGTCATAGATAAGGAGCCGCAATGACTTTGCTTGGGACCGGCAAAGGCCAAGCCCTCGCTTGGCTAGATCTGGTGAGGGCATTGCGGCCCTCGCCAATTCTTAGCCAAGCCCTTCCTTTGGCTGGCGAGGGCATCGCCACCCTTGCCCAGAGCTGGCAAGTAGCATGACACCTTGGCCAAGAGTTGGCAAGTGGTGTGACACCCTTGCTGGTCCTCTCCAAACCCCCTGCCCAAAAAAAAAAAAAAAAAAAGGAAAAGAAAAAGAAAAATAATAAAAATTCAAAAGTTATTAAAAAATATTTTAAAATGTCAACGCCAAAGAATTTCTGGTCAAAATTAGCTTGATTGACTTAATTGGTAAGAAGTGAAAACATTTATGATTCAATTGATAAAATTAAAAGTTTTAGGACCGAAGTGATAAAAGTACAATAGATTTGGAACCTTTTGATTTTGCTGATTTATCGCTCCTACGCCTGCTTAAAAGTTCCAAAAAGTAAAGGCACTGCAGATTCGTCACCTTGCTAGAGTCCGTGAATTTCATGAAACTGGAAGACGTCTCATGGTACATCGCTCTAATCAAGTCGCGACGTCTCCTCGAAATTTCCCACGGAAGCCATAGTTGGACGAGCAGATTCATGGCTAGTATTGATGCCAATAATCATATGTTCCGCAGAAAATTTTCAAGTAGACTCTGGAAACTCCATGTGCTTTCCTCTAAATTTTACTATGCACTTTATAATATTAAAAGCGCAAAGTGTCAAATTTTCGAACAAGAGGTAAATGTCTGGCTGATGAGTCTCTTCCCATTACAAAACAAGAGAAGACTCCTATATAAAGAACGACCCTAGATATAGCTGCTTATTATTTACTTCCCTTCTTTCAACCCCAAAACCTCCTTCACTACTCTCTCTCTCTCTGTTCTCCTTTTGCTCGAAGCTTCTACTTTCTACCATTTGCTACTTGATTACTAGAGTCTGTCCTTCCATTTGTTCCTTCACAAAGCTGCTTCTCATCTTTGCTTCGACTGTTTTGTACAATGTCCACCAGGAGAGCATCGCGTTCTTCGCAGCCAAGGCCATCAAGTGTTGCCGGTATGAGCGATGAACAGATATCTGACCTCTTGTCCAAGTTACGACAGCTCATTCCTCAGCTCCGCACCAACCACACAGATAAGGTATCGATATCCAGAAAGATTATTATCACAGGCAATCATGTATTAAGATACACAGAGACCTAAATTTTCGACCCGATCGTATGAAGTTAATTAGCTTCGTTGGCCACATCCTCCATAAAATCAGGTGGCACCTAGCTTAGGCAAATGGATAATATTTGCACTTAGTCGTACTATCTTTCGCCATCTTCTTTTTGGTCCATGCATAGCCTTCGACTTGAGCCGGAGGGTGTGTAGGGAGAATACACGTATACTTCTAACTATGTGGCCTAATGTTTTTTGAAGTTCTCTTACCAAGTAAAGTGGTAATTTTTCTTGAACTTTTATGACATCTTCATTAAATTCATCTGGATATCGTATTACAAGTAGGTTATATAGATGAATACGTCAATTATCTACACCGTTACATTACCACACATCACGTAGATGAAATTTAGAGAGGATTTTGCATCTGTCTTTTTCTGGTATGGCGTATATGAACTCTTAATGCACCCTTTTCTCCTACATAGCGTCACTCCAATTTTATGACTTACAAGCCGGTTGAAGGAATGTTCATCCATACAATCAGCCATACACGTTAAACTTTCAAAATTAAAGATATTATCATTGCAAACTCTACTCTATAAAATTTGTCAGACTTTTTGAGTTTTACATCCCTACCCACATTTTGCTAGGTTACCGCACGCACGCACGCACGCATGCATGCGAGATACGCGGCGTTGGTTAGGTGTCGTCCTCATGTCAGAACCTGTTGCGACACAGTTCCTTATACTTCCATTATTTCATTAGGGTTTTTTTTTTTTTTTTGGTCGGGTATTTTACTAGGGTTAAGAAGCACATATTTCATAAGCATCGCGTACTTATCTAACAGGTATCGGCATCAAAGCTGCTGCAAGAGACATGCAACTACATCAGAAGCTTGCACAGAGAAGTGGATGATCTGAGCGACCAGCTCTCGCAGCTTTTGGCTTCGACCGACAGAGACAGCGATCAAGCGGCCATCATCAGGAGTCTACTTCTATGATACATCAACTATAAACACCAGCCTCGCCGTTCCGTTACGATCGTTAGTTGCGTCTCGCCCTAGTCGATCGGTTTATATAGCTAAAGGTTCGGTCGCTTGCTGCGATGCTATACGAACTAAGACATCCAATAAAAGGGTTGCTGGTTCTATCTGTATACTTTCGGGCAGCATTTGATGTTATATGTCTATGTTTTGGGCATCTGCCAGAAGGCATAATAATTCACTTTTCCGCAAATTTCCTGAAGAGACAAGGTTCGAGATTATCGTCTACCGCCGATGGTGACAACTCTAGGAATCCATATCTGCATGGAGGTGACGTTTCTTCTAGATTTGTAAATCTTCTTTAAATCTCTCGCGATACGCAGAGATGTGGGGCCTTTCTTTAGCATGAACTTTGATACGTGAACGATCTCCAATCTCCAAGTTAAATTGGTCCTATGCACAGTGATGGAATCTAACATCATTCGATGAAAGGATTTTCTGATAAATTTGAAGTGGCGCAGCAAGCTGGTTGGTGGGAGAAAAATAAAGAAATAGGAGAAAAAATTGTCTAAAAAATTCGATACCTATTGTATTTTTACCAATTCAATTAAAAACATTTTAATTGTGTCAATTGAGTTTTAAATATTTTCACATTTTGATAATTGAGTTTATCTGACTAATTTTAATCAGAAATTACAAACATAAATGCCGATCGTCTTTCGTGGCACGACTAAGTGCTAATGTGGATAATTTTTAACAATAACTTTAATATGTTTTCCAATTTTTTTATTTTCTTTATCATTTTTTATTATATTTTTCCTTTTTACAATTGTAGCTGAAGGTCGTCGACTACAGGTGAGGGTGTCGCGACCCACGCTAGCCGACAAGCAAGAGGGCGCTCAGGCCCTCACATATAACTAGTGAGGACCACGACGTCCTTGCCTAGAACAAATTGGGAACATATGGGAGTTGAATGTGCCATCGGAGAATGACATATCAATCTACTTAAGTTAAATGGTCCAAATTTTATCTATTTCTCTAACCCTGCCAATTTTTCTTCATTATGGCATTGATCTCTTCACTTTTAGGGAATATTGCCCGATCGGTTCTAGACCTATATATAGGTGTCGGTTCAATCTTAAATTTTTCAAATTTTACTAATTTAATTTGTAACTTTTTTTCGCGAAGTTTCAATATAATATTGTCGGCCTGATTTCCGTAAAAGATTGCCGACATGATAATACGTCATGTAGGATGGTCAGAAGTGTTTGATCTGCCATGCAGGATGGCTGGCTGGTCGGCCAATTCATGCCTTAAACATTTGTTTTCACACCCTCGGATGCAGAATCTATGGGATCCCCGACCCGAAGACACGCGCGACGCGAGGCATAAATCTTATGCACGGTTCTTGCGTACGAGGATGGATGGATGGAAATGAATGATAGGACCTCGACTCTTTGCTATTTCCTAGTCAAATTCAACGCATTCTTGTCGCCATTTTCCACGATTTGACCGTTGGATGGCACCTTTTCAGGTTTCAGAGCTTCCCTTTGCGGACGATAATTTCCACTCTCTACTTGAAGATGCCTCCTGCCTCCTCTTCGCGGACAGGATTATGCGTCCATTTCGCAAAAGTTCAAACGGCTCAAGTTCTATATTTTTTGGGATTAGCGCAGTGAAAGACATTTTATTATCAGTATTAATATATGTCAATGAAAGTAGCTTGTTGTCCATTCATTTTTATAAGGTGATAATCCTAAACTTATTATACGTATGTTAATTTAATTTTAAGTTTTCAATTTTGTCGATTAAGTTCTAAACCTTTTGATGATTTGTCAATACAATTATTCCAGTTAATTATGGACAGAAAAATTGATCACATCAACGCTGACTATCCTACACAAAGACAACTAACGTTAACATGAATAATTTTATGAAATTTTAATTTCCTTTAGATTTTGTATACTTTTGTATTCTTTTCTTTTCTTGGTTTCATTTCCTTTTTTCTTCTACTAAGTCTGGTTACTAGTACTAGAGGGGAAAAAAAGAAAAAAAAAAAAAAAAAAAAAAAAGAAAAAGTCATAAAAAATTATAAAATTGTCAATATTAGCACCGATTATGCTGAGTAGGACAGTCGGTATCTTTGTTAGCAGTTGTTAGCCAAAATTGATTGAACGGGCTAAATTGGTAAATCGTTAAAGAGTTTATGACTTAATTGGCATTCGCAGAATAGATTTATGACTTTTTCGGTAATTTTCTCTTTTTGTGAACAGTACAAGCAATCATTTTATAGAAAGATAGTGTCGGTGTTGGTGATTTTTCACAAAAAAAATTTATGAATGCTTTAAAATCAAGTTTTTATCTATTTCTGAACAGGAAAAAGACTCTTGTCCTTTCAATATCCAATAAATGCTATTTTTTCATCAGTAGTCTTTTTTATTAGTACTAATAGTATCTGTCCCAAATCGAATTGGACTATGGAAATTATAGTCGGTCCACGATTCGTCCATTCGAGCCATACACGATTGCCAATGAATCTGTTATTGTTAGGTGGGTACCTAATCATATCTCACTCTAGTTTCAAAATTTATACTTTGCAGCCGTTAATCTTGAAGTTCTATACTTTGACCCTAAAGCTTGAAAAATAGGTACACTTTGCACTTTCTTAACTTTCTATAGCTTCTTTAGACTCCATGGGGTAAATCGCAAAATTCTTTTTAAGCTTGGGATGAAAAGTGCATTCTCAAACTATAGATCACGATGGTCGAAGTGTGTAATAAGAGAAAGTTGGAGATGATATACATTATTAATTTATGTGGGATTGTAGATATTATATTTTTACCCCACTTGAAAAATTATCGGGCAAGGTGGAAATTAAATTTTTTATGTTCGAGTTCAAACCTCTGGAACTGAAACCCCCCCTTATTTTTTTTTTTTTTTCTTTCTTTTCTTTTTTCTGTTGGGCCTAAAATCAACAACTGGAACTGGAAGCCCGCCAATCACGGCCCAGTACAAGTCTCTTTATCATTTATCCATGCTTAATCCCTTTTTTTAGCAACATTAATCGATGCTAAAGAGCTCATCAATGAGATGGTTTAGGCCCAAAGACCAAAGTGTGCATAATTAGAGTTATCTCATCTCAACTGCACAAGAGTACGATTTTATGTTGCGTGACCATCTGTCAAATGTAGATATTACTTTCTTCGCAAATGAGGGCACTACGCAGTTGATGACTCATTTAGATATATGATTATATGGGGTTAAATACACTAAAAGCGCTAAAAGTTATGTATGGCACATACTTAAGTGCCAAAAATTTTTGCCGACTCACTTAAGGGCTAAATCGGAGGAAAAAAGATTACTTTAATGCCAATGAAGAAAAATTCCAGTCAAATTAATTACGTGTCATTTATAATTAAAATTATAATATGACTTGACAAAATTTTAAAAAAATCCATTCCATGTGGCATTTTCACATAGTATGCTTAGCATTGAAGTGATCGTTTTTAACAGTGACTGACGTTGAAGTGATCACTTTAAATAAATTTTGGCACTTGAATGATCATTTTTAATAAAATTTGACACTTAAATGATCACTATTTTCAACTTTTGAATGACGTTGTTTAGGGATTATATGTTGACTAAGCATGTTGGCGAGCCATGTAGGACTGAAAAATTAATAAAATATAATGACGTCGGATTATCAGTAATCCGGACCGGAATTGGCACTTAAATGATTGTTTTTAAAAAAAAAGTAGCATTTAAGTGATCCAATTTTTTTTTTTTGACACTAAAGTGAGCACCGTATACAACTTTTGACATTTCTAGTGTTCTTACCCTCATTATATGAGAACGTTGTGCTAATATTTCAGAGCACTTAAAACTCCCTTCATCCCTAAATAGTTTATGTATTCGATAGGCCGATGTCGTGAAAGGCATAGCAAGCAAGATCAAAGCAGGGCGCTTCTAAGGATCTTTAGGAACAGATCCCTAACCCTTCAACGACCGCCGGATAGAAAAAGAGTAAATCTTGTCCGTGGATCGTAATGCCTTTTAGGTTTTAGTGTTTCACGACATTTTGTTTAGGGATTAATGAAAAATAAGAAGTAAGGATTCGTCGTTCGATGGATCATGGAGCTGCCCGAACAGATCGCGAAATTCGGCAAATTAACCAACCCATGAACGACGGAACGAGATCGATTGGGCTGTCGAAGTTTGTTGGCGGGAGCTGATGGGATTTGTGCAGACATGAGAAGGTGACGAGACAAAGACATTCACCTCATTTTCCTCAATGGGATCCAACAGCATCGCCTCCGATCTTTGCCCATCATCGTAAATTAGAGATAGGAGTATGGGGTCTTGTTTTTTTTATGTTAGCTAGCCGATTCTTGCAACTTGGGCAATCTGTCCTTTGATTTAACTTTTGTAATGTCGGGTCACCTGATGAGGCGTGCAACTTGTAACACTTCATTCCGTGTTGCTATGTCCTGAACCCGGATCAATTCGATTTAATATAAATTAAGCTCTAGAAGAAACAAGACAAGTATGATTTCGAAATTGAGATATTACCGGCTGTTTTGTAATGAGCTAGTTCTAATCAAGTCCCTTCAACACTAGATCCGACTAAATCCAGCTGGGGTGGCTGTCCAACAATGTCATCGTATGACTTGGATAAAATGTGTCCAATGTGGACGTCTTCGTGGACGTTTGAATCGGCTAAATTTTGCGCACATTGCACTTCAAGGTTATCTCCATTAACAGAATTTTTCCACACACGTCCATGTGGGGAATTGGATATTTGGTTCGTATTGTACTTTGGTGCTACCAACGGTTATAATAGCTGAATTTAATTGGACTGTATGTCAGAGGGACTTGATTAGAAAATTTGTGAAAGTACTAGGACTCGATTAAACTAATTAAAAGTGAAGGGACTTTATTATGAAAAATGTGAAACCCCACAATTACTTGAGGGAGTTGTTCTAATACCATTTGTAATAGCCTAACTTATTTCATTTGAGCTGATGTTCCATAAAAGAGTATTTTGAGTAATCATACAAGCTGGTATGAAAGCATGGCTTCCTTTAATATATGTATGATTTGGGAATAGACTAGACCCATAATTGATTCGACAATGGCAATGAGTGATCGTTGGGGTGAGATGGCTTAGATAATTTGGTGCTCTTGGCAATCTTTCAGGATTGTAGAGAGGAGAAGAATGCATGGGATCACACATCGAATAGGGGAAGTGTTGTTGGATGATACGGGCTAACATTGATGAGGATGTTGGTTCTTAAGTGGGGGAGTTTGTGACATCCCAAGTTTTACATTAACTGTAAGAGGCTCTATAGAGTAATTTATAAATCAACGTTTACACTCAAATGGTCGTCACCTTTTGTGGTTACTCGGAGCACTCTTTTTGAGAGCTTGGTCCATGCGTATTGGGCCGGGTCAGGTCGCTATAAGTTAAGTAGGGATCCTCCCCAATCCACAAGATTATCACATCAGTGTTCCTTCTAGGGGTTGAACCCACATTGATCAGGCTGGATTGTCTCCAATGAATATCCCAAAAGCACATGCCAGCTCCGAATTGTGGGTTATATATGTTGATTCTACTTGTCTGGACAAAACTTTTCGGCTCTCTGGACTCGGCTTCAAGACTCGTATCAACGACGAGGCTCATATTATAAGTGGAGGACTTTGTAGCTGCCCTACTCCCAATTGCCCATTCGAGGACTCCATTCAAGTACTCGGATTGTCACAATAAGATACGGAGCACCTTTGGTGAGTTCAATAGTGACTAAAGTTCTCCTGTGCCTGAAGCACATACATACTCTGTGTGTGAGTGTGTGTGCACAGTTCAAAACTTGATGAGCCAATGCAGAGGATGGAGCCCAGTTGATTGGAAAGAGTTCTGATCGCGGGGCCACCGCTCTCGAGGTAAACAACCAAAGAGACCCCCGAAGAAAAGCATTCCTAAATCGAGCAGAGAAAAAAAAAGGAAAGGAAAAGAGCCAACAGGACACCCAGTGGTTGGCAAATCACTGTCAACGCATCCTTTTCTAAAATCCCAGCCGAGGAAATAGTATTTTAAAAAGCCTGAAAGAAAGGAGGGCGTGACGACAACGAGCGGAACGCACATGGGTTCAGCGTTCAGCTGAGCGCGCCAGAAGCGAAGAGGGCGCATGTGGAAGAGAAGATTCAGCAACCTCTCCTCCTCCTCTTCCTTTTCTCTCCCAATTTCTTAAATGGGAGCTTGTGGGGATTTTCACTAGTTAAATAAGGCTTTGGAAAATGGGGAAAGAACCTAAACGAACATGGATCCACCCCATTCCAATGGGGTACCCCTTCATCTTCCAACTAATGAATTCATGTGATGGTGTTCAGGTCAGCTCTTCTCGGAGCGACATGTCATTGTCCGGGCCACTCTTATCATACCCACTTTGTCCCATATAAATAGATTAATAAATAAGAAAGACTTAGAAGCTTGTTTGACTGGGTGAAAGGATTTTTCATGAATTGGTTTTCAGGACTTTCACATAAAAGCATTTTTTTCCTATATCATGAAAGTTTTCCCTAAAGCAAACATATCCTTAGTTACGTATAGCGTGAAATCTCATGTTATGTCTCATGGGAAGACATGAATTTTTGTTACGATTTTTACCCCGCCATGGATTATCTTAGCCAGGGCATGTACAAAATGAGTTCGGATAACTTGTGGGCATGTGTATTGTTTTATTTCTGTGGCCAAATTAGTACTTGCTGGGTCCTCCTTTTGCTTATTTTCAGACACGGGGGTCCGTCGGCTCCTGAATCGATTACTTGGGAGATGCTCTCTCTCCGTGCATGTCCAAGATTTTCTCGAGTCACATTTCGAATTCGGGGGTTTCATCTGCGGCCACGAAAGTCGGGCCGAATCTCGTGCCTTTTCCCGGAGGGATTTGATTGAAGAGAGGGCAAAGTCTTTTCGTGCAACGGAACCATTTCCACCACATTTAAGAAGCTTGCCGGGTGAAATAATGTTTCTAAAAAGTTGCCTAGAATCAAGGTCAAAATTAATTATGAATCCTCCTTTCTCCCTCCTAATAATCAAACTTTTTGTTAGATTTGGGACCTTGTGGGTGATTAGAGTTTGACTATGGAAGTTTCAAATGACGTGTGTTTGAGCCCTATATTGGCAGATAATGAGAATATATTCAGGTGGAAGAAGGTGGTGGCGGCAGCGGCGGAGGATGCAAGATGGTTACTGGTGCTCCTACTGGACAATTGACGGCGGTGGCCATAAGGGTGATACTGATGCCGGCTAATTGACAACGACAAACGAATGTTTTGACATAAGACCTTAATCTATTCTATCATTCAAATATAGTCTTACTTTAACCATAGGAGAGCTATTTAGGTTTGGCCATGCACGTAGCGCAACCCAAAAGCAAAGAAAACTCTGTCGAGAATGGTATGCCGTAGAATAAATTCCTAGTTACTACAGACATGTCCGACAAAGTTCGTGTTTCAAGTCTCTCTCAACAGGGCTTCGAATCGTCCGTCGGCACAGTACGGAAAACTGTTCCGGCTGTCGATTCCGGGGTGGTCTCTCCTTTCCCCATGTGTGTCCAACTTTGATGTCTCAAGCGTGAACATGGTCGCTAAAAGTGACGGCCGAACACGCGAACTATGCGTGGGGTAATTCCAACAGTAGCTTTTCTCCCGGGGGGGCGGTCCAAGTCGCGCTTTCAAATCGAACGATCTCATCGGCTCGATGCGTCTGTTGAGGGCAAAAGAAAAGAAAAAGGGGGACGCCGTTAAATCAGCCCGCAAACTTTTGGCTAATGTTAGAATTTCCGGGACCATGTGTTGGGTTGGGTGTTTCGATTCCACCGATGGGTCCAATGTGTTTGAATATGGTAAAAAAGCAGTGTGGAAAGCCAATTACGAAAGATGGACTGGTGAGTGATCGGTCAATTGCCAGGACATATATACCAGTACCATACTTTCCCTTAAAACATGCCGGGGAAGACATACTAATTTTCGCAGGCGAAACTTGACTTGATCACTCAAATCTTTGAAGTAGATTAGATGAAAGAATGCACGTGTGAAGCTAATTAAGAGGTCAAAGATCAAACATATAAAGAGATTGCAAGAAGCTCATCTATGTGGTTAAGGTAGTTGATGTTCATGTTATCGGTTGCCAGCCAAAATTGATTGGAAGTGCTATATTGATAAAATATCCAAAGTTTTAGAGCTGAATTATTCAAATTGAAAGGTTTATGATCGAATTGGTATCCATGGAACATGTATGTAACTTTTTTTGATAATTATCCCCCTCAAACGTCTTATACTTTTTTTGAGTGTTATGCTAGGTTGCTCTTTTAGGTTTGTGGTTTGTACTCAACATGAAACCGAGCGGCCTAGTAGGGAATAGATAGAAAATTCATGAGGGTTTCAATAAACTTGAGAGAGCTATTTAATTTGTCTCGGGCCAAGAAGTCAAGATTATAAAGATTCACGGGTTAATTATCAATGAGTATAAAATTAGTTGCCCTTTTCATATTTAAACTCAGAGTGCTTTTTTGGCGGTTCCTTTTCTTCTGGGGACCTCATCGTCTGACAACCCAATTCCACAAGTAAAAAGAAAGCTTCAACTAAAACCCAATTTTCAAAGGTCTGCGGGTGCAACTCCATGGATTAAAGAAAAAGGCTGATGGCGAAAACGCGAACTAGGGTTTTGCTTTACATTTTCATTTTCATTTTTTTTTTGTGGTTTTAATGTTCTAGACCGTTTTCAGCACGAGAAGCCCAAATTTGTGCGGGATTAGGAATTTCACCGTACCTACTAGGATTAGAGTCCGATGCATTTTCATGAAGAGAATCAATCAAGGTAAATGTATCGGCTCTTGACAAATCATGCAATTGCAAAATGCACTTTATTTCATTCATTTGTTGATTCACAAAGGATGACGGATGGTCTATGGAGTAGTATGAGGGGTGTAAAACGAACCGATCTATCTCATTCGAACCGAGAGGATTCCAATTCAATAATGAAAAATGGATCGAAAAGTCTAGGATGCGAGAATATGTGTGATTGTGTGTATGGTATCGAGCCAGGGGGTAGGGCGGGGGAGAGAGAGAGAGAGAGAGAGAGAGAGAGAGGGACACATTTAACCCATACGTAGGTTGCTCCGAGACAAAAACGAACAGCTCCAATGGTCGAATATTATAATCTCCTTTCCCTTCCACTCCATCACTCGCAGATTTTGGCTGTAGACACGCAGAGAGAGAGAGAGAGAGAGAGAGAGAGAGAGAGGGATTATCTTTGAAAGGGAGGAGGAGGAGGAGGAAGGAAAAGAATAAAAGGGGGAGGATGATGGGAAAGAGGGTCCGTCCGATTGCACATTGCTTGTTGGTGGTTTAGGTAGCAAACCCTGCCCTTCCATTGGACCCCATTCTCTTCTCCCCCTCCTTAGATTCCTCTCTCTCTCTCTCCCCCTTTTCAACTCCTAAAGGGGGAAAAAATATTAGGGGGCCAACTCATCTCTCCTTTCTCAAGCAATCTCTCTCTCCCTCTCCCGCCCTCCCTCCCCCTCTCTCTCTCTCTGCCTAAAATATCGCACACATACATATGCACGTTTGCCTTTTGTTCATGAAAGAACCCAAGCCCTCTCTCTCTCGTGGAAGAGGTACTTCTTTCACCTGCTGCACAACAATGAAGATTAATAATCTTTAAGGGCATTGCTTATTTCGGGAGAAACTTCATGGTAAAGAAAATGCCTTTCAGGAATTTATTTTCCCGACTTTAACCAGGCATGTTTTCTTTGACTGTCAATGGATTTTCCCATTGACCGATCAAAGCCTAGAAAACTAATTCATTGGGAAATTCCATTCGCTTGAACACTCGCACCCTAAAATTGAAAAGAGGGTTTTGATGCTCTAATGAAATCTGGTTGCTGGAACGAAGAAGCTCCGAGGGAAGTAGAGTACCAACTGTCCATTGGCAACAAAAGTGGCACTGTTTGACTTCTGAATGCACCAGATGGTGTGCTCTTGCTTTCTCTGCCCTTTTCTGTTCCTTTACACTCGAGAACAGGAACCAACGTAAATTGATTTTTCCTGCCTAGCTAGTACAGTGTATTTTCTCTCGCTGGATGAGATTGACATTGTTTTCGCTTCACATTCCCATCAGTCTAATTAAAGAGAGATGATGAACACGACCGTTCGCCCACTAAGGTTTTTCCCCCTTAATTTCCTCGCCAGATAACCCCCCTTTTTTCCCTTCTCTATCATCTGAAATATTAAAATAGAATAAAGAAGTACAGGTATCAAGTGTTATTAAAAAAATTAAAACGAACGAGGAAATTCACATAAAATTTAGGAGGACATGAACTCTTCTTCGCGTTGCTAGTACCGCCTTTTCATATTCTTCTTCTTTTTTATTTCTTTTTTCCTAATTCCTATTTATTATTAGTTTTTGCGAAGAACAACTCATCGCAGGAGCTTGCAAGATATATAAGCTGCCAACATTTCACCAATTTATGCATCTTCCCTTCGTACCTCAAGAGAATTTATTCCCTCTCAATTTTAGCTTCTAGCGTTCTTTTTCCCCATTTTATCAAATATAGTCATCATCACGATCGCCCTCCCTTTTCCTCTCTCTATTTCTTTCTCTCTCTCTCTCTCTCTCTCTCTCTCGGAGCTTCAGCAAGACTGTCAGGCTAAACTGTGGAGTCTCAAAGATTCCAACAAGAGGGAGTGCGTGCATAAGGCTCAGGACATGACTTGCAACTAGCGAGGGATTGGACTGATGGCCTTCTTTTCACCAAATTTCATGCTTCAAAGCCCGCACGATCAAGATCATGAACACCCTCATCACCAGCATCAGCACCAGATCCTCTCCTCTTGCACGCCTCAGGACTTCCATGGTACTTAAGAAGACTCTACAGAGCGTCGTTCTTTTTCTTCATTCCTGCCACTTTTATGTTAGTCAAGTGTGCTTGAAATTCTTTCCTTTTGTTTTCTTTTTCCCGCTGGTGCACCCACAGGTGTTGCCTCCCTACTGGGCAAGAGATCCATGTCCTTCACGGGCATTGACGTGGGCGACGACCCCAACATCAACAACGGCAACGTTAATGGGGAGGAAGATCTGTCCGAAGATGATGGGTCGCAGCCAGGGGGAGAGAAGAAGAGGAGGCTCAACATGGAACAGGTGAAGACATTGGAGAAGAACTTTGAGCTTGGCAACAAGCTTGAGCCCGAAAGGAAAATGCAGCTCGCGAGAGCACTTAATCTGCAACCCAGACAGATCGCCATTTGGTTCCAGAACAGGAGGGCGAGATGGAAGACGAAGCAGCTGGAGAAGGACTATGATCTGCTCAAGAGACAGTTCGATGCCGTGAAGGCTGACAACGAAGCCCTCCAAGCTCAGAACCAGAAGCTTCAGACTGAGGTATGTATGAAAACTTTATTGCAGAAACTAAAGTACTAAACTTGAGCTAATAGTTGCTTGTGGTTAGTTTATATACGTTTGAAATTGTCGGAATTTTCATGGGGATCGAATTGTGTGTAGTGTACTGCTTTTTCTCCTTTATGCTTTTATGATCTGGCCAAAGGATGAATGCTCTTATTGTTGACTTTTTTCTGAAAATGGGTTTTCATTTTTGTTCTGTTTGAGCAAAGGCAAAAGAGGGTTCTCATTGAATGACTTCACAAACTAATGCAAAACCTTCTTACAAAGAAGCAAAAGAATAAAAGACCCTCTTGCTACTAGTTTGTGCTCCTGGTCAAAGCGACTCCTGCTCAATTAGTATATAATCTGGGGGAGCAAAGCATAGTTCGACGTTGTTTTCTCAATCCAAATTGAGAAGTCTGGCCAGCGTTTCATGGCATTAATCTTGATGGGTATTTTTTAGTCTTTTCCTTTTTTCATGGAATATGCAATATGCAGATACTGGCACTCAAGAATACCAGAGAACCAGCCGAATCCATCAACCTCAACAAAGAAACCGACCAGGGCTCTTGCAGCAACCGGAGCGAGAACAGCTCCGAGATCAGGCTCGACATGACGCGGACGCCACCGGTTGAGAGCCCGGTCTCAGGCCACGTGCCGCCGGCAGCTGGCCGGCAGCTGTTCCCTGCCTCGATAAGGCCTGCCGCCTCCGGAGGATCGGTGGCGCAGCTGTTTCAAAACCCTTCGAGGCCTGATCTTCCAATGATAGTCAAGGAAGAAAGCAGCATCACCAACATGTTCTGTGGCATGGACGATCACACTGGGTTTTGGCCATGGTTGGAGCAACAGCATTATTGAAAGGAAATCAAGGAGCCAAATCGAAATCAATTCCTACTTGGAGCCAAGCTGTGGAAAGTACATTAATATATTATTCTCCATGAGATAACTTATAAGAAGGAAGGGAAGAGGAAGATCCCCATTTTTCTTGCTTAAATTTTGGTGTATAAAAATAGCAACGCATATGATAATTTGGGAATTTTGAGGTCAATCTCTCAAGATCTTCTCCTCCTTCCTTTCTTCTTTCCTTCTGTTTAGAAATAAAAGCACACTTCATGTTTCGTAGCGGCCTGCCTAGAGCATAGTTAGAGAATGCGTGAAGCTAAAGTTTGGATCATGGGATTTGATTGATTCTTAAGAAAACCGAAACTTGAGACCTGTATGAGTTGATAGCTAACAATCGCGGTCCTCGCATGGGACGTAAAATAACAGCAGTTCCATCATTTTTTTTCCTTACTATATTTCACCCGCTTAATCAAATGAGATCTTGTGGGTAGATGTCAGTTCTAAAGGGGGGAGAGAGAGAGAGAGGAAAGGTTGGGAGTGGAAGAAAGCGGTAATGATTTGTGCCGATGATTTCATCAATCAATCGCCACTACAAATTATTTTAACCGAATAAAATCTACTCGGAGTTAGCGAAAGCACACAGCTTTTTATCAGAAGGATGATAAAGAAACAATTGTTTTTTGGGGGATGTACATCCTCTCTGAGAGAGAGAGAGAGAGAGAGAGAGAGAGAATCAGAGCACAAATTCCGAGAAGGGAAGAAGACAAGGAGATGGAAGCGTGGAAGAAAACGAAAGAGCGAAAGTTGGGGGAAAGGGGTCGTTCTCCCGTGAAAGAGACTTTGAGGGAGAAAAAACCATGTAAAAACACAACAAGACGCACCAGCGACTCGCTTACCCAACCTTTTTTGGCACTCACTCCACTCGGTGCTTGACTCCTCTGCAATCTGTTTTGCCAAAAGCAAGACTTTCATGTGACCCCATCGTCACCTCGCCATCCCCCTCTCCCTCTTTCTCTCTCTTCTCATATGTTGGAAAAGAAGGAAATGTCCCCGTTCATGCGCGAGGCTCGTCTCAGTGGAGTACTAGACAAAGCTAGTTGCATCGTCCTTGCTCATGAATGAGGCTCGCATCGGTGGTGAAGTTGTTATAGACAAAGCTAATCATAATGTACAATATATGTGAAGTTTACATTAATTGTATAGATCGTTATCGCGTATGTAACACAACAGAGATTGACTTTCGCTGACCAACGAGTACTAGAAACTCCGAATTCCATCACTTCATTATCTGATGATGAAAGTCACTTGCATATCATTTTGAGAACCGAGCTTCGAGAGAACACAGTGTTGTTGTGCACTATAGGCACGGCCGGCTTGTAAATTTTCCGATGATGCACAGCATGTTCACATCTAAATTTGAAGACGGATGATCATGTAGACCCGTCCGTGTAAACGAAATTTTTTTACGCAGGTCGAATATGTCCGAAGAAAATGAATCCCTTCCTTCAAAGGGAACCTCACATGTGTACAAAATGTACTGTTGGACTACACGTTCGTCAGACGCTACGTCCGTTTTTCACAGTACTTCACTGTTCACTAATTTATCGGCATGCTGACATTGCTCTCTTTTGATGCGTCCACCGGTGCTGACACGAGCCAAGCCATCAATGCCAGCCGTGGAGAACGCCGACATTACTAAGATATAATTGAATCCGAAGGGAAAATTGAATTCCCTCCTTGTCCGCATCCATTCATTGCAGACCGAACGTGGAGTGAACGGTTGAATATCCCTCTCTGGTTTGTATCCACATTTTGCCAACCACTCGAAATGGAGGTGTGCTCATGATCATAACAGTACTTAGAACGGAATTAGCGTCGCTTAAACATCCACTAATTCCTTGCCCACTTTGTAGTTCTTGACCGACGTAAACAAGGCGGGAAAACATAAAAAAATATACACCAGTTTTCACCTCATGATTAAAAAAAGAAGAAGAAAAAACACGCCCTATCTTTTGAAAAATGCCACTGTACAACTTCTCGCGCCTGCCCTACATCCGAACGCTAATCAGCAGGACACAAACCTCGACCCCCGCCTACTCGGCGGCCACGGCACCTGCCATTCAAAACCTAAAAGCAGACGTTTTGGCAGGCACACAGATCACTAGATTCTACTGCTTCACGCCCTCACAAGAGAAGCTAGGAAATAAACCCGACACGACAAACCTTAAAACGATTAATCTAAACTGGGCAGTTGCATGCGTTATCTTGTTCATGGGATCATGTGCCCGGCGAATAAGCAATCTCTGGCATCAAGGCTGGAACTATGGCGCAAGATCGCATTCTCCTCAGATCCCAACGCATGTTGTTCTTCCACCTAACGTCTTTCTTTTTCATAAGTCTCCCCCCATAAACTAATGCCGAATCGAGATTAAGAGATTAATTAACGAGGAGAGCTCGCAGAGTGGCCACGTGCATGGCTGCACAAACAAAGCGCAACATGCACTGACAAAGAATCCCCCGGAAATCGCCCAACACGTTTGTCATCGGTTGCTGCGACCCTATGATGAAGAAATCATGTGACGGGCAATATCGGAAATGATTGCTTCGTCATTTGCCCTTTCGTACCTTGATAAACTAATGATTTATTTCTCCTTTGCTTTTTGCAATTCGTTGGCGATCCCTAGAAGATGCTGAGAGATTATCTAGAATAGGAAAGTTGATTTGATTTTTTTTAAAGATGGGTCCATGTCTCATGCATTTGTGCGGTGGCCGCGTTCGAGGTTGATTCGGATGAATTATTGTTTCTTGGGCGCATGGTTTTCTTTTGTTTTTGGTTCGGTCGCTGGCGTAGAGTCTCACTGACATGGAAAGCTCTTGATGACAAAGATGGAAGAATTTTCTTGATGTGATGAAGGTTTTGATGCTAGACAAGAAAACCAAGTTTATAACCATCGAGCAAATGATGAATGATGGGGACTTTCCCTTTGACCTTTGAAGTTGATCTCTTAGTTATAAAGTTCAATTATTATGAAATCGCACGGAGTATGAAATATGCACCGTGCTCTGATCTCTTGGTGATAGGTTTTATGATCAATTGTCGAATCAGAAATGGTGAAATCTGAGACGGTGTCCTGACCATGTCGTCCTCTTATGCGATATGAAGGAACATTGAACAGCGTAAGTTTTACTCGTCTTATTGAAAATCGTCTTCGCTTCTGTGGCCTACTATCCAATAAAAGAATCTGAACATGTCTTCTAGTTCAATATTCAAATTATACCTTACTTAAAAAATACCTCACCCTTTAATTTGAATTTTCAATTTTAGCTAGCCGTTAACTTGTTGTTTAAAACATTCATTCATTTATATAAACTAATGAACCGAACCATTTATATCCCTGAGTTTCAATCTGCTCTTCGCTGGACTCACCACATATTTGGACTCGAAGATGGGCCTGGTCTTGGCCCACAGAAGCCAATCCAGAATCTTAACCCTTGCTCCTTCTCGGCCCATATGCATATTTTGAAGCTGAGATGATGACACGTGGCGAGATCTGGCCGGCTAAGGGGAAGCCCAATCTCTGGGTCCCACACTTCCGCTCTCCGGCCAATAGAAACACAGAAAAATCCGCACCACAAAAAAAGTCCTCCAAGAAAAATTCAAAATTAAATTCACTTATCCACCGCCACATTTTCTCTCCCATTGCTCGATCAAATCCCGCTTCGGATAATCCAATGGCCACCACTCCTCTCTCCCCCTCCACCGCCGCCACCGCGGCCGCCACCTCCGCCGTTGGCCGCCACCTACCCTCCACCAAGCCCCCTCCCTACAGCCTTCCCGTCACGGTTACGCGGCCGAGAACCAGCTCCAACAGGCCAGTGACTAAGCTCCACGTCTCCTCCTCCTCCGAAACCGCCGGAGCCGCAGCCGCCGCCAGCGCCGCCCAGCCGAAGGAGGAGACCGTCTTCTTCGACGGCGGGGCCCACTACGGCGACCTGGCGGTGAACCTCCTGCTGGGGTTCACGCTGCTGTGGCTACCGCTGACGCTGGCGGCGGTGTCGCGGGCGTTCTACCTCCGGTACCGGTTCACGAACCTGCGGGCGACGGTGGTGTCGGGGCTGACGGGGCAGGACCGGAGCGACTTCTCGTACAAGGTAATCGAGGACGTCCAGGTGGTGCCGCGGTTCATCGGCGAGTGGGGCGACATCGTCATCACGCTGAAGGACGGCACCAAGGTCGACCTCCGGAGCGTGCCCAAGTTCCGGGAGATCGCCAAGTACTGCTTGGCCATGGCCGAGAAGGCCGTCGTCTTGAAGGAGGAGGGCCCTAAGGGCTTTTGAGGTTTAACTCGATATATATAAATTGACCTTTTATCTCGTTTTATTCCAAGTATGTAGACTTTTTTGGCCATTATAATACGTAGATAAAAGGAATTTTCTTTCTATTTTTTTCATTGTCTAGTCCGGCTGATGATCATGTGAATTGCTAGCTTATATGTGACCAAATTGTTTTTCCCTCCCTTTCCTGTAAATCGACATGTAACATTCGTGTTGCTTGGTCTTTGCACCGAGACGGCTTTTGCTATTGTTACAGCGGGAAGAAGTTAGAGTTCGATTATTGGAGGAACAAATTTATTTCCATGAAGTTTCAAGAAACTTGTCGACTCTAGTCTGAGAATTTACAATCTTATTGAACTAATCGTATTGTTTGAGTAAGAATTAGGGGTCGCAAAATGGAACAATGACCTGTATTTTAAGTCACATTGAATGAACTGGATGGAATACAGGTTAGTTGAAGCTCTAATATAGGGTTGAAATTGCGATTTGTTGTTGTGTTCGATTTTGGTGAGTTGGGTTTTGATTAGTGAATTGGATTGATAAATTTTGTTTGGTGTTGGGTTAGTTCACGACCTCTCGCATTGCTCGAAAACCATCACGAGGCGATAACATCTAGCGAGATGCAGCAGAGCGAAGTGACTAGCGATTCTTAAAGCTTGAGCTGCAGCAGCGATGTTGAACATTGGTAAGGCGGCAGGGGAAGACACCAGCATTGACTCGCTCGTGATGCGTTTCACGAGATGAGCAAACCAGATTACAGGGAGCCCGATGTAAGCTCACCTAACTATAGAGTAAGTGAGAAGAAGATGAATGAAAAAATTAGAAATAAAGAGGAGAAGATAATGTCGGTCGGTTTGGATACGAGTTATAACTTATAAGAATTATATTATATGAAAATATGTCAATATGGGCCGGATCTTTTTTGACTTGATCCAAACTCGACCTGCCCTAGTCATGACAAATCTAGTAAGAACTGGTTATAAATAATCACTTAAGTACGACATGCTCCTAGTTCACCCCAACTTGTGTCAAACAACGATGGCCATGAAACAAAAGCTAAAAGCCATTCCTAACATGGGCCTAGGTTGTCGTGTGCAATTCTCTTCTATTAGTTAACTCGCTTGCCTATTCTACCTGCTACAGCATATGCTTATTTTCCATTAATCATAAAATTGGCAATCGATTAATGAAAACATATTCCTTTTATCCGACATCGGAACCGACTTTAATTTAATGGCACTTGTAGGATGAATTTTTTTAAGGTGAAATAATTTTTTGCAAATTAATTTCCCATATATTTACATGTTTGGTTTGCTGATAATGATCAGTTAATGAAAAACTGTTTATAGTCAAAGAAAATATTCATACTCAAACTTAGGAAAATTAATTTCCTAACTTGGAAAGTGGAAATCGTAGTCTTCCCAGAAAGCATTTTCTTTTATTAAGAATTTTTTTCCCTAAACAAACACATCTTCAACCTTTTCTAAGGAAAATGATAAGATTTAAAGATGGCATATCGAGAAGACTGCATGTTAAATACATTTTCTAGATCAATATCGATAAAATGGGCTTCTCAAGCCCAGTGAGTCATTTGACCTGTTCTTCTACTAAAGTCACTATTTCTCTCTTAGTTACTGGATAAATGAATCGATATTTATCTTTACACAAGCATATTGGGCCCTTTCTCATCATCCAATTTGTCAATAAAGAAGTTCAAGTTTTTCTTGGGTTCCCCTTCCTTTATTTCTATGATTGGAGCTGCTTAAGTGGAGAGACTTACTATAAAATTCCTAAATTTATTGTAATTATACTAATTCAATCATAAACATTTTGCGTTTGTGCCAATTAAGTTCATTTGGCTAGTTTTGGTTGGCCGTTTGTTATGGACATCGATTATTGGCACAAATGTAAAATATTTAGAACTAAATTGACAAAAATAAAGTTTATGATTAAATTAGCACAATTGCAATAGGTTTAGAACTTTTTTGATAATTTTCCCTGCTTAACTGAGAGATGGAGTTCTTGCAATTGACATTCTTTTCCGCTTCTCGTTCATCATATTGAAGTTTTGCTAAGTAACATGGAAACGTGCAAGCATAAAGTCCTAATTATTATGAGGAACTTGGGTTCCATCGACAATTTCTGAAATCAACAATTAATTTGATGGAATTAGTCCATCGTTGCCGAAAGGAGCGAATGGTTCGGAAACGCGGACCAAGCTGGAAGTCACTAAATTTATGTATGCAATGTTGGTTGGGAAAAATACCAAAAAAATCCTAAATCTATTACATTGATACGAATTCAGTCTTAAACTTTTTAATTGAACCAATTCAGTCCTAAACATTTTCACATTTGTACCAATTTAGTTTCTTCGGCCAATTTTGGCTGGCCGACATTGATGTGGACACAGCCAATGGCTGGACATTAATGTGGCATTTAATGATTTTTTTAATTAATTTTTAATTTTCTTTTTATTTTCTTTTATCCCTTCTTTTTCCTTGGATTGTCCTTGCGGTGGGTGGCAAGCCTCCGGCGAGGGTCGCGACCCTCGCCCGCCCTTGCCCAAGGTTGCGAGTGAAGGTGGCCTTGCCGTAGCAACGCTAGCCTCGCCTAGATTTGGGAGAAGCTGCCTTGCTCGCCGCCCTGGGCGAGGCTAGGTGAGGGCCACAACCCTTGTTGACGGCCGATGAGGGCTTCGTGGCCCTTGTCCAATGGCCGAGCTTCTGGCCTAGCGATAGCCGCCATCGCCTCACCCGTTGTGGGTGAGGTGGCCTTTGCCCACGGCCCGTGGCAAGGCCAAGACGAGGCTAGCCTCACCTAGATCTCGGAGAAGCTGCCTTGCCCGTGGCCCTAGGCGAGGCTAGGTGAGGGCCGCGATCCTCGTTGACGGTTGGTGAGGGCTTCGTGGCCCTCGCCCATCGGCCGATATGCCTTGCTGGCCACTGCGGGGACAATCCAAGATGGAAGAAAGGAGAAAAGAAAAGGAAAAAGAAAAGAAAAAGAAAAAAAAAAAAAAAAGAAAAAAAATTTAATAAAAAAATTTGAAAAAATAATAAAAAAATTATTTACAAATTTCCACTTTAGCGCTCAGCCACTGGCCAGTATCCACGTTAGTGTCGGACCACAGCCGGAGTCCACGTCAGTGCCGGCCTGCCAAAATTAGTCGGATGGATTGAATTGGTACCAATATGAAAATGTTTAGGACTGAATTAGTTCAATTGAAAAGTTTATGACTGAATTTGTATCAATGCAATATGATTAAGACTCTTTTGGTATTTTTCTCCACGTTGGTCTGATCTTTCGTTCAGCCTAGATTTAGGAAAAAAGGGGTGAAGACATTTCGATGTGTGAATGCCAATTCTGTCGGTTTACAAGAATTTGGTATACTTGCCGAATTGGACCATCAAACCGCCTCGTTTTCATACTCGAAATTCCCCAAGATTCGCACCTCATAGGACGATAAGGACATATGAGCACAATCCTGTTTCTCGACAAGCTGGATTGCAGCCATCACCTTCCTCGAAGTTTCTCATTTGCGAACAGGGAAGCTTTTCAAGAGAACAGATGAAATCACAGTTTGCAGGCGGTTCCTTATCACAGCATTAGCAGAAGTGTACGTCTGTCTTTAGCGAAACTCTTCATAACTGAGCTCATTCGATGACTTGTACAACAGCTGCACGATCACATTCAAATCAGAAATTGAAAAAAAATATGGAATCAGAGAAGTTACATCTCATCACTCTCTTCGGGTCTTGTTGCGATTGGCGCTATAGCATAGATGGTGCGTAAACAGTGTGAAGCCTACATATTCTTTTAACGATGCTATAGATTTTAAGAACGGTATACGATTTTTACTAAATGATATGTCACTGAGTGTCTCTTGTTGGACTTGAAGAGGTCTAAACCATTTTATATGGTTTATTAGGTCTATTATATAATATTTGACATGAGCTCACTTTAATTAAATATATTATGGGTCATATATTTATGACATCCAATTAAGCATGTAGAATCCATATATTAAACCTCGATGGAAGGTTGAGAGTTAGCGGCTCTAGTATTGATCCCATCACTCCCTCTATATAAGGTTTCTCTTTTATGGAGAATGTTTGCAGTCAATTATCTTGGTTCCACTATTTTTCACAAAATTGTTGAGAGAAAATACATTCATACCCACATGAACACATCTCCTTTCATTGGATCAATAATGGCTTTTTTGATTCGAGTACGATATATTTATTAATTTGATCTCATGTTCCTATGATTGAAAGATCCTATCAATTTGATATTTGTTACATAAACCCTAATTTTTTTGGGAGACTCACTGTAGATCCCGCATAATTTGTGAAATTTGTGTTCGAAAATCCACTTTGACATTAGACTAGACCATGTTAATCTACTAATCTCGTGAACTTGTGAAGGTCTTTCATACATTAGTTCGATTTTGAAAGTCTAACTGTAATGTCAATCCATTCAGTCTATGCAGGAAAACCTGGCTCTCAAAAACAATGCGTGGACCTAAGCAGACCAATATGAAGCAGAAACAAAGTAAAAGGAGCATAGGATTCCTAGTTTGTAGGCAAGGAAATAGGACAGTAAAAAGGGAACAGCGAAAATGCAAGATCCACCACTATACTCAGTAGTATCTGAGAAAGAGGAACCAAAGGCATGTGAGAATCCCAAGCAGCACAAACCCAACATTCTCATAAATCTAAAGAGATCGATACAATGTTACCACATATGGTCCAAATTGTTGTACCACAAAATGGGTCCTATATGTTCCTTTTTCCCTTTCTTTCCCATTGGATTGGAGAATATGTTCGATGTCACGAGCCGGTATAAGAGGGCTTGCAAAAGAAGGTCATGTGGCGTTGGGTCGACAGCCCCTTTCCGTGCCTCATGAAATCTTTAGTGTTCATGATGAATAAAATTTCCATGTGCATCATTTTTTTGTAAACAATTTTTCGGATCCCTAACTTCTCATCTCCAAATTTTTTGCTCATCACACGTTCTCTCAAGCTCTCTTCCTCGCTCATCATCGAGGGAAAATGGTATATAGCACAAGCTTTCGACATGGGACGGTAGTAAAGCTGTCACAAAACCTTGGGACAAAATCAATGATCTAAAAGGAGATGAGGTGGAGCTTAAAGCATCAGGTCCCGAATTGGTTTTTGTATCACGTGTCGCGCATCAAAGATCAAACTTTCTTTGTGGGGTAAAAAAATCAAACTCTCCTTTTCCTCCTCTTTTCGACCTAGCTCACTCTTGTCATGTCCCCACTCCATTTTCAGTCCTTCATCTAAGTGAAATGGAAATCATTAGGGAGCGTCAACACATTTTTAAGTTTGGGGGGACACCTCGCAACCGAATGGAGCACCTGGATTTTGTAACTAGTATGGAAAGAGGACGTGCACAAACAACAAGACAAAAGAATGATGATCATGGGTTCTTAGTGAGCATCAAATTGAGCAGGCTTTTGCATCGTATGCTATGGAAAAGGCGGTCCAACACATAAAGTTGTCCTATCCAAAGTTGTTTTTCTTTCCCACAGAGAGAGCGAGGGAGACGTTTGACATAAAGTGGGTGGTTGTGAAAAGATATTTGGCTTGAATATATTCATTTTTGCATCACGAGCATCTTCACTATTTCAACTTCGCTATATCCACTCCAGCTCCACCAAACAATCATATTCAACCATACTAAGTTTAAGACCGATACTCTCTCTTTTCTGTGGTGAGATTAATTTTTGCGTTTTTTCGACCCTAATTTCCATCCTTTTTTTGGAGCGAGTTCACATATGTTATTCCAACAAATAATTGCAAAATTTCATCAGAATTCACCCCTTTAGTCCCGCGACATGTGAATTCTCTAAAGAAACAACTTTTGGCGGTCGAAGGGGATTAAAAAGGCATATATGGCTATATTGCCGGTTCAATCATGAGTTTTGAAATTCTAGAGAGACCGGGAGCTACTTATAGATTCTTGTCTTTTGATAGCTTCTAATAATTAGTCCTTAGTCGGTGTAGACGACCACGTAATTTTGAACGGGGAAGTAGTAATTGATCATTGGATCTCATCTTTAAGATCACCAAGATGAGTCAAAGTGACCCCGGCATCAGATTGACCATCGGTCAATCAGGGTACCCTAGGTAAAAGGTACTCCTTGCTCAAACCAGAAAAGAAAAGAAAATAAAATGTGGTTGATCTTAATTATAGATTAATCCCTTTGAAGGTACACTGATGTAAATAGAATGAATGCTCATGGAAATTAGTCTCTTTACACGAGATTGAGATGGACTACATGTTTTAGGTACGTCGTGACTAATTGGAGAATTCATAGACCAAAATAAGATTCCTCATCAAGACCGAGCTCGGAGTACCGAAAATATTTATTATGACCTGGCGACCAGGCACACTTGATCGGCTCCTCACAACCAGGTCAACCTTGATAAGCGTCCTCTCCAATATGCTTGATTTACAATCACCTTCTACATCTATTCTATATATTTAAGCTGAATGCGAGTCACTTTTGACTTTCAAAAAACTTACCTTCACATTATCTGTTATCTTTTCAAAAGAAGTATCTCTTTTCTGTTCTCCTCTTTACTTTATTTTTTCTCATCAAAAGGCTTTTTTCAAAGACTAAAATTATAAAACCGTAAAAAACGGAAGACTACCCACTACCTGAAAACAATAAAGTCAACTTCAACTAAGAGCGTCCGTTCGAGTATACAATTACTTATGGTTTTCCAGGCACGTAGATGGTTTCATACACGAGTAAGCTTGTAACAGATCGAAACAATCATAACAGGAGGAGGAGATCATACAAATCGATGAAATCCCAGAGCCCCAGCATTTTCTTGAAAGTACAAAGTTTGAAATGGAAATGTCCCTGTTTTACCCTATGATGAGGTCGTTGAACATGTTTTTGACACACTAATCATAATCACTCTCTAATTTAGAGCTCTTTCTCGAGACTAAAAAGCCCAAAAAAGGGCCATGTTTTCTTTTCCTTCCTTTAGTTTTTCTTGCTTTGGACTTAAATTCCTTTAGTCCTTAAAGCGAAGAAAGATTGAGAGAGAGAGAGCAAAAAGGCTAAAGAGACATGGCGCCTTGTAATCGATTGAGAGGACGCTCTGCTCAGGCATGATTTCGAGTTCATGAAAAGAAGACGCGCTATGATTTATCTAGTCCCACTCCAACCTCACCAATCCATCTATCTCTTTTGGAACTTGGGCCTCAGCTATAACGCTCCGATATCAAGTGCCTTGCCTATCATTTCTAATTGAAAAGATACCCTTTAAGCCTGAGGATATGCAAGTGCCGGACCAATCGATTTGCATCATGTTATATGATTTGAAATTGCACCAATGGAACTTAACTACTAATCGTGCATATCGCTTTGTATGAGCCTAAGCCAAAACACATAAATCCTTAGATGATGTGAAATCCACGCGAAAACCAAAATGGTTTGAGGATTTCATACAAAGTGCATAAGATGGCTTTCTCCTCTTGCGTGGAAGAATAGGCAGTTAGATCTGAATGCAGCGTACGTTCACCTAGCCCTTTTTGTTCCCCTTCTCTTTCGGATTCGTTTTATGGCCTATTATAAAACTAAAGGGGTAAATCCCTCCACATTGACTTTGATTTTGATGGCTAATCTTCAATAAGTCCAAAATGATTCGGTCTGAAGTGCAATGCTTGGGATTGGGACTTCGTGGAAAGTTCCTTCGTGATGTTTCGTCTGTCCAATTGATCAACTTTAAGTCACTCTCCTCATATCTCTTTATATCAACACGGTCTAATCTAACCCTGTTCGTCAGCTAAAGTTGGTCCGTGAAAACGCAAAATTTAAGGAAAATTGGAAATCAAGGACCGCGTTCGAGCACATCATGAACCCATTTTTCCAACCGATGGAACGTCTCTAAGGATTACTTAAATATATCATGGACTCAGTTTTCCACATCATTTAATTAATGCCCCTATTCATTTATGAGCTCAAGCATATAATTACCCCTATGTTTGAGGGGGCAGCACCATCATCTTTATCTTATTTTATTTTTGAAAGCATATCGTCTATCAACAATGTTCAAAAGCTAGACGAAACGTGACAAGAATTGAGGCAAATGAATGGGTGGTGGGAGAGGGGAGAGAGAGAGAGAGAGAGAGAGAGAGAGAGAGAGGGAGGGAGGGAGGGAGGGAGGGAGGACATATTTCTTGCTTTTGAAAATTAGGGTACGTGGGGATTCCTTTGATTTATTTCTGTCTCTTGAAACTTTTAAAAGCTTTGGTGGTAACGTGTATCGTTTTAACTTTTGTTCAGGGTTCCACAAGATCGGCCTTTTTAGAGGGTCGGCTTGCTTTTATGGCTTATGGTGGGACAAATATTACCAAACCCTCCGTAAGTCCTCACCTAATCTCCACCATTCCCCCATTCCATGCCTTTCTAAGTCCTCTCTTTTACTTCATAAGAAAGTTTTGATTGGGGTGGAGAATTTTCTTGTTGAAAGTGGGAATTCGTGTTTCTTGCATCTATCGCGTGCGATATCCACTTCACAGTCAACATCATGATATCTCGAATGAGATATGATCAGCTGTCCAGCAGTGGCTGGCTAGTTGTTGCTGTCCATTGGGTGGCACTGCTTATAGGTAATTTTAAAGTGTGTGAATAAGCTGCTACCATGCAACAATGGCAATGACAGTTGTGATGTGTTGATGAGGCTTACGGGCTATCAATCTCGACCCTTATATTAATAACTATGTTAAAAAATTCATAAATCTGATAAATATTTTCACCGTTAAATCAAGCCTTTCCTTTGGTCTAGAGTAGCTTGCTAGAAAGAGAGGCAATTCCACTTTTGTTAATTAGGGCGTGCATGACAACCATTATGTTTCAAAAATAGTTTATGGAATTTTTCTATTTCTATTTTTATTTCTAAAAGAGTTTCTAAGTAAAAATAACTATTTGATAATGACACAAAATTTCTTCATTTTGGACGACGGCGGACTGGCGGATGGTGGTGACGGTGGCGGTTGGCAGCCGGCGACCGTGGCGGTGGACGGCCGGCGGCGGCGACCAATGGGGCGATCAACCGACCCGGCGGCGGTGGTGGCTGGTAGGCGGCGGGTGGCGGACCGATGGACGGTGGTTGGTGGCAATGGATGAAGGATCGGTTGGCGAACAATAAGAAATTTTTTTATTTCTCATTTCTGTTCTAGAAATAGAGAAGTAGAAAATTTCTACTTCTGATTTATATTACAAACCTATTTCTGGAATAGAAATCTATTTCAAAAATAGAAAAAACGGAATAAGTTTATCAAACGGATTTTTATTCCAGAATTAGGTCTGGAATAGAAAAGTTATTTCTGGAATAGAAATTACTGGTTGTCATGCACCCCCTTAGTAACTTATCCAAACTTAAAGCAAACTCATGAAGTCTCGTTTTTTTTTTCTCTTGATTAGTCCTCGGCTTACCTAAAATCTTGAGGAAAAGAACTAAAAAGTTCTAAATTTATCATGTTTGTGTAAATCCAATTATAAACCTTTTTATTGTGCTAATTTAATTCTAAACCTATTCATATTTTGTCAATTGCGTTCATTGGCCAATTTAGATTGAAAATTGCTGACGTGAATGTAGGCAATCTTACGTTGCATTGCTAACGTTAACATGGATATTTTTTAATATAATTTTTAATATTTTTGAATTTTTTCTTTTTTGTCTCCATTTTTTTCTCTTTCCTTTCTCTTTTTGCTAGTGGCTGAGGAGGGCAAGGGCAAGCGCTAGCAAGGGTCCCCCTTGCCCAAGTGATGCTTGGCGATAGGGGTGATCAGTTCCTAATCTAATGCGATTCCTATGTGGAACTGGAAACCCAACTAGGAGGATTGGTTCCCATTCTTTTGGAATTGGGGATCGAATAGGATGGTCCTAGGATCGGGAACTAGACTAGACTAATCGATGTAGTCCCGTTCGGTCAAATTTAATGGAATCGATCACTTAGCAAAACAAAAAAAAAAATTTAAAAATTATTAGGAGTTATTATTATTTTAGGGTTATTGCTATTTTTAAGAAATTTGAAAATATATTTTTTAAGAAAAAAAGAGTCAGTTTAGTCCGGTCTGATTCCCCCTTCGGAACTGAGAATTGGACTCAAAATTACCGATTCTATTTTTATGGAACATTGAACTAGATTGATGCCTTTGGAATCACACCAAATTGGTCGGTCTAGTCTGGTTAGAGTGATTCTTAGTTTGATCAATCTAATATGCTCACCCCTACTTGGCAAGGCTACCTTGGCTTGAGCAAGGGTTAGTCTCACCAAATCTAACAAGGGGCTTTCACCCAAGTAGCGATTGGTCATTGGCAAAAAGAAAATGGAAGAAAAAGAAAAATATAAAAAATGCCCACGTTAGTGCCCACCTAATTTGTGTCACATAAGATAATTGATGACGTCAGCAATTTTTAGCTTAAATTGGTCATATAGACTTAATTGATATAACGTGAAAATGTTTAAGACGCGTTTAGTAACATTCATGTTTCGGAGAACAATTTTTTTTTGGAAATAATTTTTTCTATTTTTATTTCCTATAACAATTTTTGAGTAAAAAAAGCATTTATAACTACACAAATTTTCTATTCTTAGAATAGAAAAAGAATTAGAATACATTTTGTACGACCTGCAAATTTTTTTGTAATGCAAAATTTCGTTTTATTTTTTAATACTTTTTAAAGATTTTTTCCCTCTCTTCTTCTTCTTACTCTTCCTCTAGTTGGCGGAAGGTAGAGGCAACGGTGGACGGCGACAGGTGGGGGCGAGGGGGGGTGGAGAGGAAGAAGAAGAAAAGAAAAAGAAAGAAAGAATATAACTTATATTTTGAACTTGTTCTCAAGAACAAGAAACTATTTTTATTTACTCTTTGTTTTTATTCTAAATTTATTCTCCGGCTATTTTTCTATTGCAGAGAATAATTAAAATTAATTGATGTTATCAAATGGATTTTCATTCTTTTTTTTTTTTTTTTGTTCCAAAGTATAAAAGAACAAAAGAATAGAGAAATTGGCAAGTTTTCATGCAGAGCCTAAATTGACACAATTGAAAGGTTTATAATTAAATTGGTATAAGTGCAATAAGTTTATGATCATTTTGGTACTTTTCGTAAGGTCTTGTGTCCTAAGGCATGTGATAATATATCGGGTTTAAATATTAACTCAATATGTTGCACGATTTTCTTAATGTGTGTACTTACATAGTGTTCAAATTATGTATCATCGAATTAATGACATTTTTCTGAATACAAAGGTTAAAAATCGTGGACCACAAGGTCGGTCCAAGTTTTTACATGTGGGCAATAATTAAGAGAAATTATCTACACGAATATTCCCAAGCACTTGTGGCCAATTGTTTGGGAAGGTGAAGATGAACCCAATACGAGAGAAGACAAAAGGAAAGCATCACACCACTAGCAACACAAGCACCAAACAAGAGCTTTCATTTGGCAGAAACCAAAAAAAGAAAGAAGAAGATGGCAATCGATACATTCCGTTATAGAAACTTTCGATCCAACAATATTTGATTCATGTCCGAACCGGATCTACAAGAGTTAGATCGTGTCGCTCATGAGACCGACTCTGTTTTTCGAATTAACTTGCTCATTGATCGTAATTACGTAATGCTAATTGGGTTAGTCGAGAGACACGAGCCAAAACATAAATAGGATTTCAAAAAGGCAAAATGCATCTGGAAGAAGACAAGTGCCTGTCTGCACACGAGATGTAAATCTCATTCCCTCTCCAATTAGAACTTCGAAAGAAGAAGAATGAATAATGCGGTTGGTTGGCAGAAGCCGCTTAGCATCTGCCTCCAATGGCGAACCGACGTTCTCCTCACGCGCCGGGTGTAAGCAAGATAATAATGGAGCTTGCTCATTCGGCATGAATAGCGATTCTGTGCCAGAAGAAGAAGCAGCACTAGCGATTTTTTCAAAATGTCCCAAAAGTTCAAAAAAATGTAAGTGCACGAGAGGGTTTAGGTCATGAAGAACATCATGCCCCCATTAAAGATAGCAGCACATCGATGAATATATAAAAATAAAGATGTATTTTTGGCAAGTGAAATTGACCCATCACTTTTATACCCAATATATTTCACATCTCTCTCTGCTCTGTTCTGTACAAGTAGATATATTCTCCTTATACAAATGTGCATGCTTGGCGTTATTCTATACCACCATTCATTAATATTCTCTCGTGGGTTTCAGAGCTTTTTTTCAAACACCCTCTCATGCCCGCGCACTAGAGCAAGAATCCCTTGATTTGTATTAATATAGTTTTCCTCTCTGCAGAGAAAGCTAGTCATCCTCAAAGAGCTGGAGAATGTGTATTCGAGCACTTCAAAAATAAACAATGAGTGTATATAAGCTTTCTCAAGATCCATTCAATGCAGCTCACCAGGTAAAGCGCTACGCGTTTGTGCTCTTACTAATGGTGACATTCTGTCGGACAGAAAACGCGCTTAAGCATGCGGAGTATTCGCGAATCCCAAAGAATATAAGCGATCCGATGCACTGTGGTTAAGTGAGCTCTTCCAGTGTCGAGACTTTGTGGCAAAGCCTTTGTCCTTCCCACTTTTTGTTGGAAATCCTTATTTTTATGATGACTTTTTGGTTGAATGCAGAGGAGTGTCTTTGATCAAAGCGAGCTCGGAAAGACAAAGAATCCGAGGCGTCTGCGAGTTGGGATGAAGAAAGGGCATAGTGAACCTTTTGATTTCGTCTACAAAGTCCCGTTTGAACCAAACAGTGAGAAGTGACTGTGGGGAGAGAGAGAGAGAGAGAGAAAGAGAAGGGAGAGTTGGTTCCCTTTTGTGGGTGCAGCTTCTTATTTATTATAAGACTGCTCGGTGAGGGCTCGGCTTCTGTACCACGAGCTGAATTGGGTCAGCTTTTTCATAGTCGAAAGGAGCAAGAGAGGAAAGACATAGAAGTGGAGGATAAAGATATGCAGGAAATGAAGAGGAAGGTTGATGGCAGTGGCAACAATGGAGATGTCAAGAAGGAGAGGCATATTGTCACATGGTCTCAACAGGTTCCATTTCTTGCCTCTCTTCGCACCTACTCATTTAGCTTCAAGGAACGTGATATTATCATTTCCTTCTCTGAAGTTTGGTTTCTTTTTTAAAATTTGATTATATGGAATTGATATGTAGGAGGATGATATACTACGTGAACAGATTACAATTCATGGAACAGACAAGTATGAGCCCTCTCTCTCTCAACCCAGCAAACGTAGTCAGTTGCGTTCAAGTTCTTAAAATGTGTTCTTATTTGCAGCTGGGTGATTATCGCGTCTAAGTTCAAGGATAAGACGGCGAGGCAATGCAGGAGAAGGTTCGTTTTCCTGCTACTAATCGAACTATTCGTCTTATGTGATACTCTGTCTCTTCCAGCAATTCTCAGTGTTGTGTATGGTTTGATGTTGATGAAAAGTAAAATATGTGTTGCAGATGGTATACATATTTGAATTCTGATTTCAAAAAGGGTGGATGGTCGCCGGAGGAGGACATGCTCTTATGTGAGGTAGTCGTTGCCCTGTGCTCTTCTGTGCAGCGAGAGAGAGAGAGAGAGAGAGAGAGAAATCTTCTGATATATCTTATATCCATAAATTACTAATGGTTTCAAACAATTAAAAATTTGGTGGCGGCAGGCTCAGAAGATATTCGGAAATAGATGGACAGAAATATCAAAGGTGGTTTCAGGCAGGTATATTTAACTCTTGCTCTGCATCTTCTCCTTCCGAAAACGACTTGTGCACCATATGACTCATCATCACTTGCAGGACGGACAATGCTGTGAAGAATCGGTTTACCACCTTATGCAAGAAGAGAGCAAAATATGAAGCCTTGACGAAAGAAAATAACTTTGCATTCATCAACACCAATAACAAAAGGGTCATCTCCTACAATACATCCATCTTAGAGGAAACATCAGAAAGCGCAGTACATACGAAAAGGCTGAGGTAACCTGCAAGGCATGTCTCTTCGAAGAAACTTCCATGAAGTAACTGTTCTACATAGTAAGACCACTTCTTTCGTATAGCAGGACTCAAGTTCCTGATCTTATAGAAGCTTGCAACATTGGAGAGAGATCGTATGGGAAATGCAGAGTAGCATTTCCTCCTCAGCAGCCAAGAACTCCCTTCTCTGTAGTGGTTTCAAACATCCACAACAACTATGGTAAGTTTGCCTGAAAAAAATTGTATTTTGTCAGTTAGATATAGCTCTGATGGTGCATTGTCAGACTGCATGGTCATATGTAGCATAATTAATCAACAAAAGAGCAGTCCTGTTGATGAAATTATCAAAACTTTAGTATTCCTAATTCAGAAAACAGAAATATTTAGCAGCTCACGTGCAGTCTACTTTTGTTTCGACAAATCAGCAGCCAAGGATAGCAAAAATGAAAGAACATTTCTCAGTAAAGATGATCCCAAAGCCACTGCCTTGATGCAGCAAGCAGAATTGCTCGGTTCACTTGCACTAAAAGTGAACACAGAAAGCACATGCCAGAGTCTAGAAAATGCTTGGAAGGTACGTATTCAATGCTTGCTCATAAGTTTCTCCATTTAGCACAAACAACATGAACGCAACAGAGCCCTCCTCCTACAATATCAGTAAGACTTTTGTTATTTCTTTTTATTTTGCTTCATGAGTGGAGGGTCAAAAGGGTATTGGCCAGAACTTCTGTAAACCTCCCAAACCCCAGTTCATGTGGCAAAGACCAATGTCTTTTCAGTTATGGGTAAATCCTGCATATTAAAGGTTGCACTATATATATTAAAGCATACGCATGTCAATATCAAGTGCTTCAGGCAATAATTAAGATGCTGCAATCAGCAATGGCACATATATATTCACTCTAATGCTGGAGAAATCTCTCAGGTTCTTGAGGATTTTCTGAGTCAAGCCAAAGGAGGTGAACTCCATGAACATAAGATCTCCAATATTGACTTTCAGCAGGAGAATTTCAAGGACTTACTCAAGGAGTTGGAAAGTAGCATTGACGGAAGTCAATCATCAAGGTAATAGATCACTACGAGATGAGACTAGACATTAGATAAGCTTCACCACATGTGCAAGTATTAATAGATCATTCGCAATTCAGGGAACCTGATCTATGTGAAACGTCTCCAGCCAGCTCCGAGTATAGCACAGGTTCCACAATATTGCTCCATGGAACTACAGATGGAACAGAACCCACTCGACAAAGAGGAGGCATACTAGATGAATATATTGAAACTGAAACTGCAGCTCCACCAATCCATACTGAACAACTTGTCAATGACCAGAATGTGTCACAGCTATTTCATGCAACGACCGATCAAGGTTATGAACTTCTACTCACAAAAAAAGGCATACAGAATACTTCTATATTTTATAAAAGTAGATCAGCAAAATAGATCGAACTGACAAAAGTTAGATCTCTTGGCAGCAGAAAATCTCCAATCCATCGATGAACAAATAAATGAAAGCGGAGTTGGTCCTGCCCCATCACATACAGAGTTTGGCTCTCCTCTTGAAGTAACCCCACTTTTCGGATCATTAGCAGCAGGAATTCCCAGCCCAAAGTTTTCAGAGAGTGTAAGTAATCTGATCAACCTAATTATGTTAAAGGCACGAACTTAGCAGTCCCATCTTTTTTTACTTTCTAAAAGAACAACGAGCATCATACATCTACATACATGTCATACTGATGTACAAATCCCGATCCCGAAAGAGTAAGTGATGGTTTCCAGGTTTCCAACCTAGCCAAGAAAACAATGAATCTATTAAAGTCGTACCAATTGGCCAGACTATCTCACTAGTCATTGAACTGATGGCAATTTGCTAATTCCAGCCTTCCATCATCAAACTTCAGCTCTTAGGAGAAATTTAATAGGAAATTATCATTATCTCTCTGTAGAGGTTGTGATTATAATTAGCTGTTTATAGCAGACACCCCTGGTAAAATCCTTGTAAGACAGCTCTTAGGCCACATTATTAGCGTCAAACCTAAAAGGGGAAAAAAAAGAGGGAAAAAGAGAATTGTCCATTCTATTAGCAATGTTGATGAAGTAATGGCATCATCTGCCAGCATCTCTGGCCATGTTAGCAAGAGCAAAATCCTTTATTTGTTCAAAACATAGCTTAGATTTCAAGAAATAATTGACACATGCTAATACGAAAGGGTCCCACTAACCAACTTCAGGTGATGATAAGATTGGCTGTATAACTTGTTGAACCCTCTAAGAGCAGAGCATACATTATAGACTTAAATGGGACTTCTGCAATCTTCATAGACTAATTGCATCTATCTAGGACTGTCAGAAGCAAAGGATAAACTTTTGCTTCTAGATGGCAAGTGTAAAGAGAACTGGGGGTTTCTTTCATCAAAATTAAACATTTGCGATGACTCTTAATAAGTAGCAGTGACAAAATGATATGCCCAACTGACTGGAATTTCCTCTTTTGTTTTTTTGTTTTTTGTTCAGGAAAAGAACTTCATAATGAAAACACTGGGAATGGAGTCCCCTTGTCCGATCCCCAGCATCAATCCTTCTCATCCCCCAGCATGCAAAAGAGCCCTCCTCCAAAACCCCTAAACCACCAACCTAAAATCCACAATCCATAAATCACAAGGTCAACAAGATCTAGTCTTTGTTCTAAAAGATCTAGCATGTATCTAGCCCTTCCTTTGTCCGGCCCTTAAACATGTTCCGCATTCTTTTTCCCTTCCATTTTATCGTTCTAAACTGCCAGTATTGAATCTGGATCTGCCGTTCGGTAGATCCAGATTTGAAGCATTATGGAACACTAGCTCATCCATAAGTCATGATTCCATCTCCTTCCGTCCTAAATGAGTCACAAGCCCATCACTCACAGTGAAATTCAATACACCTATTCCGGGTTCCATTCTTTCGTTCGTCTTACTCTTCCCCGATTTTCATCTTCGGTGTTTTCTACTCCAATGCAATTTTGGTGTGTCGTGTCTGTACAGAAACTGCGGCTTCTCGCCGACAGTGTAGTTATACGTCGGCTCCTCCTCCTGGCCTACAGCTTGCCCAATTATTCTATTACGAAGAGAGAGAGAGAGAGAGAGAGAGAGAGGGTCAATGGGTGTGCATAGAAGTATAGAAATATTATGTTACTCCCAGTTCCAGATTGTAATCCGACTTCACTGATATCCAATGGAAATGGGTTTTGTTTTCGGTGTGCAAAATGCTTCTCCTTTCATGTATTCTCACACGCTATATCTACGCTCGAGAATCAACTCGACCCATTTCGAGAAACCAACAACAAACGAACATCGCAAACGAATGCGCATGGAGGAACAATTTACGTCCTTCGAAAAGCAAAAGCAGGACAAAACATGAACTTACGTCGAATCGAAACAGCCTCGTCACGTCTGCGTTCGCACGCATTGTTTCACCCTTCCATCTTCCGACGGCCGAGGCATGATTGTCGGGAAGAACTTGAAGTACTACGAGAGCAAATTGAAGAAGAAAAAGAGAAGGAAGTGGCGGTGGACCCGATGGATCGAGAGGCCCGTTCTCATTTGGGGCGGGTTCGGCCCGGTAAAACCAGACAGGATTTATCGAATAAGAGCTTCGCTCCCTCATTTTTTTTTTCTCTTAAATATGAAATTTACAACGAACCAAGCGGGTCAGACAAATTTATCAGATACTTCCGACCTACGTAAGACTAATGGATCAAACCGCTGAACAACATGGACGTAGGCGACATCATCCGACGGCTGAGATCCACCTTTTTACGTTCCTTAGGCCTAAAAGAGTACTTACTAATCTCGCTCATTACAACAAATTTTACAAGGTCTCGAACAATGATAATTGCAAACTTTACCTTTTTGCTCTTCTCCGTAGAAGTTATGGGTCTGGTCACCAGTTACAATCGGCGAACTTCTTCGACATACGTTACTCGTTATTGCCAATTTCCTCTGCGGAGACTTTGGTGGACATACTAACAATGCCCGAAAAGCTTTCGTGCTTTCTGGGCCGATGTCTGGCAATTAGTGTGGCCGGGTTGCTGGACTGACCCTTAATTCGAGACATTCTCGGGACAATTTCTCTCTTGTATATGACACAATCTTGGGCCTCGGTCCAAACTCCGAAACGACAGATTCGGGAAGAAATCGAGCCCCAAAAACTCAGCATCTCCAGCAAAATTTACGCCAACATTTTAACAACTGTGTTGAATTCAAAAAGTTTTATACGAAGCGGTCACCTCGATTTACATCGACTTGCCTATTTACTTCCATCTCGAGTTGCTGCTACTGCTGCTTCTTTTCGTGGCTTTCTGAACACGTCGTTACTATTAGAGGTCCCTTATAGGGTGCGTAGAGATGCCAGAGTTCGGCTGGTCATGGTTGCTCGCGCTCTGGATTTCCTGGAGTCTAGCTACAACCTCGGCCATCGTCGGTCGACTCTTCGGGTCTAGATGAAGGCACCTGAGGATGATTTCTGCAAACTGGTGGGCTTCTTGCGCGGGGAAGTTCCGCTTGAGCTTTCTGTCCATGACATGGTGCAGCTTCACTTTGTCCCTCAAGTAGGGCTACGCCCATTGTGCGAGGTTTCCGACGGTCCCATTGGAATGTTTCCTCATCGCCCTAGAGCCAGTAAAGATCTCCAGGAGAACAACCCCAAAACTGTAAACATCTGTTTTGAGGGTCAGATGACCTGCCGATTACAATGGAAAAAGAACGTGAGCCTTGTGGATTTGGCAGGGACGACAATGGATCGAAATATTTTCTCGAAACATGATTAGCTTGACCCATCAAAATGAATTTAAATCGATAAAACCTAACATTATTAGAAATATAAAGAAATCCATGGAGACGGTACCCGAGATGATATATTCAGGCGCAAAGTATCCTCTCGTGCGAAGAACTCTGGACGAGACATGAGACTGATCGCCTTGAGGTCCAAATTTGGCGAGGCCAAAGTCCGATATCTTGGCATCAAAGTGCTGCAATATCATAGAGGATGACTGACTGACTATATGTGCCAGCTGAATAGCATTGCCTGCTCATTCATTCGCAGTAGTAGAGTACGCATCGGCAATAATAGTTCTCACAGGACAGAAAATAAATCATCGAACTTCCTACAATTTAAACAACACTATCATCTATGTGCACACTTACTGTTTTAGGTGTCGTAAACTTGTAATCTATTCATTTTCTCTCATGTGTGAAAAGCGCAAGGAGCTAAGTTGGAGAACAAGAATCAAAATCACAATTGGGGCTGCTAGAGGTTTAGATTGTACCACAGATATAGAGGAAAAAGCGAAACATACGGAGGTAAGCAAAACATTGGAGGCTTTGACATCATGATGAATGATCGGCTTGTATTGTGAATGAAGATGATCCAAACCTCTAGCAGCCCCAATCGCAATTTTGATTCTTGTTCTCCAACTTAGCTCCTTGCGCTTTTCTGTTATTCCGGTAAAGCATGTAGTCAAATTGGGTTCTTTAGGTTTTAAATCATGCGCGGAATTGCAAAAACATACTGGCTTTATTAAATTTCATTCACCTTCCTCTCATTCAGAGAGTCCTCATTGATTGGTCCTTACCTCTTAATAACTGATTTTCTAAGCTTCCCTTAGCCATAAACTCGTAAACCACAATTCGGTGGTCGTTCTTGCTGCAATATCCTATGAGCTTCACGATATTTGGGTGATTCAATTTGCTCAGGAACCTCAGTTCATTCTGCAAGCACAACATTGAGCTGATTAGGGAAAGAGAGTGTGCATGTGTGTGTCAAAGCATTTAAACATTACCAAAGAATGTCTTCAACGGTTTGAACTTTTAAAATATTCATAGCTTTCATGCAAAATTAGAGAGAGAGAGAGAGAGAGAGAGAGAGAGAGAGAGAGAGAAAGAGAATCAATCTAACCAGCCATTCATCTTGACCTTGTGATCCCTTGTCCCGGAGCCTCTTGACAGCGATGGCCAGGCCCTTGTTTGGTTTAGCCGCGTTCATGGTGCGATAGCTGATCCAGCCCTTGTAAACATCACCGAAACCACCTTCGCCAATGAAGTTGTTGCCTCTGAACTCGTTCGTGGCATCCTTCAGCACATCATAGCCAAAGCAGTGAAGCCTATATGGATGGAACACCTCATCCTTCTTGTTCATCGGGCAATCCTCGTCTTGTTTCCGGCCTCGTGAGTAGGCATACTGATTTCCATCTATTTCTGTTTTTGAAATATGAAATGCAAATTGAGTTCGAGGCAAGATAAAACTAGAATTGCCAAAGCCGGCCAGTCACCAATGGCACGTGTGCACTTTTTCATCAGAAAGGTGTTTAGTATTATTTTACAAGCTCTTGAATGCGCGAGTCAAGCAAAGATTAATGAGGAATGCAAACAATTAGCAAGTAATGAAACTGTCATCAAGAAAAGATATAAACTTGCCTTTGAGCGGCTGCTGAGAATAAATGGCCGGCTTTCTGTGATCTTGAATCGGCAAATCATGTGGTTGATTCTTGCTGCTCTTTCCTTCACCAAGATGGTTAAATTGCATCCTCAATGTTCATGAATAGATAAAGAAGAGATCCAGTAAGTAAATTCAAATTCAACTTTACAAAAAAGAATAAGAAGAAGAAATACCCTTTTGAGATTTTGATGAAACTGATGAAGTTCTTTGTTTCGATTTAGATTTTTCATCAGGACATGAAGTTTGCAGTGTGCACTCTGATTTAATGTAATAAAGTACCAAAACATATCAATATGAGATGAATTTCAGCTAATAAAATTTCGAATTTGGAATGGAAATTTGCTTTAAAGATAAAATAAAAGAAGAATGAAAGCAAACCAGCGGGAGGCTGAGTGATGTTTATAGGCTGGTTTGGGTCTCGATTCGAGGCTTTGCTGAAACAATTCCCCATTAAAATCTCCTGTTGCTGATTAAACTCAAAAGCCAGCAAACGTGCAACTAAATATCTGGTGAATGAACAGGCATCGGAAAGATTGATATCCAGAGCTTTGGTGACAAATGATTCTGTGAAACCGACTATGTGGAGCTTAGTAGAGCGCACAAAGGCATTGAGCTGCGGGTGTTATGGACGACCATACCAAAGAAACGAATGAATCCCGGAATCTTGTGAAGGAAGGAATGGATCGAGATTAATTTTATGATATATTCGCAATCATTCGAGGCTGCGTTGTGGGAATTTCCTCACGTCATTCCAAGAATTTTGAGTAGACGTGTATCAAAATGATCAGCTACGCTTCTTCTCTGGGTATGAAGCAACGGATGGCTACTTTGTTTGTGTTGCTTGTTACCGTAGTTCGAAGAAGTACAACAAGAAACGACAAAATGTTGAGGAAATTGAGAGTTGCAAACTAGGAGATTGATTTGTCGTCCGATTGATTGCCCAAAGTCTGGGTTCTGCTAAGAGTCCTTCCCATTGTTTCTATTACGCTGTCAACATTAAAAAAGAACAAAAAGTAATTTTTGACGAGTAGGGCGTAAGAGGAGACCGACATGTGCATTCGCAGTCGAAATATCGATCAATTATCGGAAAGCTATTGTTCCGTAAACATATTTCGACAATAAGCATGTCCATCTTCAAACTCCTACTTGAAAGAATAATCTACTCTCTTTTTGGGGGCGAAATAATTTACTCTTAACTATATGCTAATAGGAAATTGATGTCGTTTCATTTAATTAGTCTAGGGTAATAATAATTAGCATGGTATGTGTATCTAAATTATACTTCCATTTACTCATTTGAGTTAACATCAAAACCTTCTGATTTTCCTCGTTTCGTTTCTTTAAATTGTAGTTTAAGCCCTAGATGGCACGTCATTTTATGGTCACGTGAGTGCCAGCAATTGAGGCATCTTGTAATTGATAGGGTCGTCTAATTCATGCATATCTATAAATAAGGGTTTTACCATACATGTTTACTTCTATAAATAAGAACAAATGAAAGTTCAAGTCTTGCTTTTACCCTTCATTAATTAGACTCCGTTTCCAAAGGGGTGTTGTAAAAATTTCTGGTACGTGCCTTTCCTCTCATTAGTTTAATTTTTCAAAAATCTTCTCGTACAAGTCATATAATGTGATATACAACTAAACTTTAGGGGAATTAGAGTCAATGTATGTTCATACTCTAAAATAATAGTGAACCAGAAGATGAGGAGAATCAATAAAATTAATTATCGAGGACGTGATTCCACTGCTCAAGCCTACAAAGTAGCGGGCATGAATGAATAAATTGCTTTTACATGTTGTCATAAAATGTGCGAAAACCTAAGGTACATCTAAATCAATTGCAACGATTGTTCTGGGATTACATTCAACCCTCAATCAGCATATCCGAACAATTATCGATTTGCAGCTCCGTCAAAGGCTATGAAAGAATTTTTACCAAAAAAAAAAAAAAAGGCTATGAAAGAAGCCTGTTAGAATGACAAAAACAAAGAGAAATGAACATATTATATATGTCGGGTGACCTTTCTGCTGCAAAAATAAATTGAGCGAATTGAACAAATGAATAGATATAACATTATCTTAGATTAGCAAGTCATCTGAAGCTGTGGACTGTCCCATGGCGTTAATTTAAATAGACAAAAGTGGAATTCATCCTCCGCCTTCGTCGAGCAATTTCCCGTGCGGTACCGTCATTTCTCTAACTTCAGTCAATGAAGATCATCCTGCGACAGTCGAAAGAGAATAAAGATGATTTGTTGTCAGCAAACCAACTTTCTTTAACCATAATGATGAACTCCAACTTGATTATTCTTGCCTTTGCCATCTAGGGTTTCCCTAAATTAACTTAAACAGATAGAGTGACACTAAATATTCAGAGTTTGTCTAGCTTCAGTGAATTATATTCAACGACTACCAAACAACTTCCGTTCGATGGGTAAGGAGAGATTAGCTTGACAAGTTCAGCAAGCTATGACATTTGTGAGTTGAAAAAAGCGAGGAAATGATGAAACCACGTAAAATTAATGATAATAATATTAGGATTCACTTGACGCTTCCAATGAAGCAGATGATTTTGCTGCATGCTCGGGAGTCGAGTATCGCCATGTAGACCAGATGGGAATTCGAGGGTTCCTGCTCCAACCAATTAAGGGCTATTGCTTCTGAGGTAACAATGAATTAAGATGAGCTGATTAAACCCTTCTCGCAATAGAGTATGGTATATGTTTCCAGAGCGCCCTACCAACCGGACACCAAGCCCTTCATAAAACCTATACGGGCAATGTGAACAATCAGATGTCACACACCAAGAACATATTCAAGAATTGCGTTCACGCAATAGCAACCCATGAACCAACGGTTACCTCCCTTGTATTAGCTCTGCCTTGAGTTGCAGGCATCGACGGAGGTGAAGTTTATTGTCAAGCAGCATCCGGAGTTCCCCCAAACACTTCAGTAGGAAACTTATGAATAAGCCAATGAGAGAAAATTCTCAAAGACTCCCCAGTGAAGTGCTCAGGGGAACTCTAGAGGCAACTTGACCTCTTTTTTCTTTTCCACTGTTTTTGCTCTTTCAATCATCTGTTGCTTGCTCATCTTAGGGTTTCTTGCCCTACTATTTATAGAGGGCTCTCCTTCATTCTTTCCTTCCCCTCGCGTGGATGCCTTCGTCTGCTTCCTGTATCAATGTGCAAGTGGTGTGAAAGTGACAAGACGAAATCTTTCTTCTTCTACTACTAATAGAAATAACAATACTACTAATAATAATGGCAATGGTAATGATTTAAATTATTGTTGTTGTTGATGCTACAATTATAAATGCTAGATGCACTAAGATTGGGCTATGAAATCGGTGTATGAGTGATGCGATAAATTTTTGGTTGATTGTTGAAGAACACGAGGTAATTTCCTTGCTTATAATCTGTCATGTACTGATTGTGAAGATCACCTTAGTACATCTAACACTATTTTAGAGAAAAAAAAAAGGCTGTAATATTTTTTTTTTGTCAGTCCTACTCTATTCCTACTCTACACTCACTCTCAGACTTTTGCCCTGCCTCTTGTAGGGCGTGGGTGTCGAAACCCACTCCTGAAACTTACGCGTCCCCATCCCATCCCCTCCTGAGAAGGTGGGGATTTGAACCCCTCACCTCCCCCTTCCATATTGGAAAAGTGGCCACTGGGGCGAATCCCAGTGGTTAAAGGCTGTAATATTAATTTACATACTAGTGATACAACAAAATTTTTGTTGATTGATGAAGAATATGATGCATTTTTTAAATGCTTATGATGGTAGATACCACAGGATTTCGGATATCTCATACTACTTTTTATGGAGAAAAAGAAAATTGTGCGAGGGCAAATGAACATGGACGCAACTATAGGCTAAGTGGGAGGTTTTGATGAAGTGAAAATATCGCCCTTTGATACGTCTCTCTCTGGTCCTTTCGTTTTCAATATTTTCCTCATAGATACGAATCAAACCTCTTACTCGGTCCTAATAAATTCTTGTGCTTTTTTTTTTTTTTTGGGTGACCGAGGAACCGCCGAAGATCACCATTCGGGGATCACACGACCCTCCAGTACCCGATGGCACCGTCGGGCCTTGCCGCAAGCCGCTATTTAGACGTAAACCTCGGGGGAGGCTAGCCTAGGACCCCAACACTAGGACCCCCCTCTTCAGATACTTTAGCAACAAGAGGGTTCGAACCCTCGACCTCTGCGATGAGGAAGAGAACTCACACCAACTGCGCTGCCCGTGGTTGGGTATAAATTCTTGTGCTTATGCGCCATTTGTATGATAAAATTGAGTTTTCCAACTAAAGATGTGTTTGATTATTCACTTCGAAAGCTTGACGTATACATAAAAGAAAAGACCTACATATTTCACGCGAATCCTATTCAATCCTTTGTATTTGACAAAGGTAATAGAAGGTTAGACTTCCATGCGCATAGTGAACAGGCGAGCGAAAGAACATTGATCTCGTACTATTTCAAATAATCATGCCTAATAGCATAAAGCATCAAGAAGCCTTGTACAGCAAGAGCAAAACACTTGTAATGATGTCAAGAACTAGACCACACGGTACAAATTACATTTGAACTATCATGTAGTAATTTTAAGGGCATATTTGTTTCGTGGAAGATGAATGATTTGGAAAACAAATTTCTTAAAAATAATCCTTTGCATCATTTATAAAAATTAATTAATAAAAAATATTTTTATTGTTCATGAAAATATTTAGACAAATTATTGTGGATAATGAAAATATTTTTCATTAATTAATCATTTCAAGCAATACAAGTGATCGTTTTTTATAAAATATTTTTAAACCATCCAATTTTTGCAAAACAATCGAAGCCTGAGATACCATGCCTACATTGGGTGCTCAAAAAGAGAGTGAGAAAGCATCCCCGAAAAAGATCGAAGAGGATGTGGAGGGATAGGGCTTGGGACATTTGCGAAGAAGAGCAAAGGAGAATTTTCATCCACTCACCACAAAGATTCTCTCGTCAGCCCATTTTAATACACCCGCAATTCAGACCAGGTTCACTATCTATCCACATTTCATCTTTTCATAAATCATTCCCTCTAAAAAAAATCTTTGTTTTTGTTTTTGGAGATGAGAAATTATCTTCATTATCAATCAACCATCACAATCTCAAAACCAACCGCCTGCTATAAAAAGATTAGATCATTTATAAAGAAAACTATGAAAATATTTTAACTTTATTATACAGATGTCATTTCAATATTAAAATTTTCAAATTTGGCAAATTTACTAATATTCTTTACGACAATTTGCTAATATAGTTTTTCTAATCAACATTTGTTGGAAATCATTAATGTGAGAGTTGGCATCTTATGGGGTACGGCTGATACTGATGCGGATAATATTTGCATTTTTTTAGTTGTTAAAAAAAGAAAATGAAAAAAAATTGCAAAAATCATCCACGTTAGCACCTGCTATGTTATATAAGATGATCGATATCACGGCAGGGATTTCCAACCAAATTGGCTAGAATAGCTAAATTGACAAATTGTCAAAAAGTTGAGAACTAAATTGATCAAATTAAAAGATTTTGAACTAAATTGATATGTATATATAAGATTTCGAACTTTTATTTTAGTAATTGTCCCATAATTTTTTTTTTTTGGTGCAGTGCATCAATAGAAAAAGTTGCGTCAATGGTAAGCGCAAGTATACTCCACGGGATGTTGTTGTTGTTGTTATTATTATCTTTTTTTAATGTTCCTTTTCACGGTCGGTGTACCTGATCAACATCAATAAACCTTTTGATCTTTTTCTTTTCCTTACATTGAAAAAAAAAAAAAGAAGACACAAGGGATACTTGTTGGAGAAACTATTATTGGCGTATAGCTGTAGTTCGATACATACAAAAAGTCAGTTTTTTTTTTATAACCAAGGAAAGAAATAGAAAATACACGCAATCGCATCCAATATACCGAGGAAAATCATTGTAAGTACCGCTACTATTAAAATATTTCCTCCCTATCTACCCTTAATTTCAGGATTATGACTACCCAATCTCTCATCATACTTTTTTACATTTTCTTACAAAAAATCTAAGCCACATGATATGATGTTCATTTGACCTGACAAACCAATGAAATAAAGTCTTGATGATATGCTCTCCTTGAGTCCAACTTATTTTATGGGTTGAATAATTGGATATTTGGATTTTGTTCGTGAAGGAAATTGTTTTTGGGAAAACATTTGCCCTATTTTCCGGTATTTGGTTACCTTAAAAAAACGAGTCAACCGAAAGCTATGCTTAAATTCAAAAAAATGATTTCTTCTTCGAAAAATTCGGAAAGTATATTTCAAAATATGATTAAGTATTGGCGCTTGGACCTAAAATTCTATGTTTGAATATAGGAATCCCAAAGTTGCTTCCTGAGTCTCCAATTCCCAAGTTGGGTCCATTAAGGTTGGGACTAGGTTTTTGATGCCTGGGCATGGGTCCATTAAGACCGAACTTGTTGAGGTCGGGTTCTAGCCCTTGGTGCCTAGGCCTATGCCCCTGGCGCTTATTCCCGCATTCAAAAAGGTCGGGCTCGGGCCCCAACACTCGAGCTCAAGTCCCCCGCACTTAAGTTTTGGTCCACAAAGGCCATGCATGAGTTGTCGGTGCTCAGGCTCAAGTCTTTGATTAATGGAATGTTTTTTTTTTTTATAAACATATTTGTTTAAATTCGAAATTTCAATTATTTTTTTGTTTTCTTAAAAAATCAAATTTTTAATTATTTTCATTTTAAAAATCCAATAATTAATTATTATTTCCTTTCTTTCTTTATCTTTTTTCTTCAATTGACGACCTGAAAGTATTGTCATTTTCTTGAAAACTAGTTTTCCTGGAAAACATTTTTCAAAATTGTCACATTTTTTGCAAAACGAGCCTTAGTCAATTGCTAACTCTATCTTGTGAATACCTAGGTAGCATTTAGTGGTTAGGATAAAATTTATAATAGAATAAAATTTATTCTATCTTATATTTGGTGTCTGCTCAAGATATGATAAATTCGTATATAAATAAGATATAGACTAGATAAAATTATCTCATGAGGGAGTTGTGATAAAGACGGATATGATTTTAAATATCCATAATATGAAATTTTTTTCTCAAATAAAAAATTATCAAATTAACAAATTAAAATTATATTTCAATATAAATAATATTTGAATTCTCATATAAAAAAATCAAAATAACAAAAAATAAAATTTTATTTTTTAATTTTATTTAATTTTTATTTATATATTCGAATTTAATTCTATCTTATAATGTAAATTCAGTATATAAATATATATTTATTATATATTTTAGGTGTTTTAGTATTTTAGGTATATTAGTACAATTTTCTATTTAATAAAATTTTATTAGAGAAAGATGGAAGGGGAAGAAATAAATAAAAAAAGAAATTAATTAAAAAAGGGGAAAATAAATAAAAATAAATAAAAATAAAGTAGACAAGATTGTCGTGAGAGATTTTTATTATCTCCATTTGTAATATTTGTGATTCATATAAGCATTTATACCAAATAATATACATAATATGATGTGAATATATCCAACATTATTATTGCAATTACCAAATAATGAATAAGATATGGCAAAATCATTTAAATTTCATATCCTATCATATACCATCTTATCTTGATTAGAAATCTGGATGATTAAACATAGTATTAATATGTCCTAAACCTATTATTAGCAATTGGGGGCACTATTGCTATTGCTTTTCTTTCTCTTGGGGGAGATCTAGAATAGAGTAAATGGGCCAAATTCAAATTATGTTAGCCTAACTTGGCTTGAAAAGGATTCGCGCGAATGATTGTGATCAAACTCAAAATCGAGACAACGGTTTGATTTCGTTTTTTTTTTTTTTTTTTTTTTTTTTTTTTTTATGCCAGAAAAAATGAATGAAGTTAAGCATCTCAAAATGTCCACGACCTGGATTTTTTTTCTTTCCTTTTTTTTTTCCAAGTTTTAGATGCTAATGTTTTATAGGGCCCCGCTTAAAGATCTAGACTGAGTTGACTTTAGCGTGAGAAGTTCAAATGTTTTATTAGCTTCCCTCTATCATAGTCATTTGGGGGATTTGCTTTAAATAAAAATTAGAATTTGTTAATTCTTTTACGGGCCAATGTCACGGCTAAAGGTGGATGCCAAATAGAAAACAGGAATTTCAAAGCAGAATTTACCAAACAGTCTTTGCATTTCCTCCAAAGCTTTTTAGGCTAAACTGCTTTGCATTTTCCCAATGAGCTTTTCAAATGCCAAACCAAACGCACCCTATATATTCAGTGGCTAAAATCTGACCACGTCCTGGCTTTTGCCTCCTCCAACAGGGTCCCTCCTTTCTGTATAAAGAAATATAAGTCTGTTTATATTTAAAAAAAAAGGCTAAAATCGAATACAAAAATAAATATATTTTAGTTATATGGATCTTTCAATTCTTCAGTGATCAAATTCACTTTGGAAATGTGGAAATTTCATTTAATTTTTATCACTTTCATATTAATTTGCATCCTGACACCTGCACTTATTTAAAAAAAATTTCATTTCTCATTCCCAAATCGCCTTCTCAGAAAACCCCCAAACCCTAACACGCGCTTCTCTCTCCCACCCAATCGCCGCCGACTACCACCCCTAGCCTAGCCTAGTCCATGCAGTCTCTGTTCGGAGATGCTTTTAGAAGTGACGATGGTCCCTTACACGTGAGCGCTATCTCAAGATGGTTTTTGCAATTTTCCCTTTTGCTTAATGTTTTCTATGAAGAATATATACTCTTACGCAGCAATACACATTTAAATTTGCCATTAGTGAACATGAAAATCCCACCAAATCGATCCATCTAAAATTATTATTTTAATCCATTCAATTTTGGTTGTCAATTATATATCGTCATGCCACCAATCAACATGCGACTTGGCTTCTCATCTTGTTCGTTGACTGAAACTGAATTGGTTATCCCAACTCCCAAGTCAAACCTAGAGATTTCTCTTTTCATCTTCACGGCAAACCAAGGGGACATTGGCGTTCACATATATAGCACAATCTGTTCTAGGATTTACTCAAAACATGCCCAACATAAAGAAAAAGAGATGTGAGCTTCAATCTCCATATATACGCATGGCTCATCGCCTCCATATCCAGAGAATTAGTCACGGCATCTTGGTCGTCCTTGTAACAGTCTGTTTACTAAACATTGCTGTTGCAGAGGTAAGCTGTACCTCCAACGCACGATTCTTCATAGTTCATATATAGAGCACATACCCTCTCCAGTAGACAGAGATAAAAAAAATTCTAGTATGTGAACATGTGTCTACTCAATACTCTTTTCATTTGTCATTAGACACATTAGACATCGTCACACATAACATTTTCAAGCCTTTGAAAAGTTATTATTCCGAAGTTTAACTTACTCCTTATAGGATGAGATATAAAATATGTTGGACCAAAATCAGACGCCTTAGCAAGCACATCCAATATATACGAAAGGTTGCGTATGCCTCGTCCCATCACTAGTTCCATGAGCTTAAATTTAATGGTGCCATGTAGTGGTTAAATCATGGAAGCGACCCAAGCAACATGAGAAGCGCTAGGGAGGAGAAGCCAGTCAGCCCATCCACCGTGCAAAACCCACGGTTAAGATGGAAGTTCTTCGCCAGTAAAGACATATCGGCCACGACGGTGGTGGCTGACGCGGTGGTGTATTTCCCCTCGTGGAACGGTTAGTTGTACGCCGTGAACACGTTCGACAGCGTTCTGATTTGGAAGCAGAACTTGAGCAAGCTGACGGGACCCAGAGGCACGGGGACTCTAGTGAATGTGAGATGTCAAGGTTGGTCCTGACGATTTCTGGGAAGCTCCTGATTGTCCCGATTTATGGACCGGCGGCCGTGATTGCCGTGAACCGATCAAATGGGGGGCTAGTTTGGTTGACCCGACTTGATTCGAATCCTCTAGCTGTGATCACAGCCTCCGGCACAGCTTACTCGGGGTTAGTCCAATGCTTCTTAAAGAAATATCATTTAGTAAATTTATTTGAATTTGATAGGACGTTATTTTGAGTTGGTCATTTAATAAAAAATATTGAAATATCCTACATTGTTTGATTATGTGATTCATATACTTTTTACATATGTGTGATTCCCTTTTACCGATTAGCTTAAGTGTTTGGGTTGGAATTTCTAATATAGTATTACAGTTAGTTTTGCTCCAGTTGATTTCTCTTGTGCAATACTTCGTCAGTCAAATTTCACGCCTGTTCCTAATCCGGCTTGCACATAAGATAGGTGTTGCAAAATCTCACATCACTTGACTATATGATTTATATGCTTTTTATTTACATTTAATCTATCTCCATCTATTAATTTAATCTTTTAGGCTGAACTTTCTAACCAAGAAACATAGGTTCACCGTTGATGGAGAGAGAAATTTTACACAAGCATCTTACACCATATTGAATCTTTTCATGTGCTTGTTCATGGCCATTGGAGAAAGATTAATCATCAGCGATAGATGATTTGTGAATCGTTAATGAGAAGTCTAGCGTGGATCATGCTATTCTTCTATATTATGATTTGCTTAATTGATTGGATGAGTCTCGACTCTACATAGTGTACCGTATTGTGTTCCATATTTTGGCATGTCCCAAGAAATAATTATTCATGACTATTTAATCAGAAAATGCAGGCAGAGTGGACGAATCCAAGTCAATATTTATCACAAAACTCGAATAATCCAATATATTCATGAACGGATTTGACTTGCATGCAATTTGGTCGTCAGTGGTCTCAGATCTCTTCCATTTGACTCTCTCTCTCTCTCTCTCTCTCTCTCTCTCACACACACACACACACACACACACACACAGAGGGCATTTTACGTTGGAGTATCGTCGCTAGAAGAGACCTTGCCTGCCGAGCAATGTTGCACCTTTAGAGGCAGTTTGGTTAAGCTAAATATTCTGTCCGGAGCGATCCTATGGCAAACCCTACAAACTCCCCGATAATGGTGGTGGACGGAAGGCTATGCTGGAGCCCCCATATGGGGCAGTAGCCCCGCGATAGACCCCAAGAGGAGGCTCGCTTACGCAGCTACGGCTTCTGCACAGCCCCGCCCGAAGTGGAAGAATGCCAAGAGAGGCAAAACAATCAGACGACCTTTATGCTCTGTGTGTCAAGTAAGGGAGATAATAGTTAGTTTCTTGGGTCACAAACTATATAGAAATAAGTTGGTTATACAATACATGTTTCATTTCATTCTCAAGCCAAAATGAATCTATTCAAGTATCAAGAAATAAAATTGGTTCCTCAGAAGTTGAATGCTACCCATCAGTGCGATTCATATTGCTTATTGAAATGTCAAAATATTAGTTCCTAATTATCGTGAAATGTGATGGCCGTCTATGAAATTAATTCAATCGAAACTCACGAAATTCTACATATGTCAGTCATATATAACTCGGTGTTCCCATGGGCATACACGGCAAAAAAGAACAAACCTCATTACAAAGTTAGTACATTCTCAAGCACTTGAAGGCCGCATTATTGTGAAGATATATATCATGTGGCACCAGGAGTTCCCCCAAACACTTCAGTAGGAGCTTGTCTGGTATTTTCTTCTTTCATTTTCAAATCCCCATTGAAGTGTTCAGGAGAATTCTAGGGGGCACTTGATGAGTGCATGGCCTTGTTTGGCCTCGAAAGAAATTGAACCAGCTCCAAAACTTCAATTTCCTTTTGTGTGCTTGGTCTGGTGGGCTAAGCAACCAACTCCCTACTATATTTATATATAAGTTGATTTTCTACTTTAGAAGCTTTCAGAATAATCACCGGCAAAGGCTTGAAAGCTCAGTCACCCGCACCTCGACCTCGAACCTAGCCTCATTTCCGTGCCAGATGACTCCTCAGAGAATAATTATTGTGGGCATTGTGGGCACGAGAGCGGCAATGTCGGTTTATATGCTTTGACCACATACCTTCTTTTTCAGCTTTTCTTGTGACCACAAAAGCATCACGAACTTTGTTAGAACTTCTAAAGGAGATTCTGATTTATATTGAAGATGTGGTAGCTAGTTCTATAGTTTAGTAAATAATATTGCACAGCACAGTAAGTCTTTTAATTTATCTTCAACACTGCTTATGATGATAGCTAGGGGATTTTCAAATCTGGATTTTCAAATCCAGGCTTAACTTTGAAGAACTTTTCAAGTGGGATGCTTTGTTAGTAACCTTTTCCCTGGTTTATACATGAACTGTTCTGCCAATGAGTTTCCATATTCACCACATGAAGGTGGACAACAATGTCGGCAACAATTACATATTAATATACATGGCTCAATTTATGAGCCGAATGCATGTGAGCTATTAGATCAAACTAGCCCCACGTGAAGCCTGCCAAATTTAAAAGCTAGTGTGTATGATGCTAAATGAGCCCATGAGCCCCAGTACACCTAATATATACATCTTTTTTACTGTACTTGGAAGCTGAGGAAGAAAAGTTCTAATCATGCCCTTCCGTATAGACATGGGTCACTTATCGATACAAAGTGTATGGATTCAAATTGATACGTACTTCTTTAGACTTTCTTATTACCTAGAGCAATGCCGGCTTTATGATCAAGGTTAAAATCAACATGTGCACGGGCGTAGAAATTATTGCACAATCCACAAGTACCTCTAAGCTGGTTTCTTGCACTGTTGGCAACCAAGAAAAACGAGAACTCAAGAGGACAGGTCGTTTCGAGAAGAGAGAAGAAAAGAAAAAGGACAGAAACATAAAGGGATGGTTGATGTCCACATCTTACGCCAGGATACCATATTCTTCTCCTTTCACCTTCCCATTGAACTTGACCAGGTTCGTTATGCTTTGGCATTGATCACTTCATGGACGTTTGTCTGGTTCTCGTAGCTTTTTTTGCTTCTTTTTTCCCCCTCTGTGAGGTCCTTCTTTTTTTTTTTTTGCAAAGGCCTCGCGGTATCCCTGTCACTTGGAGATACTTGGAGTTCCTCTTACCACTTCCATTGGGGTTAGAAGGGCCCCCTCTCCCTTAGGCGATGCCTTGTACACTTTCCAGTACAAGCTTTCCAATTGATAGTTTGAGGCAAAAACTTGCCTGCTCTTACGATACGGCAAATTCTTCCATTTTGACATTACATTTCCGAAATGGTTCGTGGGTCGGAGTTAGAATATTTTCTTATTTAGTTGATGACGTCTGCACAAGTGTCAAATTCTGAGTGGAGGGTGCATCTAAAATTGAGTGGGTGGGTCCACCATATATTAGCCGAAATGGTGTGTATATATATTTTGGTAGGACGTGAGACTAGGAATGAGGATGGTTTTAGGGTAGAAGTAGAAATTTGAGAACTGGGCCGGTGGAAACCGGTCCCCTTCCAAGTTTTAGGATATGTATGGTTGGTTATAAGTTCCAAAAATTGGGGAACTTGTTTCCACAGGATAGGTGACTTGGAACAAATTTTTTGTTTTATGTCTTTGAGTGATTCTACAGCATTCCATGATGTCTTGAAACCACTAATTTGAGCTTCTATTTCTGGCGATATCAATGACTGAGACTTTTAATTTATTAATATTTCATAATCTTTGTATGTTTAAATATATGTTGTGATCAGTAGATTTTAGCAAATGGTAGTAATTAGTTGTGATGATTTACTACAATAGTTAATTAAGAGCACATGTGGAACTTGGGTAAACCCTAAAAACGATCCCGAAACCTGTAATAGGGTAGATTCCACGTTTTTGCATATGTAGAATAGGTTTCGAGTTGCAAAAATTAAGGAACCTATTTCAACGAGTAGGTTTTAGGTTTTAGATGTAACTTGGACGGAACTTTGAACTACTCACCTTATGTGAGCCATTTTCTCTCATTTGTATATTTGATATGATTCAATTCCTTTGAAGTTTCAACAATAAACTAGCTCACACTTACTTTCTCTAGTAAGATAGGAGTAAGATCCTCCAAAACTTTAAGAAAATTGAGAGAAATGCTAAAGATGCGTGCAAACATTATTTGGTCAAAGGAAATTTCCATTAACCACTGAAATTTGTCTTAGTGGTTACCCTTCCCACGTGAGAATGGGGAGGTAGGGGATTCAAATCCTTAAATTCTTGGGGGGTAAGTGTAGAGACGATTTAGCATCAGGTGTGGGTTTCGACTCCTATATCTCATAATAAGATATGTCAAAAGTCTGAAAGTGAGAGTTAGAGTAGGAGTAGAATATGATCGATTAAAAAAAAAGGAAGATTTCATTTAGATCCATAAAAAATCACAGAACTCACCACAACAAAGCAAGCCCATAAAGCTGCAAAACAAAGGAAAATCTAGAATTTAAGGTATATCATCGAAGCATGATTGGCAGAGTTAAGCACATGCTCATCCTTTAAGAACAAGCTCGTGACTATTGCATACAAGCAAAAAGATGGTGGGTCGATCACCAAGTCACACTTTATCATTAGAGATGAGCATATGTCGGAATTTTTATCTATAGCTACGGCTTTACCTTTCCGTAATGTGCATCTAGGTTTGGCATTCACAACATCATCACTATACTAAGACAATAGAATCTTATTGAACAAAGTTAGATCTAACACCTAGGAGAGCTAGCCTTTTAGGATTTGTTTGGTAATGCTTCTGTTCCAAGAAACAATTTCTTTTCAAAAATATTCTTTTTTATATTTCTATTCATTGGAACAATTTTTGAGTAAAATAATGTATTTGGTAATTATATAAAATTTCCATTTTCGGAATAGAATAAGAATAGAAATGCGTTTGGTACAAATCATATATTATATTACGTAGTATTTCTTTTAATTTTTTAATAATTTTTTTAAGAATTGTTTTTCGTTTTTTTCTTTTCTTTGTTGGCGTCACTAGCAATTGCCGCCCACCAACCGTCAACCAATCGGTGGCGGATGGGGCGGGTAGCTACAAGCAATGGTCGCGGTGGTGAGCGACAATCACCGGTGGTGGCAGCCGGTGGTTAGTCGGGGCGGATGACGGTGGGCGACCGCAGGCGGCAAGGAAGAAGAATAAAAGAAAGAAAAAAATAGATTTATTTCTAGAAATTATTCCCAAAAATAACTTACTTTTTTCTATTTCTTGTTTCTGTTTTAAATCTATTCCCCAGCCACTTTTTTTATTTTGGGGAATAGAAAAATTAATTGATGTTACCAAATGGATTTTTGTTCTTTTTTTTTTAATTTTATTTCGAGGAGCAAAAAAACAGAAAAATAAAGGAATAGAAACGTTAACAAATGGACCCTTAGTGAATGCAATCTGCCAACACTTCTAGCAAAAATGTGTTAAACGAGCACAAATATGATACTAGAGCTATTGTGAACACCTCGAAATTGGAAGCGAAGTACTTATTCATTAGAATTCCTAGATCTAAAATTAAATTGGGAGAGACAAGCTCTCAAATCTAAAATTGGGAGAGTAGAGCTCCTAGACTAAGATTTAGATCGAGAGAGTAAACCAAGAAACAAGATAAAATAGAAGGAAAAAAAACCAAAGAGAGAGGAGAGGGAGAGATTTAGGTTAAAAACCCTCCCCTCCAGTAATTGGAGAAGCCAAGAAAGGTTAAAACTCAGAGAGGAAGGGAGAGGGAGAGAGCGTTAGGGGAGTTGTGGATTTATGCAATATGCAAAAATTGTTCACAATGCGCACCACCAAATGAGTGTATAAAAGTTTATGAACCATTTTCAATGTGCCTTGTTTATTATGTTTATGCGGCATGATTATATCAATCCTTTTATGAACTTTTTGTACTCCTAGGCTAGCATACCCAAAAATGCAATGGAAGATCCTATGAACTCATAGTTAGCCAAAATAGATGCATGATTTTTTATTTCAACATATTTGGAAAGTAAGAATGGTATGTTTAGAGTCACTTTTACATTTTTTTTTTTTAAGATGCACTAACTTTTTTCTAATTTAAGTGCTTGAAAATTCTTTAAAAATTGTCTAATATTGATATGTGTTATGAAATACATAAATGAATATTCATTATATTCATCTTATCTAATGTACCTATTATGGTACATTTGTATTATCTATTCTAAGTACATCTCCTTATCCAATGAATGTTCATCTCTCTATCCAATATATGTATTATTCAATACATTGACATTAATGATAAATGCATTTTTGTTTTCTTATAAATAGGAGCTTAGTTTTGTCATAGTTGTGATAGAGTGAAGAAAAGGAAAATAAAATATTGAAAATAAAAATTTCTCCTCTGGCTTTCTCTACAATACTTGGTATTTGACTTTCTCTATTATCTTTGGTATTCATATGTTTTCTCTACTTAATCTCCCTCTATTCTCTCTATTATATATTTGCAACACAATATTTTACAACAATACGTACATTTACCTGTAATTCTTTCATGGCTTATTAAATTTATTTTATATTTTCAACTTCAACGGGGAAGTAAAAGAATTAAATTTTAACCCGTCGGAAATCCAGGCAAACAAATCGGTAAGTTTGACTCCTTGATATTCAGATACATCGACGTGGTAGGTCTATCACAACATTGGGCGTTGGCCACGCACGAGACCAAATGGTCGATGTCCAGTTGCTCCAGTTCTCAGTCAAACCGTTATGATGGCAAGATCCCCCACTTGGGCAAGTTTCGTTATTGAATAAGCGAGTAGTGCTTGCACGACGGAGTGACGGTGCAATTTGAACCATTAATTCCATTGTGCTTACTATGGGCAACTGGAACAGTAAAAAATCAATGGTTTTGCAAGTTTAATATTTAAAGAAACAAATCCAATGACATCGCTCAAGAAAAGGAAATACATGATGTGATTAACTACAATTAAATGGTGGGGTACCGGTTCAAAATAAAACAAATGACATGAAGTCATAGATAAACAATATTAGATATCTAATATGCATGTAATATAGATGAAATGGACTTTCAATTTTTTCCTTTTTTTATTTATTTATCATCAAAAGGTTAGCCATGGACTTGATTTTTCACTGGAGTCTCTTTGTTACCTTGATACAATTACCTTGATTTTTCACTAGAGTCATCACATCCCATTGTCATTTCATAATCCATTAATATGCTTTAAGATTTATCGTCAAAAATCTTATACTCCTCAATTTTAATTGGCGAGATGATTGTTCCCAAAACCGTTGCCACCAAATATCATATTGCGTCATCGCAATCATTCATGGGAGTCAAATTGAATTTTGGTTATTAATATTTCCAGGTTTCTTTTCCGTTAAACTTGCTTTTAGCAATATATATATATGGGAATCAAATCCCAACGATAGGGACTTTGATTTCCCAAGGAAATCGGACAAAAAAGTCATCCACTTTCCATGAGAAATTGATGGGTCCAGTCACCTCAGCATTTTCCTTGAAAAAGCTGCCATGTTCATGCCCTACTTTCATGGAGATAAATGCAGAGATGCGCGTCCAATAATGTGACAAAAAGAGATGTGTGATATCTACGTCCTGTGCGCGCAAGCGAGCTTTGCATGGTTAGGGTTTTTCTTGACCACATTTCCTCTAAGAAAACGTTTATTAGCCCAGGAAAGATTGAGTTCTGACGTTGATACATAAATGCTCTTCGCAAGACGACAAAGAAATGATTCAAGCTTAACGAAACCGAGAGCTCTTTACGTTTGAGAGGGTGAGACCAATGAATACAAAATGATCTATGTAAATCATTTGAAGGATATCACAGTGGTAATGAAGCTCCAACTGATCAACGTGTCTTAGTCTGTCGGCAGGCAGAAGCGCGGCATATTTTTTCACTGCTTCTGTTTACGAGTCAAAATATATGATGTAGCGGCCAAACCGTGGAGGCGAATTGAGCAACGCGAGAAGTCCTTGAGAAGAGATGTTGATCAGCCCGTTGACCGCCCGGGATTTACGGTTGAGACGGAAGTTCTTCGCCAGAAAGGATATATCCGCCACCCCTGCAATAGCCAAAGGCGTCGCGTATTTTCCCTCGTGAAACGGCTGCTTGTGTGCCGTGAATGCGTTCACCAGCCATTTGATGTGGCAGCAAAACTTAAGCGAGGTCACGGAGACTATAGTAAATGTAACCGTCCCAAGTTCAACCCAGAGAATAGCTGGACGCCTCCTGATCCTCGCAATTTTTGGACCCGCAGTCGTCATTGCTGTGAGCTGATCGAACAGGAGGCTTATTTGGGAAACTCGGCTCGATCCACAATCTCTGGCAGTGATAACAACCGCCGGAACGGCTTATGAGGTGGATGCAAATATTAATGAGACAATAATAACCTGTTTCAAGAGAAATTACAGAGAATCTACGCAATAAAAGATATAGTGACTCAATTTGAACTCGATGATTTTCATCTCTCTTTATTCTTACAGGGCATCAGAGTATTGTCATGCGAGGTGACCTTACCTCCGGAGCAATTTGCACTTTCCGAGGCAACTTGGCGAAGCTCAGTATTAGGTAAGGAGCAATAATATGGCAAGCCTACACAATCCCGGATGACAGCTGTCAACGTGGCGGCTACTCCGGAGCCTCTATATGGGGAAGCAGCCCCGCGATTGATCCGAGAAGGAGGCTCGTGTACGTAGGTTCTCAAAACCTATACACATTTCCTATAGGGGTAGCACAATGCCAGGAGAAGCAAAATAACCAAACTGAAAAGCCAAGTTTAATCTGACCTAGGCATAGGGCCGGATGTGAACTCCAATTCGATCATTGCATTCGACGTCAGATTGGGGAGAATCAGGAGGGCACGACAACTCGGGTGATATGACGTGTTACTCAGCATATCTGCGAACGGCAACAGGTGAGACACCATAACTGCCGTGCAAAAGAGTGGCTTTGCTGCATGCTGCGCGTTCTAGTATTACCACGCAAACCATTTAGGTATCAGATGGCTCCTGGTTCGAACAATTTAGGGCTAGTTCGTCTTAGGGTATCAGTAAATCCAAATGAGCTAACTGAATCCCTTTCGCATATAGATCATAGATTCTCACCTTAACAACCGGACACAAGCCCTTCATAAACCAGGTAAAAGTAATGCAAACAATTAAATATCACACACAATAACATATTGGAAATCGCAATACCTTAATATCGATGCACGAATCAATGGTTAACTCCCTTGTGTTAGCTTTGCCATGACTTGCAAGCATCAGCGGAGGCAAAATTTATTGTCACGTGGCATCAGGAGTTCCCCCAAACACTTCAGTAGGAAAATTATGAAGAAGCTGATGAGAGAAAATTCTCGGCAAGTTCCCAGTGAAGTGTTCAGGGGAGCTCTAGAGGCAATCTGACGTTTTCATTAACTATCTGTTGCTTGCCCATCTTAGGGTTGCTTGCCCTGGTATTTATAGAGGACTTTCCTTCTTTTCTTTTTCTCCCTTTGCGTGAATGCCATGTCTGCTTCTCGTATCCATGTAATTGTGAATATTCTTGGACGAAAATCAGTTGTAGTTATTGTTATAACTATTATTAATTATGCTATGATTAGTCTATGAAATTGGTATACGAGTGATGCAACAAGTTTTTGTTGATTTTTTGAAAATATGACTTATTTTCTAAATGCTTACGCATAAGCTAATCTTGCACCAATGGTGAAGACCGACCTTCGTACATCTAACACAATTATAGAAATATAATAGTAATATTGGACTTACGTACAATCGATATGATAATTTTCTATTGCTTGTTGAAGCATGCGACACATTTTGTAAATGCCCACTAATAATCTATCATATATGAATGGTGGAGATCGGGTGTAGAATATCTCATATTACTTTTATAAGAAAAAGAATTTTTATAGAATAAAAGGAATTTGTGCAAGGGCAGGTGAACATGGACGCAAATGTAGGCTAAATGGGAGGGCTTGACGAAGAGAAGATATTAGTACGTGATCGAGTTGTGACCATTCATCCCACCTTTTCCCCGTTTGGTGCATCTTTCTTTTGTCCTTTTGTTTCCAGTATCTTCTTTGTACTTATACGCGATTTGTAAGAGAAAATTGAGTTCTCACGTGCTTTATTCGTTAGAATATCCGATTTGGAAACTTGATGCATAAAATGGAGGAAAAGACCTATATATTTCATGCGAATCCTATTCGACAAAAATTGATCTCATATCATTTCAAATAATCATGCCTTGCTAACTTGACCGGAGTAGATCCATGTAATATTTTCACATTTTAATCATATTGCACAAAATCAAGAAGCCTTGTATAGCAAGCCTAACGCAAACTTGAAATGATGTCAAGAAAAAGACCATACAGTACAATTTACAGTCGAACTCTCATGTAGTAAACACTAAGTTATTATCGCCTGCACCGGGTGCTCAAGAGCAAATGAGAAGGCACCTCCAAAAAAGACTGAAAGAGGATGTGGAGGGATAGGGCTTGGCACATTTGAGAAGAAGAGCAAAGGAGAATTTCCATCCACTCGACCATAAAGATTCTCCCCATAACCCCAATTGATCATTACACCCACATTTCAGACCAGGTTCATTCCCTCTCAAAATTTGGCTTTTCATTTTGTTGTAGAAGCGATATTATTTTCATTATATTATGAAAGGGCTGTGTTTTCCTCTTCATCCCTTCGCTAAAAAGATTCTTGTGAATAAAAATTTATACCTGGATAAAAGTTACTCTCACCAACAACCACCCCTTGTAAAAAGATTGCATCATTTATATGTGCAAAGAATCAATTGAGAAATCGGATCAGTAGTAAAGATAAGTACAATTAATGGAACATTAGAACATCGTTTTCTTACGTTCTATTTCACTGTCAATGAACTTGATATCTACATTTTTTCAAATCTTCTTATTTTTTCAAACATAAAAAACAGACATGAGGAATTTACGGGAAGTCAGCCTCTTTGTCTCATTACCAAGTAAATAAAAAGAAAATGCACACAATCGCATGCAATATGCTTAGAAGAAACAAAGTATGTACTGCCGGCGTGAGAAATTTTATACAAGTGGCTGTGTTCACATTTTATTTGGGTATTATAACTACTTGATTTCCCGTATTAAAGACATACAAGATCACTTGAGTAAAATTTTTTTGCATTATTCTACTAAAGATCTAATGAGGTGATATGGTTTCATTTTACGTGATATTACTTATTTAGACCACTGAAAACAGGACGTCTGAGGTAAAGTCTTGGTAAGATGCTTTCCTTAAGTCTAACTTATTTTATGAGTTTTATAATTGGAACTCTATTTGGTGAACAATTAGTACATGTCTCACTCTCATATATATCCCAAACCTATCATTTGCAATTGGAGTGGCTATAGCTTCTAATTTTTCTTTCTCTGGAGAAGATCTAGAATAGGGTACAGGGGCCAATATCAAATTATGCTAGCTATAAATAGTTTGAGTATAGGTCGAATTTTCTTATTCTGATCGGAGAAAATCAAGCAAGCTTGGTTATTATAACAAACATTTAGAAAATAAAAAATGAACGAACAAAGCAAGCATCACATAATGTGTCAAAAATCGATTTTTCTTCCTCTTTTTTTTTTTTTTTTTTTTCTGTAGTTCTTGATGCTAATGTTTTTCTGTAAAGGCATAGTTTTCGCAAGACGCATCCTGATTTACGGTGGTGAAATGATTCTTCAAGATCTTGATTAAGTTGACTTAGTGGGAGAAGTTTACGGATTTTATTATTTTATGATAATATATATATATATATATTTGTAAAGGCATAGTTTTTGCAAGACGCTTCCTGATTTACGGTGGTGAAATGATTTTTAAGGTCTTGATTGAGTCGACTTTAGAGGGAGAAGTTAACGGACTTTATTTGTAACCAAAGTAAATTTGATCCAACAGATCTACTTCTCCTTTTAAGGGACTTGCTTAAAAAGAGTTAAAAAATTTCCTGTTCATTTTATTGGCCAAGATTAGGGCTAAATTAGGATGTCACGTGGAAAACACGTATTCAGTTCCTGGCTTTTGCCGCTTCCAAAAGACACCTTTCAATTCTTTAGCGGTCAAATCTGTTTAATGCCAGTTTAAGTAAGTTAATTACGGAATTATTGAATAGGATGGTTTCGTGTCCACAAAGATGCTTGTGAAGGACGCAAAATCGAAGATCGGGGTCTAATGTGGAGAGGTATCTCTCGCTTTTGGAGGATAAAGAGAAAGAGATGAATGACCAATATCATCCTCACATATCAACTATCATCTCCACTTTTTAGAGAAAATATTACAAATAAAAAGTCTTAAATCTATTATACATATGCAAATTTAGTCCAAGAACTTTCAATTTGACGAATTTCATCCTATATCTTTTGATGATTTGTCTATATAGTCTTTCTAACTAATTTAGTTGGTAGACGCTAATGTGGACATCGGTTGTCCTACATGGATCAATACTTATGTGGATAATTTTTTTTTTTTTTTTTTTCCTTCCTTCTTTTCTTTCTTTGTTTTGTTTCCTTCTTCCTCTGCTGGTTGTTGGGCCTTGTGATGCTGTGACGAACCATAGGCAAGGGTTGCCGAGGTCAATTCGGTGAGATTGACCATCACTAGTGGCTAGGTAGGGCAAAGATTGACCTCGCCAACCCTCGCCTATGGCTAGTTATCGACCATTGTCAAGACTCAGTTACTAGCTAAGGAAGAAGAAAAAGAAGAAAGTGTAATTGAGTTCTAAAATTTATTAAAAGTCCTCAAATTTATCATGAAAATGTAATTGAGTTCTAAAACTTGCAAAATGTGTAATTAAGTCCTAAAAGTTATCAAATGGATTCAATTGAGTCATTCCGTTAATTCTGTCCAATTTGGCTAATAGAAAATGCTGACGTGACTTTTTTCAAATATTTTCTCTATTTTACGTGGTGATGATGCGGGTAAATCATGAAATAGAATACTAAAATTGCATTGTTTCAGTCTAATATGATTTAATACTGATTTTATTTAAATTAAATTTTAAAAATAAACTAATTTTACTTTTTAAAGAAAAGAAGAAAGAAGAAGAAGAAGAAGAAGTTAGGTGGGTTGGGCTGCAAGTTGTCACTGTCGCAGCCCCACCATTGTTGGGAGGGGCTAATGACCCTCGCCGACAGCAATGGAGGGTCTACAGACCCTCGGCCAGAGTGGGTGAAGGTCGCTGGCCCTTGCCTAGACTTGAGCAAGGGTCACATATCGATCCTTGTCGACCATTCCCCCACTGTTATCAGCCCTTCCCAACAATGGTGGGCGGCAATAGAGAGTGTAAACCCTTGTTGCTTGGTTCCCTCTCTCTCTCTCTCTCTTAAAAAAAATAAATTTAGTTTTTTATTTAATTTAATAAAAATTATATTTAAAATCAATTTGGATCAAACATATGTTGTTTTAGCCACGTTATCACCACATAGGAGAGATCAAATATTTAAAAAGCCACATCCGTATTTTCGTTAGCCAAATTGAACGAAGTTAACAGAATGACTCAATTACATTTTCTTAATAAGTTTTAGAACTTGATTATACTTTTTGTAAGTTTTAAAATTCAAAAGTACATTCATTACAAATTTTAGAATTTCCACTTAACATATCCAAAAAGAAAAAAATTGAAAAATTGAAAACAATAAAAATTTATCCATATTAATATCGGTTATGCCACATAAGATAATAGACATTTTTGTCAATAATTTTCAATACAAATTGATTAGAAAGCGTTATATTGGCAAATCGTTGAAATATTTAAAATTAGTCAAATTAAAATATTTATGATTGAATTTGCATGGCTATAAAAGATTTTAGGTTTTTTCTTTTTTTTTTCTTTTTTTGTAGTCATCCCCTTTTGCAATTACAATGTGCATTTGATTTTTGCTTCTTTCATATCAATTTGCACTCTCAAAATCCCATTCATTTACAGAAATTAGCATTTGTGTTTCCAAATTGCCTTAAAAAAAAAAAAAAAGAACAAGAACCCACAAACCCTATCATTGGGGAAAAGTGTCAAAAAAACCCTAAACTTTTTATTGGTATCAATTTAGTTATAAACATTTTGATTTGGTGCCAGTTTATTCTTTCTAGCTAATTTGATCGGATTTTGCTAACGTAATATAACAAATGCTGACGTGAATAACTTTTAATAATATTTGAATTTTTTACATTTTTATATTTTCTTTTCTTTTTTCCTTCTCTTTCTTCCTCTAGTCAGTTGCCGGACGACTAATTAGAGGTGATGATTGGTGAGGTCATGCTTCCAAGGGTGAGCCTTGCCAGCCCAACACGAGGCCATCCTCTAGCAAGGCTTGCCCTTGCAGCTTAGGTAGCCTCAAGTCAGCCTCATCGAATTTGGTGAGGTTGAGCCTTGCACATGGTCGGCAAGGCTTGACCCTTGCCAAATTCGACGAGGCTCAACCTCGTCGGATTTGGCGAGGTCAAGCCTTGCCCATGGCTGGCTAGGGTGAGCCTCATTTGTTGTCTTCTCGGCCAGTCACCGGATGGAGGAAAGAGAAGGAAAAGGAAAAAAGAAAAGAAAAGGGAAAGGGAAAGGAAAAGGAAAAAAATAAATTAAAATAAGATAAAAAATAAAACATTCAACTAAATATTTAAAAATTATTAAAAATTATTTGTATTAGCGTCGATTGTGCCACGTCAACCGATTGGCATCGAATCAACAAAATCCAATCAAAATTAGTCAGAAAAACTAAATTGATATTAAGTCAAAAGTTTTAGAACTAAATTGATATCAAGTGAAAATATTAGGGTGATGATGGTTGCGACCATGAGAGGTTGATGATGGTTGCCACCTCAAATCTGGGTCCAGATCGAGGTTGGGCAACCTATCCTTGACCATATTAGGGCTTGGTCTCCCATGGCTGCCTCCGGGGGAGACCTGCAAGCTTTGTGACAAAGCTTGCATGGCCGCGAGGAACTCTGTCACAGAGGTCGTCGTGCATGCACGAACCTGTGATCGCACCCATCTTGGTTGATGTCAAGTTTGTGGCTCGCACGAACTCCATGAGAGAGAGGAGAGAGAGGGAACCAAAATGAGTATTGAATTTTGCACGAAGATTGCTGAGAAGCTCCTGATTGTCTCGATCTATGGTCCGGTGGTTGTGATCACCGTGAACCGATCAAATGGAAGGCTAGTTTGGTCGACCCAACTTGATCCGCATCCTCGGGCTGTGATCACAACATCCAGAACGGCTTATCTGGGGTTAGTCCAATGCTTCTTAAAGAGAGACAATCACGGAAACTTATTTTCATTTTGATTGGATGGTAGTTTGAGCCAATCATTTAACTTGATTCAAAATATAGGGACGGATGGTTTTCTTAATATATTAGAATGAGCCTACACTCTAAATCAGAAAATGCAGCAAAGTAGACTCTTCAATCTAAATATCTAGTAGTTTATTAATGGTCTCATTTCTCTTCCATTTGACTCTCTCTCTCTCTCTCTCTCTCTCTCTCTCTCTCTCTCTCTTGCTCTCTCTCAGGGCATTTTACGTTGGAGTATCGTCCACAGAAGAGCGGCTACCTCAAGTGCAATGATGCGCTTTCAGAGGCAGTTTGGTTAAGCTAAACATTCTACCCGGTGCGATCCTATGGCAAACCTACAAGCTCCCCGATAACGGCGGTGAACTTCGAGGCTACGATGGAGCCTCCATATGGGGCAGTAGCCCCGCGATAGACCCCAAGAGGAGGCTCGCTTATGCAGCCACGGGCAACCACTACACAGCCCCAGCCAAGGTGCAAGAATGCCAAGCGAGGCAAAACAATAAGAAGATCCTGCCAACCGCGCCGACCAATGCATCGGGCCTGATGTGAACTTCAATTCGATCATAGCGTTCGAAATGGAGTCAGGAAGGATCAGGTGGGCCCCGCAATTGGGAGGTTACGACGTGTGATACGTAGCTTGTTTGGTGCCCAACAGTACTGATTGTCCAACTAGGCCTAACGTGGATGCCGATTTCGGAGAGGCTCTGATGCTGATCACGATCTCCACGACATTGCCGTCGTGGTACAAATGAGCGGTTCGCTTGGGCTGTGGATCATGACTCTGGGGATATAGTATGGTTCAGAGTAAGTAGTGTGTTTTTCATTCTTTTCTATCTAGGAGAAGAAATTTTTTGGCGCTACCAATGAACTAGGTGAAACAAATTTAACAAGGAAGTTCACCATTTTCTATTCCAAATATAATTCTTCTCGACAAGACAGCTGGCAGGACCTGGTAGCACTGAAGGGGGAGGCACATGAGGCGCGGCAACAGATGGCAAAAGAGTCTACATTAACACTGCCAATGGCAATCGAAAGAACTTCACCCTTGCTCCCTCGACCCAAACGACGACAGCAGACGCGTGGGTCGCCCTGGACGGGCGTTCTGGAGAAATACTATGGTCTACGGCTAACCCGAGCAATGAAATTGCACCCACGCCGGTTTCTGTGGCGAATGGCGTCATGTTTGCATGTTCTGTGGCTCCGGAGGGGCCTGTGTTTGCGATGGATGCCGAGACGGGCAAGATACTGCGGTCCTACAATTCAGGAGCCACGGTGTACGGAGGGATATCAATAAGTTATGGGTGCATTTATCATGGGAATGGGTATAAGTTGGGCCTATGAGCACCTTTCCATCCAACTTGGACAGGAGGGACAGATCTTTATGCTTTGTGTGTCAAGTAAGAAATCTAATAATTAGTTTCTTGAGTCAGGATCCATATGGAAAGAAGTTGGTTATACAATATATCTTTCGCTCCATTCTCAGGACATGATGCATTATTAAGTATCAAGAAATGAAAAATGGTTTCTCATAAGTAGAATGTCATGACCGCCTGCAAAAATCAGTTCACCTGAAATTCACAAAGATCTAAGCAAGGGGAGAGGGGGTTGGGGGGGGGGTGGTTTAGTATGTCACTTATATCTTATATATTACTTGGTGAGTGTTCCGATGGGCATGCACGGCAAAACAAAGCAAACCTTCTTATCACGAAGCTAATACATACTCAAGCACTTGAAGACCGACCTTACTCTGAAGGTATATATCGTATCATATGGCACCAGGAGTTCCCCCAAACACTTCACTAGGAACTTGGCTTGTATTTTCTTCTTTCCTTTTCAAATCCCCATTGAAGTGTTCAGGAGAACTCTAGGGGACACTTGACGAGTGCATGGCCCTGTTTGGCCTCCAAAGCATTCGAACAAGCTCCAAAACTTCGATTTCCTTTTGTGTGCTTGGTCTGGTGGGCTAAGCAACCAACTCTCTACCATATTTATATATGAGCTGGAGTTGCTACTTTAGAAGCTTTTGGAATAATCACCGGCAAGTGCTTGAAAGCTCAGTTGACCGCACATCGAGCTTGAACGTAGCCTCATCTCTAGTCCGGATGACTCCTCAGCGAATAATTTTTGTGGGCACGAGAGCTGTGATGTCGGCTTGTTTGCTTTTGACCTCATACCCTCTTTTACAGCTTTTCCTGTGACAACAAAAGCATCATGAACTTTCTTAGAACTTGTAATGGAGCGCCAGCATGTGATGCTGCTTTTTTGCATCGATTTGCCTCAAGAGCTTCCTTCTTTAGAAGTTTTGATTTATATTTAAGTTGCTGAAAATTGAAGATGTGGCAAGTAGCTGTATGGATTAGTACACAATATTGTACAGCATAGTTAAGTTTATGAAACTATCTTTAAAACTGCTTATGATGGTAGCTAAGGAAATTTCAAATCCGAGCTTAACTTAAAGAATTTTTCGAGTGGGGTGCTCTGTTAGTAACCCTTTTTTCTCGGTTTATACCTGATCTGTTCTACCTATAAATTATCATGCTCGCCACATGAACATGGACAACAATGGGGGCAATATGCATACGAGCAGTACTTACGTGAACATACATGGCGGGATTTATGAGCCCAATGCATCTAAGCTATTAGATCAACTTGATCATGTGTGAAGCCCACCAAATCTAGGAGCTTGTGTATAATGTATAATGCTACATGAGCACACGAGCCCTGGTGTGCCTAATATAACTGTTGTACTATACTTGGAAGCTGATTTAAAGAAAGAAAAGTTCAAACCATGCCATTCCATGTAGACACGGCCTATAAAAATCACAGATCAAAGCTGATAGGTTCTTCTTTAAACTTTCTTAGAATCTGCAGCAATGCCGGCTTTATAAAGTGCATCAGAATAATCAACGTTAAAGTCATGTGCATAAGCAAAGAAATTATTGCACAATCCACAAGTGCCTCTATGTTGATTTCTTGTACTGTTATACAGCGGTGGTTGATGTTCGCATCTTACGCCAGGATAATATTATATTCTTCTCCTTTCACCTTCCGATTAAATTTGACCAGGTTCGTTATGCTTTGGCATTGATCACTTCAAGCTTGTTTGTCTGGTTCTCTTAGCTTTTTCCCCCTATGCGAGGTCCACTTTTTCTTTGCAAAGGCCTCGTGGCATTCCTGTCACTTGGAGATACTTGGAGTTCCTCTGTCTACTTCCACTGGGATTAGAAGCGCCCCCTCTCCCCGAGGCGATGCTTTGTACACGTTCCATTATAACAAAAACTTGCCTGGTCTTACGATACAGCAAATTCATCCATTTTGACAAGACATTTCCGAAATGGTTCGTGGTTCGAAGTCAGAATATTTTCTTGTTTAGTTGATGGCGTTGCACCAGTGTCAAATTCCGAGCGAAGGATGCGTCTAAAATTGAGTGTTTGGGCCCACCGTATATTAACCTAAATGTGTGTATATATTTGATAGGATTCAATTCCGTTGAAACTAGCTCACACGTACTTTTCTGGCAAGATAGGAGTAATCTCCTTCGACAATGTAAGAAAATTAAAGGGAAATGCTGGAAATGTGTGCAAAAATTGTTCACGGTTTTTCTTTGTCTAAAGAAATATTTCATTCATTACCAAAACAATATATGAAAAGATCTAAAGAAAATTCCAAAATTCCCCACAACAAAGCAAGCTCATAAAGCTGCAAAGCAAATCAAAATCCAAAAAATAAGCTTTATCATCAAAGCATGATTGGCAGAGGTACGCACGTGCTCATCCTTCAAAAACATATCTATAATTGCATTCAAGCAAAAAGATTGACGGCCAATCACTTAATCACACATCACTATAATGACTAGCACGCATTGGGATCTGTATCTATAATTACGGCTTTGTCTTCAGTGATGTAATCCTAGGTTTGGCATCTCAGCACCGTTACTGTAGGAGACAATAGAAACATGTTGAACAACTTCAAATCAAATAAGGGAACCCTTTAGGAAGTGCAAGAGGCCAAAGTTTTGTTGACACCTCAATTTTAATTAGGTTTATTTTAATTAGGTTTTACTTTATTTTATCTTCTTCGGATAAAAAATAATATAATGGAGAAACCGAAAAAACAGAAAAATCAAATAAAAACAGAGAGAACCACAGAGAGAGAGAGGCCAGCCGAGGCTTGGGGTCCCCTGAGAGACTTCGGGGAGCTCGAGTTCCGGCCGGCCGTGGTGTGGTGAGCTCGGAGGGGTCCCCGAGAGACTTCGGGGAGCTCGAAGGGCGAGCCCGAGGGAGAGAGAGAGAGCCCCAGCGAGATCCGACCAAGACCAGGCCTCGCCGTCACCGTCATTGCTCGCCGTGGCCTCCACCATCGCAGATCAAGCCCCCCCCAGCTTCGTCGTTGCTCGCCGTGGCCGCCGCCGTCGCAGATCAGCCCCTGCCGTCGCCGTCATCGCCTTCGTTCAAGAGAAGGTAAAAAAAAGCCGTCACCGTCGTCCCTGCTGTCCATCGCGATCCGATTTCGTCGCCGTCGCCGTCGCCGTGGTCCCCATCGTCGTTGCCGTCATCGCCGTGGCCGTCGTCGCCGCAGGATCGCTTCGGTCTCTTCTCCGGCGCCGCGGATTCGCAAACCCTAGGGTTTGCGATTTTCCGGGTCCCGAAGCGGATCCGGACCCGGAAAATCGGGTAGGGTTTGCGGTCCGAGGGGTGGCTGGAGGCTGGGTCGGGTGACCGGAGCCGGATCCGGGTAGGGTTTTCAGGAATCGGGTCGTGGCCGGGTAGGTTTCCACAAGCCGGGTCGCGGATGTGAACCGGGTTAGGAGCGGGTCGGACGTAGGTTTGAACCGGGTAGGGTTTCCGCCTGGTTTGGTTCTGTTCGTGTGGGCCGAGTAAATTTTTGGGCCGAAATTCTTTTAACGAAAGTGGGCTAAATTTGGCTTGGGCTGTTTAAAAAAAAAGTCCGAGTCGGGCCCGCGTTGCGGGCCCGTCCCGGTCTGGGGCTCGCGACCCGGGTCAGTCCCAGCCCGGGAACCCGACCCGGGTCAGTCCCAGCCCGGGAACCCGACCCGGGTCGTTTTTAAAAAGTATATTAATATTTTAATATAAAATAATATTTTAATAAAAAAATCAAAAATGTTTTAATTTCCGAAAAATAAAAAAAAATCAAAAATATTTCTTATTTTCCAAAATGCCAAAAATCCAAAAAAAAAGGCCAAAAATTCATATAAAAAAAAGCCAAAAAAATTCAGAAAAAGCCAAAAAGACTTGTATTTTTCCAAAAAATACCAAAAGGGTCCAAAAAGTCCCTTTAATATAAAAAAAAAAATCAGAAAATACTCAAAAGATGTTTTTCCTCCCAAAAATCCATGGAAAATCCTCGAACATCCAAAAACCTCGGGGTTTAAACAAGATTAGGACAAAGAAAGGCATTAGTGATTAGTGTAATCAAGTCCCCGATCCTAATTTCTCAGTTGCTTGCAGAGTGAAGTATTTCTCCCGATACTTCACTTGGGTTTTCTAATCAACCCACCCCAAATTGATTAGTGGCGACTCAATTTAAAAAAAATTGATTTACGAGGATAAAAACTCGACTATTAAAGTCGTGAATTGGTGGACTTGGGAGAGTCCAGGGCATAATTAATTTCAGCCGAGCCATTAGCCTCCTTAGGCGCTCGTACCCGTGGGCGCCGAAAAAAAAAAAAGAGGTCGCGACGACTTGGCGACTCATTTGGGGACTTTGAAGACTTAAGCCATTTTTGTCTTGTTTAAATTCTTTCTTGACTTAGGTTTTTTTTTTTTTCTTTATGCGGGCCAAAAGCTTAGAAATTTATTTTAATTTTGCTTAAAATAGATTATCTTGTGATTATAAACTGTTGTGCATGCTTTCTTGTTTTAAACACTACACATGGCACACACAACCATGCCGGACTGGCCGCCATGGATTTTTAGGATGGTGTTAAGAAAGATACGACCTCGAACCCGAGGCTGCGATGTAGAGGTTGCCTTTCTTTTCCCCGAATTTCTTAGCCGAGGTTAGGAGGATATGCTGCTAACGCGAGACTGCGACGGGCGGATATCCTTTTACTCTCACCAAACCTTCTCAGTTAGAAATCGAGCCGCACGTCCCATGCGCATGTCTTTGTGCTTGGCATTTTTCTTTAAAAGCAAAGTGATTTCTTTACTTTTACTCAGTCTTTTTATTTTGGCCCATGGCAATTTAGGATAAACTTTTCAAGTCCCAGTTTATATGTGATGGGGAAAGACGATATCCAATTCATTCCTACTCCCAAGGCGGAGCTCTGCAGATGGTGGGGTCAATTAGATCAGTTTGCCCAAGAGCGCGTGAAGGCCAAAGTCGGTCATCTCCTATCGTTGATCCAAATCACTCTCCTATCGTTGATCCAAATCACTGTTCGTCCTGAAGTCATACAAGCCATGGCGCATTTTTGGTGCCCGAAGACAATTACTTTTATATTCGGTAGGTTTGAGCTAACCCCAACCCTGGAAGAATACAGCATCATCACTGGAATGCCTCTTGAGAAAAAGCTTGTCAAGCCATCGATAGGCGCCCTCCCATGGCGCGGGTTAGCACGATTTTTAGGAACCAAAATCCATGTCATGAGACAAATTCTCGAAGACAACCATAATACCTGCTCATTAGAATTTATGAGTGCCTGTTTCCAAAATCAGCCTATGACCCAGAAAAGTGAGATTTTCCTCCTAGCCTTTTTTGGGCTCATCATCTTCCCCCATCAAAGAAATGCCATAACTCCCAAGATGGCATGGATAGTTGCTCAGATCTTAAGAGGGGGGAATTATGTCAACATGATTTTAACTGAAACATTCTTGTCCTTTAATCGTTTTAAAGACAACTCGGAGAAAATCATGCGAGCCTCTCCTGAAATTTTACAAGTCTGGTTCTTTTCTCACCTAAGCGAATTTCGAGACTTCATGCAATCGCCTGAAACAAATGCTTTTGAAAATCCATTACAAAAATTTATGGTTTTAGGACCATACATTCCCAATCAAAGCTGTTTAAATTGGGTAAACTTCCTAAGAAACCCATCTCCTGAGGCATTCCAATGGTGTGCTGGTTGGTTCCATGAAAAGAGGGCTCGCTTTGCTTACATGCGCACCCGCCCAATTCCATTGCTCGGCCTCACCGGCGCCATTCCCTACTTCCCGTATCGGGTAGCACGGCAATATGGAGCCCTTCAGGAGATCCCACCGCCTTTCAAGATGATGGTCCCTCCAGTTCTTTTCAACACAAGCCGTGACTATGAATTCGAAATTTCTACCGAGGAAACTCGGAACAGGCTGCCATCGCAAAAGGATTGTGATACCTGAAGGGCTTGAGGGAGAAGAAAAAGCCCACCACGCCTCTGCAGCCTACATCCACAACCATCGCATCCCGAAAAGATGGAAGCCATTAGTCCCTCACTCAATCAGCGAGAGCAGCCAGCACGAGCAAGCAGAGCTCATGGAGAGGGATTTGGGAATGGACTGAATGCACACCTCGAGCGGAGTTCAAGGAAGTAGGCGTCCTCGCAAGAACAAGGCTCCCGTCGCATATAAATTGGCAATCGTGTGCCCCTTAGTGTAAATAGTGTGAAAGTTTTGTCCCTTTGTTTAGGGACTCTTGTTTAATATCTAGTATTTCATCCTGTCTTTTCAATTTCAAGTTCTAGATGTTAGGAGTTTGCAGTCTATAAATCCTCTTTTGATAAATAAAAGCGGTTAGACCATTGCCATGGGTCAATCTTTGTTTACTTTCGTGCTCATTCATTGTTTTCACAACAACCAGGTAATTATGAATTGCCGGCCGCCAATCGTCCGCGATTGGCCTCATGCAATAGGACCCAATCAGAATGATGTACAAAATCGTCTCATTAACATTGAAGACGGCGTGGGACAGATGTCCATTGTCCTTCAACAACTCTCAAGACAAATGAAATCCACTCAAGCTGAGCCCAACTCTATAGTTGCCTCAAACACTGTCATGACACCCGCAAACTTGCCAGAAAATAGCTAGTACCATAGACAGTTTGAAATGATCATGAAAAAGTTAAGCCAGCTACAGGAGCAGAATCCCATGGACCTGTCCAATTACGCCAGCATTGAGATCCCTGAAAAACTCAAAGCACCTGAATGCGAAAGGCATGCTGATACCTCCCGCCCAGAGACCTACTTGCAGGCCTACCTGGTTCGAAGGATGATTCAATCGTACCAATCGAGCTTGACTGGCCCTGCCTTGCGATGGTACATTGTCAGGAAGATTAGTCCCCTTAAAACCTGGAGGGAACTAATTCATGTTTTTCACCAAGAGTACGATATTGACATCACCCCTGACACCACCTTGCCCTACGAAGAGCCGATGATCGCGGAGCACAAGGAGCTGTTAGTCACTGGGATAGGGGAGGAACATGTCAATGAAGCCTTGCATAATAAATGGGCAGCTGAGCAACATCCTGTTACTGGAAAATTTCCCACTAGGAAAGGCAAGGAGCCTTTGTACGAGATCACGACTCGGAGCTGTTCAAGGCGGGGCACGACGGACAACTCCCAAACTTACTCCAAGAGCTAGGGTCCAAAGAATACCAACCCCTATCAACCTTTGGAAAGTGAATCGACGGTGAAACTCTAATGTCTCTCACTTCCTTTGACAGAATCAAGCCGGCAAAACGAAGGGCCTTACTCAAAAGGTCCGGACCGGGGAAGCCAAGAAAAGAAAGCCTAAGCGGATCAATGAAGCATCCGTCGACGAGCCACCACACCAAAGCTTCGAGCATTCTCAAGAATACAACTTTGAAGGCTACCATCCCTAGAATACAATCCCAAGGACTTCCAACGTTATTTCGACAATGGCGACGATTCATCGTATAATCGTTTTCCTACTCTCATCCGAGGATGAAGGCCCGTCAGAAGAGGAAACATACGTCTTTATCCGCTACGATCCTAACGAAGTACTAAGCTTATCCTCTGACCATGAGGGTAGCTTCAATACTTCATCCTCATTCGGAAATTTTAACCCAGAAGAAAGTAATGGGGTAATTTCGGTAGAGTCCAACTTCCCGAAATGAAGAATTCACCGCTACAACGAATATGCAATGGGAAAACCAGGTGGCCTAATCAAGACATACCAAGCTTGTCTTGCCACGGTAGCATCATGACCCCCATAGAAATGTGGATACCCAATTTCCGCAAGTATAACGGCACGACTTGCCCCGTGGCCCACTTGCAGTACCTCCATGCTGAAATGAGTCGGTACTATGGCCCGATGTCATTCACAACTCAGGCCTTCCAAGAAAGTCTTACAGGGTTTGCATTGCAATGGTTCGTCACAGTCAGATATCAGCCTCATGAGGGATTGTAATGAGCTGTCTTCCACATTCCTGCATCAGTACCAGCATCAGAGTGGAGCTGAACTGTCTTGCGAGAACTTGGTTCACTTTAAAAGAAGACCAATGGAGGATTTTCGAGCATATGCAAGGAGGTGGGAAGCTTTTATGATACAAACCTACTCTCAGCTGGCCGAAGAAGAAATGATAAAACTGTTCATAGGAGCTTTACCCCGCAAGCATCGTTGTTGGTTGCATGGGTTGCATTTCCGTAGCTTCAGTGAAGTGGTCCTCTCATGCGAATACTTCGAGTCTACTGGAGGCGAGGAACTCAAAGGCGTTTGATTTCAAAACCAGCACTATCAAAGTGCTCCTTTTCATAGGAGTTTTCATGGGTGTCGCTTGATTTCATGTTTCTTATCATGTCTAATGTGCTACTCTAGTGTGCTACTGTTGTATTTTTCATTCTAGTAATCTAATGTACAGTTCTAATATTTTGTTTTGAAAGCATGAGGCGGTATCCCAAACCGGCTCAGTGATGCTATCCAACCATGAAAAGAAAATATCATCCAAAGAGAATACTGAGGGCTGGGCTTCCTCATGCTTTTTCTCCCCCAAATACATATTTTGAAAATAAAAAATGTTTCAAAAGCTTCGTCAAAACAAGATGTTAGATTTAATCATGTTTGTCTTTTTGACTCATTCACTTCATGTCTCAGAAGATCATTCCCATCCCCTTTGATTTAATGTGACAAAAGACATTTGAAGCTAGCACATCATGTGAAAGACCAAACTCGAGAACAAATTTTCAAGAAAGCGGGGGCAAACGAAAGAAGCATCCCGTTTTAAAAAATGTAAGTCTTATTCCCTTGACATAATATTGAGAATGACAACCTCTCTCTTCTATTTGCAGGATATAAAAGGCGAGACGTAATAGGTACGGGCATACGGTTGAAATCGAAGCATCCATGACATGCCTCACTCCCCGCCCGGCTCCATCCTAAGCCAAAGGACTATCTTGTTGCACGACGCGCCCAAACAGCTAGATGATACAATTTCAACTTCGACGAGCCCAGAAGCATAAGGAAGAAGTTCCTTCTCTTCCTTTATAGTGATTACTGTCAACAGGGAGAAAATCTAGACAGTCAAGGCGATCTATAGCCCCACACCCTGGACAATGACTTTGGAATCTATAAGCTTCACTCCAGACGCATATTCTTCCAAAAAGTAATTGCCATTAGAGAATTGGAGATTTTGATTGTTCATCTCAGATTCCATAGAAGCTTGAGATACATGACTTTGCCCAATGGCCATATAGTCAAAGACAAAAGAAAAATTCCACAGAAGGAAGGCGTTGAAGATAAATCGACAACCATCAATCATGCATACATGGCCATGAGTGAGGAAGGCCAATTGAAAGAAATATCGAACTATGTCAAGACGAAGAGGCTGTCATCAGCATTCAGAGATCCCTAGGAGCCAGCAAATATAAACTCTGGGGAAGGGTAATTTGGTATCGTTTCCAATACTCTCATTATTTAAACCCACTTTTGACATATTTTCTCCTATTGACAGGAAGCGTAGGATTCGAGAAACAAGCTTAATGGTTAAATTGGGCAAATCAAGTGACCAATATCGATTTACCTAACTTGGTATGAAAGGACGTGTCGTCCAGGAGCCGGTTCGGTTAAATAAAAAAAGAGCGCCCTACGGACACCGTCGGCGCCTCTAGCCGAGTGGTATTCGGGAAGAAGCAAAACGGTCCGAAGTCGGGGGTTCGAATCCCCGACGCGGCAGTTAGCCGCTTGGTAAAAAAGTAATAAAAATTTTTTTTGCTTCTCTTGCACTTGCAAATTATGAGAGAATAGGTGACCTAACGAAGCAAAAGACATAGGACCTCGTGTCCCACTCGCACTTCAGGACCATTCAATCATCTGCAAACCAGTGAAGGGTAATGTTGTATCGCTCCCAGTTGTTTAAACTCCTGAGAAAAATCGTGATTGACACGTTCTTTCCTATCTTCTATAGGATCACCCGACTGTCAAAAACAAAGATAACAAATCAATGAGAGGCATGACAAACTCTCCCAAGCAAAATGGCGTCTCAAGTATCGCCAAAGCAAATGACAAAGATCCTTCAGGCCTCAATTCACCTTTAATGATTGTCCCCGTTGATTGATCTATTTTCATCTTCTCTTCCGCAGGGCAAAACAGAGATGCCCGATCAGATCCCCAACCCCGGTTGATTCTTCATGTGTCATATCCCTAATCAACAGGGACAACCATTAACACCCATTTGCGAATAACCCTTTCGATGTTCAAAATTCAACATATTTGAAAACACCTTTATGTTAACCCCTAAAGTTGTCAATAGGGTTTTTTTTTAGTCAAAACCATTCACTTGTTTTGAAGAATTCAAACTTTATCATAATCAAAATGTTGCATGTCGTTTCTAGATGAATTTCGCACGATGATTTTGTCTGTCTAAGTCACTAATTCCACCGAGGATTATTAGAATAGACTGCTAAGTGAAGAATACAAGATTGATTGAGCATGCTGGATGAGGTGCGTAAGAATGATGAAAGGCAAGCCATATCCTACACACAGTCCCCCATCTATACACTTGTGAGATGAGTGCAGAAGATTCCATGGCTGCGGGGTAAAGAGTTCTCTCGCGAATGGTACGATAACCAAAATAGTGAGAGGCATTCCGTCGCTCATCCCATTGAGCATCATACATTGGTGAAGCTTCTCTCATATCCCCGTCAAGAACCACCCCACTGGGGGGCAGATCGGAGGCGAAGCAGCATCACAAGGTGAGAAGAGAGATAGAAATTTTCTTGCTCGCACTTGCATCAATCTTCGGGTGTCTTTATTGCATATAAACACTCGCGTTAATTTAAGTGCCTTAGAATGACGAAGAGCAATTATTTCTCTATGCACTTGTATTCATTGTACAACTCAAGTGAGTCTATAATTTTACCCTCACATCGAGACAAAACAAAAGTTACTACCATTTAAACAGCATAGCTCGAAGCGCTAGTGAAGACGAAGACTCAAGAGTCTAACAACGGTGTCGTGATTGAACTTGCCTAGGCTAGTTCCTCTAACGACAAGAATGAAAAAACATGGGCATAAAAAAGCAGTGTACCTGGTAAGAGCAAGGTCAATGCCCATAAAAGAAGAACTGGAATAAAAATAGGGGCATAAAAAAATAGGGGCATAAAAAAGCAGTGTGCCTGGTAAAAGCAAGGCCAATGCCCCCCAGTCAAAAATACAGCCAAGAAAAGCTATTGTTGTGGTCCATAGAACCTCCATCTGACAAGAAAAACTAGTGACAAATGTCGAGACAGTCACCAACTCTCACCCTCTTACATGTGAGCCAAGTCTACGTTACATCCCATTGTAAAAGTCTCTTCAGACTATGGCACTTCAATTAACGTAGGATTTCATATGTCTATAAACATCGCTCGAAGAAGTACGAGCAAGATTACTCTATCTCTTTTCGCAGGATTCTTGACTTGCAAATCTGGAGATGATCGTGCGGCACTTCATTCATGAGCCTTGACCTCGACGGTCCCATTTGATGAGCTATTGACCAAGTCTTCATCACAATTTCAACAAAGACCTCTCACATTGGTAAAGTCGTACCACTTGCGAGAATACTCAGACCCCTGCTGACATGATGACAGTGAGAAGTGTGGTCCTTATAAATCCTGCATCAATGGTCAGGATGGCCTTTTCCATGAGAGAGAGTGGAAAGTCCTTTCAGACTGAAAATCCCTCATCTGGCATGCTCAAGACATCTATATTCTGAATAAAGGTTGTCTTTCAAAATCTTCCCCAGTGGAACTCAGATGATGCAAAACTGACAAAATTGTCATGCATAAATCACATTTAAACTCATGAATTTACAGCATATACAATCATGTGTGCATATTGTGCAAATAGCAGACATACTCTCAGAGATCAGAAATATTGCCCGGGTAAGCATATCTCTATCACCATTTGTCTTAAAGTACCTACCCGTTGTCAGGTATTCTCTTCTTGACACTCGACTTATTCGAGTCGTCCCTTGAGTTTGGATGCTTGTGACTGTCCAAGTATCCTTTTGTTTTTGAGTATTGGCCACCGTTCGAATACTCCCTTTCCGTGACACTCGATCTATTCGAGTTGTCCTCAAAATTGCATCGATAAATACTAGTAGCTGTTCAAGCATTCCACTGCATTGTGCACCTGCGGCCATCCAGGTAAGCCTTGTGCTACATTCAAGTTTATGTTGCCAGGAGGTGAGAGACCTTCATAAATAGCCGAGGCGCGTCCTCGATATTTTAACTACCAAGAGGCAAGAGACTTTTACGAATATCTCAGGTACGTCCTCGATATTCCATGTACCAAGAGTTTGTACTTGTGATCATCCAAGTACCCCTTCGATACCTGTGATCATCCAGGTATCCCCAAAGAGTTTGTACCTGTGATCGTCCAGGTACCCCTTCGATGCTTGTGATCATCCAAGTATCCCCAAGAGTTTGTACCTGTGATCGTCCAGGTACCCCTTCGATACTTGTGATCATCCAAGTATCTCCAAATAGTTTGTGCCTGTGATCGTCCAGGTACCCCTTCGATACTTGTGATCATCCAAGTATCCCCCAAGAGTTTGTACCTATGATCGTCCAGGTACCCCTTCGATACTTGTGATCATCCAAGTATCTCCAAAGAGTTTGTGCCTGTGATCGTCCAGGTACCCCTTCGATACTTGTGATCATCCAAGTATCCCCAAGAGTTTGTACCGTGATCGTCCGGTACCCCTTCGATGCTTGTGATCATCCAAGTATCTCCAAGTTTGTACTTGTGATCGTCCAGTACCCCTTCGATGCTTGTGATCATCCAAGTATCTCCAAAGAGTTTGTGCTCGTGATCGTCCAGTACCCCTTCGATCCTTGTGATCATCCAAGTATCCCCAAAGAGTTTGTGCCTCGTGATCGTCTGGTACCCCTTCGATGCTTGTGATCATCCAAGTATCTCCAAAGAGTTTGTACCGTGATCGTCCGTGTACCCCTTCGATGCTTGTGATCATCCAAGTATCCCCAAGACTTTGTACCTGTGATCGTCCAGGTACCCCTTCGATGCTTGTGATCATCCAAGTATCCCCCAAAAGTGTGTACCTGTGATCGTCTAGGTACCCCTTCGATGCTTGTGATCATCCAAGTATCTCCAAAGAGTTTGTGCCTGTGATCGTCCAGGTACCCCTTCGATGCTTGTGATCATCCAAGTATCTCCAAAGAGTTTGTGCCTGTGATCGTCCAGGTACCCCTTCGATGCTTGTGATCATCCAAGTATCCCCAAGAGTTTGTACCTGTGATCGTCCAGGTACCCCTTCGATAATTGTGATCATCCAGGTATCCCCCAAGAGTTTGTACTTGTGATCATCCAAGTACTATCTCCCAACAATCAGATGCCCTGAGAAAGATCATCGCATCTCCCGTCAAGGCGACCGAAGAAAGGTTCGGGTCCTAGACAAACCAACTTATTGCTCTAACAGGCGACCGAAGAAAGGTTCGGGTCCTGGAAAAGCAATTCCCCGTCAAGGCGACCGAAGAAAGGTTCGAGTCCTAGACAACCAATTTATTGCTCTAACAGCGACCGAAGAAAGGTTCGGGTCCGGAAAAGCGATTCCCCGTCAAGGCGATCGAAGAAAGGTTCGGGTCCTAGACAAACCAACTTATTGCTCTAACAGGCGACCGAAGAAAGGTTCGGGTCCTGGAAAAGCAATTCCCCGTCAAGGCGACCGAAGAAAGGTTCGGGTCCTAGACAAACCACTTTATTGCTCCAATAGGCGACCGAAGAATGGTTCGGGTCCTAGAGAAGCAATCTCCTCATGCAAATGGTAAGATGACGCCTTGATACTTGCCAAAACTCGGGGTTCACACCCTATCTCACTCACTCTCGGTAAGTAACTACGGGTATCTTCTTATCTCGTCTTAGTATGTGTAATGTTATATTGCTCTTTTTCTGCATAGAATAATAGGTCCCAAATAAAATAAAATCTGCTACGCATGCATGGATAAAATTGAGGCATCGGTTGTCTTTGAATGCAACCTCTCGCGAGCTCACCTTCAAAGAGGGGCAGCTGTTGACACCTCAATTTTAATTAGGTTTTACTTTATTTTATCTTCTTCGGATAAAAAATAATATAATGGAGAAACCGAAAAAACAGAAAAATCAAATAAAAACAGAGAGAACCACGAGAGAGAGAGGCCGGCCCGAGGCTTGGGGTCCCCTGAGAGACTTCGGGAAGCTCGAGTGCAGGCCGGTCGTGGTGTGGTGAGCTTGGAAGGGTTCCCGAGAGACTTCGGGGAGCTCGAAGGGCGAGCCCGAGGGAGAGAGAGAGAGCCCCGGCGAGATCCGACCAAGACCAGCCTCGCCGTCACCGTCATTGCTCGCCGTGGCCTCCACCATCGCGAGATCAAGCCCCCGGCTTCGTCGTTGCTCGCCGTGGCCGCCGCCGTCGCAGATCGGCCCCCGTCGCCGTCATCGCCTTCGTTCAAGAGAAGGTAAAAAAGCCGTCACCGTCCCCCGCTGTCCATCGCGATCCGATTTCGTCGCCGTCGCCGTCGCCGTGGTCCCCATCGTCGTTGCCGTCATCGCCGTGGCCGTCGTCGCCGTAGGATTGCTTCGGTCTCTTCTCCGGCGCCGCGGATTCGCAAACCCTAGGGTTTGCGATTTTCCGGGTCCCGGCGGATCCGGACCCGGAAAATCGGGTAGGGTTTGCGGTCCGAGGGGTGGCCTGGAGGTTGGGTCGGGTGACCGGGAGCCGGATCCGGGTAGGGTTTTCGGGAATCGGGTCGTGGCCGGGTAGGTTTCCACAAGCCGGGTCGCGGATGTGAACCGGGTTAGGGAGCGGGTCGGACGTAGGTTTGAACCGGGTAGGGTTTCCGCCGGTTTGGTTCGTTCGTGTGGGCCGAGTAAATTTTTTGGGCCGAAATTCTTTTAACGAAAGTGGGCTAAATTTGGCTTGGGCTATTTAAAAAAAAGTCAGTCGGGCCCGCGTTGCGGGCCCGTCCCGGCTCTGGGGCTCGCGACCGGTCGGTCCCGGCCAAGGGAACCCGACCGGCCGGGCCCCGGCAGGAACCCGACCGGGTCGTTTTAAAAAATTATATTAATATTTTAATATAAAATAATATTTTAATAAAAAAATAAAAATGTTTTAATTTCCGAAAAATAAAAAAAAATAAAAATATTTCTTATTTTCCAAAAATGCCAAAAATCCAAAAAAAGGCCAAAAATTCATATAAAAAGGCCAAAAAAATTCAGAAAAAGCCAAAAAAAGACTTGTATTTTTCCAAAAATACCAAAAGGGTCCAAAAAGTCCCTTTTATATAAAAAAAAATCAGAAAAATACTCAAAAGATGTTTTTCCTCCCAAAAATCCATGGAAAATCCCTCGAACATCCAAAAAACCTCAGGGTTTAAACAAGATTAGGTACCGAAAGGGCATTAGTGATTAACTAGTGTAATCAAGTCCCCGATCCTAATTTCTCTGGTTGCGCAGGAGTGAGTATTTCTCTCGATACTTCACTTGGGTTTCTAATCAACCCACCCCAAATTGATTAGTGGCGACTCCAATTTAAAAATTGATTTACAGGATAAAAACTCAGACTATTAAAGTCGTGAATTGGTGGACTTGGGAGAGTCCGGGCATAATTAATTTCAGCCGAGCCATTAGCCTCCTTAGGCGCTCGTACCCGATTGCGGGCGCCGAAAAAAAAAGAGGTCGCGACAAGTTTTTAACAAAAACATGTTGAACAAGCATAGATCTAATACACTGGAGCTGTTGTGCACATCATTAAAGCTAGAGGGCGAAGTACTCATTCATTAAAACTCATAAATCTAAAATTACAATGGGAGAGAAAAGCTCCCAGATCTAAAATTAGGAGAGTAAAGCTCTCAGACCTAGATCTAGATAAGTAAGAAACAAAGGAAAAGCAACCAAAAAGGGAGAGGAGGAAGAGATCTAGGTCAAATTTCTTCCCTTGAAGAAAGTCGAAAAATTTAGAGAGAGGGGGGGGGTGTAGGAAAATTGTGGATTTATGCAATATGCAAAAATTGTTCATAATAACGTGCCGCCAAATAGGTATATAAAAGTTTATTAGCCATTGTCACCGTGCGGATTGTGCGTCATGATTATATCCATCTTTTTTTGAACTCTTTGTACTCCTAGGCTAGCATACCCAAAAATGCAATGGAAGATCTGAAAATCCATGTAATCTTAAGCTCCCTCACTTTAAGTAGGTCATCTGAACTCATTGATAGCCAAAATAGATGCATGATTTATTAATTTTACATACCTGGAAAGTGAGAATGGTATGTATGAAGTTACTTCTACATTTTCCTTTTGAGACGCACTCTGACTTTTTTCTAATTTAAAGTGCTTGAAACCTTTAAAAAATTGTCTTAAATTTTTTTATAGGTAAAGGTAAGTAATATATAGATTTTACCAAAAGAATGTACAAATTAGGAGGCCCCGCACCAACAAGAACAAACACTCAAAAGACAAGGAAGTCAAAAGAGTGTAGGGGTGCCATGGAACCACAAGAAACACACCAAAAGTCAAAAGGAAAGAAAAACAGCAACAAGAAAAGGAAAGAACGAACAATCAATCAAAGATTGTCAAAGGCAATCCCCAACTTTGCTACAGTCTTCTATTCCTCAGAGTGTCAAAAACGTGCTTGAAAGACAAAGCTTTATCCTTAATCGCCTTATGAAGGTACATCTTCAACGCCGGGAGGAAGAGGGAGTGGTTGCGAAAGATGATCGCATTCCACTCATTCCAAATAAGATAGCATATATCTCCAAACGAAAAGCGAGACAAGGATTGGTGGAAACTATTATCACCAATATGCTTGGTAACCCAAGCTAAATTCTCAGCCCAACTTCTGTTTTGCCAAGGTAGATTACACTTGGCCACCCAATATTGCGTAAGATTGCCGGTAATTCGACATCCAAAAAACAGGTGATCGGTGGAATCAGGCCTACAAGAGCAGAAGTGTGACATCCTGATTTTCCAATTCTGTTTTTAATAAAATGAGACGGGCATTTCATCTTCGCACATATAATTATTTTCCCTAAGTCGGCCACTCATGTGAAAGCTAGTCTATCAGGTGAAACCGTTAAGAGATTCCAATGCATTAGACTTGAGAATTTGACCAAAAAGCGACTTTTCGACCGAGCTAATCTGCAAGGGTCATTACAACACAATCAAAAATTGATTAGAGATCGGAGATAGGTCGACTCGACAGAGGCATGTGATTAAGTGTGGCACTGAACCGGCTTTTCTGTTGTTTGGATACCATGTGTCCGTATTTGAAACCTTGAAATTACCTCGACAACCGAGAGTCGTCAATGTGTCAAAGATGTACATTGTGGCTTCAATTGATCAACCACAGGTCAAATGCATAAAAATTTCTAAAAGCTACTCGATAGATTAGGACGTGCTAGTATCATGCTGGAGTGAAATTAACAGTGAAATTGAGAGCGAATTCAGAAATTAGAAGTCCTGGTGTGTCACAAATCATTTTAGGAATATTGACTTATCTTCGGAAGATTTTTCATGCGAACCGAGTTTTTCAGCAAAATAATTGAAGTATGGTTGATTTGGTTCGGAAAATTGGTAGGCCCGCTTTTGGTCGTACTTTTGGGACTCAAGATGTTTCTATGGTCAAGTAGATATGTGAATTAAAGTATGGTGACATTGGATTAATTTTATGGACTTCAATTTGGCTCAATTGGAAGTAGATTGAATGAAATGTGTTGTACAAGGTTTTTAATTTCATGCCACAATGGAAAAAAAATTGAACATTTTGAAGATGTTGTGGAATATTAAGTTAGTGGAGTGTGACATCATGTGATGTCATGGTGGGGCTAGAGTACCTAGGATCTTGACAAGTGGAGGGTGCACATTTTATCTCAAAAAAGTGGGACTTCACTTCACCAATAAACTCCATCTTCAACCTTGGTTTTTGCTTTTTGAAATTGGAGGAGAGAGAGAGGGAAACCAACCGAAAGCCAGCCCCGACGCCCCCTTCGTGCGCCTCCTTCGCTGCTCACCGTTCGTCGCTGTCGCCAGAGCCATCGCGGTCGCCGTTCGTCCGCGCGGGCGCCTCGCCGGCCAGCCGTCGCGCCGCCTCGCCCGAGCCTCCCGCACCGTCGCCTGCGTCACCCAGCTGCTACTCGCCGTTCGCCAGACACCGTCGGACCAGCTAGCTTCGCTGGAGTTGCCGCCGGTCGCCGCATGAACAGTCACCGCCCCTCTTCGCTGGTTTCGCCTCACCAGCCACCGGACCGCCTTCGACCAGCAAGGAGCAACAGCCGTGAACCAGCCCAAGCTCCAATCTTCAAGGCCCGTTTTGGGTGCCTTCCGGTCCTCTTTTGGCGTCGCCCCGAGGAGGTTGTCCGACCACCTCGCCATTGTCTTCGCAATTCCGGTGAGTTTAACTCACTAAACCTTGATTAGAGGGTTAATGATGCTTTAGGTGTACTTAGTTTATGTTAAGTGTTATTGGGTGATTAATTTAATTTATTTAAGAGTAGATTAGATTAAGGTGGTGTTTAGTTTAAAGTGTGTTTAATTAAGGCTAAGTTGAGATTATATTAGAATAAGCCTTGATTGGACATAAATGATTTATTTTTGATATAAATAAATATTTCGAAATTATTAATATATTATTTTTCGAAATTATTAAAATATTATTATTTAATTAATTTCGGAATAAAATTAATTATTTAATAAATTCCGAAAATTATTTCGGGATCTTATTTTCTCAGAATTTCGCGCTGATCGCTGCTGTGTATTCAGATTTTGAATTTGATGAATGGATATTGCAAATTGAGTGTTGATTGTGAAAAATATGAATTTTATTCATAAAATCTTAGGTGTTGGGTTTTGATACCAAAATTGGATTTTAATGATTATATTAAATTGTGGGGTTTAAAAAAGTGAGATATTGATATTCTGGTTCGAAATTAACATGCCCCTAGACATGTGAATAATTTGTAGAATATTTTTAATATCAAGAAAAGAGGCCAGGATCACTATTTTAAATTGAAGCATTGAGTGAAATGGGAACTGTCCTGGGCCGAGTATGGATTGGTCGTGTGATAATTAAGTGGAAATTGTCCTGGGCTGTTGAGCCAAACTTGCCCCTGAATGGGATGCCCCCATAACGGATGCGGGTCGTAGTTGATTTTGGGCTCATGCTCATTCGGGGAAGCCGTCAACGTAATGACAAAGTCGTGCTCCAAGGTGGGGAGACGATGCCTAGCTATATGCCAGTAGATAGTTGAACTGCGAGTAGGCTATGTGTATGTGTGGAAACGAATAAAATTGAGATCATGTGTTGTGATTATGGATTATGTGGAATTGATTGCATTACAGTTGTTTAAGTTCTTATTACTACCTATGATTGAGTGATATGAACTGTACTGATCTGCAGGAAGGAAATAAGGCAATGTAAGTCTTTTGTGCTGTGTGGCTAGGCCACCCTTGGGTGTATTTTCTTTCTAATAGGGGTTTAGGGAGGTGAACTTGCTGAGGTAATGTCTCACCCCATTGTGGGCCAAAATTACAGGACCGTAGATGGCGGAACCCCGGAGTGATATGGTATCCCAGTGTAGATTATAGAGCAGGTGCATAGCTTTTCCGATCCTGATAGTCATTGGATCTATGAGCTAATTAAGACCACGGTCTGGATTTAAGAGGCCGAGCTTGTCAGGGTGCCTCATAGATATAGGGCGTGGTTCCGCTTTGAGTCCAATGGTTTCAGGATTAGTCCTCTTGATAGCTTTGACATTCCACCTGCTGTGATGGAAGCCATTCTAGGTGAAGGCGTAGTTGACACTCCCGATGGCGAGGTGAAGGATCCGTCGTCTCCGGAAGTTGATTAGTCAGAAGTGGGATCCATGAACGAGTCTGACCAATAGTCTTAGGACCGTTCCTTCTTTTTGGTGGATTGATCCTTTTTGTAGGTTGACCTTTTTTGGTTATGTACATAAACTCTGACCCATTTTTGGTGCATGTAATCTCTTACGTAAATATTTATGAAAGTATGTTTATGAATGAGTTGGTCCTGCTTTCCTATCCCGTAAGTTTTGTCAGGGGTATCATAATACGTTCCGCATGCGCATATAAAATGAATGGGGTCAACGACACTACCTAAGAATGTCGCAATTGCACGACCATGGCGGGTTGTTCACACACTCAGGGTTTGGGGGTGACAACTTGATATAGCTAGTGCTAGTACCTAGAGGGGGGGTGAATAGGTATATAAACGATTTTTCGCACAATACTTAGACAATTAAGGAATTGCAACAAATAACATTCAATCGTAAGACTCAGTGAATGAAAGAGAGAATTAAACACGCGGTTTATAGTGGTTTGGCTTGATTCAAGCCTACGTCCACTCTTCTACACTGACAGCCAATCGGCTGGATTCCACTATGAACAAAGAGATGTTACAGCGTTGATCTTCCTTGATTTCTGGGTGTAGATGAACTACCACACTCACTCAAGGTATCACCAAGTATAGACACTCTCTGTATACAATTTCGCTCAGACTGTATCAACTAATAATCAAGGTGCTTCAGACTCTGGAATTTCTCTATCGATCACACTCTTTGAACAACTGGAACGTCTTCCTTTTATATTCCTTTATGCCATCATAACCGTTGGCACTTACCAAAGGAATTCCTCCAATCTACCCGTTGGACGGAATCAATCAAGAAGATCATCCGAGCTATTAAAGGAATCGACGATAGCCCATCAATCCTGTTCGCCCATACAATCAGGATCTTGGTTTCCATGAATAGAACCTTCCAAGAATACTTCGTCGATTATCGGATCTTCAATTGATCTAGATACGAATCAAAGAATCCGTTGTATTTGTCCAGCCAAAAGATCTTCTCCAGAGATCAAGATGAAATCCTTAATCATAATCCTCAAATTTGGATTTCCTTCGACACTGGATCAGATAGACTGTCAATGAGAATAATTTTGAGTCTTAAGTCTTGAGTCTTGAATATTGAGTCTTGAGTTATGAGTCTGGAGTTCTGAGTCTGGTGGTCAGAAAATCTTCAAACGCAAATAACCAGACTAGACTGATGGAAACGTTTTGTCGCTTCAAAATCTTCTAGAGCGATTTCTCCAACAATCTCCCCTTTTTGATAATGACAAAACTTTCCCGTAGATTTGAACAACCTTGACCCGCAAAAACATTTCTCAAGCAATATGGCTATCTCATAAAGATTAATAAAACAACTGACTCTGCATCTACAGAAAATTGGTTAGACTTTCATGAGTAATACCATATAACAACACTCGATATAAATGCCAACAGTCAAGCATCACAATCCACAGCCAAATTCAGTCCATACTCAAGTTCACACAAGTCATACTCAAAAAAACTTATAAAAAAAAAAAACTCACAACCACAAAAACAAATTTAAAATCAATGTTTGAAAAAGATGGTTGGTTCAAATTTCTTATCCCCCTTTTTGTCATCAGTAAAAAGGTGAGAAAAGAGTCATGTACGCTTGGGAATGCGCATGATCTGGAATTCTCCCATGGATTGTACTATGCCTTCGAGCCTCTTCAAGTCTTCCCTTAATTTTGCTACCTCTTCTCCTTTAGCATTGGCTTGAATCTGCAGAGCGAGGTCTTTCATTCTGTCTTCCAGGGTAACTGAAGATGCTTGGCCAGCATTCTTGATGGCTTGAATTTCATAGTCAGAGCATAGATTTGGCCCCACATTTTTAAGAATATCAAGAATACGATGAAAATCTGCTGAATTGTCTGTCTGCATATTAGCATTTACTTTCTCAGATGGAGTAAATGCAGACGATGTCGCTTCTGTATGACCTTGCAGATTTGATGATGTATCATGATGTTCTTCAAGCAATGGAGACTCTTACGGAGCAGCATGAGGTGAGGATTTTTCTTGCTCCCCAACTCCCCTGTCTCTAAGACATCAAAATCTTGCTCGCCAACTCCCCCGTCTCTAAGACATCAAGATGGGTGGAGTGATTATCATGCTCTTCAGATTCTTTCTCTCCAGATTCATCAGTAGACTTTTCTTTCTCTTCTTCTCCTTCTTCTTCATCTTCTTTTTCTTTCTCTCTCTGCTCTTCTTCTTCTTCAGCTTCTATCTCTTTCTCTCTCTGCTCTTCTTCTTCTTCATCTTCTTTTTCCTTTTCTCGCTGCTCTTCTTCTTCTCTTTGCTTCGACTGAAGTTCTGTTGATCGAGATACATAACGTCTAGTCCTTACCAGAGCAGGAATAGAAAGATCTTCATTGTCTTCTTCATCCTCCAAGATGAGAGTTCTTCTCTTTTTGGATGGAGTACCAATGGGCTCCTTCCCTTTTCTCTTTGATGCATAAGAGAGCGGAGTTTTCACCTTGAACTTTGCCATTTCCTTGCTGAGTTCTTTCAGACGCATCTTCGTCAACATATTCAAACCTACCACCATTTTATCGCACGGTCTAACACAGAGAGTGTGTGGCAGTTCGATATTCATGTGTCTCGAAGATTTTGTCACAAGATTTGGGTAAGGCAATTGTCCCTTGTTCTTCGACATTGCTCTATACATATGGAAGAGAATAGTATGAGGCAGAGAGAACTTCTTCCCTGAGTTGATTGCATACATCAATTTGGCTTCCGAATTGGATACATCAATCTTTGATGTAGACTTTGGCCTGATACAATTGATCACAATTTTGTGCAGCACAATATTGATGGCACTCATCTTCGAGTAGGTAATCTTCGCCTCTCGTATCTTTGTTTTTGACAAGATCCGAGTAGCACGAGCAATCGATACTTTGATTGGTTGATAACGTCCTCGTTCAACACCAATTATGTCCGCCAGCATGTCCACATCTATCACATAATCCTGATCTCGGACACTGAATGATATTCTATTCGCATCAAGAAAACTTAAATTCGAATAGAAATATGCAGTCAAGTGTGCATAACCATCAGTGGTATCGGTGCAAAACTGCTCAAGTTGAAGCAGTTCGAACTTTTCCCTTAAGTTCACATTAATTGCATCCAGGAAATCAAAATCAACACTCTTGGGGTTTATCACCTCTCGTTTCAATAGACGAAGAACAGATTTTCCCTGTTCATTCGATCTAAACAACTCCATCTTCTTTCCCTTCACCTTTGCAGCAATGCCCATTCTCGGTTGAAAATCACTAAACATTTTATCATCTTCGTTCCCCTCATTAGGAATCGGTCTGAAACACGAGGGTCACTTGGAATGTTCGCAAGTGACTCTTCGATCTTACCTTTGGGAGCAATTCCCAATTCCTCCATTCGCTTCAAAAATCTGTATTCATTCCCATAATTCTTATCTTTAAGGAAGGCATCTATATAATTTAGAGGAGAACCAGAAACTTTCAACGCACGATAGAGCATGTAAATAAATGAGGGTTTTTGTGCTCTCACAGATTCAACGTCCTCTAGAATGACTTCCTCCTGATGATGACCCGCACCTTGTGGGGTAGATGGTGAGTGATGAGGTGGAGAAGGAATAGGACTCTGTTGCTGTCTCGACAAATCATCTTCCTCGGTGAGATCGAAGTGCGTCGGTCCCTCCTTCATTCTCTGTGGACCCCTGCTTGCGATCCTTGACGACTTTCTCGAAGAAGACATCTTTTCTTGTCAATGGAAGATTCCTTCACTTGCTTTCCCAAGGAAAACGACAACTTTCTCGAGTATGAATACGAAGTAGAAAACGGGGTTGAGAGAAGAATGCCTTTTAGGGTTTTGAGAAAAGAAACTGTAATTTATTATGCACATGCGGAAGCGAAACGAATCCCCGACAACAAAATACGGGATAGAAAAGGAAAAAAACCACAACATAACACTTTCATAATTCAACAGAGTTACAAATGAAGCCTATAGCCAAAGGTCTACAAAAGACCGGCTCTTAAAAGGAACTGTCCCTACGATCTACAAGTCGGACACGTTCTCCAATCTTATGACTTCACCTCTGCGACTCCTCAAGGCCAATCTAAGCCATCGCCGCTCCGTCCACCGGGGACTGAAATAATTATTCCCAAACCGGGATGAGACAATGTCTCGGCAAGTTCAACCCCTAAACCCCTATTAGAAAGAAAATACACCCCGGGTGGCCTAGCCACATCACACAGAGAACTTACCTTGCCTCAATTCCTTCCTGCAGGTTAGCACAATTTGAATCACACAATCTCAGGTAATAATGATAATTCAAACAATTGGAACGCCATCACTTTCATATAAATCACAGTCGAACTTAGCACGCATTCCAATTATTATTCACTGCCACACAAGGGCATAGCCTACTCGCAGTTCGGCTATCTACTGGCACATAACCAGGCATCGCCTCTCCACCTTGGAGCGCGGCTTCGTCAGTACGTCGACGGCATTCCCAAAGGAGCATGGGCCCAGAATCAACTGCGACCCGCATCCACCACGTGGGCATCCCATATAGGGGCAAGTCCGGCTCAACAGCCCGGATGATTCCTCTTAGTTATCACACAGCCAAAGCATACTCGGCCCGGGGACACTTTGCATTTCACTCAACGCCTTCCATTTAAAATAGTGATCCCGCCATTTTTCTTCATATTAAAAACATTCCAGAAATTACTCACGTGTGTGGGAACACGCTAATTTCGAATAAAAAAAAGCCAATATTCATTTTTTCAAATCCCACTATTTAATATAATCATTAAAATCCAATTTTTGCATCGAAACCCAACACTTGGGTTATTATGAAGGAAATCCATATTTATCACAATCAACACCCAATTTGCCACAATCAATCATCAAATTCAAATTCTAAATACACAGTAGCGATCAGCACGGAATTCAGAGAATTTAGGGTCCCGAAATAATTTTTCGGAATTTATTAAATAATTAAATTTATTCCGAAAATCAATTAAATAATAATATTCATATTTTTCACGATCCGCACTCAATTTATAATATCCAATCATCAATTTCAAAATCCGACTACACAGCAGCGATCGGCACGAAATTCGAGCGACGGGGGTCAAAAAAATAATTTTTACGTTTTTTTTTTATTTATTTCGGAATTAATATAATATTATAAATTTCCAGAATTTCGAAGCAATTAAATAATTCAAAATTAAAATCCTATTATGTCACATCAAGGCTTTATATTAAAAATAAACATACTTAACTTTAAACTAAACACACTTTAACTTAATTAAACACCCTAATCTAATCATCAACCAAATAAACTAATCTAACCACCTAAACTCATTTAACTTAGACTAAGCACACTTAGGACATCATTAACCCTCTAATCAAGATTTAGTGAGTTAAACTCACCGGATTAGCGAGCCGAGCGAACCAAAACGACGGGGACGACGCGAGGATCGACTTTCCTCAAAGCGGGCCGAGCATTCGGGCTCGGGAAGGCGGCCAAAACGGGCCAAACGTCCACTGCATACCCATTTTTTTTCCAGCAGTTGCGGCCGAGAGGGGGCTGATCGCGGCGGTTCGGGCACGGCCGGCGGAGAAGCGGCGGCTGCAGCTCGGCGGTCGCTCGGACGGGCGAGGCGGCGGCCAAGCGGGCCTCACGGTGGCCGGAGATGGGCTGGCGGCTCCGCCGAGCTCCCCGGCACTCCCTCGAACGGGCAGCGGTGAGGTGGACGAGAGAGGCGGAGACGGCGCAACGGCCCTTTCTTTCCCGCCGCGGGCGGCGAGGCGACGGCGGCATCACACTCCGGCGATCCGGCTCCGGCGGCTTGCTGCTCGATCTTCAATTCTGCTCCCGGCACTCCCAAATCCTGGTCACCACACACTGGAGACGCCGAGCATGAGCGGGAGGTGGATTGCCTGAAAAAAATCTTCCGAAGATAAATCAATGATCCTAAAATGATTTGTGACACCCAGACTTCCAATTTATGAATTCGATCTCAATTCCACGGTTAATTTCACTTTGGCACGATACTAGCGCGGCCCAACCTAGGGTAGCCTTTAGAAATTTTCACGCATTTGACCTGTGGTTGATCATCTCAAGCCACAATGTACATCTTTGAAACATTGGCGACTTTCGGTTGTCGAGGTAAATCTCAAGATTTCAAATACGAACACGGGGTACCCAATTGTGAGAAGTCGGTCTAGTGCCAATCAACCAGAAAGTCGACCTATCTCCGATCTCTAATCGATTTTAATCGTGCCGTAATGACCCTTGCAGATTAGCTCGGTCGAAAGGTTCCCCGGTCAAATCGAGTCCGATGCATTAGAAACTCTTCTTGACTTCACCCGATAGATTAGTTTTCATATGAGTGGCCGACTCAAGGAAAATAACTATATGCGTGCCAACGAAATGCCCGTCTCAATTTATTGAAAATAGAATTGGAAAATCGGGATGTCACAAAAACTGTGTATATATAACTCAGTTTTGAAAAGGAAAGAGCAATCGTTACGAAGAGAAGTGAGTCGTCTTTCTTTAAAAATAATAACTGCCATTTTAAAAGAGATTATCCTTTTTGAAAAAGGCATGTTTTCGGAAATTAAAGATTATATCAATCAAATATAAGCGAATGAAAGATCGTACCTTTTCGAGATTAAAAGAATAACTTACAGTCTATACAATGAAGGTCTGAGTCTGAGAATTCAGAGTCTGAAGGATAGAGTCTGATTGATGGAGATTCATCGGACTTTAACTTCTTCAAGCTTCAAAATGTTGAGTCTGGGTACGGATGAAATCGAATTGATTTTTCTCCAATGGCTTTGTGAATATATCTCGCTAGTTGACTTTTCGAATCAACAAATTGAATTGAGATTTCTCCATTTTGAATATGATCTCTAATAAAATGATGTCGAATCTCTATATGCTTTGCTCTTGAATGAAGGATTGGATTTTTGGTGAGATTGATTGCGCTGGTGTTGTCACATCGATCTCGGTGCATGAGTCTTCAATCCCAAAGTCTTGTAGCTGTTGTTTTATCCATAGAATTTGCGAACAGCAGCTTCCAAGAGCTACATACTGCTTGTTGTAGAGAGAGCTACGGTGCTCTGTTTCCTTGAAAACCAAGACACTATCTTGCTTCCAAGCAAGCGGCGGGTTCTGAAGTACTCTTTCTATCGACTCGCAACCGGCCGGATCGGCGTCCGAATATCCCCGGAAGATTGAAGTCTCCCTCCTTAGGATACCATAGACCGATGCTTGAAGATGAGGCAACGTATTTAATAACACGTTTTGCAGCCTTGAGATGAGATTCTCTAGGATCTGATTGAAACCTAGCACAGATGCAAACACTAAACAAAATGTCAGGTCTAGATGCAGTAAGATAAAGAAGTGAACCGATGATGCTTCTGTATAGCTTTTAATCAACTTTCTTCCCTTCTTTATCTTTGTCTATTTTCAACGAACTTGACATTGGTATATCAGTCTTTTTGCAATTTTCCAATCCAAACCTTTTGACAAGATCATTAGCATATTTTTTTTGACAAATGAAAGTTCCTTCCTTCAATTGCTTTACTTGAAGACCAAGAAAGAATGTTGATTCTCCCATCATACTCATTTCAAATTCATCCCGCATAGACTTTGAAAATTTCTTGCCTGAGACTTTCATTAGGGGATCCAAATATGATATCATCCACATATATTTGAACAAGTATAAAACTTTTGTTTTCTTTTTTAATAAATAAAGTAGTATCAACTTTACCTTTGGCAAAACCATTTTTTAATAAGAACTTACTTAGTACGTCGTACCAAGCTCGAGGTGCTCGCTTTAAACCATACAGAGCCTTTTCACCCGAAGGCGAGTCCGGCTTCTTTGGGTCTTCAAACCCTGGAGGTTGTTCCATGTAAACTTCCTCATGGATAAATCCATTTAGGAAAGCGCTTTTGACGTCCATTTGGAATAACCTGAAATTTTTATAGCAAGCAAATGCAAGTAATAGACGAATAGCTTCTAACCTTGCCACAGGAGCGTAAGTCTCATCATAGTATATTCCTTCTTCTTGCGTGTATCCTTTTGCCACGAGTCTTGCTTTGTTTCGTACGACTTTTCCTTTTTCATTCATCTTGTTTCTGAACACCCATTTGGTTCCGATAACAGTTTTACCTTTTGGTTTAGATGTCAAATCCCAGACGTCATTAATGTTGAATTGTCTGAGCTCTTCTTGCATGGCTTCAATCCAGCTTTCATCAGATAGAGCTTCTTCTATGCTTTTTGGTTCAATTTCAGAAATAAGAGCTATAGCACTAGACTCTTCACGCCTTTTGGATGCAGTGCGGATTCCTTCATTAATTTCTCCAATAATGAGATCTTTAGGATGACTGGATTTATGCTTCCGATTCTTGGTTGATTTGAGTTGAAGATCTCTTTCTTTATCTCGAGTCTTCTCGAGTAGCTTGATGCTGATCTTCCAGTCCGAGAAGCTTCTTGAGTTGTAATCTTTTGAGGGGTCTGAGCAGGTTCGGACTCTTCATGCCGAGTCCGACTGGATTCATTTTGCGTAGAGTCTTGGAATTTGACATTCATTGACTCCTCCACGGCATAGCTCTTCTTATTATAGACTCGTAGGCTTTGCTTGATGTAGAATATCCAAGGAAGATGCCTTCATCGATCTTTCTTCGAACTTACCAACTTGATCTTTTACATTTTTCAATATAAAACATTTGCATCCGAATACATGAAAGTATGAAACAATAGGCTTCTTTCCTTTGAATAATTCATAAGGGGTTTTCCAAAATAGGTCTTAGAAAAACTCTATTGATTATATAGCATGCTTTGTTGAAACTTGACTTCGGCCCAAAATCGTGAAGAAATTTTACTTTCAATTAACGAGTTCTAGCCATTTCTTGAAGAGATCGATTCTTCCTTTCCACCACTCCATTCCATTGGCCGAGGAGTATATGGAGAGGAGAATACATGTTTAAATCCGAGTCATCACAAAACTTTGTAAAATTTTGATTTTCAAATTCACTTCCATGATCGGTTCTTATACTTGATATAACACATCCAATTTCATTTTGAATCTTTTTAGCAAATTTTTTAAAATACGAGAATGTTTCAGACTTATTTGCAAGAAAATATACCCAAGTAAAATGGGAGTAATCATCTACAATAACTAGGCAATATTTCTTACCTCCAATACTCCGGGTCTCGGTTGGTCCGAAGAGATCCATATGCAGCGGTTGCAGTACATGATTAGTAGAGATATGATTTATTGATTTGAATGAATTTCTTACCTGTTTTCCCGAGAATGCATGGAGTGCATGGATTGGTCTTTTGATATGATAATTTTGGTAGTCCTCGAACAAGCTGTTTTGATGAGATTTTGGCCAATTGCTTCATGTTGACATGGCCAAGCTTTCTATGCCATAAGCTTGCTTCGTCTTGAATTGAGATTAAGCAATGTGATTCATCTGGTTTTACGTCTAGGAGGTAGATATTTCCATGTCTTCGACCTTTGAAAGATCGAGTAGAGTCTTTACCGATTCTAGAACATGTTCCTTCTTGGAAGAAAATCTTGAATCCCGAGTATCACATAGTTGACTGATCTTTGAGAAGATTGTAATTGAGTCCTTCTACTAGAGAAACATTGTTTATTGTGAGATTTCCAATTTTGACAGTTCCAAATCCCACAATATTTCCTTTGCTGTTTCCTCCAAATGAAACTTTTCCTCCGTTTACTTGAATAAGCTTTATGAAGCTATTTGAGTCTCCTGTCATGTGTCTTGAACATCCATTTGTCAAGATACCATTTTACCTTTTTCTTGACGGAGACCCGCATTCAAAATAGAGTCTCAAACTTTCTTTGGTACCCAAATTTTCTTGGGTCCTTTGGTGTTAGTAGAATAATCATTATAAGGCCATGCTTTTTAACAGGCTTCCAAATCATAGGACACTCTTTTTCAAAGTGATCCTTACTTTTACACTTTGAACATCTTAGAGCATTTCGACCTACAGATTTTACAAAAACTTTCTTGAAATGATTTTTGTAAGCCTCTTTCAATGGTCTCTTCTTAATTCTTTCTTTTACTTTAGGAAAATCAATCAAGGGAATTGTTTCTGCTGTCATACCTAGACCAGACTTATTGAAGTAAGGTCTTTGAACCGAAAGAACTTTTTCAAGTTTTTCAGATCCTATAGAAAATTTCCTTGAAATATTAGATAAGTCAGTTTTTAGAAAAGTATTTTCTTTTAAAAGATTATCTTTTTTTCTTTAAGAGTCGAAACATTCAAATCTAAACTTTTGATTCTTTCTTCTAAAATGTTTTCTTTTTGTTTTAAAGCTAAGTTTTCCCTTTTAGTTCGGAAACTCTTTTGAGAGAAGTCTTAAGACTAAAACACAGTTCATCAATATATTTAGAAACTTTGACAGAATTTTAAAATCACTTACCTCAAATTCACTTTCCGAGTCCGATCCAGATCCGAGTCCGAGTCCGATTGTGCCATCGACACGATTGGCATATTCATCCTCACTTTCTTCACACTCGTATCACTCCAAGTTTCGGCTTTGAGTGCTTTTCGAAAATTTTCAGCTTTTCCTTTCTTCTTCTTGAGAAAGAGGACAGTTGGGTCTTATGTGTCCCTTTTTCTTACATTCGAAACAAACTACATCCTTGTTTGGTTCCTCATCATCAACAGACTTGGATTGCTGTCTTTGAAAATTTTGTTTCTTGGAGTTGAACCTTCTTCCTTTTCTATTCAGTTTTCTGAACCTTCTTATCATAAGAGCAAGCTCCTCATCGTCCCAGATCATCTTCGAATCTGCATCATCGAATCATCATTTGATTTCAATGCAATAGATTTCTTACCTCTTGGATCTTCGTCTTCATTGATTCGTTCCACTTCATAAGACCGAAGAGTTCCAATCGCCTCATCAACGAGATAGTGGCATAATTCTTTGCATCTCTCTTATTGAAGTCTTTATATGATTCCAATCCTTAGAAAGTCCACGCAGTAGCTTGTTCACTTTCATGGGATCGAGATCTTTTGTCCTTGGTTCTCAAGACCATTGACAATATCGTCAAAACGACTAAACATGTCAGTTATAGGTTCTCCTGGTTTCATTTTGAAGGATTCATATTGACCAAGGAGAATGTTGATTCTGGTCTCCTTCACTCGATTTGTTCCTTCATAGGTGATGTGTAATCTGTCCCATACTTCTTTTGCTGTAACACAAGAAGATATTCTGTTATATTCAGTTGGTGACAAAGCACAATATAAAGAGTAAATTGCTTTTGCATCGAGTGCTTGTCTCTTATTGATTTCTTCCTGAGTCATTCCACCGGTCTCAATTGTTTCTTTTCCTCTTTCGTAAACGATGCAGCAGTAGGAGTGATCCATTTTTCCACAACGTCCCATTCCATAGGATCCTTTGATCGCGAAAGGCTTTCATCTTGTTCTTCCAGATGTTGTAATCCTTTCCATCAAAGTAAGGAGGTCCGGTATTGCTTTGCCCTTCCATCAGCCCCGGTGCCAAAGATACTAGCCATGGATCTTTTACTCGAAGTAAAACACTTCAAATAAAGTAAGAACACGAGCTCGATACCAATTGATATAGCTAGTGCTAGTACCTAGAGGGGGTGAATAGGTATATAAACGATTTTTCGCACAATACTTAGACAATTAAGGAATTGCAACAAATAACATTCAATCGTAAGACTCGGTGAATGAAAGAGAGAATTAAACACGCGGTTTATAGTGGTTCGGCTTGATTCAAGCCTACGTCCACTCTTCGCACCGATGCCAATCGGCTGGATTCCACTATGAACAAAGAGATGTTACAGCGTTGATCTTCCTTGATTTCTGGGTGTAGATGAACTACCACACTCACTCAAGGTATCACCAAGTATAGACACTCTCGTATACAATTTCGCTCGGATCGTATCGACTAATAATCAAGGTGCTTCGGACTCGGAATTTCTCTATCAATCACACTCTTTGAACAACTGGAACGTCTTCCTTTTATATTCCTTTATGCCATCATAACCGTTGGCACTTACCAAAGGAATTCCTCCAATCTACCCGTTGGACGGAATCAATCAAGAAGATCATCCGAGCTATTAAAGGAATCGACGATAGCCCATCAATCTCGTTTGCCCATACAATCGGGATCTTGGTTTCCATGAATAGAACCTTCCAAGAATACTTCGTCGATTATCGGATCTTCAATTGATCTAGATACGAATCAAAAAATCCGTTGTATTTGTCCAGCCAAAAGATCTTCTCCGAGAGATCAAGATGAAATCCTTAATCATAATCCTCGATTTGGATTTCCTTCGACATTGGATTAGATAGTTTGTTCAATGAGAATAATTTTGAGTCTTAAGTCTTGAGTCTTGAATCTTGAGTCTTGAGTTATGAGTCTGGAGTTCTGAGTCTGGTGGTCAGAAAATCTTCAAACGCAAATAACCAAACTAGACTGATGGAAATGTTTTGTCAGCTTCAAAATCTTCTAGAGCGATTTCTCCAACACAACCCGCCATGGTTGTGCAATTGTGACATTCTCAGGTAGTGCCACTGATCCCATTCATTTTATATGCGCATGCGGAACGTATTATAATACCGCCGACAAAACTTACAAGATAGGAAAACAGAAAACCAACTCATTCATAAACAAACACACTTTCATAAATATTCTCGTCAGAGATTACATACACCAAAAATGGGTCAAAGTTTATGTGCATAACCAAAAATGGTCAACCTACAAAAATGATCAGTCCACCAAAAAGAAGGAACGGTCTTAAGACTACTGGTCAGACTCGTTCGTGAATCCCATTTCTGATTAATCAACCTCCGGAGACGACGGATCCTCCACCCCGCCATCGGGAGCGTCAGCTACACCCTCACCTAGAATGGCTTCCATCATAGCAAGTGGAATGTCAAAGCTATCAAGAGGACCAATCCTGAAACCATTGGGCTCAAAGCGGAACCACGCCCTATATCTATGAGGCACCCCGACAAGCTCGGCCTCCTAAATCCAGACCGTGGTCCTAATCAACTCATAGATCTAATGACTATTAAGATTGGGAAAGCTATGCACATGCTCTATAATCTACACTGGGATACCATATCGCTCCAGGGGTTCCACCATCTACGATCCTGTAATTTTGGCCTACAACGGGGTGAGACATTGCCTCAGCAAGTTCACCCCACTAAACCCCTATTAGAAAGAAAATACACTCGAGGGTGGCTTAACCACACAGCACAAAAGACTTACCTCGCCTTATTTCCTTCCCGTAGGTCGGTACAATTCATATCACTCAATCATAGGTAATAATAAGAACTTAAACAACTGGAATGCTATCAATTCCACATAATCCACAATCACAGCACACGATCTCAATTTTATTCATTTCCACATATGCATATAGCTTACTTACAATTCAACTATCTATTGGCATATAGCCAGGCATCATCTTACCACCTTGGAGCACCGCTTTGTCATTACGTTGACGGCTTTCCTGAAGGAGCATGGGCCCAGAATCAACTACGACCCGCATCCGTTGTACGGGGCATCCCATATAAGGGCAAGTTCGGCTCAACAGCCTAGGACAATTTCCACTTAATTATCACACGACCAATCCATACTCAGCCCAGGACACTTTGCATTTCACTCAATGCTTCAATTGAAAATAGTAATCCCGGACTCTTTTCTTCATATTAAAAATATTCCAACAATTATTCACATGTGTGGGGGCACATTAATTTCAAACTAGAAAACCAATATCTCACTTTTTCAAACCCCACAATTTAATATAATCCTTAAAATCCAATTTTGATATCAAAACCCGACACCTGAGATTTTATGAATAAAATTCATATTTTTCACAATCAACACTCAATTTGTAATATCCATTCATCAAAATCTAAATACACAGCAGCGATTAGCGCGAAATTATGAGAAAATAAGGTCCCGAAATAATTTTCGAAATTTATTAAATAATTAATTTTATTCCGAACTTAATTAAATAATAATATTTTAATAATTTCGACTAATAATATATTAATAATTTCGAAATATTTATTTACATAGAAAATAAATCATTTATGTCAATCAAGGCTTATTCTAATATAATCTCCACTTAGCCTTAATTAAACACACTTTAAACTAAACACCACCTTAATCTAATCTATTCTTAAATAAATTAAACTAACCACCTAATAACACTTAACATAAACTAAGCACACCTAAAGCATCATTAATCCTATAATCGAGGTTTAGTGAGTTAAACACACCAGAATCGCTTTCCGATGAGTCCCTGGTGAAGACAACGACGAGGTGGTCGGAAAACCTCCTCGGGGCGACGCCAAAAGAGGATTGGAAGGCACCCAAAATGGGCCTTAAAGACCAAAGCTTGGGCTGGTTCACGGTTGCTGCTCCTTGCTGGTCGAAGGCGGTCTAGTGGCTGGTGAGGCGTGAAACCGGCGGAGAGGGGCGGCGGCTATTCGTGCGGCGACTGGCGACAACTCTGGCAAAGCTAGCTGGTCCGACGGTGGCTGGCGAACGACGAGCAGTGGCTGGGCAACACGACAATGGAGGAGTTGAAGATAGAAGACATCACAGTGGTGCAACAGTTCTCAGACGTGTTCCCGAAAGAATTACCAAGTTTGCCGCCAAAGAGAGAGATAGAGTTCGTGATTGAGTTAGCTCTCAAGACAGAGCCGATCTCTAAAACTCCTTACCGGATGGCCTTGTCAGAACTGAAGGTGCATATGCAAGAGTTATTGGATAAATGATTTATCCGTCCTAATGCATCACCTTTGGGAGCACCAGTTCTATTCGTGAAGAAGAAAGATGGTTCATTGCGCTTGTGCATCAATTATCGTCAACTCAATCAGGTGATGATCAAGAACAAATATCCATTGCTGAGGATCGATGACTTGTTTGATCACCTTCAAGGAGCGTCGATGTTTTCTAAGATCGACTTGAGGACAGGGTATCATCAACTAAAAATCAGGATGTCACAAGAAGGCACACACTGTAGAAGAGATACAACCATAAGAGAGAAGCGCTACCTAAGTTGGTAACTGATTACGCGTGATTAGCCATAGGAGAGTTTGGTAGCAAGGAAGCAACGCGAGATTCCAGACAAAGGAGAACCAAGGCATTGAAGGTCCTCTAGGGCAAATTAAGTTCCAGGCAGAGGAAGTAGAGAAGCAATTAGAGGGGTGCCCAAGTCAGAGGATGCGGTCGACCTCTTGGTTGAGTACCGGAAGAGGTTCTCCCCAATTAGCTAGGATGGTAGCTACATCAGAGTAGAGACCTGTCCTAACTGAAGCCAAACGCGGTATACCAAACCGATAAATCTCAAGATCAGAAAAAGAAAAAAAAAAAACCGATAAAGAGAGCCCTTTGGGTGCCAAGGATCAAACCAAAATGAAGCCAAAAGTCCATTACCAATGCGCCAGCGGAAGTATTGCTGAAAACTTCCACGAAGATCAAGCAATTTCTTCCACGCCCAAGAGCAAAAATTGTCTTAAATTGATTCATACATTTACCTGTAATTCTTTCATGGCTTTCAAATCTATTTAATATTTTAAACTTCAACAGGGAAGTAAAAGATTTGATTTTAAGCTGTCAAAAATCTACGCAAACTAAACGGTAAGTCTGACTTCTTGATATTCAGAGACATCGACGTGGTAGGTCATCATAACATTGGGCGTTGGCCATGCACGAGACCAATTTTCTTAGGACGGTCGATGTACAATTGCTCCAGTTCTCAGTCAAAACGTTATGAATGACAAGATCCCCCACTCGAGCAAGCTTAGTTATTGCATAAGCCGCCATGTTCATGCTTCACTTTCATGGAGATAAATGCAGATATGCACGTCGAATAACCTGACAGAAAGAAAGAGGTGCGATATCTACGTCCTGTGCGCACAAGCGAGCTTTGCATGGTCGGGGTTTTTCTTGACCACATTTCCTCTAAGAAAATGTTTATCAGCTCAGGAAAGATTGAGTTTTGACGTTGAAGATACATAAATGCTCTACGAATGTCGACAAAGAAATTATTCAAACTTAACGAAACAGAAAGCTCGTTATATGTGAAATAGTGAGACCGGCGAATACACATTTACATATCTATGTACATCATATGAAGGATATCGCAGTGGAAATGAAGCTCCAACTGATCAACGTGTGGCTTAGTCTGTCGGCACACAGAAGCGTGAACTTTTCATATTTTTTCACTGCTTCTGTTGTATTTGACGTGGTGGCTAAACCGTGGAGGCGGTTTGAGTAGCGTGAGAAATGCTTGAGAGGAGACGTTGATCAGTCCATTAACTGCCCGGGGTTTACAGTTGCGATGGAAGCTCTTCGCCGGAAAGGATATATCCGCCACCCTGGCGATAGCCAACGGGGTCGTATATTTTTCCCTCGCAAAACGGCTACTTGTATGCTGTGAATGCATTTCACCAGCGATTTGATATGGCGGCAAAACCTAAGCGAGGTCACGGGGACTGTAGTAAATGTAAGCAACCCCGAAAATAGCTGGACACCTCCTGATCAACGCAATTTATGGATCTGCAGTCGTCATTGCTGTGAGCTGATCGGACGGGAGGCTAATTTGGAAAACTCAGCTTGATCCACAACCTCTAGCAGTGGCAACAACCACCGGAACCGCTTGTGAGGTGGATGCAAATAATAATAAGAAAAGAATAACCTGTTTCGAGAAAAATTACAAAAAATATTCACAATAACAGAAATAAGTGACTTATTTTGAAACCGATGAATATCATTTCTCTTTATTTTTACAGGGCATTGGAGTATCGTCACACGAAGTGACCTTACCTCGGAAGCAATGTTGCACTTTCTGAGGCAGCTTGGTGAAGCTCAATATTAGGTCAGGCCTACACAATCCCGGATGAAGGCAGTAAACGCGGCGGCTACTCAGGAGCCTCCCAATGGGGAAGCAGTCCCGAGAAGGAGGCTCTTGTACGTAGCCAACAAAAACCTCTACGCAGTTCCTCCATGGGTTGCCCAATGCCAAGAGAAGCAAAATAACCAAACCAAAAAGCCAAGTCAACCCGCTCTGTGCATAGGGCCGGATGTGAACTTCAATTCGATCATTCCATTCGACATCCAATTGGGGAGGATATCAGACGGGCACGACAAATTGGGGGATATGACGCGTTTTACTTTGCTTGCTTGGCGCATAATAATCCCGACTGTCCTCCCGGGCCAAACGAATGGGGAGGACTTCCCATGTTACTTAGTATATCAACGAATGGCAACAGGCGAGACACCATAGCTGCCATGCTAAAAAGTGGCTTTGCTCGGGCTCTAGACCGAGGCACAAGACACATAGTATGGTTCAAAGTACGTACACATTGTCACTCCTGGGAAACGTTAATTTTGCTGCATGCTGCGCATTCTTGTATCACCATGTAAACATTGTAGGCATTAGATGGATCCTGCTCCAACCAATTCAGGGCTAGTGCTTCTTAAAGTATCAGTGAATCAAGATGAGCTAATTGAATTATTCTTGCAACAGATTATAGATTGGCACCTTAACAACCTTAGACGAGCCCTTCATAAACCATGTAAAAGTAATGCGACCAACTAGATTTCACACACAAGAACATTCTCGAAATTGCAATACCATAATATCAATCCACAAAATCAATTGTTAACTCCCTTGTCCTACCTTTGCCATGACTTGTGAGCATCAACAGAGGCGAAATTTATTGTCACGCGGCATCGGGAGTTCCCCCAAACACTTCAGTAGGAAAATTATGAGTAAGCTGATAAGAGAAAATTCTCGACAAGTTCCCAGTGAAGTGTTCAGGGGAACTCTAGAGGCAACCTGACGTTTTCATTCACTGTTTTTGCTCTTTTGACTATCTATTGCCTGCTCATCTTAGGGTTGCTTGCCCTGGTATTTATAAAGGACTTTCCTTCTTTTCGTTTTCTCCCCTTGCTTGAATGCCTTGTCAGCTTCTTGTATCAGTATACTTGTGATTATTCTTCGACAAAAAAATTGCCGTACTAATTGTTATAGCTGTTGTTAATTATACTATGATTAGTCCATGAATTGGTATACGAGTGATGCAACAAATTTTTATTGACTTTTGAAGTATATGACTTATTTTATAAATACTTACGTATAAGCTAATCTTGTACCAATGGTAGAGACAGACCTTCATCATCTAACACTATTTAGAAATATAATAGTAATGTTGTACTTACGTACAAGTGATACAATAATTTTGTATTGATTGTTGAAGCATACGACACATTTTTCAAATGCCCAATTGTGGTCTATCATATATGAATGGTGGAGATCGGGTCTAGAATATCTCATATTACTTTTATATGAAAAGGAACTTTTATAGAATAAAAGGAAGATGTTCGAGGGCAGGTGAACATGGACGCAAATGTAGGCTAAATGGGAGGGCCCGACGAAGAGAAGATACCGGTACGAGATCGAGTTGTGACCATTCATCCCACCTTTTCCCTGTTTGGTATATCTTTCTTTTGTCCTTTTGTTTCCGATGTTTTCCTTGCATGTACGAATCAAACCTCTTGCTAGTTTCTAATCAATTCTAGTACTTATGCGCAACTAGTAAGAGAAAATTGACTTCACTTGCTTTAATTCGTTAGATTATCCAATTTGCAAACTTGACGCGTGAATGGAGGGAAAGACCTATATATTTCACGTGAATCCTATTCAACAAAGGGTTAGACTTCCAAGCACATATTGAATGGGCGGACGAAAAAACATCGATTTCAGACCATTTCAAACCCTGTCGTGAAGGAAATTAACATGCCTTGCTAACTTGACCGGAGTAGATCCATGTAGTATTTTCACAATTCATATTGCACAAAAATCAAGGAACCTTGTATAGCAAGCCTAACAAGCACTTGCAATGATGTCAAGAGCAATACCATCACAGTACAACTCGCAATCGAACTCTCATGTAGTAAACCCTAGGATACAATCGCTTGCAACGGGGGCTCCATGAGCGAATGAGAAAGCATCTCCGAATAAGATTGAAGAGGACGTGGAGGGATAGGGCTTGGGACATTTCAGAAGAAGAGCAAAGAAGAATTTCCATCCACGCGACCACAAAGATCCTACCCTCAGCCCAATTCATCACTACACCCACATTTCAGACCAGGTTCAGTATCTATTGAGAATTTATCCCTTTGTCACGAATCATTCCCTCTCAAAATTTTGTTTTTCTTTTTTTAAGGAAGCGAAATTATATTTGAAAGGACAGTATATTCCTCTTTAACCACCACCCCCCTCGCGGGGGCTAAAAAGATTCTTGTAAAGAAAAATTTATAGCCAGGACAAATGTTGCGCTCACAAATAACCACCATTTATAAAAAAGATTGCATCATTTATATGTGCAAAGAATCAATTGAGATAATTGGATCAATAGTAAACATAGGTACCATAGTGGAACATCATAACATCGTCTTCTTTCGTTCCTTTTTCACTGTCGATGTACTTACTAAATATCTACATCTCTTTCAAAACTTTTCATTTTTCCAAACATGAAAATAAGACATGAGAGATTTAAGAAAAGTCGGCCTCTTTATTTCAATACTAAGGAAAGAAAAGGAAAATATGCACAATGGCATCAAACTTACTTAAGAGAAACAAAGAATGTACTATTGATGCAAAGAAGATTTTATAAATGTAATTATGTCCACATTTGATTGGAGGGTTGTAACTATCTGATCTCTCATCTGAAAGAGATATAAGATCACTCGAGTATGAACTTTTTTACATTATTCTACTAAAGATCTAATGAGGCGATATGGTGTTCATGTTGACCTAATGAATGTTCTTTGATATAATTACTTGTGTAGACTGTTGAAAACAAGACGTGTGAAATAAAATCTATTTGGTGAACATTTAGTACATGTCTCACTCTCATATATCCCAAACATATCATTAGTAGCTATTGATTTTTCTTTCTCTGGAGAATATCTAGAATAGGGAGGGGCCAAATTCAAATTATGCTAGCTATACATAGTTTGAGCATAGATGCACTTTACTTATTCCAATCGGAGAATATCAAGCGAGGTCAATCACTGTGATATATATTTAAGAAATAGCAATTAATGAACAAAGTAAGCATCACATAATGTATCAGAAATCGATTTTTCTTTCTTATTTTTCTTTTTTGTGTTACTTGATGCTAAATATTTTTTGTAAAGGCATAATTTTCGCAAGACGCATCCTGATTTACAGCACTGAAATGATTCTTCGAGATCTTGATTGAGTTGACTTTAGTGGGAGAAGTATACATATTTTTCTAGTTTTCCCTCCATCAGAGTCAATTTGATCGAGCAGATCTTAAACTCCGTTTAAGGGATTTGCTTAAAAAGAATTAAAAATTTTCTTGTTCATTTTATTGGCCAAGATTAGGACTAAATGAGGACGTCACCTAGAAAACACGTATTCAGTTTCTGGCTTTTGCCGCTTCCAAAGGGCACTTTTTTCTGTATAAATATATATATTTCATATATATCTAACTTTGAATTCTTTAGCAATTATTAACAGAACATATTATCAGGTTGGGGATAAGGAGCAAGCCACTACTATTAGAAGTGAAATTCAAAAACTCTGGACTCAAGACGAACAATTATGGGCTATGCGTTCTCGCATTCAATGGTTGAAATGGGGGGATCACAATTCAAAAATTTTTCATGCCTACACTATGCAAAGAAGACAACGCAATAGAATTACTATGCTCACGGATACTAACCAGCAATGGACCAGAGAACCAAAACAGCTCAAAGCTCTAACAATGGGATTCTTCTCTCAGTTATATCAATCAGTGGGTTACCGGGATTTTCGTCCATTCTTAGAGCAATGTCCAGCAGTGGTAACACCTGAAATGAATAACCACTTGATGAGTAGGGTAACAGAGGAGGAGATTTACCAGGCTACCTTCCAGTTGGGGGCTTCGAAGGCTCCTGGACCTGACGGCCGTAATGGCCTCTTCTATCAGCAACACTGGAATATCATCAAAACAACCATTATTCAAACAGTTCAAGATTTCTTCACAATAGGTTGTATGCCTCCTAGACTAAACAAAACAATCATTGCCCTAGTTCCTAAAGTTCAGCATCCAGAAAGCATTGAACAGTACTGACCCATAAGTCTTTGCAACTTCACTTATAAGATTATTTCAAAAATTCTGGCCAACAGACTTAAGCCTTGGCTATCTAGTTTGATTTCAAAAGAACAAGCGGCTTTTATTAGTGACAGAGAGATACAGGACAATATAATGGTGGTGCAAGAAGTGCTGCATCAATTTAAAGTGCGAACATGCAAGAAACGATTCAACCTTATTCTCAAAACAGATATGCAAAAGGCCTACGATAGGGTTGAATGGGATTTCTTGGAAGCCTATTTGAAGCATTTGGGCTTTAATGACAGTTGGGTTACTCTGGTAATGGCTTGCGTTACTACGGTCTCTTTCAAAAGATTCGTTTTAATGGCGAACAACTCCCTTACTTTAAGCCTACTAGAGGGCTTCGCCAAGGTGACCCCCTATCTCCATATCTCTTCATTTTACTTGCCAATGCTCTGTCCACTACTCTTACTCAAGCTGTGGCTATGGGACATATACAGGGGATTCAATTTAATAGAGACTGTCCTAAGTTATCTCACTTGTTTTTTGCTGATGATTCAGTATTTTTCCTAAAAGCCACACTTTCTAAATGCCACAACCTTGCCAATCTCCTAAACCAATATTGTTTCGCTACAGGCCAGCTCATTAATCGAAACAAATTAGGTGTGTTCTTTAGCAAACATTGCCCTCTTACTTTACAACACAATCTAGCACAAGAACTCATAATTCCTATTATCAGTAAATATGGTAAGTACCTGGGCATTCCCTCGGATTGGGGCCGTTCCAAAAGGGAGATGTTCTCCTGGATCCTGGCAAGAGTCAATGCTAAATTAGCAGGTCGGCAGGAAAATTTTTTATCGAAAAGTGGCAAGGAAATCTTACTGAAATCAGTAATTCAGGCCTTACCTCAGTATGCCATGTCTATTTTCAAGCTTCCACTGTCTCTCTGCAGATTGATAGAAAGGAAGATATCAGCATTCTGGTGGAGTAAACATAATAGTCAATCTGGAATTCATTGGAAAAATTGGACAGAATTAAAGCACTCAAAAGCATCAGGGGGGATGGGATTTAGAGATTTAATTAACTTCAACAAAGCTATGCTTGGCAAGCAAGCTTTGCGTCTTTTTCAGCAACCTAATGCTATCTGGAGTCAGCTCTTTAAGGGATTATATTTTAGGTTTTCATCCTTTCAAACTGCTCCCTCAGGATATCGTCCTTCTTGGGGGTGGCAGAGTTTATTGAAAGGACGCGAAGCTATTACTCCTAAACTTCGTTGGTTAGTTGGGGATGGATCACAGATTCGCATCAAAGCAGATAACTGGTTACCAATAGGTCAGATAGGCGGCTTAGCAGAGGAGGGAGAACCTGAACTAGTTGCTGATCTAATTGACTTAACGAACTCCGAATGGAAGACGTCTCTTGTTACCGCCTTCTTTGATGCCCAGGTTAGTGCAGCAATTCTAACTACTCCTCTCAATCCTTCACTCCTGCATGATCAACTCGTTTGGATAGCTACGTCTTCTGGTACCTACACAGTGAAAAGTTGTTATCATTATCTCTCTTTGGCACATCAAACCCCAATGCATCAAGCATCATCATCTTATACCAACCCTACCCAGTTATGGAGGAAAATCTGGCATATGCGAACCGCTCCAAAGCTTCGGGTATTTCTCTGATTAGCTTGCAAAAATGCCCTTGCTACAAAAGAAAATCTCTATCAACGCCATATCTCCCCACATCCCTACTGTTCTCTATGTAACAATAATATTCCAGAAACGATTGAGCATCTGTTCTTCTTCTGCCCTTGGACTAAAGACATTTGGAGTCACGAAGAAATTAGGATCGAGATTTTACCTACCTCAGTTAGTTGTTTTGACGCCTGGGTTGCCACCAGAGCTTCTATCCCATGAGCGTCTCCAGAGTTTGAAGTGATCGCTAATGTTTTGTGGGAGATCTGGCATCAACGAAATAATGCAGTTTTTCGTCAGCACCATCTGGATCCGCTCCAAGTCGTCAACGATGCCCTTACCCAAAGCAGAATCTTCAAGGTTTTACACCCCTCTATACAGACGATTCACAACGAAATCGTTAGTTTAGATCAGGGATGGAAACCGCCTGCAGAGGGATGTATAAAGTGTAATATTGATGGGGCTTTTCGCATGGGATCGGAGCACGGATCAATCGCATGTATTTACAGGGATAGCAAAGGTGTTCTTACTGATGTGCTTACTAGATCTGTGCCTGCCCAATCCGCTTTCCAAGCCGAGATCTATGCCTTCATATCCGCTCTTCAACAGCTGATCTAGCAGGGGCTCCATCTTCAGCACTTCTTGATCGAATCTGATTGCTTAATGTTGGTGGAGATCGTTCGACGGAAACAGCGACAGCCATGGACGGAACGCCATCTCTTCGCGATTCTTAGCAATCTACTTGCTCAATGCCCTAATCTCTCACTTCAACATGTTCGACGTCAGGCAAACCTAGCAGCTGACTGGGCTGCTAAAGCCCACAGGGATCAAGGCCCACCTAGAAACTGGTTTCTATTCCCTCCGTGTATTTTCCAAGATATTCTATCTTCGGACGCTAGTGCATCTGCTTGTATTACTTTATAATCTAATATATGTTATCTTTCGACCAAAAAAAAAAAACTTTGAATTCTTTAGCAGTCAAAATATTTAATGCCGGTTTAGGAAAGTAACTTAATTTCTGAATTGTTCAATAGGATGGTTTCGTGTGCACAAAGCTTTTGAAGGACGGAAAATCGAATATCGACGTCTAATGTGGAGGGATATCTCTCGCTTTTGGAGGATAAAGACATAGAGATGGATGTTGAATTTCATCCTCACCTATCAAATACCATTTCCACTTTTTAAAAGGAATAATTACAAAAAATAAAAATAAAATCTATACTTATTGTATACATATCAATTTAATCATAAACATTTTAAATTGACTAATTAAGTTTTGAACATTTTAACAATTTTTCAATATAATTCTTCCGATCAATTGGCTAGCAATCACCAACGTGGATGCCGACCATCTGATATAACACGACGGACATTGACGTAGACAATTTTTTGCATTTTTCAAAAAGAATTCTGAATTTTTCTTCCTGTTTTTTTTTTTCTTTATTTTTTTTCCTTTTTTCCTTTATCGACCGTAAGGCCTCAAAGATGGCCGGCAACCAACCACAAGTAAGGGTTGGCGAGGTTGACCATCACCAATGGCCAAGCAAGGCAAGGGTCGCCTCACCAACCCTTGCCTATGGCCAATTGTTGATCAACACGACCAGCTATAGAAGGGGAAAAAAAGTTCAAAATAATTATTATTTGATTGGTGCTTTGTTGCCTCATAATAATTTTTTGCAAATCATAACATGACATGTGTATTTTAGGCTGACACCTGTATTCACCGACGTCTATATCATTAATTCTGCAATCCATGGCAACAAAAGGCAACTAGTAAGAGAAAAATTTTAACGGAAGAACTACATGTTGACATCTTCTAAAAAGTTTAGGGACGTTTTCTAATTTTACTTTTTATTTTTTTTTTAAAAAGATAGAAGGATGATTTTGATTTTTGGACAAAAAATAAAGAAAGATGGTGATAGTACTCCTTTAAAAAAAAAAAAAAACCTTGATTCTATCGTACTTTTTGTTATTTATATAGCTTCCTTGTTGAATTAATTGAGGTTAGCAAATATAATAATGTATTGTTTAAATTCCAATAAAAGTCTAACCAGTTGCCCATTTATTTGGAAATGGAAATTGTGGCCGGCAATCCACCGTCATCATCTTGAATGACGGTGGGTGATAGGCTAGCATCACCCTTTGATTTTTGTCACTATCAGATAAATTGCATCCTCCAAATCCCACTTATTTACAGAAATTAGCATTTTTAGTTCCAAAATGCCTTCCAAAAAAAATTGAAAAAACAACCCACAAACCCTAAATTTTTGTTTCGACCAACAAAAAAATATATATACCAACATTGGGTTCTCTCTCCGCACCCTATCGCCGGCCGGCCACCGCCGAGCCCCCTGCAGTCTCCATCCGAGGCTGATGATGGTTGCCACCTCAAATCTGGTCTAGATCGAGGTGGGACCACCTGATCTGGACCATAATGGGGCTTGGTCTACCGTGGCAACCACCGTAGGACACCTGCAAGCTTTGTGACAAAGCTTGCATGGTCACAGAGCTTGTCGTGCAAGCCCGAACTCTGCAATCAAACCCATCTTGTTTGATGCCAAGCTCGCAGCTCACACGAGCTCCCCTGACCGCGAGCCATGAGCTCCGTGAGAGAGAGGAGAGAGGGAGGGTCTATGGGTGAGAGCTCGGTGGTAAGAGACACTAGAGGCAGCTGCAGCCTCGACGAGGGGTGGAAAGAGAGAGACTCTACCGTGGGGTGAGCGTGAGTAAGAGGGTGGAGGAAGAGAGAAAGGGAGAGGAAAAGACATAGGTGTAGGGGTTGTGTATTCTGAGTTTGTAGGAGAAGTTGAATTAAGTGATGATTGTTTTTGGTATGTGGATGTTTCTTTGCTGTTGGGATTTGCAACGTCATTTGACTGTATTATTGCCATTTGCGATGAACATCGTGATCCCACCTAACTGATCCAGCCGAAAGTATAATTTCAATACATTGAAATAATCGATCTAGCTGAAATCCAGGACACGTTGATGTCCCAAATGTCCACATTATTGAGAAGCTTGAGTGTTGGAACTGGTCCTTCCCTTTGTTTGCTGTCATTCTATATGCTTTTTGGCATCCTCTTTAGCTAAATAAATTTTGCATACATCGTCACGCCACCAATTAGAATAAAACTTAAGTCTCAGTCTATCCGTCGATAGCAAAGCGAAATTAGTTAGCCCAACTCCAAAGTCAAACCGAGACACTCTTTTCATTCTATGGAGCAAACCAAGATGGCATTGCGTGTATTTATAAAGCACAAATCATAAGCAGGATTTACCCTAAACACGCCCAACTAAAAGGAAACAGAAAAGTGTGCTTTGATCTCCATAAGTACACATGGCTCATCACCTCCATATCCAGAGAATTAGTCACGGCATCCCGGGCATCTTCGTTGTCATCGCCGTTTGTTTGCTGAACATTGCTGTTGCAGAGGTAAGCTATTGCTTCAACACACGATTTCTTCATTGTTCATATAAAGATTACACATATTCACCCTTTCATTTGTCATTAGATACATCAGACATGATCGCATAAGATTTTCTAGCTTCTCGATGTTATTTCAATATTGTCATTACTCCTCATAGGATGAGAAGTAAGATTTGATCAGATATGTTACGAAGCTCTATCACTAGTTCTGAGTTTTAAATTTTATGCGCCATGTAGTGGCTAAATCATGGAGGCGATCTAAGCAACACGAGAAGCGCTAGGGAGGAGAAGCTGATCGGCCCCTCCACCGTGGGAAACCTACGGTTGAGATGGAAGTTCTTTGCTGGGAAGGACATATCGGCCACCCCAGCGGTGGCCGATGCAGTGGTGTACTTCCCCTCATGGAACGGTAACTTGTACGCAGTGAACGCGTTCGACGGCAGCCTAGTCTGGAAGCAAAACCTGAGTGAGCTGACGGGACTCAAAGGCGTGGGGACCGTAGCGAACGTGACGTTGTCAAGGTCAACCCCAACGATTGCCAGGAAGCTCTTGATTGTCCCGATCTACGGACCGGGGGTCGTGATTGCCGTGAACCGATCAAATGGGAGGCTAGTTTGGTCGACCCAACTTGATCCACATCCTCTGGCTGTTATTACAACATCCGGAACGGCTTATATGGGGTTAGTCCAATGCTCTTTAAAGAGAGAAAATTTAGGAAACTTATTTTCATTCGATTGGATAGTATTTTGAGTCAAGCATTTAATTTAACTCAAAATACCATGATAGACGTATTGCGAATTGGAAATAAAAAGTCAACTTCGATCACACTTTTTTTTATTTATGATTTGTTTGATTTATTAGAACGATTCTACACTCTAAAATAGTATATCCTCAACCATTTCATTTTGGCACGTTACCAGAAACATTATTAATACTCGACTATTAAATTGAAAATGCAGCAAAGTTGACTCTTCAACCTCAATATTAGTAGTTTATTGATGGTCTCATTTCTCTTCCATTTGACTCTCTCTCTCTCTCTCTCTCTCTCTCTCTCTCTCTCTCTCAGGGCATTTTACGTTGGAGTATCGTCGACAGGAGGGGTTACCTGCAGCCAAATGTTGCACCTTCAGAGGCAGTTTGGTTAAGCTAAACATTCTATCCGGAGAGATCCTATGGCAAACCTACACGCTCCCCGATAACGGCGGGGAACTTGGAGGCTACGCTGGAGCCTCCATATGGGGCAGTAGCCCCGCGATAGACCCCAAGAGGAGGCTCGCTTATGCAGCCACGGGCAACCTCTACACCGCCCCAGCCAAGGTGCAAGAATGCCAAGCGAGGCAAAACAATCAGACGACCCCCCCAACCGCGGCCGACCAATGCATCGGGCCTGATGTGAACTTCAATGCGATCATAGCGTTCGAGACGGAGACAGGAAGGATCAGGTGGGCACGGCAGTTAGGAGGGTACGACGTGTGGTACGTTGCTTGTTTGGTGCCCAACAGTACTGATTGTCCAACTGGGCCTAACGTGGATGCTGATTTCGGAGAGGCTCCAATGCTGATCACGATCTCCACGAATGGAACGGAGCGCGACATTGCAGTCGCGGTACAAAAGAGCGGGTTCGCATGGGCTGTGGATCGTGACTCTGGGGATATAGTATGGTTTAGAGTAAGTATTGTGTTTTTCATTCTTTTCTATCTAGGAGAAGAAATTTTTTAGCGCTACCAATGAACTAAGTGAAACAAATTAAACCAAGAAGTTCATTATTTTATATTCCAAATATAATTCTTCTCGACATGACAGCTGGCAGGACCTGGTAGTATTGAAGGGGGAGGCACATGGGGCGCGGCCACCGACGGCAAAAGGGTCTACACTAACATTGCCAATGGCAATCGAAACAACTTTACCCTTACTCCCTCGACCCAAACGACGACGGCAGGCGCATGGGTCGCCCTGGATGCGTGTTCTGGAGAAATACTGTGGTCTACGGCTAACCCGAGCAATGAAATTGCACCCGCACCGGTTTCTGTGGCGAATGGGGTCATTTTTGCAGGTTCCGTGGCTCCTGAGGGGCCCGTGTATGCGATGGATGCCGAGACGGGCAAGATACTGTGGTCCTACAATTCAGGAGCCACGGTGTACGGAGGGATATTGATAAGTTGTGGCTGCATTTATCATGGGAATGGGTATAAGTTGGGCGTAACAGCAACTCTCCATCCAACTTGGACTGGAGGGACTGATCTTTATGCTTTGTGTGTCAAGTAAGAAACCTAATAGTTAGTTTCTTGAGTCACAATCCATATGGAAAGAAGTTGGTCGTACAATATATCTTTTGCTCCATTCCCAAGACAAAATGTATTATTATCAAGAAATAAAAATGGTTTGTCAGAAGTGAAATGCCACGACCGTCTGCAAAATCAATTCACCTGAAATTCACAAAGAGCAAGGGAGAGAGGGAGAGGGAGAGAGAGTATGTCACTTATATATTACTTGGTGAGTGTTCCAATGGGCATGCACGCACTTGAAGGCTGACCTTATTCTGAAGGTATATATCACGTGGCACCAGGAGTTCCCCCAAACACTTCACTAGGAACTCCGCTTCTGTTTTCTTCTTTCCTTTTCAAATCTCAGGAGAACTCTAGGGGACACTTGATGAGTGCATGGCCTTGTTTGGCCTCGAAAGCATCTGTGCGAGCTCCAAAACTTCGATTTTCTTTTATGTGCTTGGTCTGGTGAGCTAAGCAACCAACTCTCCCACCACATTGTTGTTACAAAATCGCATATCGATTCCAGAAAAATAATGCTCGCAAATAATTCACCAGACAAAATATAGTAATAAAAAAGCAGAATCAGATGAACACGCCATAAAATTTGTTATCGAAGTTCACCCAAACCTGGGCTACGTCTCCGCGAAGAGGCATTCTGCGAATCCACTAGACTTCGAAAAATTTGGAATACAACGACGATATTCTCTCAAGATCACGGCACAAAGAGATTGAGAACACTCATCAAGAAAAAACTCACTTTTTTCTTCTCTCTTTTTCTTGCCTCTCTATTTCCTTTTTCAGCGTCTTGATAGCTAGAGTCTTGACATCGCTAATATAAAGATACCACTTTTAACCTAAAAGGAAATCTAATAGAAAAGACAAAAAAGCCCCTAAAAACAGATATTTGGCTTTATCTATAACAATCTCCCACTTGAAGACAAATATACCCAAGCACCAAGCAACTTTGTATCCATCTTCTTCAAAAAATAGTAGTTGAAAAACTTGTGCCTTTGCGATACTCCTCATCAATCAAAATGGAGTAATACCAATGGTAGTATTATAGAAAATATGCTTCTCTCTATCTACTACCTTGGTCATCATGTCAGCTGGATTCTTAGAGCCATCAATCTTCTGTAACTTTAACTCATTATCTTTCAATTCTGACCTAATAAAGTGATAATGCATATTGATATGTCTAGTTCTTAAGTGATAAGCTGCATTCTTTGCTAAGTGCATTGCACTTTGACTATCACTCTAAAGTGTACTGATTGGCTGTTTTCGATGTAACTCCTCCATATAATCTTGTAACCACATGATTTCCTTGGAGGCTTCAGTGATCGCCACGTATTCTGCGTTTGTCGTCCATAAAGCTACTACTTTTTGTAGTTGAGATACCCAGCTGATTGTTGTACCTGCAACTATAAAGACATATCCAGTGTTACTCTTACCACTATCTCGATCACCCGAATGATCTGCATCTACATAACCCTGCAACTCTAGAGATGTACCACCATAACAAAGTGAGTAATGGGAAGTACCTGCTAGATATCTCAATATCCATTTCACTGCATTCCAATGCTCTCTGCCTGGGTTCTGCATATATCGACTCACAACTCCCACTGCTTGTGCAATGTTTGGTCTTGTGCTCACCATGGCATACATCAAACTCCCCACTGCTGATGCATATGGAACTACCGCCATCTCATCTTTCAAAACCTGAGTGCTCGGACACATATCCTTTGAAAGTTTGAAGTGATTTGCTAGAGGAGTTGCAACCGGTTTTGCCTTGTCCATGTTAAATCTCTTTAACACCCTGTTCACATAGTCTTCCTGCGACAACCATAATTTCTTATTTTTCCTATCCCTAATGATTTTTATGCCTAAAATATTCTTGGCCTCTCCCAAGTCTTTCATAGCAAACCGTGATGATAACATCTTCTTCACTTCTACGATTCTCTTCATATTGGAACTAGCCACTAGCATGTCATCCACATATAAAGAGAGATACACAATGTCACCATCATCATATTTGCAAAAATAAACACAATGATCAGACTCATAGTGTGCAAATCTTTTTTCTTGCATGAAACCATCAAATTTTAGGTACCATTGCCGCGGAACTTGTTTCAAGCCATACAAGCTTTTCTTCAAGCGACATACCATGTGCTCCTTACCTTTGACTTCAAAACCTTTAGGTTGTGCCATGTATAGTTCTTCATCTAAGTCACAGTGTAAAAACGTTGTTTTTACATCTAACTGCTCAAGATGAAGATCCTCCACTGCAACTATACTCAGCAGAACTCTAATTGATGTCATTTTCACTACATGTGAAAATATCTCGGAGTAGTCGATCCCTTCTTTTTGAAAAAAGCCCTTGACTACAAGTCTCGCCTTGTATCTAATACTACCATATGCTTCATTCTTAACCCTGTACACCCATTTGTTTAATAAAGCTTTTTTACTTGTGGGCAACTTGGTCAACTCCCAAGTTTTGTTCTGAAGTAACGAGCTCATCTCATCTTTCATAGCACACTCCCACTACAAGTGAGACGTGTCTGCCTTTGCCTCATTGTAAGTCTCTGATTCTCTAGAATCTGTATATAAGACATGGCTCAGAACAATATTAGCTGATGGATCAAAAATTACCTTTGGCTTTCTCACACGTGTAGACCTTCTCAAGACAGATACTTCAGGGTCATTCGTTTGCTCCGAATCATTGTGTTCTTCTTGAACTACCTCTTCACTGATAATAGGCTCATCTTGAACCTCTCTTTCAGGTGAACTTTGATCTGCTTGAAACATTTTCACGGGCATTGTGTCTAATTCAATATATTCTGGTTATACTACATTCTCATGCTCTGTCTCTGTCTGACGATCCTTATATATCTTTTCTTTATGGAATACCACATTGCGACTACGGATGACTTTGTTATTCTCATAATCCCAAAGCCTATAGCCATACTCGTCGCCACCGTATCCGATAAAGACGCACTTCTAGGACTTAGCATCAAGCTTTTTCCTATCCTCCCTATCAATCAAAGCATATGCAATACAACCAAACACCTTTAGATGTGAATAATTAATCTTTTTACCTGACCACCGTTCTTGTGGTATTTCTCCATCCAACGCACTAGATGGACTTCTGTTGGTAAGATAAACAGCTGCATCAACTGTGGCAGCCAATAAGTGTAGCGGGAGACCCGCATGTAGTCTCATGCATCTTGCACGTTCTAGAATAGTCTTGTTTATTCTTTCAGCTACACCGTTCTCTTGAGAAGTTCTAGGAACAGTCTTTAGCCCGTGTATGCCTTCTCGACTAAGATATTCTGCAAATTCCTTACTTGTGTATTCTCCACCATTATTAGATTTCAGAGCTTTAATCTGCTAACCTGTTTATTTTTCTACCATGGTCTTCCACATTTTGAACATTCCGAATACTTCTGATTTTTCTTTAAGAGCATAGACCCAAGTCTTCCTTGTTGCATCATCAATGAATGTGACAAAATATCTCTTACCACCATAAGAGAGTTCCTGAGCAAGTCCCCACACATCAGTATGAACCAACTCTAGCTTCTGGCCTTTATTTTGTTGTCCATTCAATTGAAAACTAACAGCCTTTTGTTTTCCATAAATGCAACTCTCACAAAAATCTAACACAACTTTTTGTAAACCCGGAAATAATTTCCTCGAGTGTAACTGCTTTACACCTTTTTCACCAAGATGTCCCAAACGATAATGCCAAAGAGTAGATAAATTACCTGTAGTCATTGTAATTGCAACCATATCACTGATATTGTCTCCTTGGAGAATGTAAAGTGTACCCGTACGCTTTCCCTTTGCTACTACTCTTATCCCTAAGGTTATCTTCCACTCTCCGTAGCCAAAGGTTATTACCAAACCTTCTTGGTCAAGTTTATTGGTTGAAATCAAATTTTTCTTTAATTCCGAAATATGCCTAGTTTCACGCAAAACTAGACGTCCTCCACCTGAGATGTTCACAATCACAGTTCCTTTCCCAACAATTGGACACATGTGGCCGTTTCCCACAACCACTTGTCCGAAATCTCCACTAGCATAATCATCAAATATGTCTCTTTGCGAGGTGTAATGAAAAGAAGCACCAGAATCAATAAACCATTTATCTATTGTTAAGTCAAAACCTGCAGACAAACACAAGTTATCTAGCAAAGATTTATCGCTAACCATATTAGCTCATTGATTCTCATCTTGCTGCTTCTTTTTGTAGGCTTCACACTGAAACCTCCGGTGTCCAGTTTTGTGACAAAACCAATACTCATCTTTTGCAACCTGTCTCTTACCTCTTGATCGTGATCTGCCATAACCACTTGAAATTTCCTCTACTTTAACTTCTTCCACGGTTCTCCACTGCAAGTGCCGTTGAAGATGTAGATGCAGAAAAATTATCTCCACCTGAGACTTTCCTTTGCATCTCTTCATCCATGATACTACTCATAGCATCATCAAGAGTTAAATCATCTTTCATGTTGCTCGAAATTCCCTGCACTGCGGTATTGTAGCTTTCTGGAAAAGAACATAAAAATAATAAAAGTTGAAGCTTTATATATAAGTTTATGCTTGCGGATTCCAATTAACCCGTGACTTGTGTGAAACTATTAATATGCTCTGCCACAGAACCTCTATTAGATAACTTCATATTAACCAATTTCTTCAGCAAAAATACCTGATTTGATGTGGACGGCTTCTCAAAAATATTCGTTAGAATATCCATGGCTTCTTTTGTAGTTTTTGTTTCGCAATGTGGTACCTTGTCTTTTTCGTCAACCCTAGACGAATCGCACCTAATGCCTTTCGATCAAGAATTTTTCATCCGGCTTCTGCTGTTGGATCCACTTTTGCCATCTCGGGTTTCCAACCCTCAAGTGGTGCATGGAGATCTTTTTTATAAAGATAATCCTCTATTTGTAGTTTCCACCATCCGAAATCCTCTCCATTGAACTTATCGATTCTGATTTTATCTTCTGCCATCAAGTTTGCTTTCAATCAAACGTCACCGAAAACCCTCGATGTTCTCGATTAGCCAACCCAGGCTCTGATACCAGTTGTTACGAAATCGCACGTCGATTCCAAAAAAATAACGCTCGCAAATGTTGACGCCTAAAAATTTCATTTTAATTAATTAGGTTTTATTTTTGTTTATTATTTTATTCGGATGATAAATAAATGAAAAAAAAAACAAAACAAGAAAAACGGAAAAAACAAAAAAAAAGCCCCTCCTTTGGGCCTCCTCGGCCCATTTCCGCCTTAGCTCGGCCCAGCCAGGTCTTCTTCTTCCTCGCGCCGTTGCAGCACACGCGCCGGAGGGCGTGACGTCGGAGCAAACGAAATGAACAGCGACGCACATGGAGCAGCTGGCACCGGACGGCGATGGGACATGGAGTAGGGGGGTAGCTGGCGTCGGATGGGATGCCGATTTGGCCGGCGAGGGCCACGGCAGCCGCCGGTCGAGCTCCATCAACCGTCCGCCCCTCGGCCTATAAATAGGCCTCCATTTCCGTCGTCGGAGGCAGACACGCAGACACCGAGAATGATCGAAGGCAGCAAAGCCCCGAGCTTCCTGCTGAGAGACTTCAGAAGGGGAGCCGAGGTCGAGCGAGCCCAGATCCGAAGGCTCGCGGCTGGAGAGGGAGGCGAGCCGAAGCTCGAGGTCCCCTGAGAGACTTCGGGGAGTTCGGGTGCAGGGCGAGCCGCGGTGTGGTGAGCTCGGAGGGGTCCCTGAGAGACTTTGGGGAGCTTGACGAGCGAACCCGAGGGAGAGAGAGTGTTCCGCCAGATTTGACCGAGCCCGAGTCTCGCCGTCGCCGTCATCACCGTTTCTCCACCGTCGCGAACCGCCCTCCTGCCGTCGCCATCGCCATCCCCGTTCGAGAGAAGGTAAAAAAGGGCGTCGTCGTTCATCGTAGCCGTTTTTCGTTGACCTAGCCGTTGTCGCCTTCGCCATCGCTGATGTCGCCACCGCCGCCACCGCCATCGCCGCTGCACCTCGGTCCTCTCCCTCCTCGGCGCCGCGATTCGGAAACCCTAGGGTTCTCGATTTTCCGGGTCGCGACCCCGGGTTGTCGGGTCGGACCTGGATCGGGGACCGAGTAGGGATTCCGTAAATCCCGCGGGCGGAGGAGGTCGGGTCGCAAATCGGATCCGGGTCGGGTAGGGTTCCTCGCGAGAACCGGGTCATCGCTGGAATTCGGGCCGAATCCGGGTGGGTTTTGCCGGGTCATTAGGTCGGGCTGGATCCCTCCCAAAACGACGAGCCATCGGGCCGTTTTGATAAATAAAATAAAAAAGGAAAGGAAAAAATCTGAGTCGGACCCACGTTGCAGGCCCGTCCGCGTGTGGGTCGCCGGCCTGGGTCGGACCCAACCCGTGGATCCGACCCAGTTTTATTTTGTTTTATTATTTTAAATAAAATAATAATATTTTTAAATAAATAATTTCAAAAAAAAATCAAAAATAATTTATTTTCGAAAAATATTTAAAAATGTTGAAAAATGTTTTATTTTCTAAAAAAATCGAGAAAAATAAAAAATAATTTATTTTACAAAAATATTTTGAAAAATATTAAAAAATATTTTATTTTCCAAAAAATAAAAAAATCAAAAAAATTCCATATTTTCCAAAAAATGCCAAAAATCCAAAAAAGCCAAAAATTCATGAAAAAGCCAAAAAAATTCAGAAAAAGCCAAAAAGACTTGTGTTTTTCCAAAAATACCAAAAATCCAAAAAAATCCCTTTTTTATGTCCAAAAATGTTTTTCCTCCCAAAAATGCATGGAAAATCCCTCGAACATCCAAAAAACCTCAAGGTTTAAACAAGATTAGGTACCGAAAGGGTATTAGTGATTAAGTAGTGTAATCAAGTCTCCGATCCTAATTTCTCTAGTTGCGCAAGAGTGAGTATTTCTCCCAATACTTCGCTTGGGTTTCTAATCAACCCACCTCAAATCGATTAGTGGCGACTCCATTTTAAAAATTGATTTACAAGTTAAAAACTTGAACCATTAAGTCGTGAATTGGTGGACTTGGGAGAGTCCGGGCATAACTAATTCCAGCCGAGCCATTAGCCTCCTTAGGCGCTCGTACCCGATCGTGGGCGCCGAGAAAAAAAGAGGTCGCGACAGCTTGGCAACTCCGCTGGGGACTTTGAGGACTTAGGCCATTTTATCTTTGTTTAAATGCCTTGATGACTTGGTTTTTTTTCTTTTGTGCAGGGTAATAGCTTAAAGTTTTTTTTTCTATTAAAATAAAATGTTTTGTGATTATGAACTGCTGTGTATCCTTAAATGTTTTAGCACTACACATGGCACACACAACCCGGCCGCCGGACCTGAGCCGCCATAGGATTTCTAGGATGGTGTTAAGAAAGATACGACCTCGAACGCGAGACTGCGATGTAGAGATTGCCTTTCTTTTTCCGGAATTTATTAGCCGAGGTTAAGGGGGCATTATGCTAACGCGAGACTGCGATGGGTGGATACCTTTTTAATTTCATCAACCTTCTGAGTTAGAAATCGAGCCGCACGTCCTATCTGTATGTCTTTGTGCTTGCCATTTTATTTAAAAAGCAAAGTAATTTCTTTACTTTTACTCAGTCTTCTATTGGCCCGTGGCAATTTAGGATAAACTTTTCAAAGTCCCAGTCTATATGCGATGGGGAAAGACGATATCCAGTTCATTCCTGCTCCCAAAGCGGAACTCTTCAGATGGTGGGGTCAATTGGATCAGTTTGCCCAAGAGCGCGTGAAAGCCAAAATTGGTCATCTCCTATCGTTGATTCAAATCACTATTTGTCCCGAAGTCATACAGGCCATGGCAAAATTTCTGGTGCCCGAAGACAACTACTTTCATGTTTGGTGGGTTTGAGCTAACCCCAACTCTAGAAAAATACAGCATCAAAAAGCTTGTTAAGCCATCGACAGGCGCCCTCCCGTGGCACGGGTCAGCGCGACTTTTAGGAACTGAAATCCATGTCATGAGACAAATTCTTGAAAACAATAATAATACCTGCCCACTAGAATTCATGAATGCCTGTTTTCAAAATTAGCCTATGACCCAAAAGAGCAAAATTTTTCTCCTGGCCTTCTTTGCGTTCATCATTTTCCCACATCAAAGAAATGTCATAAGTCCTAAAATGGCATGGATAGTTGATCAGATCTCGAGGGGGAAAAATTATGTCAACATGATTTTAACTGAAACATTTTTGTCCTTTAATTGTTTTAAAGAAAACACGGAAAAAATCATGCGGGTCTCTCCGGAAATTTTACAAGTCTGGTTCTTCTCTCACCTAAGTGAATTTCGAGGTTTCATGCGATCATCTGGAATGAATGATTTCGAAAATCCATTACAAAAATTTATGATTTTAGGACCATACATTCCCAATCAAAACTGTTTAAATTGGATAAATTTCCTAAAAGACCCGGCTCCTAAGGCATTCCAATGGTGTGCTGGTTAGTTCTATGAAAAGAGAGCTCGCTTTGCTTTCAAGCGCCGCTATCCAATTCCGTTACTCGGCCTCACCGGTGCCTTTTCCTATTTCCCACAAAGGGTGGCACGACAATATGGAGCCCTTCAGGAGATCCCGCCATCTTTCAAGAAGAGGGTCCCTCCACTTCTCTTCACTCATCAAAGTTCTGAACACATGATTGACATTGTTAAGGAAGCATGGAACAAGTGCCATCGCAAAAGAATCGTGGTACCTGAAGGGCTTGAGGGAGAAGAAAAAGCCCACCACGCCTCCATGTCCTACATTCACAACCATCGCATCCCGACAAAATGGAAGCCATCAGTCCCTCACTCAATCAGCGAGAGCAGCCAGCACGAGCAAGCAGAGCTCATGGAGAGGGATTTGGGAATGGACTGGATGCACACCTCAGAGCCAGTCCAAGGAAGCAGGCATCCTCGCAAGAACAAGGCTCCCCGTCGCATATAAATTAGCAATCATGTGCCCCTTAGCGTTAATAGTATGAAAGTTTTGTCCCATTGTTTAGGGACTTTTGTTTAATATCTAGTATTTCATTATGTCATTTCAATTCCAAGTTTTAGATATTAGGAGTTGGCAGTCTATAAATCCTCTTTTGATAAATAAAAAAAGCAGTTAGATCATTGCCATGGGTCAATCTTTGTTTACTTTCATGCTCATTCATTGTTTTCACAGCGACCAGGTAATTATGAATCATTGGCCACCAATCGCCCGTGAATGGCCTCATGCAATAGGGGCCGATCAGAATGATGTATAAAATCGTCTCGCCAACATCGAAGACGGCGTAGGACAGATGTCCATTGTCCTTCGACAACTCTCGAGACAAATGGAATCAACTTAAGTCGAACCCAACTCTATAGTTACCTTAAACACCGTCATGACACCCGCAAATTTGCCAGAAAATAGCCAATACCTTAGACAGTTTGAAAAGATCATGAAAAAGTTAAACCAGCTGCAGGAATAGAATCTCATCGACCTGTCCAATTACGCCGACATTGAGATCCCTGAAAAACTCAAAGCACCTGAATGCGAAAGGTATGTTGATACCTCCCGCCCAGAGACCTACTTGGTTCGAAGGATGATTCAATCGTACCAATCGAGCTTGACTAGCCCTGCCTTGCGATGGTACATTATCAGGAAGATTAGTCCCCTTAAAACCTGGAGGGAACTAATTCATGTTTTTCACCAAGAGTATAATGTTGACATCACCCTGCCCTACGAAGAGCCGGTGATCGCGGAGCATGAGGAGCCATTAGTCGCTGAGATAGGAGAAGAGCATGTCAATGAAGCCTTGCATGATAAATGGGCGACTGAACAACATCTTATTACTAAGAAGTTTCCCACTAGGAAAGGCAAGGAGCCTTTGTACGAGATCAAAGACACAGAGCCTGTTCAAGACCGGGGCACGACTGGACAACTCCCCAAGCTTACTCCAAGAGCTAGGGTCCAAAGAATACCAACCCCTATCAACCTGGAAAGTGAATCGGACAGTGAAACTCTAATGTCTCTCACTTCCCTCGACAGAATCAAGTTGGCAAAACGAAGGGCCTTACTCAAAAGGTCTGGACCAGAAGCCAAGAAAAGAAAGCCTAAGCAGATCAATGCAGCATCTGCCGACGAGCCACCACATCAAAGCTTCGAGCATTCCCAAGAATACAACTTTGAAGGCTACCATCCCCTAGAGTACAACCCTGAAGACTTCCCGACCCTAGAATACAATCCCAAGAACTTCCAGCGTTATTTCGACAATGAAACTGACGATTCATCGTATAACTGTTTCCTACTCTCATCCGGGGATGAAGGCCCGTCAGAAGAGGAAGCATACGCCTTTATCCGCTACGATCCTAACGAAGTACTAAGCTCATCCTCTGACCATGAGGATAGCTTCAATACTTCATCCTCTTTCGGAAATTTTGACCAAGAAGAAAGCAATGGGGTAATCTCGGTAGAATCCAACTTCCCTGAAACAGAAAAATTCACCACTACAACAGATATGCAGTGGGAAAACCAGTGGCCTAACCAAGATACATCAAGCCCGTCTTGCGCTCATAGGATCATGACTCCTGGAGAGATGTGGATACCTAATCTCCGTAAGTATAATGGCACGACTTACCCTGTGGCCCACTTGTAGTACCTCCATGTTGAAATGAGTCGGTACTATGGCCCGATGTCATTCACAACTCAGACCTTCCAAGAGAGTCTTACGGGGTCTGCATTACAATGGTTCATCACAGCAGATATCTACCTCATGAGAGATTGGAATGAGCTATCTTCTGCATTCCTGCTTCAGTATCAAAGCCAGATTGGAACTGAAGTACCTTGTCAGAACTCGGTTCACTTCATAAGAAGACCAATGGAGGATTTTCGAGCGTATGCAAAGAGGTGGGAGGCTTTTATGATGCAGACTTACCCTCAGCTGGTCGAAGAAGAAATGATAAAGCTGTTCATAGGGACTTTACCTCGCAAGCATCGTTGTTGGTTGCGTGGGTTGCACTTCCATAGCTTCAATGAAGTGGTCCTCTCATGCGAATACTTCGAGTCTACTGGAGGCGAAGAACTCAAAGGCGCTTGATTTTGGAACCAACACTATCAAAGCACTCCTTTACACAGGAGTTTTCATGGGTTTTACTTGTTTTTATAATTTCATGTTTCTTATCTTGTCTAGTGTGCTACTGTTGTATTTTCCATTCCAAGTACTCTATTGTACAGTTATAATATTTTGTTTTAAGAGCATGAGGCGGTACTCCAAACCAGCCCGGTGATGTTATCCAACCATGAAAAGAAAATATCATCCAAGGAGAATACTGAGGGCTGGGCTTCCTCATGCTTTTTCTCCCCCAAAGACGTATTTTGAAAATAAAAAATATTTCATCACCCAAAAGCTTTTGTCAAAACAAGATGATAAATTTAAGCATGTTTGTCTTTCTAACCCTCTCATTTTATGTTTCAGAACATTATCCCCTTTGATTTGGTGTGACAAAAGGAAATGAAAGATGGGACGTAATAGGTACAGGTATACGGTTGAAATCAAGCCAACCCTAGGAGCTCTGTACACTCCACCTTGCTCCTGCCCAACTCCTTCACAAGCCAAAGCAATATCCTTTCCTCACAATGTGCCTAAGCAACCAGATGCTGTGATTTCATCAACGGGACTTCCAACTTCGACAAGCCCAAAAGCACAAGGAAGGGATCTTTTCTCTTTGAATTGGCTACTGTCAATAGGGAAGAAATCCGGACAGTTGAAGCGGTCTCTAGCCCCTATTCAAAATGAGGACCTAGAAACCTGACTTCCTATTCAGACGCATGCTCTCGCAAGAAGTAATTGCCATCAGAGAATTTGAGGTTTTGATTGTCCATCTCAGATTCCATAGAAGCTTGAAGTACATGACTTTGCTTGCCCAATGATCATATAGTCAAAGACATAAGAAAATTCCACAGAATGAAGGCATTGAAGATAAATCAACAACCATCAATCATGCATACATGGCCATGAGTGAGGAAGGCCAATCGAAAGAAGTGTCAAACTATGCCAAGACGAAAAGGCTGTCATCGACATTCAGAGATCCCTAGGAGTCAGCAAATATAAACTCTGGGGAAGGGTAATTTGGTATCGTTTCCAATACTCCCATTATTGAAATTCACTTTTGACATATTCCCACTATTGGTAGGAAGCATCAGGATTCAAGAGCCAAACTTGATGGTTAGGTTTGGCAAATCAATATTGGCCAAGCTAGTACATGGAAATGATCCACATCAAATTTACCTGGCTTCGTGTAAAAAGACATGTCATCCATGAGCCAATTCAGAGAATAATTGACCTAATGAAACAAGGGACATAGGACTTCGTATCCCCTTTCTTACTTTAGGTTCACCCAATCATCTACAAACCAGTGAAGGGTCAAGTTGTATCGATTCCAGTCATTCGACTCTTGAAAGAGTTCATGACTAACACATTCCCTCTTGTTTGTTGCAGGATCACTTGACTGTCAAAAGCAAGGATAACAAATCAACGAGAAGCATGTCTTGTTGTAGGATCACTTGACAAGGATAATAATCAATGAGAGGCATGACAAACTCTCCTAAATGAAATGGTGTCCTCGCCAAAGCAAATGACAGAAAATCTTCAGGCCTCAACTCACATTTGATTTTGGCCGGACTAATTGATCTACTAGTACATCTTCTCTTCTGCAAGTGCAAAAGCATAAACACTCATCAGATCAATGATCAGATTCCCAACCCCGGCCGATCATTCATGTGTCATATTCCTAATCAATAGGGACAATCATTGACACCCCTTTGTGAATAGCCATTTTGATATCCAAGATTTAACATACTTTGAAACACCATTCTGCTAATCCTTAAAGCTATCAACAAGGTCTTTTTGAGCAAAAACCATTCATTTGTTTTGAGAGTACAAATTCTCTCGTGTTTAAAATGCTGCATGCCTTTTCCAAATGGATTTTGCATGATTATTTTGTCTGTCTAAATCACTGATTCCATTGAGAATTATTAGAATAGACAGCTAAATGAAGAATACAAGATTAATTGAGCATGCTGGATGAGGCGCGTCAGAATGATGAAAGGCAAGTCATATCCTACACACAATTCCCACATCTATACACTTGTGAGATGAGTGCAGAAGATTCCATGACTGCAGGGTAAAGAGTTCTCTCGCGAATGGTACGATAACCAAGATAATAAGAGGCATTCCATCGCTCACCCCATTGAGCCCCATACACTAGTGAAGCTTCTCTCATACCCCCGTCAAGAACCACCCCACATTGGGGCAAAGCGGAGGCAAAGCAGCATCACAAGGTGAGAAGAGAGATAGAAATTTTCTTGCTCGCACTTGCATCAATCTTCGGGTGTCTTTATTGCATATGAACACTCGCGTTAATTTAAGTGCCCTAGAATGACGAAGAGCAATTCTTTCTCTACGCACTTGTATTCATTGTACAACTCAAGTGAGTCTGTAATTTTACCCTCACATCGAGACAAAACAGAAGTTACTACCATTTAAACAGCATAGCTTGGAGTGCTAGCTAAAGACGAAGACTCAAGAGTCTAACAACAGTGTCGTGATTGAACTTGCCTAGGCTAGTTCCTTTAACGACAAGAATGAAAAAACATGGGCATAAAAAAACAGTGTACCTGGTAAGAGCAAGGTCAATGCCCATAAAAGAAGAACTGGAATAAAAAATAGGGGCATGAAAAAAGCAGTGTGCCTGGTAAAAGCAAGGCCAATGCCCCCCAATAAAAAATACAGCCAAGAAAAGTTGTTGTTGTGGTCCATAGAACCTCCATTTGACAAGAAAGACTAGTGACAAATGCCAAGACAATCACCAACTCTCACTCTCTTACATGTGAACCAAGTCTACGTTACATCCCATTGTAAAAGTCTCTTAGACTAGGGCACTTCAATTAACGTAAGATTTCATATGTCTATAAACATCGCTCGAAGAAGTACGAGCAAGATTATTCTATCTCTTTTCGCAGGATTCTTGACTTGCAAACTTGAGGATGATTGTGCGGCACTTCGTTCAAGAGCCTTGACCTCGATGGTCCCATTTGATGAGCCGTTGACCAAGTCTTCATCACAATTTCAACAAAGACCTCTCACATTGGTAAAGTCGTACCATTTGTGGGAATACTCAAACCCCTGCTGACATGATGATAGTGAGATAATGCGGTCCTTATGAATCCTGCATCAATGGTCAGGATAGCATTTTCCATGAGAGTGAGCGGAAAGTCCTTTCAGACTGAAAGTCCCTCATCTGGCATGCTCAAGACATCTACATTCTAAATGAATGTTGTCTTTCAAAATCTTCCCCAGTGGAAATCAAAAGATGCAAAACTAACAAAATTATCATGCATGAATCTCATTTGAACTCATGAATTTACAGCATATACAATCATGTGTGCATATTGTAAAAATAGCAGACATACTCTCAGAGATCAGAGATATCGCCAGGTAAGCATATCTCTATCCCCATTTGTCTTAAAGTACCTATCACTGTCCAGGTACTCTCTTATTGACACTAAACCTATTTGAGTCGTCCCTTGAGTTTGGGTGCCTACTGCTCTTTAGGTATCCCCATTGTCTTTGAGTACCGGCCATCGTTCGGATACTCCCTTTTCCTGACACTCGACCTATTCGAGTTGTCCCCAGAGTATTGATACTTGTGACTGATCAAGTATCCCTTTTATCATTGAATACCTACTGCTATCTAGGTATCCCTATTATCTTTGAGTACCGGCCACCATTCGGATACTCCCTTTTCCTGACACTCGACCTGTTCGAGTTGTCCCCAGAGTATTGATACTTGTGACTGACCAAGTATTCCTTTTATCATTGAATACCTACTGCTGTCTAGGTATCCCTATTGTCTTTGAGTACCGGCCACCGTTCGGATACTCCATTTTCCTGACACTTGACCTATTCGAGTTGTCCCCGGAGTATTGATATTTGTGACTAACCAAGTATCCCTTTTATCGTTGAATACCTACTGCTGTCTAGGTATCCCCATATCGTCAAGTACCCACCGTTGTCCAGGTATGTTTCCTAGCACTTGGACCAGCCTGAGTGGTCCCAGATCATATCATTGAATGCTTATGTTCATCCAAGCATTCCAGTACTTTGTACACCTGTGGCTACCCAAGTGTCCCAGTCCTTTTGAGTGCCTGCGGCCATCCAGGTAAGCCTTGTGCTACAGTCAAATTCTCATTACCAGGAGGTGAGAGACCTTCACGAATATGCGGGGCACATCCTTGATATTCCCATTACCAGGAGGTGAGAGACCTTCATGAATATGCGAGGCACGTCCTCTATATTCCCAATTACCAGGAGGTGAGAAACCTTCACGAATATCCCAGGTACGTCCTCGATATTCCCCTTTACCAGGAGGTGAGAGACCTTCACGAATATCTCAGGTACGCCCTCTATATTTCCAATTACCAAGAGGTGAGAAACCTTCACGAATATCCCAGGTACGTCCTCGATATTCCCTTTACCAGGAGGTGAGAGACCTTCACAAATATCTCAGGTACGCCCTCGATATTCCCATTTACCAGGAGGTGAGAGACCTTCACGAATATGTGGGGCACGCCCTCGATATTCCCATTACCAAGAGGTGAGAGACCTTCATGAATATGCGAGGCGCGCCCTCGATATTCCCAATTACCAGGAGGTGAGAAACCTTCACGAATTTACCAGGAGGTGAGAGACTTTCACGAATATGCGGGGCAAGTCCTCGATATTCCCCTTTACCAGGAGGTGAGAGACCTTCATGAATATGCGAGGCACGTTCTCGATATTTCCCAATTACCAGGAGGTGAGAGATCTTCATGAATATCCAAGGTACGTCCTCGATATTCCAACTACCAGGAGGTGAGAGACCTTCACGAATATCCCAGGTACGCCCTCGATATTTCCCCATTACCAAGAGGTGAGAGACCTTCACGAATATGCGAGGCACGCCCTCGGTATTCCCAATTACCAGGAGGTGAGAGACCTTCACGAATATCCAGGTGCGTCCTCGATATTCCCCTTTACCAGGAGGTGAGAGACCTTCATGAATGTGCGAGGCACGCCCTCAATATTCCCAATTACCAGGAGGTGAGAGACCTTCATGAATATCCAAGGTACGTCCTCGATATTCCAACTACTAGGAGGTGAGAGACCTTCACGAATATGCGAGACCCATCCTCAATATTCCCACTACTAAGAGGCGAGAGACCTTCACAAATATCCAAAGTACGTTCTCAATATTTCCAATTATCAAGTACCCCCTCGATACTTGTGAATGTCCAAGTATCCCCCAAGAATTCATACTTGTGATCATCCAAGTACCCCTTCAAATGCCTATGGTTAGCTAAATACCCATTTTGACGCCTGCAAAGGCCCAAATACCCTTCAGGTTAGTACTTGTGAATATCCAAGTACTCTTTGATATGCTTGTGAATGTCCAGGTATCTTCCGGAATCAATGCCCTAAGAAAGGTCGGCGCATCCTCCCAAGAAAATTCGGGTACCAGCTGTTGTCTTTGACAGAGGTCAGACACCCCCATAAAACAGATGCCCTGAGAAAGGTTGGCGCATCTCCCGAGAAAGGTCGGGTACCAACTGGTGTCCTCGATACAAATCAGGCACCCACAAATGAGATGCCCTGAGAAAGGTCGGTGCATCTCCCGTCAAGGCGACCGAAGAAAGGTTCGGGTCCGAGACAAACCACTGATTGCTCCAACAGGCGACCGAAGAATGGTTCGGGTCCTGGAGGAGCAATTTCCCATCAAGGCGACCGAAGAAAGGTTCGGGTCCTAGACAAATCACTGATTGCTCCAATAGGCGACCGAAGAATGGTTCGGGTCCTGGAGGAGCAATTTCCCATCAAGGCAATTGAAGAAAGGTTTGGGTCTCAGACAAATCATTGATTGTTTTAACAGGCGACAGAAGAATGGTTCGGGTCCGAGACAAACCACCGATTGCTCCAATAGGCGACCGAAGAATGGTTCGGGTCCTGGAGGAGCAATTTCCCGTCAAGGCAACCGAAGAAAGGTTCGGGTCCTAGACAAATCACTAATTGTTTTAACAGGCGACCGAGGAATGGTTCGGGTCTGAGAGAAGCAATTTCCCGTAGGTGACCGAAGAATGGTTCGGGTCTTGGAGGAGCAATTTCCCGTCAAGGCGACCAAAGAAAGGTTTGGGTCCTAGACAAATCATTGATTGTTTTAAAGGCGACCGAAGAATGGTTCGGGTCCTAGACAAATCAGCAATTGTTTTAACGGCGATCGAAGAATGGTTGGGTCCGAGACAAAGCAATTTGCCCGTCACGGCGACCGAAGAATGGTTCGGGTCCTAGAGGAGCAATTTCCCGTCAAGGCAACCGAAGAAAGGTTCAGGTCCTAGACAAATCACTCATTGTTTTAACAGGCGATCGAAGAATGGTTCGGGTCCTAGACAAATCACTAATTGTTTTAACAGGCGATCGAAGAATGGTTCGGGTCCTGGAGAAGCAATTTCCCGTCACGGCGACCAAAGAATGGTTCGGGTCCGAGACAAACCACTGATTGCTCCAACAGGCGACCGAAGAATGGTTCGGGTCCTGGAGGAGCAATTTCCCGTCAAGGCGACCGAAGAAATGTTCGGGTCCTAGACAAATCATTGATTGTTTTAACAGGCGACCGAAGAATGGTTCGAGCCCTGGAAAAGCAACCTCTTTATATCACCAGGTAAGATGAAGCCTTGATACTTGCCAAACTCGGGGTTCACACCCTATCTCATTCACTCCCGGTAAGTAACTACAGGTATCTTCTTATCTGTCTTAGTATTTGTAATGTTATATTGCTCTTTTTGCATAGGATAATAGGTCCTAAGTAAAATATAATCTGTTACGCATATATGGACAAAATTTAGGCATCAGTTTGTCTTTGAATGCAATCTCTGCAAGCTCACCTTCAAAGAGGGGCAGCTGTTGATGCCTAAAAATTTCATTTTAATTAATTAGGTTTTATTTTTGTTTTTTATTTTATTCGGATGATAAATAAATGAAAAAAAAAACAAAACAAGAAAAACGAAAAAAACTTAAAAAAAGCCCCTCCTTTGGGCCTCCTCGGCCCATTTCCGCCTCAGCTCGGCCCAGTTAGGTCTTCTTCTTCCTCGCGCCGTTGCAGCACACATGCCGGAGGGCGCGACGCCAGAGCAAACGGAATGAACAGCGGCGCACATGGAGCAGCTGGCACCAAACGGCGATGGGACATGGAGTAGGGGGGTAGCTGGCGTCGGATGGGACGCCGGTTCGGCCGGCGAGGGCCACGGCAGCCGCCGGTCAAGCTCCATCGACCATCCGCCCCTCGGCCTATAAATAGGCCTCCATTTCCGTCGTCGGAGGCAAACACGCAGACGCCGAGAACGATCGAAGGCTGCAAAGCCCCGAGCTTCCTGCTGAGAGACTTCAAAAGGGGAGCCGAGGTCGAAGGATCCGAAGGCTCGCGGCTGGAGAGGGAGGCCGGCCGAAGCTCGAGGTCCCCTGAGAGACTTCGGGGAGTTCGGGTGCAGGGCGAGCCGCAGTGTGGTGAGCTTGGAGGGGTCCCCGAGAGACTTCGGGGAGCTTGACGAGCGAACCCGAGGGAGAGAGAGAGTGTTCCGGCCAGATTTGACCGAGCCCAGGTCTCGCCGTCGCCGTCGTCACTCGCCGTTTCTCCACCGTCGCGAACCGCCCTCCTGCCGTCGCCGTCACCGTCCCCGTTCGAGAGAAGGTAAAAAAGGGCGTCGTCGTTCATCGTAGCCATTTTCCGTTGACCTAGCTGTCCTCGCCGTTGCCGTTGTCGCCTTCGCCATCGCTACCGTCGCCACCGTCGCTGCTGCTGCGCCTCGGTCCTCTCCCTCCTCGGCGCCGCGATTCGGAAACCCTAGGGTTCCCGATTTTCCGGGTCGCGACCCCGGGTTGTCGGGTCGGACCCGAATCGGGGACCGGGTAGGGATTCCGGAAATCCCGAGGGCGGCGGAGGTCGGGTCGCGAATCGGATCCGGGTCGGGTAGGGTTCCTCGCGGGAATCGGGTCATCGCTGGAATTCGGGCCGGATCCGGGGTGGGTTTTGCCGGGTCATTGGATCGGGCTGGATCCCTCCCAAAACGATGGGCCATCGGGCCGTTTTTTGATAAATAAAAAAAAAGGAAAGGAAAAAATCTAAGTCGGGCCCGTGTTGGGTCGCCGGCCAGGTCGGACCCAACCCGTGATCCGACCCAGGTCAGTTTTTATAATTTTTTTTATATTTTAAATAAATAATATTTAAAAAAAATCAAAAATAATTTATTTTCAAAAAAAAATATTAAAAAATGTTTTAATTTCCAGAAAATAGAAAAAATATTTAAAAATGTTGAAAAATGTTTTATTTTCAAAAAAAAAAATCGAGAAAAATAAAAAATAATTTATTTTCCAAAAATATTTTGAAAAATATTAAAAAATATTTTATTTTCCGAAAAATCAAAAAAAAAAATTCCATATTTTCCAAAAATGCCAAAAATCCAAAAAAAGCCAAAAATTCATGAAAAAGCCAAAAAAATTCAGAAAAAGCCAAAAAGACTTGTATTTTTCCAAAAATACCAAAAAAATCCAAAAAAATCCCTTTTTTGAAAATGTCCAAAAATGTTTTTCCTCCAAAAAATGCATGGGAAATCCCTCAAACATCCAAAAAATCTCAGGATTTAAACAAGATTAGGTACCAAAAGGGCATTAATGATTAACTAGTGTAATCAAGTCCCCGATCCTAATTTCTCTTGTTGCGCAAGAGTGAGTATTTCTCCCAATACTTCACTTGGGTTTCTAATCAACCCACCCCAAATCGATTAGTGGCGACTCCATTTTAAAAATTGATTTACAAGTTAAAAACTTAAACCATTAAGTCGTGAATTGGTGGACTTGGGAGAGTCCGGGCATAACTAATTCCAGCCGAGCCATTAGCCTCCTTAGGCGCTAAGAAAAAAAGAGGTCACGTAAATAATTCCGAGATAGAATATAGTAATAAAAGAGCGCGATGAAAAGAAAAAAGAGGTTCACGATCTTCTCTCTAGATCAAGGCACGAAGAGATTGAGAACACTCATCAAGAAAAAACTCACTTTTTTCTTCTCTCTTTTTCTTACCTCTCTATTTCCTTTTTTAGCATCTTGACGGCTAGATTCTTGCCATCACTAATATAAAGATACCACTTTTAACCTAAAAGGAAATCTAATAGAAAAGACAAAAAAGCCCCTAAAAACAAATATTTGGCTTTATCTATAACAATTTATTTATGAGCTGGAGTTGCTACTTTAGAAGCTTTCAGAATAATCACCGGCAAGTGCTTGAAAGCTCAGTCAACCGCCCATCAAGCTTGAACATAGCCTCAGCTCTCGGCCAGATGACTCCTCAGAGAATATTTCTTGTGGGCACGAGAGCTGCAATGTCGGCTTATTTGCTTTTGACCTCATCCCCTCTTTTCCAGCTTTTCTTGTGACAACAAAAGCATCGTGAATTTTGTTAGAACTTGGAATGGAGCGCCGGCATGTGATGCTGCCTGTTTGCATCAATTTGCATCAAGAGCTTCCTTCTTTAGAGGTTCTGATTTATATTTAAGTTGCTGAAAATTGAAGATGTGGCAAGTAGCTGTATGGATTAGTACACAATACTGTACAGCATAGTTAAGTCTGTGAAACTATCTGTAAAACTGCTTCTGATGGTAGCTAAGGGAATTTCAAATCCAAGCTTAATTTATAAAATTTTTCAAGTGGGGTGCTCTGTTAGTAACCCTTTTTCTCGGTTTATACCTAATCTGTTCTACCTACAAAATATCATGCTCACCACATGAACATGGACAACGATGTGGGCAATATGTATACGAGCAGTACTTACGTGAACATACACGGCGGGATTTATGAGCCCAATGCATCTAAGCTATTAGATCGAGTTGATCATGCGGGCCCACCATATATTAACCTAAATGTGTGTATATATACATATATTGGTAGGATGTGAGACCTGTTCTCTCATTTGTATATTTGAGAGGATTCAATTCCGTTGAAGCTTTGGATGATGAACTAGGTCCCACTTACTTTTCTAGCAAGATAAGGGTAATCTCCTCCGACACTATAAGAAAATTAAGAGAAATGCTGGAAATGTGTGCAAAAATTGTTCACGGTTTTTATTTGTCTAAAGAAATTTTGCATTCATTACCAAACAATATAGGAAAAGATCTATAGAAAATCCCAAAATTCACCGCAACAAAGCAAGGTCATAAAGCTGCAAAGTAAATCAAAATCCAAAAAATAAGCTATATCATCATAGCATGATTGACAGAGATACACACGTGCTTGTCCTTCAAAATCAGATCCATAATTGCATTCAAGCAAAAAGATTGGTGGCTAATCACCTAATTATACATCATTATAGTAACTAGCATGTGTCGAGATCTGGATCTATAATTACGGCTTTGCCTTTCGGTAATGTAATCCAAGGTTTGGCCCCAACATTACTGTAGGAGACAACAGAAACATGTTGAACGACTTCAAATCTGATAAGCAAACCCTTCCCACTTACTTTTCTAGCAAGATAAGGGTAATCTCCTCCGACACTATAAGAAAATTAAGAGAAATGCTGGAAATGTGTGCAAAAATTGTTCACGGTTTTTATTTGTCTAAAGAAATTTTGCATTCATTACCAAACAATATAGGAAAAGATCTATAGAAAATCCCAAAATTCACCGCAACAAAGCAAGGTCATAAAGCTGCAAAGTAAATCAAAATCCAAAAAATAAGCTATATCATCATAGCATGATTGACAGAGATACACACGTGCTTGTCCTTCAAAATCAGATCCATAATTGCATTCAAGCAAAAAGATTGGTGGCTAATCACCTAATTATACATCATTATAGTAACTAGCATGTGTCGAGATCTGGATCTATAATTACGGCTTTGCCTTTCGGTAATGTAATCCTAGGTTTGGCCCCAACATTACTGTAGGAGACAACAGAAACATGTTGAACGACTTCAAATCTGATAAGCAAACCCTTTAGGAAGTGCAAGATGCCAAAGTTTTTAACAAAAACATGTTGAACAAGCATACATCTAATACACTGGAGCTATTGTGCACATCATTAAAACTAGAGGCCAAGTACTCATTCATTAAAACTCCTAAATCTAAAATTACAATGGGAGAGAAAGCTCTTAGATCTAAAATTAGGGGAGTAGAGCTCCTAGACCTAGATCTAGATAAGTAAGAGACAAAGGAAAACAGACGGAAAAGCAACCAAAAAGGGAGAGGAGGAAGAGATCTAGTTAAATTTCTTCCCTCAAAGAAAGACTAAAAAATTCAGAGAGAGAGAGAGAGAGAGAGAGAGCCATTTTCACCGTGCGTTGTTCATTATGATTATGCAGTCGTGATTATATCCATCTTCTTTTCTTTCTTTTTTAACTTTTTGTACTCCTAGGCTAGCATACCCAAAAATGCAATGGAAGATGTGAAAATCCATGTAATCTTAAGCTCCCTCACTTTAAGTAAGTCGTATGAACCCATTGTTAGCCAAAATAGATGCATGATTTTTTTAATTTTACATTCTTGGAAAGTGAGAATGGTATTTATTGGAGTTGATTTTACATTTTTCTTTTGAGACGCACTCTGACTTTTCTCAAATTTACAGTGCTTGAAACCTTTAAAAAATTGTCTTATATTGATACATACATTTACCTGTAATTCTTTCATGGCTTTTCAAATCTATTTAATATTTTAAACTTCAACAGGGAAGTAAAAGATTTGATTTTAAGATGTCAAAAATCTACGCAAACAAAACGGTAAGCTTGACCTCTTGATATTCAGATAGATCGACGTGGTAGGTCATCACAACCTTGGGCGTTGGCCATGCACGAGACGAATTTTCTTAGGACGGTCGATGTACAATTGCTCCAGTTCTCAGTCAAACCGTTACGAATGGCAAGATCCCCCACTCAAGCTAGTCATTGCATAAGCTGCCATGTTCATGCTTCACTTTCGTGGAGATAAATGCAGAGATGCACGTCGAATGACCTGACAGAAAGAGAGAGGTGTGATATCTACGTCCTGCGCGCACAAGCGAGCTTTGCACGGTTAGGGTTTTTCTTGACCACATTTCCTCTAAGAAAACGTTTATTACCTCAGGAAAGATTGAGTTTTGACGTTGAAGATACATAAATGCTCTACGCATGTCGACAAAGGAATGATTCACACTTAACGAAACAGAAAGTTCGTTACATGTGAGAGTGAGACCGAGGAATACACATTTATCTATCTATGTACATCATATGAAGGGATTATCGCAGCGGTAATGAAGCTCCAACTGATCAACGTGTGTCTTAGTCTGTCGGCATGCAGAAGCGCAGACTTTTCATATTTTCTCACTGCTTCTGTTTATTAGTAAAAATATTTGATGTAGTGGCTTAACCATGGAGGCAATTTGAGTAGCGTGGGCTTCAATTCGATCATTGCATTCGACATCAAATTGGGGAGGATATCAGACGGGCACGACAAATTGGGGGATATGATGCGTTTTACTTTGCTTGCTTGGCGCATAATAATCCCAACTTCCTCCTGGGCCAAACTTGGATGCGGACTTCCCATGTTACTCAGTATATCAGCAAATGGCAACAGGCGAGACACCATAGCTGCCATGCTAAAAGTGGCTTTGCTCGGGCTCTAGACCGAGACACAAGAGACATAGTATGGTTCAAAGTACGTACACATTGTCACTCCTGGGAAACGTTAATTTTGCTGCATGCTGCGCATTCTTGTATCACTATGTAAACATTGTAGGCATTAGATGGATCCCGCTCCAACCAGGGCTAGTGCTTCTTAAAGTATCAGCGAATCAAGATGAGCTAATTGAATCATTCTCGCAACAGATTGTAGATTGGCACCTTAACAACCTTACACGAGCCCTTCATAAACCCTGTAAAAGTAACGCAAACAATTAGATTTCACACACAAGAACATTCTCGAAATTTCAATACCATAATATCAATCCGCAAATCAACGGTTAACTCCCTTGTGCTAGCTTTGCCATGACTCGTGAGCATCGACAGAGGCGAAATTTATTGTCACGCATCATCAGGAGTTCCCCCAAACACTTCAGTAGGAAAATTATGAGTAAGCTGATGAGAGAAAATTCTCGACAAGTTCCCAGTGAAGTGTTCAGGGGAACTCTAGAGGCAACCTGACGTTTTCATTCATTGTTTTTGCTCTTTTGACTATCTATTGCTTGCTCATCTTAGGTTGCTTGCCCTGGTATTTATAGAGGACTTCCCTTCTTTTCGTTTTCTCCCCTTGCACGAATGCCTTGTCAGCTTCTTGTATCAGTATAATTGTGATTATTCTTCGACAAAAATTTGTCGTACTAATTGTTATACCTATTATTAATTTTACTATGATTAGTCTATGGATTGGTATACGAGTAATGCAACAATTTTTTTATTGATTTTTGAAGTGTATGACTTATTTTATAAATGCTTAGTTATAAGCTAATCTTGTGCCAATGGTAAAGAATGACCTTCATACATCTACCACTATTTTAGAAATATAATAGTAATGTATACTTACGTACAAGCGATACGATAATTTTGTATTGATTGTTGAAGCATACAACACATTTTTTAAATGCCCACTTATGGTCTATCATATATGAATGGTGGAGATCGGGTCTAGATTATCTCATATTACTTTTATACGAAAAAGAACTTTTATAGAATGAAAGGAAGATGTTCGAGGGCAGGTGAACATGGACGCAAATGTAGGCTAAATGGGAGGGCTTGACGGAGAGAAGATATCGGTACGTGATCGAGTTGTGACCATTCATTCCACCTTTTCCCCGTTTGGTATATCTTTCTTTTGTCCTTTTGTTTCCGATGTTTTCCTTGCATGCACGAATCAAACCTCCCGCTAGGTTCTAATCAATGCTAGTACTTATGCGCGACTTGTAAGAGAAAGTTGACTTCACTTGCTTTAATTCGTTAGATTATCCAATTTGCAAACTTGATGCATGAATGGAGGGAAAGACCTATATATTTCCACGTGAATCCTATTCAACAAAGGGTTAGACTTCCAAGCACATATTGAATGGGCGGACGAAAGAACATCGATTTCAGACCATTTCAAATAATCATGTCCAATACTCTGTCGCGAAGGAAATTAACATGCCTTGCTAACTTGACCGGAGTAGATCCATGCAGTATTTTCACAATTCATATTGCACAACAATCAAGGAACCTTGTATAGCAAGCCTAACAAGCACTTGCAATGATGTCAAGAGCAAGACCATCACAGTACAACTCGCAATCGATAGGATATAATCGCTAGCAACGGGGGCTTGGGACATTTGAGATTAAAGAGGACGTGGAGGGATAGGGCTTGGGACATTTGAGAAGAAGAGCAAAGAAGAATTTCCATCCACGCGACCACAAAGATTCTACCCTCAGCCCAATTCATCACTACACCCACATTTCAGACCAGGTTCAGTATCTATTGAGAATTTATCCCTTTTTTATGAATCATTCCCTCTCAAAATTTTGTTTTTCTTTTTTTAGGAAGCAAAATTATATTTGAAAGGACAGTATATTCCTCTTTAACCCACCCCCTCGCGCTGCTAAAAAGATTCTTGTAAAGAAAAATTTATAGCCGGGACAAATGTTGCGCTCACAAATAACCACCCTTTATAAAAATAAAATAAAATAAAATAAAATAAAGATTGCATCATTTATATGTGCAAAGAATCAATTGAGATAATTGAATCAGTAGTAAACATAGGTACCATTGCGGAACATCATAACATCATTTTCTTTCGTTCCTTTTTCACTGTCGATATACTTACTAAATATCTACATCTTTTTCAGGACTTTTCTTTTCCAAACATGAAAATAAGACATGAGAGATTTAAGAAAAGTCAGCCTCTTTATTTCAATACTAAGGAAAGAAAAAGAAAATATGCACAATGGCATCGAACTTACTTTGGAGAAACAAAGAAGTATTGTTGACGCAAAGAAGATTTTATACTTGTAATTATGTCCACATTTGATTGGAGGGTTGTAACTATCTGATCTCTCATATGAAAGACATATAAGATCACTCGAGTATAAAATTTTTACATTATTCTACTAAAGATCTGATGAGGCGATATGGTGTTCATGTTGACCTAATGAATGTTTCTTTGATATAATTACTTGTGTAGACCGTTGAAAACAAGACGTGTGAAATCTGGTGAACATTTAGTACATGTCTCACTCTCATATATCCCAAACCTATCATTAGTAGCTATTGATTTTTCTTTCTTTGGAGAATATCTAGAATAGGGAGGGGCCAAATTCAAATTATGCTAGCTATACATAGTTTGAGCATAGATGCACTTTTCTTATTCCAATCGGAGAATATCAAGCGAGCTCAATCACTGTGATATATATTTAAAAATAATAATTAATGAACAAAGTAAGCATCACGTAATGTATCAGAAATCGATTTTTCTTTCTTCTTTTTTTTTTTTTTGTATATGCTAATATTTTTTGTAAAGGTATAACTTTCGCAAGACGCATCCTGATTTACAGCAGTGAAATGATTCTTCGAGATCTTGATTGAGTTGACTTTTTTTTTTTTTTTTTTGGGTAAAGATTGATTGAGTTGACTTTAGTGGGAGAAGTTTAAATATTTTTATAGTTTTCCTCCATCAGAGTCAATTTGATCGAGCAGATCTTAAACTCCGTTTAAGGGATTTGCTTCAAAAGAATTAAAAATTTCCTTGTTCATTTTTTTGGCCAAGATTAGGACTAAATGAGGACGTCGCCTAGAAAACGCGTATTCAGTTCCTGGCTTTTGCCGCTTCCAAAGGGCACGTTTTTCTGTATAATATATATATTTTTCAGTTATATCTAACTTTGAATTCTTTAGAAGTCAAAATATTTAATGCCGGTTGAGGAAAGTAACTTAATTTCTGAATTATTCAATAGGATGGTTTCGTGTCCACAAGGATGCTTTTGAAGGACGGAAAATCGAATATCGACGTCTAATGAGGAGGGATATCTCTCGCTTTCGGAGGATAAAGACAGAGATGGATGTCGAATTTCATCTTCACCTATCAAATACCATTTCCACTTTTTAAAAGGAATAATTACAAAAAAGAAAATCAATACTTATTTTATGGATATCAATTTAATCATAAACATTTTAAATTGGCTAATTAAATTTTGAACATTTTAACGATTTGTCAATATAATTCTTTCGATCAATTGGCTAGAAATCACCAACGCGGATGCCGACCATCTAACGTAACACGATGGACATTGACGTAAACAATTTTTTTGCATTTAAAAAAAAATAATTCTGAATTTTTCTTCCTTTTCTTTCTTTTTTTTTTTTTTTCTTTTATCATTTATCCATCGCAAGGCCTCATGGCTGGCAACCAACCACAAGCAAGGGTTGGCGAGGTTGACCATCACCAATGGCCAAGCAAGGCAAGGGTTGCCTTGCCAACCCTTGCCTATGGCTAATTGTTGATCATCACAACCAGCCAAGGAAAGGAAAAAAAAAAGTTTAAAATAATTGAAAAAAATTATCTATGTTAACACCGATCGTACCGCGTATAAAAATTAGCATACATGTTAGCAATTTCTAGCAAAAATTAGCTAGAAAGACTATATTGATAAATCATCAAAAAGTTAAAAATTGATCGAATTGAAGTGCTTATAATTGAATTAATACCCTTTATGACTCTTTTTTTGTAATTATTCCCTTTTGAAATGTGCAATGAGCATTTGATTTTGGGAAAAGAGTAGATAACCATGCCGTGAGAATTGCAAATCAAATGATGGCTTCGCCACCTCAAAATTTCTCAAGGAAACGGGTTGACTTGTTTAACCGGTTTCCTTAGAAAATTAAAATCAGAAAATCTCATTTGGCAGGATTTCCTCAAATTGCACTAAATTAGATTCCTTACATATGACTAAAGAAAAATTAACATAACGAAACATATAATTCTAAAGCAAATTAAATACCAAAACATGGGTGATCACAAACAAAAAAAATAATCGCTAGAAAAAAAAAAATATATATATATATATATATATATATATATATATATATATATATTGTTGATTTCATCAGAAGGATTTAATTAAATTTAAAGATTTAAAAAAACTTCAAATGTTGACTCGGAGACTAATAACTAAATCACTGAATGTTCAAATGGTTTCTCATTTTTCTTCATTCAAATCAAGTTGCTTTACAAGGACTCTCCAGTGATTTAATCAAGATTGGTGATATCGGTTATGCATAATAACAAATGATTATATAATGGTACAGTCTCTCTTGGAAAAGAGACGGTACATTCCTAGGCTTTAATTTTCCCAAGGGAACTGGATAAATTGTTCATCAAGTTTCTCTGGGAATTCTGGAATGAAATCTCAATTATTGGGATTTCCTCTAATCCCTCTAGGTAAAATTTCTTAAATGTGAGTATAACAGAAACAAAATAAGAGAAATGATAAACATGAAAAAAAACCCACAAAACATTCATAACAATACTAAAAGTGTGTTTTGTAATCACTTATGACCACTAATTGAGTTATCTTAATCGCGAGCTTATATTGAACAGCCATGACCTCGAGCTTCACAACTCGAAACTCTAGTGGTTGGCGTTGTGTCCACTGCGACCATGGTTGCCGCCTATGTAGCACCTACACATGACACGACACGAGTGTCCGACACGACACGACACATCGATACGTCATTTCTAAAATTAAAGAATTCCGATATGTTGTAACACGTTGTATATTAAATGAATATTTTTATTTTTAATTAATTTGATTCAAATTCATAAATAAATAATTAATTTAAAAAGAGCCTATAATAAATTTACACTAATAATATTAACAAATCAATTCATTTGAAATTCAAAAGATATATTCATAATTAATGCGAAACATTTTTTAAATTTTAACAAAAGTTATCGATAAAACTAATAATTAATAAAAAAAAATAAAATTAATTAATTTAAATAAATCCATAATTTTCTACAATAACCAAAATTTATCATTATTCAAAATTTAATATTTTTATTTTTCAAAATCATTTTGTAGTTTCATTTATTTAATTTTCCGATTAAAAATACAATCCCCAAAATCCATCCCTTCTTTCGTTGGTCCTTTTCCCACCACCCCAAGTTTATTTTACTCCCCCTCAACCAACACTTGACAGTGACAAGTGAGCTGTCACTCCCCCTCTCTCTCCATCAGACCTCCGTTCTTTTTTTTATTTTTGGGATTTCTTCATGAAAAACCCTAGCGAGCCCCGAGCCCTTTTTTTCTATCCTCCTTGCCGCTCGCCGCACGACCCCCTTCCCTCCTCTCCTCTTCCTCTGGTCGCCGATCCATCGCAACAGTGGCGGCCCTCACCGCTCTCTCTTGCCGTCTCTCGCCGTCGCGGTGGTCCGTTCGTGGCTTCGTCTCACCGGCAGGAGTTTGCCTTCTCTCTTCTTTCTCTCTATTCGGCTCTTTCTCTCGCCATCGCAGTGGTCCGTTCGTGACTTCGTCTCACCGGCACTCGAGGCCTCTGCTCTGTCTCGCCGGCGCTCACAACCTCTGCTCCCTCGCCCTCCCTCGCCTCCACCCTCCATCAGTCTTCCAGACACGCATCGACACGCGTGTCAATAAAAGTTGACTGCGTGTCGAAAAATCCGACACGCGTTGACCGCGTGTCCGACCGTATCCGAGCGTGTCGACGTGTCTGACATGCTCTGACACGTGTCGAACACGACACGGAAGCACGGACAACATGCTTCATAGGTTGCCGCAAGCTTAGAGCTTGAGCTCAAATTTTCTTCTTGTATTATTTGATTGGTGCTTTGTTGCCTCATAATCAATTTTTAGCGAATCATAACATGACATGTGTATTTTAGGGTGACATGTGTATTTACCGACGTCTATATCATCAATTCTACAATCCATGGCAACAAAAATCAACTAGTAAGAGAAAAAATTCAACGGAAGGACTACATGTTGACATCTTCTAAAAAGTTTAGGGACGTTTTCTAATTTTTTTTTTTTTTTTTTAAAAGATAGAAGGATGATTTTGATTTTTGGACAAAAAATAAAGAAAAGATGGTGATATTACTCCTTAAATAAAATTTTTTAAAAAAATCATTCTATCGTACGTTTTGTTATTTATGTAGCTTCCTTGTTGAATTAATTAAGGTTAGCAAATATAATAATGTATTGTTTAAATTCCAATAAAAGTCCAACCAGTTGCCCATTTCTTTGGAATTGGAAATTGTGGCCGGCAATCCACCGTCATCATCTTGAATGACGGTGGGTGATAGGCTAGCATCACCCTTTGATTTTTGTCACTTTCAGATAAATTGCATCCTCCAAATCCCACTTATTTGCAGAAATTAGCATTTTTAGTTCCAAACTGCCTTCCAAAAAAAAATCGAAAAAACAACCCACAAACCCTAAATTTTTGTTTCGACCAAAAATAAAATAAAATACCCAACATTGAGTTCTCTCTCCTCCACCATCTCTCCGCACCCTGTCGCCGGCCGGCCACCGCCTAGCCCCCTGCAGTCTCCATCCGAGGCTGATGATGGTTGCCACCTCAAATCTGGTCTAGATCGAGGTGGGGCCACCTGATCTGGACCATATTGGGGCTTGGTCTACCGTGGCAACCTCCGTAGGACACCTGCAAGCTTTGTGACAAAGCTTGCATGGTCACAGAGCTTGTCGTGCACGCCCGAACTCTGCAATCAAACCCATCTTGTTTGATGCCAAGCTCGCAGCTCGCACGAGCTCCCCTGACCGCGAACCACGAGCTCTACCGTGGGGTGAGCGTGAGTTAGAGGGTGGAGGAAGAGAGAAAGGGAGAGGAAAAGACATAGGTCTAGGGGCTGTGTATTCTGAGTTTGTAGGAGAAGTTGAATTACTTGTAAAAGAAGTGATTGTTTTTGGTATGTGGATGTTTCTTTGCTGTTGGGATTTGCAACGTCATTTGACTGTATTATTGCCATCTGTGATGAACATCGTGATCCCTTCCCACCTAACTGATCCAGCCGAAAGTATAACTTCAATACATTGAATTAATCGATCTAGCTGAAATCCGGGACACGTTCATGTCCCAAATGTCGACATTATCGAGAAGCTTGAGCGTTGGAACTGGTCTTTCCCTTTGTTTGCTGTCATTCTGTATGTTTTTGGCATCCTCTTTAGCTAAATAAATTTTGCATACATTTTCACGCCACCAATTAGAATAAAACTTAAGTGTCAGTCTCTACGTTGAGAGCAAAATTAAATTAGTTAGCCCAACTCCAAAGTTAAACCAAGTCACTCTTTTCATTCTATGGAGCAAACCAAGATGGCATGGCGTGTATTTATAAAGCACAAATCATAAGCAGGATTTACCCTAAACACGCCCAACTAAAAGGAAACAGAAAAGTGTGCTTTGACCTCGATATGTATATATGGCTCGTCGCCTCCATATCCAGAGAATTAGTCACGGCATCCTGGGCATCTTCGTTGTCATCGCCGTTTGTTTGCTCAACATTGCTGTTGCAGAGGTAAGCTATTGCTACAACACTCGATTTCTTCATTGTTCATATAAAGAGTACATATATTCACCCTTTCATTTGTCATTAGATACATCAGACATGATCGCATAAGATTTTCTAGCTTCTCGATGTTATTTCAATATTGTCATTACTCCTCATAGGATGAGAAGTAAGATTTGATCAGATATCTTACGACTCAAATCTTACGAAGCTCTATCACTAGTTCTGAGTTTTAAATTTTATGCGCCATGTAGTGGCTAAATCATGGAGGCGATCTAAGCAACACGAGAAGCGCTAGGGAGGAGAAGCTGATCGGCCCCTCCACCGTGGAAACCTACGGTTGAGATGGAAGTTCTTTGCTGGGAAGGACATATCGGCCACCCCAGCGGTGGCCGATGCAGTGGTGTACTTCCCCTCATGGAACGGTAACTTGTACGCAGTGAACGCGTTCGACGACAGCCTAGTCTGGAAGCAAAACCTGAGTGAGCTGACGGGACTCAAAGGCGTGGGGACGGTAGTGAACGTGACGTTGTCGAGGTCAACCCTGACGATTGCCGGGAAGCTCTTGATTGTCCCAATCTATGGACTGGGGGTCGTGATTGCCGTGAACCAATCAAATGGGAGGCTAGTTTGGTCGACCCAACTTGATCCACATCCTCTGGCTGTTATTACAACATCCGGAACGGCTTATATGGGGTTAGTCCAATGCTCTTTAAAGAGAGATAATTTGGGAAACCTATTTTCATTCGATTGGATAGTACTTTGGGTCAAGCATTTAATTTAACTCAAAATACCGTAATAGACGTATTGTGAATTGGAAATGAAAAGTCAACTTCAATCACACCTTTTTTATTTATGATTTGTTTGATTTATTAGAATGATTCTACACTCTAAAATAGTATATTTTCAACCATTTCATTTTGTCACGTTACTAGAAACATTATTAATACTCAACTATTAAATTGAAAATGTAGCAAAGTTGACTCTTCAACCTCAATATTAGTAGTTTATTGATGGTCTCATTGCTCTTCCATTTGACTCTCTCTCTCTCTCTCTCTCTCTCTCTCTCTCAGGGCATTTTACGTTGGAGTATCGTCGACAGAAGAGGGGTTACCTGCAGCCAAATGTTGCACCTTCAGAGGCAGTTTGGTTAAGCTAAACATTCTATCCGGAGAAATCCTATGGCAAACCTACGCGCTCCCCGATAACGGCGGGGAACTTGGAGGCTACGCTGGAGCCTCCATATGGGGCAGTAGCTCCGCGATAGACCCCAAGAGGAGGCTCGCTTATGCAGCCACAGGCAACCTCTACACCGCCCCAGCCAAGGTGCAAGAATGCCAAGCGAGGCAAAACAATCAGACGACCCTGTCAACCGCGCCCGACCAATGCATCGGGCCTGATGTGAACTTCAATTCGATCATAGCGTTCGAGACGGAGACAGGAAGGATCAGGTGGGCACGGCAGTTAGGAGGGTACGACGTGTGGTACGTTGCTTGTTTGGTGCCCAACAGTACTGATTGTCCAACTGGGCCTAACGTGGATGCTGATTTCGGAGAGGCTCCAATGCTGATTACGATCTCCACGAATGGAACGGAGCGCGACATTGCAGTCGCGTTACAAAAGAGCGGGTTCGCATGGGCTTTGGATCGTGACTTTGGGGATATAGTGTGGTTTAGAGTAGGTATTGTGTTTTTCATTCTTTTCTATCTAGGAGAAGAAATTTTTTAGCGCTACCAATGAACTGAGTGAAACAAATTTAACGAAGAAATTCATTATTTTATATTCCAAATATAATTCTTCTCGACAAGACAGCTGGCAAGACCTGGTAGTATAGAAGGGGGAGGCACATGGGGCGCGGCCACCGACGGCAAAAGGGTCTACACTAACATTGCCAATGGCAATCGAAACAACTTTACCCTTACTCCCTCGACCCAAACAACGACGGCAGGGGCGTGGGTCGCCCTGGATGCGTGTTCTGGAGAAATATTATGGTCTACGGCTAACCTGAGCAATGAAATTGCACCCGCGCCGGTTTCTGTGGCGGATGGGGTCATTTTTGCAGGTTCCGTGGCTCCCGAGGGGCCCGTGTATGCGATGGATGCCGAGACGGGCAAGATACTGTGGTCCTACAATTCAGGAGCCACGGTGTACGGAGGGATATCGATTAGTTATGGGTGCATTTATCATGGGAATGGGTATAAGTTGGGCCTAGCAGCACCTCTCCATCCAACTTGGACTGGAGGGACTGATCTTTATGCTTTGTGTGTCAAGTAAGAAACCTAATAGTTAGTTTCTTGAGTCACAATCCATATGGAAAGAAGTTGGTCGTTCAATATATCTTTTGCTCCATTCTCAAGACAAAATGTATTATTAAGTATCAAGAAATAAAAATAGTTCGTCAGAAGTGAAATGCCATGACCGTCTTCAAAATCAATTCACCTGAAATTCACAAAGACCTAAGCAAGGGAGAGAGGGAGAGGGAGAGAGTATGTCCCTTATATATTACTTGGTGAGTGTTCCAATGGGCATGCACGGCAAAACAAAGCAAACCTTCTTATCACGACGCTAATACATACTCAAGCACTTGAAGGCTGACCTTATTCTGAAGGTATATATCATGTGGCACCAGGAGCTCCCCCAAACACTTCACTAGGAACTCCGCTTCTATTTTCTTCTTTCCTTTTCAAATCCCCATTGAAGTGCTCAGGAGAACTCTAGGGGACACTTGATGAGTGCATGGCCTTGTTTGGCCTCGAAAGCATTTGTGCGAGCTCCAAAACTTCGATTTCCTTTTGTGTGCTTGGTCTGGTGAGCTAAGCAACCAACTCTCCTACCATATTTATATATGAACTGGAGTTGCTACTTTAGAAGCTTTTGGAATAATCACCGGCAAGTGCTTGAAAGCTCAGGCAACCGCCCATCAAGCTTGAACATAGCCTCAGCTCTCGGCCAGATGACTCCTCAGAGAATGTTTCTTGTGGGCACGAGAGCTGCAATGTCGGCTTATTTGCTTTTGACCTCATCCCCTCTTTTCCAGCTTTTCTTGTGACAACAAAAGCATCGTGAACTTTGTTAGAACTTGTAATGGAGCGCCAGCATGTGATGCTGCCTGTTTGCATCAATTTGCATCAAGAGCTTCCTTCTTTAGAGGTTCTGATTTATATTCATGTTGCTGAAGACTGAAGATGTGGCAAGTAGCTGTATGGATTAGTACACAATACTGTACAGCATAGTTAAGTCTATGAAACTATCTTTAAAACTGCTTAGGGATAAGTACACTAACGGTGCCATAAGTTGTGTACGGCGCTCACTTTGGTGCCAAAAGTTTCCGTCGGATCACTTAAGTGCCAAAAAATTTGAAAAACGCTCACTTTGGTGCCAACGCCGACGAAATTGGCCGGAAATCCGACGTGGCCTTTTTTTATTAATTTCTTATACCGATGTGGCTCGCCGGAGAGTTCAGTCAGCAAGCAAACCACCAAACGACGTCGTTTGGCACCCCAAGTCAAAAACCCTAATCCCCAAATTGTGAGAGAGAGAGAGAGGCCATGGCGGCGGCGTTGTCTTCTTCCCCGAAGAACAACACCAACGCAGAGAGAGAAGCCATGGCAGCATCATCTTCTTCTCCGAAGAACAACACTAGCAGAGAGAGAAGCCATGGCGATGTCGTCTTCTTCCCCGAAGAACAACGCCAACAGAGAGAGAGAAGCCATGGCGGCGGCGTCTTCTTCCTCGAAGAACAACACCAGCACCAGCGACTCTTTGAACAGAGCCCAATCTACCATCTCCATCTACGCCCTCCTTGTTTCCCTCACACTCCTTGTCTTCTCTCTCTCTCTGCACCTTCAATCCCCCTTCTTCCTCCTCCTCCTCTGCCCTCACCTCCTATTTTCCCATCACTTCTTGGCCGAGCGATGGTGGCCGAGCAAGGTGGCCGAGCGATGGTGGCCAAGCGACGATGGCCAAGCACAATGGCCAAGCGACAGTGGCCGAGCGACGGTGGCCGAGCAAGCTTGGTCGGCGAGGATGAACAAAAAAAAAACCCTAATTTCAATCACAAATGAGCAATACGGCGTCGTTTTTCCTAAGCCATCCACATAGGACGGCAAAACGACGTCGTTTTCTTAAGTAGGACAGAAAACGACATCGTTTAAAGGGTTTATCGAATTTTTTTTTAAAATATAAAGCCACGTAATCATTTTGGCCGGAATTTCTCGCCGGTGGCACCAAAGTGATCGTTTTATCTCCGATTTGGCACTTAAGTGATCCGGCGGAAACTTTTGGCACCAAAGTGAGCGCCGTACACAACTTATAGCACCATTAGTGTACTTATCCCAAACTGCTTACGATGGTAGCTAAGGGAACTTCAAATCCACTCTTAATGTAAAGAATTTTTCAAGGGGGGTGCTCTGTTAGTAACCTTTTTTCTCGGTTTATACCTGATCTGTTCTACCTATAGGATATCATGCTCGCCACATGAACGTGGACAACAATAAGGGCAATATGTATACTAGCAGTACTTAAGTATACATACATGGCTGGATCAATGAGCCCAATGCATTTGAGCTATTAGATCAAGTTGATCACGTGTGAAGCTCACCAAATCTAAGAGCTCGTGTGTATGATACTACATGAGCAACATAAGCCCCAGGGCACCTAATATACTTTATTGATATAAAGTTCATAGATCGAAATTGACAGGTATTTCTTTACACTTTCTTATAATCTGTAGCAATGCCGGCTTTATAGAGTGCGTCAGAATGATCAAGGTTAAAATCAATATTTACAGGCCTACGACTTACTACAACACAATCGGCAAGTGCCTCTATGCCGATTTTTGTACTTTTTGGCAACCAAAAAAAAAAGTAAGAGCTGAAGAAGACAGGTCGTGTTGAGAAGAGAGAGAGAGAGAGAAGCAAAAGGAGAGGACTATAAAGGGCTGCTTGTTGTTCACATCTCAACCCAGGACATATATTCTTCTCCGTCACCTTCCCCTTGAATCTGACCAGGTTCGTTATGCTTTGCTCTTAACTTTTTACCCTCTCTGAGGTCCACATTTTCTTTGCAAAGGCCACGTGACAGTCCTCTCTCTAAGCGGACATGATTTTCTGGGGAAAAACGTAGAGATCAAACCCCTAGAAAACTAGAAGATCACGGTGTCTCTTGGAGACCCTTGAAGGTTCTTCTGGCCACTGCCTCTCTCTCTCTCTCTCTCTCTCTCTCTCTCTCTCTCTCTCGTGCGTAATAATGTCCAAAGTCGACGCTTTCTGCACAATCCAATACAAGCAAAGCCTTCCACTGGAGAGTTTAAGGCAAAAACTTACATGGTCTTACGTATGACAAATTCTTTCATTCAAAATTTGACATTATATCTCTAAAATGGTTCGGAGCCGTGTCAAACTCAGAGTGGGGGGTGCATCTAAAATTGAGTAGTTGGGCCCACCCATTTAGGATGCGCTTAGTTCGATTTTGATGAAAAATCTTTGCGTAACTTTAGGTTATAAGTTTTTCCAAAATTCAAGTGGCGTTTTGTGAAGTGTATTTTAAAAATACATTGGAAAGCAGTTTTTTTTTCAAACTATTTGCCAACGAAACTAAAAATTACTAGCCAGATCAGCAATTGGCCAACCTCACCTAATTGTGTGACCTCAAGCGTCGTGGCTCACCTAAGGTTAGGTAACCTCAAGCGAGGCTAGCTAGCAACCAAATCTAGCCTCATCGGCCCCACCGGTGAGGTCGCATGAAGTGAGGATATTTTTGAAATTATGAAAGTTGAGTGAAGGCAAAGTTGAAAAAAAAAATGGCTTGGTAATGTAATTGCATTTTCTTAAAGCTCTCCAAAAAATTTGCTAAATGATATTTGTGTTTTTCCAAGAGAATTTAAAACTCCAAAGGGCTTTGGTAATACAGAACCAAATGCACCTTATTGGCCGAGTTGTAGGGATGTATATGTAGATAAAGTTTTGAGACCTATTTTGTCCTTTGTATGCTTAATAGGATTTAATTCCTTTAAAGCTTGGATATTGAACTAGCTATTACTTACTACCTCTACCAAGACAGGAGTAATCTCCTCCAACACTACAACAAAATTGTGAGAAATGCTAGAGATGTGTGCAAAAATTGTTCACAATAAAGCGCCGCCAAATGGGATTTCAGCACAATTCACATATAAACTTAATTACCGCTGAGTATTAGGTCTACTTCCCTTTAATCCATATCTTTTTGCATCAACGTGACTCAATTTGAATATCCAACTCCTACTTTATCCCTAGTCTCTTTCTTCGAATCAGACCATGTAGGCGGCACGGAAATTGGCATTGGGAGTAGTTCATCAATCAACCTTTGTTGGAAGTGTGGAAAAGAAATTCGATACCTTCATCTCAGGAAATCGCTAAAGGATAGCCCAAGTTCAAGCCCGTCATTATAGATATAACTAGATCCATCTTTATTCAAAAGCTTAAACATTCAAGTTATGGTCCATTTAAGCAAATATTAATTAGGCGTGAGCATAGTTATAGGATAGAACTTGAAACCCGAGAACCGGACCGATTGAAACCTATCCCTCAAATAAGTTGTTGTATTTTTCTTGGTCTATATCTTCAAGCGATCCTACAATATTTCATGGCATTTGGTGATGAGTATCTAATCTAAAACCACTAGTTCGAGCTTTCTTTATATGACTAAAACTTTTAGTTTAGTAATGTTTCATTTTTTTCGTGTCTAAATATAATTTATAGTCAATGAATTGTAGCAGTAGTTTTGGTTATTAAATGTGATGATTTACTACAATTGTTCAATTAATAATAAAGATGGAACCTGGGTAGACCAGGTAGGTTTCAAGTTCCAAGATATGCATGATATGTTCCAGATTTCAAAAAATAAGAAATTTGTTCAACGAGTAAGTTCTAGGCTTTAGATGGAACATGTACTGAGTCATGGAACCTAAAACCGCTCACCCCTAATATTAGTTATTCCACACCATAATAATATTTTGATGTGGGACTTTTATTAACATGATTCGCATCTGAAAGTGCTAGTATGAACACCTAGAGGATGGTGAATAGGTGTAAAAACATATTCTGCAAAATACAGTGAAAACTTTTACTTTTAACCTGAGTTTGAATAACAACAAACTTTTGAAACTAAGTCTAAAGAGCAACAGACTTTGAGCAAGATCAGACTTTAGCAGTTAAATAGAACTACGAACAAAATAAAGAGATTCAGAGAAGAGAATAAGAACACAAGGTTTATAGTGGTTTGGCTTAATCCAAGCATACGTCCACTCTTCCAAGCTAACAGACTTCTTGGTTGGATTCCACCGTGCAATCAACAAGAGATTATAACTTCAAATGCAAACACTTAGTAGTATATCACACTATCTCACTAAGTCACTCTTTTGGTATTTCTCTCACCATCACAAACATTTAAACTCACCAAAGACAAATGTATAATCGAAGGTCGCTCAGACTTTGGAATTATAAATTCTACGCTCTGTCTCTTACTTGCTCACCGGTCTTTCATCTCCTTAAACACTCCTTCACTTCCAAACTAGCCGTTGGATAGTATCTTGAGAATCGTCTTCCAATCTACTCGTTGGACAGATCTGTATCTAGAATATTTGGTAGCCGTTGAGTGATAAAAGTAGAATCCCAAATTGATTCCAATCGCCCATACAAACAAAATCTTGGTTTCCATAAGTAGAGCTTCTTCTTGTAGAAAGTTCTTGTCTTTAAGATCCAATTGTCAATCAATTAGATTGAGTCAATCAAATCAATATTGATGTGGAATCCAAACCAAATCACTAGCCATTATATGATTGGAGCTTGTGTTACGTTCTATCGAATCTGGATGTAAAATCTGAGTGCAATAGACTTTATAATCTGAGTCTGAGTGCAATAAGCTTTACAATCTGGGTTTGAACATATTTTGTTTCTGAATAGATTTAGCTTTAAGGTCTGAACACAATCTGAATAAGTTCAACTCTAGCATAGAGTTTGTCTTCTGGTTTAGCTTCAGCATAGAGTTCTAGTTCTTCATTCAAGTTCAATCTGGAATTTGTCAGAGTGAGCAGACTTTTGATGTAGAACAGACTTTGACACTAAAGTCTAGTAGTCTTCAGACTTTGACACAGAATTTTGGAAATCTTCAGAATATACTTTGGACATATGTTACGTTCAGTCTTCTGGCCGTTTTTAGACTTTGACAATATCATTTACATGTTTTATCATCTACATGATCTATTACTTAACCATTAAACACATTAGTAGCCTTTGATTTATTTTGTCATCTTCAAAACATCATAAGAGATTTCCCTAACAGCATCCACATCCGCACTTAGCATTTTCACCATGCCTCATTTATTATAATTATGCAACATGACCTTTCGTAATGCAGTTACCAAAAGTAACGCATGATGTCTCTTCACATATATCATAAAGCTTTTGTATAACGGCCAATTTAGTAGAGGTGATCGGTTCCCAGTCTATTTCCAAAATTGGGAACTAGGGATTGGACTAGTCCAATGGAATCGGTCTAACATGAAGTGAAAGAGAAAAGGAGCTTGAAGAATTTCTTTGTATTCGCTCTAATTTGATATGCATTCTTTGCATGTATTTATACTACCAAGTGCAAACAATAAAAGGAAAATTGCCAAGCAAAAAAAAAAACAATAAAAGGAAAATACAAAGATACATAATTATTTTTGAAACACTAATTGAAATCAATCTAGACCATAGATTGATTTAAGTATTGTCAATTACACAAATCATATATCTAACACGGTCACATTAATCGAGATAGTGTTTAGTTCACATTTTACTAATTTTTTTTTTAAAGAAAAAAAGTGATGTAGTTGGTCCGGTCTAGTTGCCTTTGGAACTGAGAACCAAACTGCCCAAACTCTAGTTCCACTTTTAGGGACAAGGAAACAAACTGACACTTCTGGGAACCGGACACAACTGGCCGGTTCAAGCAATTCCTAGTTCTGGCAATCTGTTTTGTACACTCCTATAATTCAGTCATAAACTTTCAATTTCGGCAATGTAATGATGACCTTTTAATGATTCGTCAATATAGTCCTCTCCATCATTTTAGCTAGGAAATGCTTACAAGGATGCCGAATAAGCGATGGCCGATGGCCATGTCACATAGGACGGCTGGTCCCAACTGAGTATCCATGCAATGTTTTAAGTTTTAGCGGGAAAGTAATGGAGTTAAAGTTTGACTCGCCGGAAGTCCAGGCAAGCAAACCGGCTAGTGCGACTTCTTGACGTTCAAGTATATCGACGTGGTAGGTCATCACAACATTGGGCGTTGGCCATGCGTGAGAACAATTTTCTTAGGACGGTGGATGTGAAATAAATTAAAAAAAAAAATCTCTGTTTCCCAGATTGCTCCAGTTTTCAGTCAAACCGTTATGAATGGCAAGATCACCCACTTGACCAGGTTTAGCCATTGAATAAGCTGCCTCGTTCATGCCTTCTTTCATGGAGATATATGCAGAGAGATGCACGACGAATAATGTGACATAGAGAGAGAGAGAGAGAGAGAGAGAGAGAGAGAGAGAGAGAGGTGTGACATTTACGTCCTGTGTGCGAGTAAGCGAGCTTTGCATGGTTAGGGTTTTCCCGACCGGATTTCCTCTAGGAAAAACGTTTATCAGCTCAGGAGAATTTGAGTTTTGATGCTAATACATAAATGCTCTGCGCATTTGGGCAAAGAGATGATTCAAACTCAACGAAACGAGAGCGGTTTACATGTGAGAGAGTGAGATCGAGGAACGCACATTTACTTGTCTATATAAATCGTGTGTGGGATTTGCCGAATCCACATCAAAGGAAAAGGAAATTAGGTTTTTCAATCTCGATGGCTAATATACACATCCAGAAAACTCGCTGCATCTTCTGCATCTTCGCGGTCACCACCGTTTGTCTTTTAGACAGCGCCGTTGCCGTGGTAATTAAGTTCCGACCCATCGTCGTGTATGTGTGTGGGTTCTTTTTCTTTTTCACTGCTTCTGTGTATGAGTTTAAGTATTTGATGTAGTGGCTAAACCATGGAGGCGATTTGAGAAACACGAGAAACGCTCGAGAAGAGATGTTGATCAGCCCGTCGACTGTCTCGGGTTTACAGTTGAGATGGAAGTTCTTCGCCGGAAAGGATATTTCCGCCACCCCGGCAATAGCCAACGGCGTCGTGTATTTTCCCTCATGGAACGGCTACTTGTATGCTGTGAACGCATTCACCGGCGGTTTGATTTGGCAGCAAAACTTAAGCGAGCTGACGGGGCTTAGGGGCACGGGAATTACAGTGAACGTAACGGTCTCAAGGTCAACCCGACAATAGCCGGACGCCTCCTGATCGTCTCGATTTATGGACCTGCGGTTGTTATCGCTGTGAACCGATCAAATGGGAGGCTACTTTGGTTGACTCAGCTTGATCTACGGCCTCTAGCAGTGATAACAACCTCCGGAACGGCTTATATGAGGTGGATGCAAATACTAATGAGAAAATAGTAACCTGTACCAAGAGAAATTACAAAGAATCCACGCAATGAAAGAAACAGTGAACCTCATTTTGAACCTTATGATTATGATCTCCTATTTTATCTTCGCAGGGCATTCTATGCCGGAGTATCTTCACTTGAGGTGACCTTACTTGGGGAGCAGTGTTGCACTTTCCGAGGCAGCTTGGCGAAGCTTAGTATTAGGTCAGGAGCAATCATATGGCAGACCTACACAATCCCAGACAACGGCGGTAAACGCGGCGGCTACTCCGGAGCGTCCATATGGGGAAGCAGTCCCGCGATCGATCCGAGAAGGAGACTTGTGTACGTAGGCACTGGGCAGCTCTACACAGTTCCACGAGAGGTCGCACAATGCCAAGAGAAGCAAAATAACCAAACCACAAAGCCAAGTCGACCCGACCAGTGCATAGGGCCGGATGTGAACTTCGATTCGATCATCGCATTGGACATCGAATCGGGAGGATCAGATGGGCACGGCAACTCGGGGGATACGACGTGTTTTACTTTGCTTGCTTGGTGCCAAGTAATCCCGACTGTCCTCCCGGGCCGAACTTGGATGCGGACTTTGGCGAGGCTCCCATGTTACTCAGTATATCAGCAAATGGCACCCGGCGAGACATAGTAGCTGCCGTGCAAAAGAGTGGCTTTGCTTGGGCTCTAGACCGCGACACCGGGGACATAGTATGGTTCAAAGTACGTACGCGTTTTCATTCCTTATTCTGCTGAAATAGATGATGGATCTTCTTTGCCTAGTCACCACCTTAATTCTTGTGTATAATCCTGGAGGCAGCTCGGCATTATAGTCTCACTCTAATGCAATCTAGCGACGTAGACTCCTCAAAATTCTAGCCTATCTGGACCTCTCCAGTATGCTTTAATTTCCAATCTCCTCAGCAAGATGCAGTTCAACACCTTGTTGACATTCCATATTGCTCAGCCCCACTTCAATGAGGATAATCAATGACGAAATCGTTTTTTAAAATGTGCAGTTGGCAGGGCCCGGTGGCCTAGAGGGAGGAGGCACATGGGGTGCAGCCACGGATGGACGACGAATCTACACCAACATCGCCAACAGCTATCGAGTGAGATTCACCCTCGCACCTTCGACCCAAACTACAACGGCAGGCGCGTGGGTCGCGCTTGATGCAAACACAGGCAGCATACTCTGGTCCACAGCGAACCCGAGCAACGAGATCGCGTCTGGGCCAGTCTCAGTAGTCAATGGCGTCGTTTTTGCAGGGTCACCTGCTCCCAATGGTCCGTTATACGCAATGGAGGCAACAACGGGGAACATCTTATGGTCATTCAATACGGGAGCGACAATTTATGGGGGCGTGTCGGCAAGTTACGGGTGCATCTACCTGGGGAACGGGTATACCATTAGTACAGCTAGGTTCCATCCAACTTGGACACCAGGTACTTCCCTCTTCGCGCTCTGTCTGGGATGAGGTGCCCATCCATTTTTGGGCAAGGACTAGCTTGTTCCATGCTCAAAAAGTCCATGTATATAGCAGTCAAGAGAAATAAAAGCTAGGCATGGTGGCTTTCGAGTTTCTATTGATCTATCGTAGCCGTGACTCAGGTCACTAAAAACAGAATACTTTTGTGACTTTGACCAGTCAATTTAGCAGCAATGGAGCCATACTATGCCAACCCAGAGTTCCAACTTGTATAAAGAGCACGAGCTTAATGTCTCTGGCATAAGGGTACATAAGAAAGAGAAACAATATAAGATGTACCGGAATTTCAACTCATTACACAGGCAAGACCATCACAAGATCTCAGCGGGGAACACAAGGAGAAACACATTAGTGTCAACTCCTTGGGAAAATTGAAAAGGCAAAGTGACCCCATTTATAACTAATACTTGTAGAATGAAATCATATCATGTCTTGTAAAATATTCATAAATTAAATCAGAGTGCTTACAGGGAATATAGACAGAACAATTACCTAAGAAAAAGCAGCACGTGTTTAGGCCCATATGATAATTAAGCACATTAACCACCCAATTGCTCAGAGGGTGAAACACCCCTAAACAGGAAATGGTAATATCCCATACATGTTCTAGCATCTTGAATGATGATTAACTGGGAGCGTGGGACATTCCAGAGTTGAGAAATTGTCTGTGGGAAAAGGCACTGAACAGAAAAGTAAGAGCAGTTTCTGTTATCTCACTTCTTTCTCTATGTAAAGTCCAGAGAGACCATCATGCCATACAAGATCACCTCCTCCACTCTACTTTACTCGGCTTCTCTGAAATTAGTATAAAATAAAAATGGTTAATCACAGGATATGGGACAATTCAAATCCTTGCTCAATCTGCACTTTTAACCATAAAGAAGAAGAAAGGTAGCACGCATAAAACCATGCAGTAACAGTATTGATCAACGGATCTTTCCTCTTCAGGCTCAAACAAGCATATTAAACATCAGAGAAATTTGAAAATAGATGTCAGATAACATAAGCAAAACAATGCGGATCCAAGCAAGACTGATAATTGGCCAATTGGAAGGCAGTAAGGTTCTTGGAGTGTAATCTCATTGTCGCCTATCAAAAGATTTACTACAATGGCTCACGAGTCAAACAACAACTAGATTCAATTGATGTAAAGCTAAAAGATATATGTCTAACATAAATTTCAGCATGAGGTGCAAAATGCAAAACCTAAAGAAAGGTAATTTGATGCATTACAACTCCATAATTCTTTATGCTAGGCATCACAAACAGAATCTATCAGATTTGTGGGTTTCAAGAATTTCATTATTACAGTCCAGAATGGGCCCTTTTCAGTGGAACCTTCCTAACCTTCTTATAAGAGACCTTTATCTTTTCGTGAGATCATGTGTTTTACAAGAAATTTTGAAGTAATTCTTGCAGGAAAATAGTTTTCTTTTCATGCATATTTTCGGTAGAATATGTCAAGTTTAACAGAATCCATCTCATTATGAATTTGACCAAGTACTGTAACTTCAATCAAGAGACTGGTCCAGAGTTGGCCCATTGCATCTGAACTATGTTTAGTGGAATGATATGCATGGAACTGGCAGTAGATCTAGAAATTTTGCTTCTTCACTGATATCTTGTTCTACAAGATGTTGGACACAAACACTTCATGTTATGTAGTCCAAGGATCATGATTGTCTCAGGAAACCCTTTGATTTTAAAAGAATGATTCTCTTCTTTAAATTATAAAAAGATAACTACCGCATTACAATGTAAAACATGTGCTCACACCTGCTATCATTACAGTAATACAAAAGTCACATTACTTAATTTCTTACCACCAAAATCTCTGGAAGATGTAAGAGATTTATCACTTCTAATTGTTCCTTTCCCAGATGCTTGACAAGTCTCGAAGCTCTTGGTGAAAATGAACCTACTTTCCCATTGGTGGATGACGGCAATGAATGCCGCCTTGTTTCATTCATACCAATCCCAACTTGAGCAAACCTAGGGGAGCTTTGTCCTCTTAGCTTGGCTTTTGCAGATTCAGTCGGCGCCATATAGCTGGGCACTCTTGTGGTGGGATGCTTCCCATTCTCTTTTTGGTCAATCTTCGCAGGCAAAGAAGCTCTTCTATGGGTGTTTTTTTCATGCTTTCCATTCATGCCAGCATCCTTCAAGCCCAAATTCTGTTCAATTGGACAATTTTTTTCTGCAGGATGAGCATTAACGACAACCAGATGTTCTTGTAATTCATCAACTTGCTCTTCAGAGGCTGCTAATTTCAGATTTCCTTTCAGTTCAAATTCCGATTGTACTTCAATTTCGGACTCTTGCTCCACCTCAGATGAATGACTGACCTCTTGCTGCATAACCAGAGAGGTTACTGAAGTTGGTTCGTTCCCAAGACTGTCATCTGGTTTCTTCTTATCAGCCTTCACCCCATCAGAAACCTCCTTTAAAAGATCATTAGTCCTTCTAAAATTAAGTTTTACTTTCTCAATCTCATTCTCTGATTTATTTTGAACTGAATCTGCAACGTGACCAGAAAAATTTCTTGGGTAGCATTCGGGCTTATTGGATTCCGAAGATATGCCATTGGAGTCAGTTTTAACGTTTGTACGAGGCAGTCTGCGAACACTTTTCTTGTGGCTACACCGTTCGTCTTCCAGATTTTGATGCTTTGACTGAGGATATGATTGAGAATTTTCCTTTGGTAGTGAAGAGGCTTCCCAAAAATGAGACCTTGTCCATCGTTCAAGCCACATATAAGCAGAATTTGGATCTCCATGACCATATTGAAGATGAAGAGGATTTGCAGGGCATGATGAAGCAAGAAGCTGAGAGTATAAATAATGATTACAAAGCAATGAGTATTTCGTGTGCCTATTCCAGCTTAAAATATCATTCACAACAGGATATTTATCACCACTTATCCAAGGAAAATTGTTTAGTGCATCAACTAGGTTGATGGACACGCACATCACATCAAGGCATCATGTAAAGAAACCTACTTACATAGGACAAATTCCAAGAATTTGATGACCGAGACCATCTTCTCTATTCTTTAAGGAGGTCATCAACTTTCTTTGCTTAAAATTTCTTACAAGAAGACATATTCTCTCTATAACAAGTAAACTTATTTGTCATCGATTGAAGCAGGAAGTTCATACATCACACCGAAACCCAGATAAAGCGTACAAAATCTTTTAAGCAAATTTATTAAACAAACGTCAACTCCAAGGAATCATACTTTCTCCTCATGCAAAGGAACCCTCTATAACAGTGCATGATCTTTGAAGGAATACAGAAGCAATGCAATCTTACATATGAAATCCGAATACTTGCAATTTAAAGGAAGATTGCTCATCTAAAGGGGTAACTCTTCTTGCCCAAATTAAGAAAAGTACCCCATGCTTGTGCCAACACACGCAAATAGAATACATATACAGATCTCACCTTTTGAATGAACACATCCTCAAGCAGTTTATCCTGGCCAGTTGCTGAAGGATTGCACAATTCCCAACCCTATTTAAAAGAGAAAAAAGAACCAAAAAAAAAAAAGTAAGCACAATTGCAGAAAAGGGGAAAAAATATGCTGAAATCAGTTAAAACAAAGGTGATATGAGTACGTGGAGTCCAGTATGTCACCAGTCCATATAAAAACAAAAAGACTGAAACTAAAGGTTATGAGTAAAGTGCATGGATTTCAGTCACAAAGTGGAAAATTTTCTCACCTTTTTAGCACGAGCTAATTTCTGAATCTTTACAATGCCTCGCACACAGCAAAATGTGGCAATAGCTTGTTTTCTGACCAAGCGGCCACGGATGAATGCTTGCACCCTCACAATACCTTTGAGTGTTCTAAATGAACGCCGAGCCTAGCATGGGCATAGTACACATTTGAACACGAGGTCAGTATATCCAAATGAAAAAGAATGAAATTCAAGAAAGCATGAAATGGAGCAGAACTATATGACACAACACATAATGCATCAGAAATTCATTCAGCAATATTTGGAAGGAATGTAAACTTAGTTATTGATAATTATGGCTTGTGATTTAAATGCTTATTAATCAATCAAATCACCATTTGATAAATAAGGCTTGTGATTCAAATGCTTGTAAATTGATGAAATCACCAAAAACTTGTGACATGAATACCCTCTTCCATCTGACTGAATTAACAAACAGGTCAGTCAAATGGACCAAAAACCGAAGAATTCAAAGATTCTAGAAAGAATCATTACGTAGATTTTCCCGGCATCATAATGTAACTGGCATGCACTTGACATGGGCTGTCCTATATCAGAGGAATAACTCACGAGAACATCTCATATTGCAAATATCAACAGTAGGATGTATTCAAAGGTAAGAAAAGTTCTCCAAATTACTGATTTAATTCTTAAACCAAGTTGCCCGATTACATAAGCAGAAAAGTTACAAGCAAGTTTAAAACAAAAATCAGTAGTTCCATAGAAGTCATCATTTTGACATTTCCAATGGACAATTCAGTAAGAGACACTATTAGTCTCACCTATTACAAACTTATCCAATCGGCTCCTGCAATTATACACAAACAATGATAGCTTTAAAATACATATGAAGTACCATGAAGTACTCCTACCCAAAGGACAAAAGCACCTTGAAAATTCTTGCCAGGAGGAAACATATAGCACAAGAAAGATTCTCTAAATAAATTGCACGGTAAAGGAGAGCTGACAGTGTAGTTACAGAGGATTACCAGATATCCTCTAAACACAGCCTGTGCCTTAGTAGCTGCTTTCTGAAGCCTATCATTTTCAGTATCTTCTGATAGGGCCAATACATTTGTATGTGTGTTACCATCTTTTTCAGATGAAAGAATATTAGCATCATTAGGTGCAACAGCATTTGTCCCTTTCCCGAAGTCCTCTTCACTCCTAATATTTGTAATGGAAATTGGCAATGAATTTGAAGGAGGCTCCACAACAATTTCAGTTGAGGGTGTCTTAGACGGAATTAAGGCCTCTCCTTTATGTCCAGAATTCTTTCCACAGAAAAGAAGAGACGCCATTAGATAATGAAGAATAACAAACATCAAACAAACAGAGTCAACATAGTTGCAAAGAATAGCAGATCAAAGAAGCACAATACTGATACTAAACAAAGAGTGAAGATACAGAACTGATAATGAACAAAGAGTGGAAGATACAGAACACAACAAGAATTTCGACTATGATTACGCAATTTTTCATTTTAATAAACAATTTGAGGCACCAGTCCGAAAACAACTTAGAAGGTATAAAGTGAGTGAGCCAAATCCATCCATTTGGACACATACATATAATAGATTTCCAGGGCAAGAACTGGAATCACATGAGGAGAGAAAATATCACAACTCAGAATCTACTTTGTTAATGAGTTTGTCAATACTATAGGTTGCCTCAGTCAGCAGTTCGGGATATTTCCCCTATGCACATGCACAGTAGCTGGTTACAGAAAGAGAAAATTTCTCCGTAACCTAACCGTTAGATGATACACCATCGTTACACTGACCACATCAAAAACCTCAGTTGGATACCAATGATAGGGGTACTCTATGACTATAAGTACCGTTACAGGATCAGAAGACACTGAAGCTTTTACAGTTGAACCCATTCAAGAAACGAGATACTTTAGCCACGAGCGGCTGTGTGGCTATTCAAATCTATCACATTCCCATCACCGAGGCAAGATAAGAGAGCTTGTTTATTTAAAAGACATCATACCGAAACATCTCCTTTTTTCGGCAAACGAGACTTCGACGATTTCTTGCCAAGGAGTAAGGTCTTCAACCATTTTCCAGGTGTTCTACCCATTTAACCAGGAAAGAAAGGAACCAAACCCTCCTGGATATATATATATATATAGAAACAACCTGCAGAAGAACAAAAGCAACAAAAATTCACTATGACAGACCCAGAATGCTCCCCAATCAGCAGACCGAAATCCACTGTGAAAACTCTCAAATTCAATCCATTATAAACTTATGAGCAACTCGTTGAAATTCAACAACCTAAATCCAAAAATAATACACTAGTGAACAGTGTGAAATCCAAAATCCAATCAAATCAACGTAATAACCTCAAAGTTATCTTCTTTTTCCATCGCCGCACACGCTCAAGCGCAGAAAATTTCTCTCCCTCTACAGACATTGTACTACTACTACTACCGACCAGCTCACGAGCTCTATCTACCGCCTCGAACAATACATCCGCCACTGCTCAGCAGAAACTCCAACGAAACGAAGCCACCAACTCCATCCTAAAACCGCTCCGTCGCGTCGACTTCACGAGTCAAAAAAAAAAAAAAACCATTTCGAAACGGGGGGAGATCTGCTCAAAAACAACAAGTCTCGAGCGCCGTACAGAGAGCCCCGCGAACAGCAAATGCGCACCTTCGGTAGGACGACAAGGAGGAGCGCGTCGACGGTGGCGGCCGCTGCTCTCCGCCGGCCGAGCGATCCACCGGCCGGCCGGCTGGCTGGCTGGCTGGCTGGCTGGCTGGCGCTCGTCGGTTGTCACTCCTGCAGTGGAACAAACCGCAACGGCAAGTTTTGGCGGAGACGAAAGGGACGCCGCAACTTCCACTCCTAATAATACAAAATCGGGAGCTTATTTTTCTTTTTTTCTTTTTTACATAAATGTATTTCATTAATCGCTCCGACGGCGCCGTTTCGGCGCCATCGCACGCGCATTAGCTGTCATCGGGAGTGATTAACCGCTTGATTAACTGTGCGTGCGGTGGCCACGTGGACGCAGGCGGGTGACTCGTGACCGGACCACGAGGAGGATGGTGGGGAGGGGAATAGCTGGACCCCACCTGTCCCCCCCCCCAACCCTAACGGACAATCGCACGGACATCTGCGATTCTCCGTTGGGCTTGGGCTTTTCCAACGACGCAATTCGAGGCCCACTTCGGGTCTCCGGAATTGAGGCCCGCTAAAAAAAGATGGATCGCTTCCGTGGGCCTTGGTTCTCTGTCTTTCCCGAAAAGGGCCGGCTGAAATCTAGGAGATTGTCGCCTGAGTTGGGTATCAGCCGGTGCTAGTTGGACCATGTCGGGCTCGCGCGGGGGCTTCTCGGCATCACCGACTATGATTGATTGGGCCCGATCACGTGATGCGTTGTTGGATGAAAATTACGCTTTATTTTATTTCGCAGAGAATAAATTATTGAGAAAACATTTTTCCTAAAAAGTGATCCCTTCTATTACTTTAAATAATTATTTAATGCAAAGTCATTGCAATATTGACAATAATTTATATTTAAATATTTTCGCAGATAATAAAAATATTTCATTTTCATTCATTTTTAAACGATATAAATGGTGATTATTGATAAAATGTTTTCCACATCATTCATTTATAAACTAAAGGAACCTACATGTATACATTTGGCTAGTTGAGAGAGGGAGGGAGGGAGAGGAGAGCGCTTGTTTCATACGACATTTTACTTTGTCTACATGGTATTTAATTGAAAGCGACATGTTAAAAAAATTGAGAGAATTAGCTTGTTAATACAAAAAAAAATCTAAATTATGTCACTATGACATAAATATCATGATTTTTTTCTTTCTTTAAAAAATCTCCAAACTTATCCATTATGATACAAATAATCCGATTTTTTTTTGTTTCATAAAAATTTTCAAACTTATACGAGTGTAACAAATAAATACCATGGATGAAAACTAAAATAGAGGTTATATGTGGGTTTTTCATGACACAAAAAACAAAGTTAGGGGCATTTGTATCATAGAGGGTAAGTTTAGAATTTTTGGTGACACAAAAAAAATCAGGACATTGGCATAATTGAAGGTTTTCATGGTTTTCACCTTTATATTTCAAGTATAGTTTCTTAAATACAAATCAAGAATTTCAAATTTTATTTCAATTCCAGCTTCGGCGGTGATCCCTATCGCATTGAAAAGAGGATAAAAATAAAATAAAAATAATTCAAGATTGGGCAATTGCGTGGAAGAAGCAGAACACAATCGCCGCATATTCAGGTCGATTGCTTAGGCTTTGCAATTATTTATATCCCGAAGAAATCAAATATTAAGTGTATCTTCTCTCTCTGTCTTTTATTTGCAATTTACTAAAGGCGATGTTTCGAGGCATATCATGTGCAACCTCTGCCAAAACATATAAATCTCCAAACATCTTACCAACCACGAACATGTAATAACAGATTAATCGCGGATTTCATCTTTTGTCATGTCCTCCTTCCTTCCTAAACTTAAACAAATCCTAGCTTTTTTGTTTCTTTCTCTAAGCGACATTTATGTGTTGTCTGGTTCTACAAGAGCTAGCTGCCATATTACACATACCAAATCGTCCATTAAATTGGCAAAAAAGCACTAATCAAATCGCAACGAATTTAATTATTCTAGGGT